>CM056993.1:162101547-163302797 GCA_029891345.1 Dryococelus australis | reverse complement strand
TATTAATCAAAGTGAATGTCAGCTTTAACAGGTCCTAGCTCAGAATGCAATTCAGGAATAATGGCTGAGTCTTTTAAAGACGATTACGCCCCCCGTACTACTTATAGCAAGTGCCTCGGAAAGCGACTCATCCTATCAAACGCAGCTGGCTGCGCAACATCCCTTTTGTCGCCCAAACAAACTCGCAATTAACCGCCGTCCTATTGATTCGTAATTAATTACTACCCTGTGCACGGACGTTTTCTGTTCTGCGATAGCAGGGGAGTAATCGCTAATCAATATTCTACCGTCCCCTTCAAAACGACAGCAAAATTTTACTCATCACGTGTAACAACATACAAGAAAAATAATAAAATCCACGTGAAGTTCTGTCCTGTACAGTGCTCTTCACATGCAGATGGTAAAACGTATATTAATATTATTTCGTGTTCATTTTTTCATACACATATAATAAGAGCATTTAAAATTTCACTGCATCATAACTGTACGCATTCAAATAAAAAAAATAGCCGTAATTAGTTTTCTTTTTTCCTCCAACAAACGGATCAAATTCCAGCTGCTGCTTTAGGTTTTCGCGAAACCTGCAGACTATTTTTTCGCAAAAATATTTCTTGACAAGATGCTTTAAGAAATCAGCCTGTTCGTAGTTTCTGACTGGATAATGTCCTTGTCTGCAGTAACAGAGTAGCCGAAATTTTCATTGGAATAATCAAACAGATAAAAGCCTCTATAGGCTGTTCACGGTAAAATGAACACTTTTGAAAGCCCTGCTTAAGATCTACTTGTATGCACGTTGTTTATTCATCCGCCTTATGTAAAATTAACGTTTCCATGGGCCTCATCACTTTATTCAAGCGTCGCGTCGATCAAGTAAAAGTGTAAAATTGTTATAGAAGTAATAGTTCACAAATCTGCTCATTTTTACACTTCGATGTATTGGAAAAATACAGAAGACAAAAGAAATACTTTAAATCAGTATAAATAGTTACCTAACACTTTTTATTTGACATTAAGATACGGAACTACTTTCCCTCCATCGTTACCAACTTTACTGGGCGCATGTCATTCAGTGCACTCCTTAACATATATGCAGGCAACGACATTGACTTTTTTCTAAGGTTGATATTAGAAGTGCTCATTTAATCGTGAAGAGCCATTAAACACAGACAAGTTGCTGGACCTTACAAAATACGCCGGAGTCTAACAAACACTTCCATGGGGGCCGCGGTGTTGCAGTGGCAAGACTACTCGCCTCCCACCTAGGCGAACTAAGCTCGACTCTCGGCGGGATCGCCCCCAGACTTTCAAACTTGGGATCGTGCTGAACGATGCCACTGGTCGGCGATTTTTCTCAGCGATCTCCCGTTTATCCCACCCTTTCGTTCCGGCGCTGTTCCATACTCAAGTCACTTCACCCTCATCGGCTCTCAGGACCTTGATGTTAGGAGCCGCCCAAATATCTCCACTCACTTCACTCACTCAGAAAACAGCCCACAGAGATTCCTAATACAAAAAGCATTTAATGACAACCTGCTTCTAGGCTTTAAAAAATGGAGATAGACAGCAATATAAAATTCAATTGGTTTTTTAATACGAAACTGGACACCATTACTAAAAATTTGACACCCGCGGTTACTTTTTGCGATATTTCTGAACACGATTCTATACCCCGCATCTGTGATTGTTGTTTCACCCAACTCGAAAACACCATCTCCACACATTGTAGATTATTTTGGACCAAAATATTAATTTGTTTAATGTTTCTCAGAAATAACAATAGGTAAGAAACTGTCAAATCTTTTTTTGTATGCACCCAAAATATTAAATTATTTCATGTTCTTTAAACAAGTAATATTTTGGCTATAATATAATTGTATTAACAATATTTTTGACTTTTTCTCGTAACCGATTAGCTAAATGTTTGGAGTTTTGCATTGCTTTCTGCAACCATTCATAAACCAGACGTGCAGGAATGCCCAAAAATGAGTCAATCTACACGAAAAAAAGAAAAAACAACAGGTTACATTGGGTACTGATGGTTTGTGGAAAACATTGCGGTTCAGCCTGTTCACATCTTCGCTAATGGAACTAATTGGGTCAAAAACGTAAATCAACATTAAATTTAATGGGGACTAGAAAATACATGGAAAAACACCCAAAATACAATGAGCGACGATCGAACCCATGACCTCCCCTGTGTTCAGGAAGAGGGAGGTTAAAAAAAAAGAGAGAATAAGAGTCATGAGCGATAGCTTCGGCGATCACACAAATTCTCATAAATGAATAAATAACATAGGAAACAACAAAGTTTTTGGGAAGAACTAATGGTCGTTGGTGTGGTCACCATTATCCAGGGCTGGCAGGCGACGCTCGAGAGTCCAGAATGGCGCGACGACCTCGACGGGCCAGCCCGGCTGTTATTAAAACATCCGCCCGCCGAGGAAGGCAGTGAGGCTAGACGGGGCACTATATAAGGCTGGAGTAATGGCGGCTCACGGCCATCTTGATTCTGAGGTATGACGAGATGACTCCAGGGAGGACCACTAGGCTAGTGGTCCCCACTTCGACGCCAGCCGCTGCCACTGTCGAGGAGGTTTCGCCCGACGAGGACAAGTAGACAGATCCAGGGCAAATATACTCCCAGTATGGCGCCTTAAGTCGTGCAGCATTAGGGTCATCGTGTAAAACCTTAAGACTCCCTCTGAGTCTCGAGCACATTAAATATAGTCAAAGCTATCGTGTTGTAGAGTCTGCTGACTGTACCTGATGTTAGCAGAGCACTTAGATATTGTGATTAATTGTAACGTAATGCCAAGTGCGAGTAATGTGTGCTTTATGTATAATCTGTGAGTTTAATAAATATAGTAATTTGTATATTGAGTGCTCTATTGTCTAGTCACAAATATCCCCCCTCCTTGCGTGGCCTAATTCATCCTCAGGACAGGCCACAGCTAACGGTGGAGGCAGCCGAAGCTTCCAACCTCCCCTTTAGTGCACTCACAGCTTAAAGTAAAGTAAATTACGAAAGCAATTCGTGGAAGATAGCATTCAAAATCTAGCCGCAAAAATGAAAGCTTAGAAATAATTGTATACGTGGACCAACTTCTACCAGCCCATGGGCTTGCATTTCCTGGCGAAATCGTGCAGGTTATAACAAATAACTTCAAGAGTTTACAAGCGTTGAGGCAACGGTGTTATTACTTTCATTTCAAATCAATAGATTGGTATTTCCTCTAAATATAACATTCAGAACCGCCTCGTAATCCCTGTCACCCAGGGTTTTACCCCCTGTCAGAAAGCCTCAAAGCCAACGTCCTTCAGTAACCTAGAGAGGTCTGAAGTAAACACTTGTATTAGAGTGAACTTGTACCAGCCATTCAAACCCACGAAGTGTCGTGCGCTACTCAGCGAATTCCTGTGCGCGCGGCCGGAAACAGCCGCGTCGCAGTTTCTCTAGCACACCAAGGCGCCCATTCTAGTATAGTAAGTGTGCGTGTACTTACCCTTGGTTAATGTTGAATGAATGAGAAATTACTGCCGCTTTTCGGACCGATTTAATTTTGCAAACGCAAATTTCCACAAGTGTGTTCGCAGTGTGGAAAAAAATCACTAAAGCCAGATTATGTGTGTGTATTTTAGATATTAAGGCCTCAAGTTCCACTGATATACAGCGTACCACACTTTATGACGGATAAAACTAACACATCGTTTTTTAACGCAGCACGTAGTATAATAAAACACTCGACCATTGATTTATCCGACACTCAAAAGAAATTAACGTACATAAATTACAAAGTTTTAAGTTTAATTGTGTCTGCAGAACAACTCTTACAGGAGAACCCTGATTTAATTGAGCAATTTAACACTACTTCCACATGCATCACACGAAGTCCCATTACTAAAATCACAAACAGAGGCCATGTGCCGACAACACCAACACCCACATACCAAAACATTGAATAACACACGTCGGATTACCTTACACCAGTACACATTAACACTGACACAACAGAGAACTTTTATGAAAATTCGCACTTATCGTCGCCTCTCGAGAATACAACACAAGCATGGCGAACGTCCCACCTGTGAACATAATTGTACAACAACCCATGCAAATACCCACGTTTTCAGGGGACGACAAAGAAAAATGGGTCGATTTCATTGAACAGTTTAACCATGCAGCTGAAAACAATAACTGGAGTAATGAAAACAGATGCTAAAAGTTAAAGTACTATCTAAAAGTGTCGGCTAAGCACAGACTAGACAGTTACTCACACACACAGGAGGGAGAGATTATGTGGCAAGGTATTGTGAATAAATTAATGACCACATTCGCCACACCAATAACTGAAGAGTACTTAAAGCAACTTTTATTTACAACTAAGCAGAAACTACATGAGAGCGCTCAGAAACACATCAAAACACTCATGTACGATCGACGCAAATATAATCCCATGGTAAAAGATAGCGATTTCATCAGTATTGTGTGGCGCTCGCTGCTACCTTCATTAGCAGACAAAATTGTTGGTCTCAAAAATGACACCATTGAGGACATAGCCACTAATATTCAGATAGTCGAACTTGGTCTTTTCAGGTATAATGAGAAAATATCAGGTCACCAAACACTGTCGGGCACACACTCCTTAAGAGTGGAACTGGTTAAATTGAAGGCGGAAATTGCGAATATGGCTATAGAGAACCAAAAAGTACCAAATACTACAATCAACGTCACGCACAAGAAAAATGCAGACACCCTACTTCACAACAGACTCGTCGGCCTTTTGTATCAAAGACAGATTACACACCACAACAACAAAAATACGGTAATCGCCAATCTTTCAACACACACAACAGGTAAGCAAGTATTTTCACATACACCCTACCAATCGGGCAAATAATTGGCAAACAATAAATAACCTTTACCAGAAAGAAGATCGTATTAACAGTAATGACAACTACACATGGAAAAAAATAACCAAAAAAACTCCTACACGAGGGGGCAGTAGGCACCACTCCCTACGAAAAGTTAAAAAGAAGGGTGCAATTTCATTACACGCCATACAGTCAGACAGGCCCCTTAAGGGCATAACGGGAAAACATACAAGGCCCGCAGAAACATCGTACGCAACAACATTTCCAGACGTACAACAGACAGGCAGGGTCCTTAAAGGACGTGCATAAAAGTCAGGACCGCACACGGGCGGTAAAATTAAGGAACATACGGCACAAAGACACGTCCCACACGACACGACAGTTCGGGGAGTTATTAACGCATGCCAGGAGTTATTTGCAAAACGAGCTCTGAATCGCACATACACGGAAATTGCCACATTTAATTTCCGTAGGTAACAATTTCAAATGCCACAGCAACCTCAAATGAGCGAAAGTAAAACTAGGGACGAACACAGAAACAGCTCAGGCTGGACATCTGGCATCATATTCCGCGAACCACAAACCAGGTCAGAGCGTATTACAAGGAATTCCGAAGACACCTACAAGGCCAAGACAGGAAAGAAACAAAGTTGTTGCGCCCGTGAATCATGACACTCCGTGCATCGTGGAAGCGGCGGTGACCTACAAGGACCAACACCGCGAGCCGACCGTGAAACGCTACCTGTGCGTACACGAGGTAGCGACGGCCCCTGACCAGGAAGGAAGGTGTGACACTGCAACAGCATGATGTCTAGGCGACAAGTACAGCGTTTGTCGGGCCGTGCTCGGAAATGGCGTCCACGTGCGCGTTGTATCTGTACACATCTCATTGCACCGACAACTGCCCATTCTTCCCCAATAAGAAACAACCATTTCAAACCGACATTGCGGGCGAGATTCCGGATATTTAAACAAAGATTCGAGGTTTGGTGGAACTAGGATCGAGTGGCCACGTGTGGGAATGCGCAATCCTGTAAACAGCAACACGGAACCGATTGGCGGTGATGAAAGGCATCAGCGCAATCTGAGCCACCGGCCGTTACTAGAAGCATTGAATACGGAGACCATGCCCGTCACCAAGGGCGAGTGTTGCGGGGTTATGTCAAAACATCAACACCGCGCATCCTTGTGCGACTTGCTGGTAAAACATACAATGCGTTGCTGGATACAGGCGGTTCTTATTCCTGCATGGCGACCACGTTAGTGACTAAAGAAAAAACATCAGCCAGTTAAAGGATCCCACACACTGGAGCGGTGGCGATGGCGTAGCGGTATTGATAGCGATCAACGTGTCACACACTGGAGCGGGCGCATTAGCGGTGGCGGCAGCCATATTTGTACATTGGTAGCTGCTGTTTCACAAAAAAATGGACCAGACGGATGTCGTAGAGGAAACTTTACTTCTTGCAGGATTAATAGTGTTCTCCCAATGTCATCCCAAATCACATTTTTTCCTCTGATATTCTTTTAACCCGGATGTGACATATCATACAACACATGGTGTGTTTTCACTATTTCGATCAGTTTTTCAGTAGCACTTGTCATTGTTTGATATCACAAGACTATAAAAAAACCTGTGCACTTGAACAGTAGACGTGAAGCGGCCTGCGGGCAAACGCGACATGCTGTGTTCAGACCGCCACCGCAGAGTGAACGCGGCACAGGCCGTGGGCGCGATCGCGAGTTCGCTGTCGTATGAACACGCCTGGTTGATACCATACGTCGCATTTGACCGCCACCGCCACCACGGCCATGGCCGCCACCTCTCCAGTGTGCGGGATCCTTAAAGGAAAATTTATATAGTAGGTAGGGGCAGCCAAAGACATTGACGTATCATAATACAAAACAAAAGTCAACATAAATATACATGGGCGTAATTTTTCACAAGAATTCTTGATAGTTGATAATTTAAAACTTGATATGATTTTGGGGGTTGGCTTTATCAAATGATATGACATTGTACCTATTTTAAGAAAGGATGTAATGTTTGTATGTACGTCCAATAATGACAAAATAATTGAGATACCTATTAATACCAAATAAATTGAATAAGATCACAGTAATTGCATTGAGTATCATAAAATAAAATCACTACAACAGATGATAATACCGACCACACGTCATTACGAAATATTAATCCTCAGTTACCGAGTCATCAGAAAACACAATTACAGCTGTTATTGGAAGAATACAGTGATCGCTTCGCTAGTTCCATTCATGAAATAACCGAAGCGAATGCTTACGAAATAAAGCTTGATTTATTTACAGATAAACTAATTCACACTCGTCTGTATACGATTAATCCAAAACCACGGGAAGATGTCCTAGTACGAATACAACAGATGCTCGAGTCGAGAATTTTCACATCTTCAGAGTCAGCGTACGCCACACCATCAGTAGTTATCACCAAACGTCAGGGATTGTCACTGATTTTCGATTGTTGAACTAACACCTCAATAAAGTACAATATCCCATTCCGAGAACAGAAGATATTATCACTATGCTGCAGAATTCTAAATACATCACTTCACTCTATATGTTTAGCGGATTTTACGTCATTCCAGTCCGTAAGGAAGACAGGCATAAATTAACTTCTAGTGTGTGGACGGAATTGGACTTTATAAATACGCCTGTATGGCTATGGGCCTCGCCACTAGACCTAACTATTTCCAAAACTTTGTTGGCATAATGTTAGGACCGCTGCAATGGAATTCTGCACTGACTTACATCGATGATATATTTATCATCGGAAACACGTTCGCAGAACATTTAGACAACATCCATAAGGTTATGGAGAGATTGAGGAAATTGAACATTAAAATTAACAGCAAGAAATGCAATTCCGCCCAATACGAAATTAAAATCCCCGGACATTATATAACGCCTCACGGAATACAAACTGATCCGGAAAACATACTGATGATACAACAAATGGCTCAGCCCAAAAATGTTAAACAGATAAGAACGTTTCTAGCCCACACGTTGTATTTAAGGCGTTGCATACTCAATTATGCCCAGATAGCAGAACCCTTAACATAATTAACTAAGGAGACAACACCATTTAAATGAGGCGAAATGGAACAACTCGCATTTCAAAAGGTGAAAACGGAAAGTAACCCACCCATATTAGCTAAATTTGAGGAGAACACACAAACAACACTCGTGTGTGATGCGCCACAAACCGCTATAGATGCTGTATTATTACAAGAAAACCCTACGACCAAAGAACGTACATAACTGCCTTCGCTTCAAAGAAGCTATCCCTGAACGAACGGAAATGGTCAGCGACGGAAAGAGAATTATCGGCTATCAAATACTTCAGTATTTATTTTAAACAGTTTCTTTACGGCCGTAAATTTGTAATAGAGACAGAACACGCAAGCTTAAGATATTTGAAGTCCATGGCCGAACATAATACACGAATCCAGAAAATGGCCATTGCCATAACTAAATATGACTTCGAGGCCAAAATCGTAAAATTAAATACCCTTGCAGATGCCCTGAGTCGTATACCTACAGTAGGGAGAGCTGGCATGGTACTTATTACTGTCAACACTGTGACTCACCACGTAAAACATCAGTTGATGAATTATACATCATTTTACACAGCATTAGTTGAAATACTATTCCAAGACCCTACGAAAGACAAAAAAACAAAAATCACTATAGCAAAATACATAAGTAATAACTGGGCTGAATTGATCAAGCAAGATTTTCACACTACGGACAACGCGGGAGTCACTGAATCTATTATTAATGAAGAATATTTGCCAATGCAGGTGACTGCCAAAACAGTCACAACTATATACAATGTCAATATGGAGATTATTCAGCAAAATAATCAACAAAAGATATCTAACAAATGTCGTGATCCTCGATTGAATTGTCGTATAATTATAAATTCTGACAAGGAAAAGTCTTATATTTACCTGAATATATTCACGAGTAGTAATATATCAAAGTCGACGACGATACTCACATATTATTATTACCACTCATTGACCAGCCAGCATCGTCATTTTTAGCCGAATATGAAAAGGTAGCTCTAATGGATCTGGACAAGGCTACTCCAAAATATTGCTGCATTGCTAGACGATACGCCATTTCCGGAAATGGTGAAATTTACACGAAGCAGAATACCCCATCTGGAGAGCGTAAATTGACACTTGTACCGCAATATTATGTCCCCGAAATCATAACTGCCCACCATGACACTCTGTTAGGCGGAGGGCATTTTGGTCAGTTTAAGAAGTTAGAAAAAATTAAGACAGCGTATTATTGGGATGCAATGAACAAATATGTTAAAGAGTATGTAAATAAGTGTCCCACATGACAGCGAATTAAAGCGCCTAATCAAAAGCCCATAGGTCAGATGACTCCAATACCGCCCCCCTTTTTTTATCCATGAGTCATGGGGTCTTGAAGCGAAATAGTCGCTACAGACGTCAGCCCGCGGCAATAAATATGTATTAGTCATTACCAAATTTGCCACTCCATGATATGCTGTCGCACGCCCTGTAAAAATGATAGATGTCATTATGTGCGCAAATTTTGCAAAATACATCGTTTTAGAATTTGTTTGCCCGAAATCCATCGTCACGGACAGAGGTACTTAATTTAATAGTGAGCTCATGACGGAACTGTTGCATAAATTGCAAATAAAGGAATTACAAACCACGGCGTATAATTCTACCTGCAACGGTGTATGGAGCAAGTTAGTAAGATTTCATCCCAACATCTAACTTCTTGCGCCAGCGACGATCCAAATCACAGGGACGAGTATGTATCATATATAATTTTCAATTATAATACACCCGTGAACCGTAGTACGAAGTTCACCCCTTACGTCCTTATGCACGGGGTTGAAGCCATCCAGCCATTGCACGTCAATAGTCATGTGTATTCCCCCCGTGCTAATAACTGGTGCGAAAGGGTTAAACAAATACGAGGGCAAGCACGCGTTAATTCGGTCGCCTCCCAGCAACAACCAAACGGACGTTTGACAGCAAAAATCGCCCCAACGAATTAAAAGTAGGACAATTTGTGTGGTGAAAACACACGCCCGACAGAAAGCGTTTTCGTTTAAATATCAAGGACCCTACAAGATCGTAAACATACTAGGCCCTTCTACAAGCAGCAGAAATACGCAGGAGAGGGATTAATAAAATAGAACTTGTCAGCACTCGAAATGTAAAACTTGCCAATGTTCGTCGGTAACACCCGTCCTTGTGTTACAGAGGTAGAGGACTTGTGAACCGAGGATATTCCAACTTCAGGATGTACCAGACTGCCTACTGAGTCCTGCTACATGTGCTGAGCATTGCAGCGACGGCGCCTGCAGAACCGCTATACAGAACACACCACGGTGTTTACTTCGGCCAGCTGACGCCGCTAATTCATTACGAAGAAACGTTACCGCTGCTGTTTACGCTGCCTCTGCAGGAACCTCGGACTCCAGCCAACGTTGACGAATGGTTTCACAGTGCTTGTGCCACACGAAACTCAACTGTCTGCATAAACGCTGGGAAAGTTAAAAACAAATTTAATTCAACATATGTAAATGTTGTAAACCAGTTCCTTTCCGAAGTGTCCCTGCCAAAGAGAAATAAACGATCACTGACCTTCCTTGGTGATGTAGCGATGTGGTGCTGTGATATTCTGATCACACGCCATCTTCAAGGGTTGTTGTCTTGTGATGGCTATTACTGCACATCAAACGAAAGTCAAACGTATAGTGCCATATGAAGTTGAGAAAATGTTGGCCGTTTGGGACGGCTTACCTTCGTTGCGATGGGAGTGTGTTTAACGAGCTCCACGCCTCACGTCCGCTGGGTGGACCTGCTGGTCTGCAGGCATGGGCTCCGCAGGGCTTCTGTCGCCCACAAAAACCTATGACTACCTTCCCCTCCCTCGTACGTCACCTTGACCACGTGATGCCTGCCAGCTAGTCACATACCACCAGGGTGCCCTTCCAGGACTTCTGAATATTGACGGAGTGAAGATCATTTTGTAATGTTCTAGATGATTTCAAATAAAATTAAAATATAAGTGTCTCGCCCAGATTCGGAGAGACAGCACAGGGTTTTCACTTGGGCAGGAACTGCTGTTTCGTCAATATTTTAAAAGGGGGTGGGCCCTTGCTGCCATTTTAGTTAAGTATGGTTTAAAGCAAAATAATTATATATAGCCTGCATATAGCTGGAAAGAGATGTAATCTTGTAAAAATGTAGATTTTGGGGGAAGTTTTAAACAGAATTATTTTTGATAGTTTTTTATACTAAATGTAATCAGTGAGAAGACTATAATTTTATATAATGTTTATTGATTGTAAGATTTTGGGGAAAAACTATGTAAATGGTTATACTGGGATATAAAAACCAAAGCAATGGATAATTTTCAAGCCTTTTCACTCAAACCAACACCAATTCCCTTTTTTGATATCATTGGGGGACTCTCAGCTGTTTTCCAACTTAAAACACCTACATTCAGGAAGCAGTTGAGACCAAGACCTCGTCCTGTGTTTGTTGGCAACACCGTCACAGTCTAATGAGCAAATGTTAGCAGTTCAGATAAGTGAAATCGAAAATAATGTAAAAGCACATATCAATGATCTTAGTCTTACAGTCAACACTGTAGCAGAAATCATGAGAACAAGTTCAGTTAAATATTAATTCAATGTCAACTCAAGTTCAATCTTTAACACATTAGTTTAATGCACGAGAAAGTGTGATTCAGAGTTTACAAGTACAAAGTCAAATGATGGTAGCCATATTACTTGAACCGATTAATAATCTCATAACAGATACAAGCTTGAACACATACAATCAGGTATGCCAAAGTAATCTTTCACCATTACAAGCGGTATCTACGTCTCTCTTAACAAGATAATTGGTAAAATTGGAGTCAAAAGTAGGTAAAATGAATTTGAAACTCAGTATTCCTGTTAGCAATATAATGAATTACTATACTGTTCCCATAACTGAATTCATTTTTTCACCCACTAAGATCATGATAAAGTGCCTTTGCAGAGTTCACAATACACATGGAAATTTCTCAGAGCTGTACAAACTTAATATTTATATAAAAATGAATCTTGTAACATTGAATTGCCAAAAGATATTATAGCGATTGACATGGTCACGCATAACACTTGGGCTGTGACTGACGAGAGGAACCAGCTTCAGGATATGTATTTGATATCAAAACATTTCGCAGAGTCTAATGAGGTAAGTTGTTTCAAAGCGGCTATCAAGTTACAACATTTTAAAAAATTTTACAAAATTTGCAAATTTTCATCCACCCCTAGGAAAAAAAGTGCAGGTTACGGCTATTCAGCCTCATCACTGTGTGATCTCAAATCCCTCTGGCAATTTAGCGGTAAGATGTTTAAACACGTCACTTAGCCATACAATACTGTCAAATCAGATAAAAAATTATTCCGTTGCAAGTTCCCTGTGGCTGTAGGGTAACCCTAGAAACAGTAACGATTATTGAAGCCACGCACGTGTGCGATATAAAAAATCTCGTCACTACTATAGAACACACTGTTTTACCAATCCAATGGCTTAAAACAAATCACTTCGAAGCTACACAGCTATCATTAAAAGAAGGGATATCTTTCTATTCTGTCAACGATACTGTTAACAACGAATGGAAAATGTTGCACGCCAACTTGCCAGATGTGGCTTATGTTTCCAACATAAATAATCTAAGGCCCAATTATGTGTTCTCTATAATGTCCCAATAACATTTTAAGTACGCGAGTTCGTCAGTCCTTATTGTGTTACTAACGACAGTAGGATTGTTGTACTATAAATTCATAAGGGTATCAATCTTATTATAAACAGCCGTTTCTGTTTATGGCAATAATAACTAGAATGTCAGTTCGAATCCACAAAGCGCTTGAATGAGAGAAAGCCTAAAGAATATTTTTTAACCCTACTAACTGATTGAGAAAACCTTTTGAACTGTATTGTGCATGTCATAAGTATAAGCCTCAGATAGCATGGCAGTCTCTAAGAAATTCCCGAGCTACGAAATTTTCGCCCGCCCACACGTGCAGCGTTGTGTAGCCAGCGCTTTCTATTAGCTAACCTAGTAAAAATTTCTCACACGTTAAGAGCCAGCACATTGAACACTAGGTTTCGCCAGCAGTCAGGTATGTTGTAAGTTCCTTCCAGTTCAAGTGCTAGAGCGCATTACATGCGGCAAACCACCGCGAGGCGAGGACGCCATAATCAATAGCTCTATATGATTTCCAGACTTTCAGGCCTGAATGTAATTGTAATTGTAACTTCCAGTTCACATACCCGCAATTTAAGCGTGGTTCGTTTTGTTAAGTTAAGAGCATAATCTTTCATATATATTTTCAACTAAAACTGATACTGCCAATACTGGTAACAAACTGTCAATAATGTCGATTATTTATTATATCAGAGAATAAGTTGGAATTCTTTTTATAGCGCTATGGCGGAGTGTATCATTCAAACCGTGCAATTTCACAAATATTTTAGCGATCGCCACAGACGATTTTCTTGTTCTAGAATGATTTTATGGGATAATTTTATGAAGTTACGGCGCCGAACGCAACTCCTTTCTCACCCAATGATTACATGAAACCATAGTGGCTAAATATTAAAATGCCGGCACACACTAATAAAAATGTTAATCGTACTGTACATACATGTTGATATTTATAGTCTTTACAATCAGATTTACAAAAGTATGAAAAAGAAATTTTCCACTACGCAAAATAGCTTATAAGTGTACAAATAATGTTAAAACAAGATAGCTCAAAGCTACCACGCCTTATGATGTATAGATTCAAATATTTTAAAGAACGTCGAAGCAGAAGTAAAAGGAACAATGCAGTCATATAGCAGTACGTGAGACGGTACTAACAGATGTATATGAATACATTTTTAGTTTAATAGGTAATTCAAATATATTTGTAGCCCCAAATAGGATAGTCTTAACGCATACCATACAGAAATGTTTTACGTTTCCACAAAACTTCGTAGTACAAAAGTATAGAAAATAATTATAAACTCAGATTACTATAAATAAAGTTCTCTTTATCATGCATAACACACGTAATTAAATATTCAGTACGTAACGAACAAGATTTACAGTAACTTGTATCCAAATGATTTCAAACAAGTGATCTCTCTTTTTACAATGTAAACGATATCCTAATCTCACGACTGATAGCGCCTTAGGGGGTAGCAATAAAACAAGTGCGTGAAGGACACTAATTAATTAAATAACCTCCCGGCTGTCAACCAGAAGAGAGACTTCCTCCAGTGGCACCTCTCAACCCACTCTGATTGTACCTGGTCCAACCCTCCTCCGCTGAGCCGCCCTTCTGTTCTTCGGCCTGGCCTTACTAACTACCTTCCAATCGTCAGATGGTCTAATGTAATCATGCGGGGACGCATGGACTTTGTGGGGACCTTGGTGTGGTCACCATTATCCAGGGCTGGCAGGCGACGCTCGAGAGTCCAGGATGGCGCGACGACCTCGACGGGCCAGCCCGGCTGTTATTAAAACATCCGCCCGCCGAGGAAGGCAGTGAGGCTAGACGGGGCACTATATAAGGCTGGAGTAATGGCGGCTCGCGGCCATCTTGATTCTGAGAGATGATGAGATGACTCCAGGGAGGATCACTAGGCCAGTGGTCCCCACTTCGACGCCAGCCGCTGCCACTGTCGAGGATGTTTTGCCCGACGGTGACAACTAGACAGATCCAGGGTAAATATACTCCCAGTATGGCCTTAAGCCGTGCAGCATTAGGGTCATCGTGTAAAATCTTAAGACTCCCTCTGAGTCACGAGCACATTAAATATAGTCAAAGCTATCGTGTTGTAGAGTATGCTGACTGTACCTGATATTAGCAGAGCACTGAGATATTGTGATTAATTGTAACCTAATGCCAAGTGCGAATAATGTATGCTTTATGAATAAGCTGTGAGTTTAATAAATACAGTGTTTCGTATATTGAGTGCTCTGTTGTCTAGTCACGAATATCCCCCTTCCTTGCGTGGCCTAATTCATCCCCAGAACAGGTCACAGCAACGTGCATTTCTAACTGAGTATTTCGGGAATTGTTAATGAAGGTGGATTTGTACTTCTATCCATTCCATGGCAAATATCACTACCCAACGACCGGGAAATATGCACATTTCACTTCGTGACATCTAGACTTCGCAAAGAAAAACTTCTGTTTCACCTAAGACACCGAACCACAGTTTTCTGGTTACACTTTGATCCAATGGTAAACCTTCAGTATGTGTCAGCCGTGTCAAAGAATGAAATAAGTTTCTGGCAAAATAACTAGTCGCTAAGATAGAAACAGCGACACGTGTATTCAGCGGACTGCGGATTTCTTTGCCTTTGTGTGAATAATCAGGGAAGTGAGAAATCGTTTGGTAATAAGTTAGTTTTAAGCCACTAACACGTCTGTGTCGCTTCTGTTGTGGTCCATGACTTGCCTGACACATCCTGTAAGATCACTGTTCTAAATATTTTCCCGTCATTTTACGGAAAAGTGCTGATAAGAAATTCTCCAGGACTCTTAAAAATCATGGGCACGTCGTTTTTCCAATAACAGACTTTTCGTAAAATTTCACAAAACTTTCCTCACATTCGTAGAATTTGCTTTGTATTAAGATTTTACGTACTTCCCATTTGAGTAAGGGATTATAAAAAAATTCTAATTTTCGATATACGGGTGTTTTACTGTGTATAAAAAAGCAATCGTACGACATCGAGTTCTTGTCTCTTACCAACGAGATGGCTTTCGTCAGTGTTGAGTATAAATATGTTGTTTATAAATATGTGACACACCGATTTTTTCAATTTTTGGAAATATTTGAATGTTTTAAGTGCTGCTAATTGTTGCAGAAGCCTCATGCTATTTTCTGATGTTTGAAGGAGCTCAACTCTGTTTATGGCATTATGGATCGCGTTAAAGTATATTAACTCTGTATTTCCTCAAATGTTCCCGTGGATGTACAGAAATGTTAAACACTGATTTTACGCAACTTACAAATACGGGAGAAATTGCAGTCCCAATCGCGGCATTATTCTACGGTAGTAAAGAGCCAATGAGCAGTTGACGTCTGCTCGAGTGTACCAGCTCGCGTGTTATTAAAGTTGCATATTTCCCACGCCTCGGTAGTAACGAGTTGACGTGGGTTGCAATAAAGCTCACCAAACTACCTCCCTTCCATACTGACGGCTTGATCTTTAGGGAAATTTCTTGGCACATTTTCGCGAACTTCAGTAAGCAAAAGCATTCAGCTTGCCGCCAACTTATACTGTTCATCGACATGAAAATGTTTCTGTCTGGTATTTGCAGAAGTTGTCTTGCGACATCCCGAAATTGGCAAAACAGGAAAACTTCTGTCACTTTTCACGCAGAAGAAATCGACAGAAACATGAATATTTTCTAGACGTCTTGTAAATTTCTCACCCTGTCCGCCAAACAAAACATTTTGCTGTGGGCGTCGACAATATATATCACATCTTCAGTATTGACTCGCACGGCATTTCCTTTGTCAGAGGTGCTTCAAGTTCTCTCCTGGTTTTTTGCTTTTACTTCACGATATTTGCAGGGCACATATTGCGACAGTTGTAGAATGAGCGCACTGGTGACACGTCCATCACGGGGAATCTGAAAATTGTGTTCTGTATTTATGATTTAAAAAATTATTTCATAGTTGACAATAATTTTAAATTCAACATTTTTAAAATAGCACTTTCTCAAATTTCAACGCAAAAGTTAAGTGCCAAATACATTATAATACTGGCAGCGAATTCTTAAAGGAACAGCGAAATAGGTTTCTTTGTAATTTAAGCATACTATAGTAAAATAGGTGGAATATGGACAGAGAGTATATAAATACACAGACGAAGTTACGTGGAGAATCCCTTTATGCGGACGCCATTGCTCTAGGTGTCAATCCACACATCTATTGAACATGGCTGTGGTGCATGCGCGTGGCTACGCACTCGGGGCTCCAGTCAGTCTACCAAATTATTGACTGTGAAGGTATAAGATATACTGAAATGTAACATATACTCGTTCGCATTATCTGTGTATAAGTAGATACCTGTATTTTTGACGTGAATACGTCTTTAAATTTGCAACCATAGTGGAAGGAAATACAGAAAATCCGATAACAAAATCGGGGGATACAGTTTGGCATTTCAGCTCCGAATCTATCGTCTACATTCTAAATTAAATTGAACCACTCGATTGCCAAAGGATAAAATAATATGTTACGTTAAGTAAGGACTATGAATTATCGCGCGCGGTTGGGTTTGTGGAATGCTTGATAAGGGGGGGGGGGGGGCAATTTTTAGTTCGTTTCGCCGCGTCTCGTAACTTCCGCGTAGTATAACTTTTGACTAGGAGAAACTACGACGCTCGTTTAAGTTTAAATCGACAGCTCTCATCAAGATAAATCGATTGCGTTTATAAAAACATTTGTGTGACGTGGTTATAGTGAAATTGTAAGCGTTTAATGAAAAAATTGAAGAAAACTTACAAAATTTCGGCCTATACTCGTCAAAAAGCCAAGTAGAAATACAGAAAACCGTATACGGTTGAAAAGGGCATCTCTAAAGCAATCCAGTGATACCCATAAAACCTCTATGATCGAGTGAAGCGATGCCGGGAACGTAAAATAAACATCAAGGCGTCCGAGCGCGTCAATGTTGATGTATTCACGCAAAACAAACGGTTGTGTCCCCAACACCGACAAACCCAATTTTTTTTTACAATGCTTTAATTTTTGTCTGTAATGCATCCAAAGATTCTTAAAATTAGCAGATTATATACGACGTACAGCAATATTTAAATGTTAGGAGCAGAAACCTATTGGATCCGCACGAAATGTTATTTTATAATCGTAGCGTGGCTGAGGGTAGCTGTATAATGATTACAGTTTTAAATAAATTTTGAACTTACCAAATTTTAGGTTCATAAGAAATTTATGGTAGTGAATTTGTTTAAAACAAAAGTGAAAAGACAGCAAGTGTATCTTGAATGAAAAGTGCTTGAGATTTTTTTCCAAAGAGAGAACATATCCACGTTTTTTCAGATTACAGCACCCGTATTGTGCTTTTACTCACTTATCCAAATTTTTTAAGTCGTAAAATAATTTGGCTGAAATGATATACGTTTCCCGACCTAAATGAAAGCAACGTACTGCATAGAAAATTATAATAGAGAAATACTAATTATTTTGTGGATTTCGAAATGTATATCACTTTACAAATAAATATTGACGGATTAATTATTATGTCATACTTATATATTTGCCATGCTGATGCCATTTAAATGCTGTATGAACGTGAAACGATGATTTTACTTTTGGAATATAAATATCATTAAGGCCGTGTAAGGAACAGCGTGGATGCGCAAGTTTCAATGTTTATACGTTCTATCCCAATTTCCTTCATTTGAAAAAAAGGTAACTTTCAAGGATTCAAACACATGATGTCCAATTAATATTATTTTAAGTAGTTGAAATTAATACTGCCTTAAGGAGACATTGTGCTAGCGTACTGTACATAAGAAAACGAGACGCACTCTGGCAACTAATACAAATAAAATTAGTTGTACTTGTTATATAATAAAATGTTCCTTGTAAGACAATCTTCTTTCCAATAGATGGCTACTCTTCACAACGAAATGGCCGGATGCAGTCAGAGAAATGACCGTCCTACTGATAATATTTCAAGCTTACTTAACCTAAGCCGATTCTTATGGTGTGTGAAGCCATGATGCTTGTTTGCACTAAAGTGATTAACGTTATTAGGCAACTATATTTATCACTTATTGATGCAAATTAATTAGGCTGATTCATTTCGTAAACAGAGACCTGAGAAATTCGCATATTTAATTTAATATAAGATAAAGTTCTGTTACCTGTACACTTGTGTTACTTATGTTATTTTTACCCACAACTACTTTGGCATGCTGGGGAAAACCCCAAGCTAATAACAATACGCAACAAAATTAAGTCCGATTCATAAATAATCCAGCTCGGAACAGAACTGATTTTCACATGAACAGTAGCCAATGAATTAGTGACGACATATTGAAAATAAAAAGTCAAATTTAATACTTTTAGGATTATTCTTGTTTAGGCTGTACATAGTAATCCCTCAATCCACGTAAATAAACAACAGGAAATACAAATTTATCTTTATGACAGCTAAAAGAGAACTGCGAATGTTCGTGCCATAATGAGAAATCTAACCCATGAATAAGCCATCCTATGTATTACACTTCAAGTTTGCAGAATTCTCCAGTTACTTTGTTTATTTCTTTTGGCATATATGAATAATAATATAACTTGTTTTGCAGTGCGCGCAAATCTTACGGCCAGCTTACTAGATCCTTAATGTTCCCCAGCCTATAGTACTCTGGCTGTATCACGTCTGAAGCATTAGAATGAAAACAGAGTAATAAATGAGCGCGGCCTTAAATGTAGCTGCAAAATATTCCTGACTTTCTTTCATATATCCCGCTTTATTCTTCGACTGTGGCGGGTGTGGGAAGTAGATGAAGGAAGAGGCAAGATGTGAATGAAACAAATGGTTCCTATAAACTTCGAAATTAATTTTCTTCTTTTGACAGTGAAAAACCGCTTGCAATCTTTTCCCGTTTATTTACTCTACCTTTTATGTTTCGGAAAGAATAAAAAATATTTCGCCGCATAAAGGAATTCTAAAATTGAAAGGTTTTATATTGTGCTATACAATGTTACGCATTGGCAGACAAGCAGTGCTTGGAAACTGTACGAGATATTAAAGTTTGTTTTTAAGCATCACGTTTAGGCGCCTACAGAACCACTGCTACAACTTTGACGCTATGGTATAAATGTCATACAATAAAAATTTTGCTTCATCAGATTTATTTTTGCATAGGTAGTGTAGCATCAAAAATTTCATATTTTTTTGCTACTGGAATAAGAAAATTTGAAGTACATTCTAAGTCAGACAACGGTAATGAGATAAATTAGTAAACACCAAAAGAGAAATTAGAGAACATAATTAACAAATACAATACTGCAAATATTAGGCGGCCTTATTTAAGTTAATTATTTTTAATTTTATAAAAATAGTACACGTATGAGAAGTCAAAGTAACTTATCGTAGAGCAATGATAAACTTATTAATCAGCAATATTTGATTACGTCAAGAAAATTAGTAGATTTATTCATAGATATACCGAAAAGGGCGAGGGATTGAAAAGATGGTGGTTGGAAGGCGGGGGGGGGGGGGGGGGGGTTGTTCAAACCCCTCCTAAAATTTTAGGTGTTCATTTTTTTATTCGAAATGGAAATGTCTCTTCGTGCAAAATTACCCTTACAGTTTGCGCAGATGAACATTACAGTGATAAACATCAGGTGGTTGTTTAGTTATAATGTAAAATACATAAAACTGTAAAATAAAAATCAATCGCAGTCTGACAGTGTACCTTGGTACTTGCTAAGGAATTATTAAGTGCCAGAAAGCGTTGTTGAACGAACAAGTAAAAAATGTATTAAAAATAATTATTTCGTTCTATGATACTTTTAACACAGGTAATAAAACGTTCTGGTCAAAAAATAGTAATCATTCATAAAATATTTTGTGAACAAGGATAAAT
This sequence comes from Dryococelus australis, assembly GCA_029891345.1. Classification (NCBI taxonomy): domain Eukaryota; kingdom Metazoa; phylum Arthropoda; class Insecta; order Phasmatodea; family Phasmatidae; genus Dryococelus; species Dryococelus australis. The sequence goes on along the minus strand of CM056993.1, from coordinate 163,282,201 downwards.
CAGAAAAGTCACCTAAAGGATGTTAGTGAAACTTTATAAGTAAATAAACAATAACAAAATTAATGGCTCACAAACCCTTATGGTTCAGGTTCAGATTTGAGGCAGACCATTACTAGCACAAACGGCAGTTAGTGGGATGTTGGCCTTTTCATCGGATAGTAAAATTTTGATGCTTTATCCGAATAATATTTCTTGAAATCTCTATAAACTCCACCTAAATAGTGCAGTTTTCCTGTGCATAGAAAACAAAACTTGCGTTTCCAGAGTTCGTGCGTGAATTCATAAGTGTGCATGGTTGACGTTTGTACAAGAGGCCCTTTGTTGGTATTGTGATTTGTCCGCACAGGAAGCAGCAGGTGAAGAAACTCACAAACAGCTTGTAATCATTGTAGCACAAGCATGTAAAATTGTAAAAACTCGGTGGACGGTTTTTTACAACATATAAATATTACTTGTCACCAAATATGCAGTGAATTCGCAAAAAAAAAAAAAAAAAAAAATCTCGAGTTTAGCACAAGGATAGCACTGCCCATAATAAATAAACACACCGATGTCTGTGTCCGACAAAATGCAGAAAACAGAGTAAATCTTAATTCCATTGTTGAGTGAATAATTTCTTGTGAAAGGCAAGAACTGGCTTTTAAGGTCAAGCATGATTAGTGAAATGTATCTCAAAATGCAGTAATCAACAATGGAAAGGTAATGTCTCTTCTCAGATTCTGTGAGCTAGTAGGGGACTCGCTATTGGTGAAATAAATATAAATTGGGGCGAAACATGCACTAAATTCAAACCCAAAATTTCAAAATCTAATTATTGATATTTGAGGTGATATTATTCAAATGGGGATTGTTCACATTTTGAATAGAGACACGCGTTTTGATGAACGGCACTACATATATAAGTACAACAGAACATTGGTCGTTGTGCGTCTGATGGTTGGATGTTGGTGCAAATAAAATTCGTGAGGATTATTTCACATTTGTTCCTGCAAAATATTTTACTGTTCAAGTATTTGCACAAACAATTATTACACTACTGAAACATCGTGGTATCAATAAATATGTAATTCAACAAGGCTATGATGGTGCATGTTAGCATAATTTATGAATGGCTACTTACGTAGTACTCAAATTGACGTAAGAAAAGACCACCCATTCACACTCTATGCTCATTGTAGTGCACCTACACTAAAGCTCGCAATTGAAGACTCTCGTTCTCTGCCTGCAATTCGTAATGATATAGGTACATTTCAGTCAGTTGGTTCATTCTTCAGAATATCTACTAAATTACCATATTTCTCGAAGCAACCATCAAAGAACTCTTACCTCTACCTACTAAAATGTATGTAACTTGGTTGATTTACAAGTATAAAGAAGTCTTGCGTTTCAAGAAAATTTAGAAGCCAACTGTGCAATATCTACTGAAGATTTAAGACTCCGTCAACAAGGAAGCTCCACAGAAAGCTCCTCAGCTGTATTTTGCAATAACTAAACGCAACGTGTCTTTGTTTTGAATATTTTAAAACATTTATTTTCATTTACTTTATGTCTTTGGAAGTTCCTCCATCTGTTAACTCCGATCATGCAGCAGCTCTTGACTATGTTGACGATGTTGTAAGCACACTTAATGAACTAAGGAAAAATACAAATGAGCAGAATGGTTATATCTACACTGAAGCATCTGAAGGCATACAAAGTAGGGGAAGAAATCATAATTCTGTTCAAAGTTTCAATGTAAGTCTACATAGCTAAAACTCCTACTGATTCACCAGAAGAATATTTCAAAAAAGAGATTGTACCAGGCTGTTTTGACCATGTCCTGACCCATATAAGAGACAGGTTGCGAAAGCACAACTCTCTCCTAACAGTCGTATAGAAGATTATCCCAACTCATAGCAATGCTGCAGCTGAAGAAAAATTGTGAACCAGTGCTGAGTTTTATAAAGCCTTTTTGCCTAAATGCAACATCGTCGATACGCAGTTTTTTGTTTGGAAAAACGAATGGAAAAAATAAGGCCACAATTCACGAGTAGCTAATGCAGCTTGTGATGGCGATTACTTTCCAATCCATAAAAGAAGTGAATAAATTTCCATATTTAACCAGCGAGTTTTACAATTTCGACTGGTGTTTATTAGAGAATAAATAAAATCAACTTATGTAACAAAATACTTAATAGTGAGTTTGGAATGATTGTTCAACATCCCCCCACCCCCTTTTTTTCATCCCGACCGACCGTCCCTGAAAATATTTTCTAGGTACACCCGCAGATTTACTCATGCCTATATAAAAACTATCCAAATTGTGATTTTTTTTCAGAAAACGTTTCTCCCTTGCCTGTTTTCTAATAGAAATACATCATAATTAGGGCTGCAGATTTTTTGCGAATAAATCGGAGCACACAGTAGACTTCAATACTATACATACACCTCGGCTGTTGTCATGCATACATTTGTTGCAGCTGTCGTTTCCGCATTTAACCGAGCCACTCAGGATTCCGTAACTTCGACAATATGCCTTTGTGACAAGTGTACAACCGCTTACCACGACTAGAACATGCTTCAACCAATCTAAAAGCTCGACGACTCCACAGTGCTTTGAAATTCATCTTGTCTCGAAATATTTTCGCGAAATATCAATGTCCCTAGTCATAATGAGTTGTCAAGTACACTACAACTTTTAAGACACGTTAAATGATGGACTAAAACTATCACCGTCCCAGTGCGAGAACGGAGTAATCAGTGATACAGAAGTAAAACAGCTGCTTTCCTCGCTCACATGCCAGTTAAATAACTTTACTGGCCAACAGCATGTCGCCTGGTAACTTACTTGGCAGCCGGCAGCTTGGCCAGTCGGTTATCTTCCGCAGCACGCAGTAGCGAATCATACACAAGGTCAGCCAATCAGAGAAGGGGTATTCTCACATAAATGGAGCCGCCACGCTACTTATTCTCTGGGTATTTTATCTCCTCTGCGGTGTGAACTTAGCGTGCATGCACGGTCATCGACCCCCTTCTACAAAATGCGTTAGTTTATGATGATCTCGCTTGTGTAGAACACTTAGAAGTGAGAAGACAACCTTAAAGTAGGGCGCAGTAGGAATTGATTATGGCAACGTTACATACTTGGGAGAACGTAACAAACCCACCTAATGTAAAGAAAAAATTCTCTCTTATGGCAGATAGGGTTGAAAAATTTCCCCTTTGTTTTAATCAAGCAGCTAGTGAAATCACAGATTATGAATAAAACAAAAAGAAATTCTTTTCCTTCAGCAGAATGCACGTGGTACGAAACAAGTGTAAAGTTTTAATTATAAACAAGAGCGATGCTCACAGGAATGCCGACCGTACTTGATTGATCGACGTCCAAATTTGTACAATAAATTTTCTGACGGTTTTTTTTCAGGATACGGCCCAGTGAATATAAGCCTACAGTTCGGACAGGATTCAGAGCTATGCGTGCGATTTGACCCAAGCTATAATGTCCTGAAAACCAGTTGTGACCCATACAAAATGATCGTCTAAATTCGTGAAGCCACAAGATCTTTTTACGTAACCGGCGTTTTGCTAAAGAAATTTTTAACTATGCTGCTTTTCCGTATAAAATCACGCTTGCGTTTTATTTAAATGCGTCTCGCTTTAACCCGTCTTACCAGACAGCGTTCTGCCTAACTATAACCAGTCTGAATAGAGAGTTTAACTGTTAGGTGCGAAACTGAGTCCAGATTTTTCTAAAAAATAATTGATGTACGGAATAATAAACAAAAAAAAATTAATAACAAAAAAATATTTAATTTAAAACGTTTATCTTAAATGATAATAATTGTTGGTCGATATGTATAATTACTTGCTCGATGTCCGTTTAAGGTAGCAAGTGTTTATTTAACAACTTTGACGGAAATCGCTTCCGGATATCAATTGTAATGAAAGTATAATTATACACACACAAATATCATGGCCGAGCTTAGAAATTTACTTACCTGTTTATTTGGAATATATAAACAGTATTACGTAAAACCAACATTACAAAATTTAAAAAAAAAGAACAATTTTTTTACATTTTTTATTTTACTCTTTTCCTTATTAATCCGAGCCTCTCCTCAGCTGCAACTAGAAGTCTGCTTATGGGAGTTCGTTAAATGTCTCAATGTTAGCTTCCCATTATACCCTCGTGTAATGAACACAAGACTTCATCACACCGTGCTGTAGGACCATCGGAGGTTGTTTCACTCCATTTACTCCAGGGAAATTAAGTGCAGTGTGACGAGGCAGCCGGTCTTGCCATACAAATAATTTGCAGATGACAATTTCCCGTGTGAGCTACCGTAGTCAACGTGTGCGCGAAATTGTCCATCGCCGAATTCTAGGTATAGTTGATTCACGGTATCTTCGGCCTTTTCTGAAGCCCTGCTCAAGTTCTACTTCCAGGATATTCCTCCGCCTCGTGCAAACTAAGCTTAACTAAGTCTGGAAGATTACCAGAGGGACAACGCACCGGATTCGTGCGCACTCTGTTGTAACAGTATTTAGTATAAGAACTATTTCTTACTAGGTGCTACCAACACACGTGTTTTCTCACTGTTTTTATTCAAATTATTTATGAATGATGCAATATAATTTATAGATAAAATATGAATAAAATTTCAATTTAACAGGAAAAATACTAACTTTTATGTTAACAGCAGTATAAAACGCTTGTGATACACGGCATATGTTGGAAACAACCAAGCACGCCATACATGAGGAGATTTTTCAAATGTTTGATTCAAAAAGGCCGAAGAAACCGCGAATAGACTATAACGACTGTACATGCAAATGAATTACAAGTTATATACAAAACATAGAATGTAAATGGGATATACTGATATTTGCATTTTGTGTTCCGTTAGACAACTGCATTTATGAAAATAATATTCTCTGGCTTGAATTTATTTTAGTTAAATAAAAACTCGGCCAGAGAAGTATACCGATATTACAAAGCACGTTTTTCTGTTATTTTTACAGTGTGTTTAACTCAGGCATGTCCCGGTGTTTTTACAACTTTAGAGGTTAAAAGTGCCGCTAGCTAATATTTTCTGTGCAGGTAGGAGAACCTTTGCCATATTCCCTTTACGGCGCTCTGTGCGATTAAAAAACGAGAAACGAATGAGTTTGTTGAGAAACAATACATTTATTTTGTGGAAGAATTTGCACAGTATTATGTTACTGACATTTTCGCCTGTCAAACTTTATCTACAACACAGTTCAACTTAGCCGTCGATGAAAAATAAAAAAAGATAAACAGAATAAATATTGTGACACTCAAAAAAAAAATTTTCTTTCGGCCTGCCACATAGGTATTTTTGCAGTGAACAAAACATTTCTGAGGCCACCACAATGTAAAGTTTTGTGCCCGCAAAAGTTTAACGACTGTCTAAAATTATATTGTACTTAACACAAAAATATTTGGCAGTCGGCTATTTCATCGATGCCATCGCCGACACAGAGGTACGACAAGCAGCACATCTGGCTGCACCCCACTACAAGCAGGACGCTCTGACCCGAACACTGGAGGTGGATGCAGCAAGACTGGAGTCCGCACCCCGATGTCCAGTACCTGCAATGACGCTGAACAAAGACGATAACAGGATAAAGAAGACACTGTAGGAGTTGCAGTTGGCTATGAGAGACATCGCTTCCATGGTTCATGCTACAGAAATTCGGCCCTCCCTCCAAAACGGAGGGGTGTTGTTCATGTGGACAGCTGGGGCACCTAAGAGCCTATTGCCCACAATGGGAAAAGAATCTGCGAGTTGAACAGCTTCGAAAGTGGCTTCGATGAGCGCATTCAATTACTTGCATGAAAACATTTGTGAGTTTTGTGAATATTCTCAACAACTGAGAAACCGTATCGACGAGCTGATGCTGCAAGCTGCACACTTCAGAAAGCAGTTGGAAACTGCGCGTGATAACTTGCGAATGCTTTCCAAATGCTCTGCGCACTCTGTACCACATAGCAGTGAAAGGAGCCCATGGCATGGAGCGAAATATGTAATGGTCCCTTTTAGTAGCGGCTCTGAGGATAGCGGTCCCCTGGAGATAGTGTTACGAGGATTAAAGAACCAGTTGCGAGAACTCAAGAAAGGGAGTGAGGCAGTCGACAGAAGCTACCAGCGCTTCAGGGTAGGTCGGATTGGAATCCAGCCACAGCCCGCAGCATTCATCGCAAATACCAGCACTTTTCAGATAGGTGGACATGGTCTGAAGGAAAAGGCATAGGGAAATTCTGGAGTTTCTTCATCTTTTCAAACTAGAAATGAAAGGATTAATACTTATGTAAGGCACAAACAACCATATAGTGACAGGATGAAGACCCGGTTTGAGAGGAGAGTCGAGCTAGATACTTCAAGAAATACAACTTCGTGATGCTCTACAACCCACGTAGACGAAAAGGGTTCTTGAATTTACAGAAATGTTGGTAAGGACGCTACAGGATTCTGAAGAAGATCAATTATGTGGTTTTTCGGATTTATCGTCAAGGCTCTCGGGCGGAGCCGAAGGTTGTCCACATCAACCGACTGTCACTCTACGATGGTCTGGATGTTGCAGTGTCTGTTCGGGACGAACCGTCTTGAGGAGGGGTTAGTGTTACGTATCGCTGCTTCGTATCCCAAGCGAGCGAGTGAGAATGAAGGACAGCAGTTATATAATAGTGACGGCGGCAAGACAATGAAGTGTTTTGAATCACAGGTGCGTGCTAAACCAAGAGCCACTTATCTAATACCAAAAAGCTAGTCGACACGATAATCTTTTTGTGACGCATGCCGCTGACCCTGCGTTTATCTGAAGAATGCTCTGGATAGCTGACCTCGTTCTATCAGCATGACTTGGGGTGCGTTGAACCTTACAGAGGGTCAGGGCAAACACTATATAAGTGTGACAGGCCTCAAGGTCTCTAGTTGAGTAGTTGATAAGTTCCGAGAGATGGAAGACGAGCAGCGAGAGAAGTGACCAGTGGAAGGGAAATCTGCAACTGCGAGTATCAAGCAGTGAAGAGTGCGGCTGGCAGGTTAGACTATTGGACAAGATGCGTAAGTGAAAGACATTGAAAATGGTGACAACCAATATACTGAACACATGTTAATAATGAGTATGGGGTAATTGACTGTAATAAAACCGAGAAATTCAATGACTTTAATTATATTTGAATTAGACATTAAATACTGTGCTCACTGTTAAATAAAAAGAGTAAAAGTGGAGACAGATAGTTTAATGCTTTAAATACTACCTGTGTCAATATATTAGAAATCAAATTTAGTTCTTTTATTTTTATTAGGACCTCCGTCCCTCACGAACTCAGATACGCCCCTCAGGTGTGTGTGTGTGTGTGTGTGTGTTATATATATATATATATATATATATATATATATATATATATATATATATATATATATATATATACACACACACAATAACATACACACATTTTTCTAGTGAATATAATTTTGGAAGTTTTATTACTTCTATCTTATCTACTAGCACGGTTTTTGTTCTTCCAGAGCACACATTTTCTTACAGTGTGCCTGAAATTAACACAAAGATGTCTACTGAATTATTCTAACAACAATGTAACGTTATCATAGTGATTACTACGTACAGATCAAACAAAAATTATGTTTTTGGTAAGACTACTTTGCAGTGGCTCATATTCAAGTAACTTTTTCTTTGCGGAAATAAATGATCTGCTGCAACAAAGAGAGCGTTAACAGTGTGCAGAGTTTAAATTGCCCTAATAAAATGTTCTTTTCTGCTTATAATAATATACAATCAATCCAGTTCATTTGCGCAGTTTAGACTTTGCATCTTTATGTAGTAATAATTAGTTGCAGAGAACATTATGGCAAGTGCTAGCAAAGTATTTTTTCTTCGCCACTGTCTCCAAAGAATGCGAAGGTCTTAATGTTAAACCAAACCCCATACCACTCAGTTAAATTCATGCGACGAAATATTAATTCGTCAGGGCTCAAAGTGTTAAAATATATTTCACTTCACAGTGCGTACGAATTTTTTGAAAGCTTTGTCAATAAACAATAAACATTCTATAGATTATTCTTTCTGCAGGCTGTGTATCATTTCGCAATATGATTTCAAGTATCCAAAACACAGTAAACCAGCTGCAAGCAGTAGGTACTATTCCGTTTTACGAATTAAAATATATGTACACTCCGCACCTAACGTTATATGTAAGATGCTTTTTTGACTATAATAATGGAGCGCAGAAGAAAAAAACAGAGTTGTAGGTTATGTTCGCGGTAAAATTAGTACATTTGCTCAGTTTGCATCATCTCGCCATATGTAAAATTTACGTTGCAGTGGACCATCTCACTTTAATCATGCGTTCATCGGGTACAAAAAATAAGTATTTTAGGAACGTAAACAAGTTACTAATTTTCCAATATTACTGTAAAAAAATTGAAAAAAAATTAAATTTTATTTAGTGCCCACAAATTTAAACGTCACTATTATAATGCGACATTAGAACATAGAAATATTGTTTTTCTAATCCGTTTTCAACCTTGCCATGAGTATACCAGTCTGGGTTTTTATGGTAAGATACATGCAGCTATAGGCTGTTCACGGTAAAGTGAGCCCTTTTTAAGGCCCTCCCAATAGGCATTAACCACTAATAAATATATATTATTGTAGCCTTAGGCATTAAATGTTAAGGGTGGTGAATTGTATACACTGTGTTTATTGGTCACATTGCAATGTTTATATTTAAAAGCAGCAGGAAGATGGAAATTGCATGAAAAGAAAATTTTAGAAAGGCCTCAGAAAGTGCTCACTTTACCGTGAACAGCCCTAAAGAGAAGAAATGTTTTTCAAAGGTTGATTTGAAAAGTACTCAACAAATCGCGAACAACCTATATTCACTTGAGTAAAACCCGCCCAGTACACCTAACGGAGGTCGCACCCACAGACTTTCGAGCGCGAGTCATGCACTTTGCCAGAGAAAAAAAAAACACACTTGGTCTGGAACGGCAAAGGTTTGAACCAAACCTCCAGCATCGTTTGCTTTGTGAGCACTGAGTCAACACAGAGAAACTGGAGTTCGCGGAATAAGCTGCTACAAAGTAAACGTCTCGTCGTATTTAGCCTTTGTAAGTAACCGGCAGACGCAAAGTCCTGGCGTATATTGCCTTTACACCTGGCATGCCAACTTGCTTGCAATGTGTATCACACGGTTTTGAAACAAACTATTTCTTGTCTGCACAGTCTGTTTTTACATGAAAATAAATACACCTGACACTATGGTGGAATATGAATCACGCTTATTGCAATATTGCCTGTACTTAAATTTGCTACATACTTTCCACCAATAAAATGATAGGTTCGCCACGTAAAGTCGCATAGGTACACGCAGCGCGTGGAGGAACTCTACACGCAAGTTTAGTGTAATGCGCGTAGTGGCGATGGCGCGCTCGATGTGCGTGGTAGCTACGTCCTTACAGCTGCTGTGCTTATCGACCTCAAACGAGGAAAACCACTCCAGGTAGGCGGCCACCTCAAGGCAGCTGCTCACCAGACTGTTCATTATTTTATATTTGTACGAAATTCTGTTCATCTCATAATCATTACGTACCTCGCAAAAAAAAGTAGACAGCGTATTTTTAGCCTACTTTCCGAAGGAAAGAATGGCTTATGTGATCACTTTCCTGTCCATGTGTGTGTATGTGTGTATATGTATATGTGCGTGTCTGTGCGTGTCCCCCACCAACTTTTTTTTATTTTTTATTTTATTTTTGAACGTTTCAACCTAATTTCACCAAATTTGGTACACATATTACAGTTAGTAAGTACAACTGACTTTTATAATTTTCGACCACGTAAGACACTTACTTACAAAATGGCGTCAATTAAAAATGTTGGCTGCATATCATATTTAGGGAACCATTGAACCGATTTATACCAAATTTTGTATGCTGGCAGTCAATTTTGTAAACATTAAATTTGAGATATATATCGTTGTTGGTCAGTCATTTTGTAAGATAGAACCAAGAGAAAAAATATAGATTTTACATTATTTCTCGAAAACAATTAAACCAATTCTCACCCAATTTGGCATACAAGTAATACTGTGGTAGGCTATGTAAATGCAAGTGATTAAACTTGATTAGTTATTTACTTTTAAAATGGCATCATATCCATCATCAAATAACCACTTTTCTAGCCATTTTGGAAGATAGCGCCCAAATAATTATTAAAGTCATTATGTAATAACTCGGTAAATAACTAACCGATTACTACCAAATTTGGCAAACAAGTAGGGGCTAATGTTGCAGATGGTGTTAAGTAATATGTTTTAAGCATGTCAGACACTTATTTTCAAAATTGCTGTCATAAAGACATTTTATCTTAAAATGCCATATCGTCGAAACTGTGTAATCAATTTCGATAAACCGCGTCTGCTTGCAGTATATATTACAACTATCAACTGTATGTACTGTACATACAGCATCTTCTGTTCGCTATTTTGTAAGATAGCACCATGTGAGTAAATTAACTTTTTTTGACATACCTCGAGAAACAATTGACAGATTCCTTCCAAATTTGGCAAACAAATATCACTGCCACAGATGGTGTAAACTGGTATTTTTTATGTAGGTCAGGACCTTATTTTGAAAATGGTAGTTGTAATAATATTCAAGCTCAGTACATCTTAATACCGAAACAAATTCCAACTTAACTTTATATGCTTATTACAACCATCAAATTTGTCAGTGCAGAGCCTCATTTCTGTGACACTTTGAAGATAGCCCTACCAATAAAAATAATTATTTTATCTCGTATCTCGAAAAACAATCAACCCATTCTTACAAAATTTGGCGAATATTTTTACTGTGATAGGCAAAAATAATTATAAAATGTATTTTTTTATGTACGACACACTTATTTTATTAATGGCGGCTATAAAATCATTTTAGTTTTGTGGGCTATGTCTACCAAACTCTGAAATCTATTTTAACTTAACTTTGTATATTGGCAGTGTACAATAATCGAATTTGCTACCACATTACATTTTTGTCCTACAGTTTTGAAGATCGTCATATGAAAATTATGGAAGTATTTCGCCATGTTTCGAGGACCAATCGATTGATTCCTGCAAATGTTACACTGGAACATTGCAAATAAATTTGTACCAAATTGTGCATGCCATTAATGCTATAGAAGTCCATGTAAACTGCCTTGGTTTAAATGGCTCAGGCAAACGATATTCAAAATGGAAGCTTCATAGATCATTTAGGTATGTTCACATACATATTAATCCATTTAACCATATTGAACCAACATTTGTGTGTAGACAGTATGCATTAGAAGCATCGTAAATAGAGCCTCTTTTCTGGCAATTTTATACGATAGTAACAAATAAGAAAATTAATTTTGTCATATATCAGAGATCAAATAACTGATTTCGTTCAAATTCTTCACACAAGTAGCGCTATGGTAGGCCATGTGAAATTGCAGGTTTTAAGTGGGTCAACCACTTACTTTCAATATAAAGGACCTGTAAATATTTTAGTTTAGTAAACCCTATCATCCGAAACATTACACCGATTACATCAAAAGTTTATGGTGCGAATCTGACGTCTGTAATGCAGTGCATTGAATGCTAGCTTGTTGTATGAGTTTTTTTGGGTTCAAGTCCCGGATAAGGCATGTGTGTATTTGTAGTAGTCTCACTACTGTTGCATAAGTTTCTGGTTTCAATTATTAAGTGGTTGCTTTCGAAGAGAAATCAAGTCCTTCCTGCCAACTCAGCAATTTTAGGAAATAATTTAAAATTAATTGCACCCATGTTGAGGAAAGTAGTTTCATTAATTACATCAATAAGTTGTTGTTTTGCATAATGGCATCTCGGAATCACAATTTTAGTGTTTCTGAGACGTAATAATAATAGCTCTCTCTCTCTCTCTCTCTCTCTCTCTCTCTCTCTCTCTCTCTCTCTCTCTCTCTCTCTCTCTCTCTCTCTCCTCTCTCTCTCTCTCTCTCTCTCTCTCTCTCTCTCCCCCCCAACTGAGATAATCCACGTTGAAACAAAATATCATGAGTTACGTAATTAAATATTTTTAATCCCTCTATGAAATGTTTTTGCGATTTTTAAAAATTGCCCGAAATAAGGAAATAATAATATATTTCTGATTTGTAAGAGGCTATGGGTTTTTCTAAAATAGATTTTGCTAAGCATGATCTTAAAATGAATTGAATCATGATATTTCAGTCAGCCTTGTTAAATGTTCTTTAAATGCTATCGTTGATCTTATGTGCACGTTTCCAAAACAATAAAATTGTGATTTTGACTTGCTTAAATCTAAAACTATGCGATATAAATTTTTTGTATGCCATTATAGAGCACTTGCAGTTACGTATAACATTTTAACGATATTTCCTACAAATATAATATAATTAATTCATAGATGAACAGCGCACTTGACTTGGCCGCCTGACCAGACCACACAATGGTGTGCATAACGTCGGCAGGAAATGTCATATTACAAAATTACTCAACGTTCTTGAAGCATGTCATCTAAGGAATAGCATTCACGAAACATTGTACGAATGTATATGTACCAATTTCAAATTCTCTATTTATCTTTAAAGCCGATTATTTTTGCCACGGAAATAGTCGAATTGGGTGGTTTCGCACTCATTTTGAAATGTGAATATCCCAGTCCCGAATCTTTAAAAAGGCGTAGACAGGTGCAGCATACTTTTACCTTTATAATCACGGTATATTATTATATGTCCACCTTTTAAAGTCCCGACGTTATCGGCGGGAAGATGGCGCGCCTGTTCAGGGGTTTGTAGCTCGAGGCTACGACGAGGCATGGCGCGCTTGCCTGGACCGCTTCCATGCTTCTGTGCCTTGGAAGTGCAAAATACCTCAGCCAGGCGGCCACCTTAAGAGTGGGATGGACCACCACATTTTTTGTGAAATAGTTCTTTGCGCGACTACACCTATCTCGGTAAATAAATGTTCTGCAAATATTTTTTGTCAGAAAATACGATAAAAAGCAATTATCTATGCCCTACTAATTTACTTTTGTCATATTAAGTGTATTTTTGGAGAGAAAAAATTCATGAAGATCGTCAAGCATCACATTTTTAAAGCTTGCTGCAGTTTACTTAAGCTGCAAGAGAAAAGTACAACGATACGAGCGTAGTTTAATCTGTGGTCTTTCATCGCGTGTAATAAAACCCCACTGTTACAGATCTAATTTGCACAGTACAGCGTCACGACGGAAACACTGCACGCCTTGCGCGTAGGAGCGATAAGGCACTAGGTGTGCGTGTTAGTGTCGCCCGTATCGCTCCCTAGCTTCTTGCCCTTGGACGCGGGGGTCCATCCCACTCTTAAGGGGTCCGCCAACCTGGAGCTTTTTTTTTTTTTCAACGTCTGAATCCGAGACGCGTGGGAGCGATGAGGGCGACACTGCGACGCGTATCAAGTGCGCCATCGCCGCTACGCTAGTGGCTCGTGCTCATGATTTCGAATAAATTCGAAGGAATTCGAACACTCATTTTCGCATATGAATTCTGCTTCCCGGAAACCAGTACGCTGCCCTCGCTAGAGCTCGCATACGAAATGAGTGCTCAACTTGACAAGCCACGGCCATTAAAATGGCGGGTATTTGAATGGTCAACTACACTTAAAAATATTAGTTAACGTGACCACTGGAGCATCAAAATCGTTTATCAGAGTGAATAATATATCGCCATACTTACGTAAACTATAATAATGTCACCGAATGAACCAAACATATAAAAATAAACAAAAAAAAATCAAATGTCCATATCAATGGTTAACCTTCTTGATTTTAAGCTGTTTTCTCTACTGTATTTTCTGGCTTGCAGTAGAGAAACTTGTAAAATGGCGGCTTGTAACTTAAAATTTTTGTGTTTAAATTTCGGTTGACTCAGGCAATATTTTGTATTTGTATAAATCAGGTATAAATGCCCAACGGAACTATAGTGTTTCGAAATATAAATTTATTTCTCATTATGACCTTGCTAAATATATTGGGGCGATACTTAATTTGCTGTGCATGAAGGGGAGGTACATTAAACAAGTATAAAATAGATGCAACAAAGTTACACGTAAAGTTAATTATTCACGTCGCAACTGCAGTCAGCTAGAAATATTCAGTAATCTATACTAGTTCAGCAATCAGCACGTTAATATTGCGTTGTCGTGTAGTAGGCCTTAAATGTAGTTCTGATTTATACAATTAAAAACAGACTGCCCGAATGGAGTTTAACACGTAGAATCGAGTAATTCTACCTACTGAGTTAACACCCGCAGGTTCGATACATTTTTTAAGATTTAACGTAATTATTCAATTTATACAAGGGCAATAAAACGAGGGTATTAGGGAGAGGAATAAAAATTTTGTTTGTAAAGGTTTTTTATTGCTTTTCTGAAGTTTATGTGACGTATTTCACGGACCTCTATACTTAAACGAAGGGTTTCATTTCAATACAAATTCCAAAGTTATGAGAAAATATAATCAATGTCTCGAAAAGTTGTTTTACGAAGCTTTATGGCAGAGGTATAAAACGTCGAAAATTGCCTTTAGAAATTGTGAGAAAATAAGTTTATACAGTGCAACAGTCATCCTTACTTGAACCTTTATGTGTGTAGTTCAAGCTTAAGTAAATAATAAGGCTTTCTATTCACTATTTTTTTTATATGTTCAAAGTAATTATTTTTTTAAATTAATTATGTTTTCGCATACTTAGTACTACTAAGTATGAGTACTACGCATACTAAGTACTCATGCAAAATTACGATAAATAGTTTAAAAGAGTTGAATATATACTTTTTAAAAGTGGAGTCTTATGTGCGACAATGAGTTCATGTATGTAATTAGTTATTTATAATAATTACAAAATGTAATTTTTACAAAGATTTCGTCGTTTTAAACGTTAATGAGTATTTACAAGAATATTCTGATTTCAACGTCTTTTCCTGTCGTTTTTATTTTCGTCGTTGTTCTCATTCGAGAGTCGCAATTCGAATGCCCGCCAGTAGACGAGTAGCGGCTTCTTATACGAAGATTGTACACGAAGGCGTGGGAAGTGTTTAAGCATAGAAAAAGTGAATTTCGAACGATAAGACGGGCGGTTCGTATATGAATGGAAAAAGTCGAGCATAGGCTCCGTGGCGTGTATATGTTCACGTACTGTGTGTATATACAGGGGTTTAAGCGGTGGCCCTATCATTTTATTGGTGAAAAATCTGTGAAAAGGTCCAGTGCAGGACTCTTGAGTATTTATTGTATGTATCAGACACGTATATTTTCAGATAGAGCGCTTTGAAAACGCAATTTTTAGCTATGTTGAATTGTGCTGAAACGGTGTTTCTAATGTGCACGACGTCTTAAAAGCACTCTACAGACCTCGTCTGAAGAGCGTGTTGTTTTAGTATACCAGCACAGTGTACGCACGTTTAACAGCTTCGTAGGAAAACGTGTATTTCCAAACACTCGTCCGGGAAGAGCGTCATGGCGCGGTGACGGGGTGAAACCAGAGCTACTCGGCCTGAGCCAGGCGTCGTCGTGTTCTTGCAGAATCCCTCGTCGGCCAAAGCAACCTGATAAAGTCTCTAGGGTGGAGGATGCTGATGGTGGAGGGAGGGGGTGGGAGCTTGCCGCGGCTGGGGAGGGCACGCCGCGGAAAGTCGTTAGGGAAGCTGTGTGTGTCGCGCGGCCGAAGAAGGGTGGAAGGCGGGCGTGAAGGGGATGCAAGAGGGACAGATGTAAGCGGTCCAGCAGGAAGCTCCGAGTAGTGTGAGGAGGAACCGGCATCACCGAGGCCGCATCTGCGAGAGGGATGACGACGAGATACGTGCCCAGGGCTGCTGGCTGCGAGAGCGAGTGCACAACTTGTTAGTGGGTTTTCTGCTGACGAGTGCAGCCCCCGATAACGCCTCGATGACTCCCCCTCCTCCCCCCCCCAGAAAACTCTCCCTTTGTCACTGCACCCACCAACCTTACCGCATGCAGGAGTTCCTCGCCGTGAGAGCTGGAGAGTCCGCGGAGAAGCTGAGGTAGGAAGGACGTCTCCACGGCGTCCCCGACGTGAAATAATCTCTAGCGGACTCCCACTCGGGGAGCGCAAGTTCGAACTTAAGGGCTCTGCCTGCCAGGCACTTGAACTGCGTCCTAGAGTGTTCTAAATCCTGGTATTTTATCGAAACTATTAAACGTGGCCCCCGTAGCCTATGTTAACCTACGAAGAAATATCATTCCCCTAGACGATAAGGGAATGTGACTTTAAAGTTACCACTGTTACATACTCCCCTTAGGTGGTATTTAAACTCAAGAGAATGGATAGAGTTGATTGGGGTAGGGATTTAAGTGATTATGAAATAACTCCCAATTAACAAATATAGATGAATTTTACTGACACCTTTTTAGTGTACAAATAAATGTGATGTGGTGGAATATTGGTGGATTAAGGATAGGTTAAGGGCAGGGCTGGATGCATAAAGGGCTATGAAATGGGCAAGCTCTCCCACTCTAGCTGTAAGGGTAAGGCACCCACACCCGATCGCCGCTCAGAACCCGCAGACCTCTGTGGACCGTCGCCGACTGACACCTTGGTCCACTGCTATTCCGAAAACCACACTTATCGTTCACTGCCTCCTTCGACGAAATCCTCTGCTCCCATTGACTCTCCCACGTCGCCTGGGCGGGTTTACTGATGCGATTATTGATGGAATTGCCTCAATCTTCTTTGTCAGCCAGGTCCAAAGTTTCTGCTAACTGCTGCAGCCCACTGTGCCTTCCTCTGTTGCGCCACTCTCCTCGTTATCTGCAGTTATAGTTTATAAAACAAGCGTTAGCAGCGTTGGACTCTTTTGTGATATAGCAAACGTAACACCACGCATGTTAAATGTATTATTTTTGAGCCCTCCAATGCAGTCAACAACGGCTTTTTCAGACATGACGTATCTTAATACATACTAGCCGAACACGATCGAAACTACGATAGGAGCCTGTGTTGAACTGTGCTACAGAATTTTCACCAATAAATCATAGCGTCACCTATGAAAGTCACATAGTTATACACAGCACTACGAGAAAACTACACGCCAGTTCACAGTTATGCACGTAGCGGTTATGGTGCTCTTGTAGCGAATGCCAGTGTAACCCTTATAGTTTCCGCACTTCTAGGCAAAAAAAAAAACTTTGCAGACAGGCGGCTTTACGACTGCAGGGTTACGAAAGGGATGGCTAATAACGACATTGCATCCTTCATCTCGCTGGGCTTCGAACAATTTCGGCACCGACTCGGTGTCCACAAACAGAGCCACGCTTGGGACGCAATGTAGATAACTTACGCAGCAGCCAAGTGACACGCCGGTTCCATTGACGTGAGTGTATCTATTATCTGACTCGTTGCGCGAGGCTTTGGGAACGAGCCATGTGTCTGGTTGACGCTTGCTGCGAAAAAGTCTATATAGTCTGGGCTGCCCGCCAGGCTGGCAAGTCGATTATCAGGAGCTGATGGTCGAATGTGTGCGAAGAGGCAAGAGATTTGAGCGGCTCTTAACATCGATGTCTTGAGAGCCGATGAGGGTGGAGCGAGGTGAGGATGGAGCAGCGCCGGAATGAAGTTGCGGGGGAAACGGGAGATCCCCGAGAAAACCCACCGACCAGCGGCATAGTCCAACATGATTCCCACATGTGAAAATCCGTAGGCAACCCCTCCGGAAATCGAACTAGGTTCGCCTAGGTGGGAGACGAGTAGTCTAACCACTACACCACCGCGGCCCCTCCTGTTGGTCGAATGTTGTCCCGTCACATTGCAGGCCAATGGCGTTATTTCGCTGGCGTGTGCAGCTGGACTTAGCGGTTGTTTCACTTCTGTATTCGTAAGCACTCTGCGCTGGTGAGATACACCAAGCCATCTTGTCCAGTCAGACATCCTCGCCCCAGGATTGTTCCGCGACAGCTTCAAAGTTGTCAAGGACTGGAGCTCATAATACCCGACAAATAATATAGTATGGAAATTGCAAAGTTATTTTTCGCTCCACTGAAGTAAAAATATGCTGAATATTTTTATTTTTCTTCCCCCTAGCAGAGCGACGTCAGCGGACGACAGATATAATTTCCCAAACGTATTTATGATTCCACGAACCACGAATAATGGCAACAAGAGAGGAGTATCCAAGTTTTCACTGTCCCCCGGCGGAAAGGGTGATAGTGTCAATCATCTTGTGTTTTAGCGAATGAGGTTCTTGAAATAGCAGCTGTGACTGGTTTTTTTTTTTTCCAGTTCATAGTTGTTAATGATGAAATTGTCCTCTGGCATTTCATTTGAAGAATGCGAAATACATATATTATAAAGAGTGACTGCGTTATGGAAATGCCTCGTATACTTCATAAATGTCCGCTATTTATAAGCGACAACTATTGGTCCAAAGCGAATATGAAGAAGATACTCGTAACGTTTTCATTTACATGAAGTAAACTATTGTCGGCAAACAGGCTGCGTACAAAAGAGTAGAAATTCTCGCAGGTAAATCAACTAATAGTGAAAAGAAACTACAGCAAGAATTTGCGAGTGTTTCGTGTGTATTACTTCTAATAATATGTACGTGAAACATGTGTATATTAAAATAGCGTATGTGTATTGTTCCGTACATAAATGTTATGGGAAAATTAATATGCTTTCTGCGTCTTTGATGAATAAATATTAACTTACCCAGGTATTTCACTCCAGACTTGACGAATATTCTGTTCCCTATCATGGGGCCAGTTTACTTCTGAACCACATTTACGAGTATAGCTCCAGATCACTCTCCCACGCTCTTAAAAAAGTTTACTTATGCTTGGTTTATATGTACAGTGTGGGGCTGAATTCGACCGACAAACTTCGTAAGGTGATGCTTTATGCAAAATAAAGCGCAAATATATGGGACTCTTTGTACCTAAACGAAATATTAAGGGCGAAATAAGTCCCTGAAAATGGAGGTTTTGGAATGTATTTTGTGAAATATCGGAAACCAGGTGAGATGAGTGTACAATTTGTATAAAATTGTTTTATGCTATCGGGATCTTCAACCTAAGAGCAATCTCACATTAATAACACTCCCCGTTATGAAAATAACACGGGGTAGGGGGGACTCTTTTATTGCCTGCAACTTCGTTACCACAGGGAATTATGCGCGTTTGATGCCAGTTTATTGATCAGGATGACCTACGAAACAAAAATGGTCCCTTTGTTGCAACTGCTGAGAACCCACCGTTTTCGTTTAAAACGCACGCAAAGATTCCACTAGATTCCGCTGCAGCGATACAGTGCCTCGTACGTAGGCAATGGGTCCAACACGTGTGTATGGTAAGCTGCTTTTCCACTGCAAAGACAATGGCGGAAGGCATTCATTACTTAATGTAAACAACAATAAGCATGAATTGAAAAGCTTACGATACTACATCCGACAATGTGTTCTTGGCAACAGTCGGTGTGAGATTCCCTACATGAAGTATTGGTATTGCCTACGTGCCTGGAACCGTATTGCTGTCACTGATGTATACTGTGAAGACTATTGTTTATGCGCCTGGACATGTGCCGCCGCAGCCGAAGCTTTATTTGCGTTTTGTACGAAAGTGGTGGTTCTAGGCAGTTGCGACTAGTGTCCTGTGTGTTACCTAGGTCATAGTGTTAAATAAACAAGCATCAGACGTGTATGAGTCCTGTTATAAATTGCAATGTGTTACCTGAAACCACTTAAATGTGATATGTTGTAACGGCATTGCTCTACGCCGCTGCATCAAATTTCTCAGCGTTCAAAAGTCCGCACAGGGCACAGCAGCAGCGGAAATACCTGTGTTCGAAACCCGAAACCATACATATTTTAATCTTTTATCGGACTTAGAAAAAAAAATCGGCTGTTTTCACTCCGTGATGGGCAAAGTGTAAGTTTTAGGAATCGGATATAGAAATCAGAGTGTGAT
Source organism: Dryococelus australis (assembly GCA_029891345.1). NCBI lineage: Eukaryota > Metazoa > Arthropoda > Insecta > Phasmatodea > Phasmatidae > Dryococelus > Dryococelus australis. The sequence continues at coordinate 163,262,201 of CM056993.1, read as the reverse complement.
AAGAGTGTGATAAGAGGTCCATAGTTCGAATACCGACCCGAGTTTCGGATCATTTTTAACGAACTTTGATTGCGATCTACTACCTGTTCACGTGCTTATAGCCGACCTCCCGTGGCGCAGTCGGTCGGTGCGCCGCCGATCTGGGATGTGGGAGGCTCTGGGTTCAAATCCCGTGTCAGACATGGGTGTTAATTTTCGTTAGGTTATGAGTTAGTCTGTAAGACGTCCCCTGCTAAGCTTTGAAGCATAAAACTGGGGGACGTTAAAATTCCCTTTCCAATACAATACAATACAAATTCGCATGCTTATATGCACCTGATATATGTGTAGATGTAAGAAATCACCGAAGGTGATGAATGGTGTACGGCCTCCAGTTCGAGATCCGAAACTATTTAAAAAACAATTCTCTCAGAAATAGCAAAATATTTGCTGATTTAACCCAATGATGAGAGGAATATATGAAGAGGGCAAAATTATAGTTTTAGGAGAATAATTAACGGGTCAGAATTAAATAAGATGTTTGCAATTTTATTAATGGCCTGAATTTCGGATCATTTTTAACTAACTGTCCATTAGCTTAAACATGCCTAATGTATACATTTAAGCTATATTCATATGTTAGGCATTTCGTTGGATCCTCAGTTCGTAACCCGAAATTATTAAAAAATAATTTTCTCTTAGACACAGAAAATAAATTTGCTTATGTAACAGAATGATGGGAGGAACGTATAATAAGGACGAAATGTAAGTTTTAGAAGAAGAATAAACATAGGGGTATACGATGTTTGTAAATAGAGTAATGATCTAAGTTTCGGAAGCCATTTTAGCGATGTTCTTACATTAATTATTCACTGTTTAGTATTCATGAGCAGTTTATACAGCTTTATACCCCGGGTTGCCATGGTGTAGTGACGCGAGTTCAAAGACTGAAATCGTAAAAATATCAATATTCTCGTGGACTTAGAAGATATCGGACGGCTTTTCCTGAGTGATGGGAAGAAGTATAAATAGAGCGCCGACGCACGCTGATACCTTAGTTGACGTTCAGACGTTAAGAACTTACCACCGATTTGGAAGCATCCTTTCGCTGTAGAGTGAATATGAATTGTGAATACGAAGGCCTGCCTTTAACCTCAACGAACATGGAGCCGCGACCTGCATCATCGCTGCCTGATTGCCGAATCTGTCGATTCTGCGATCGAGTTTTTTCCGTCGGTCAAAATGCCCTTCGACATGTAAGGATCACCTGTACGAAGGGTCCTTTTTGCGTGTGTAAGAATTACGACAATGACCACATGTAGTTTATGCAAGGCGATACACTGAAGGAACACATTAATATCTACAAGGGTTTGTCTACTGGTAGCCAGCAAGTTATGTCGCCAATACCACGAGCTGCATCGGTGGCTACTGATTCGTCAAGCTCAGGCGATATTGGTGAGACAGTTAATGCTAAAGACGGAATGAGTCCAGTAGAGTCGGTTGTACGGAATGTACATTTGCAAGACTTTCGCGTGACGTTGACGAACTTCAAAATAAACGGTCGTCAGCTCTAAATATTGATGATGACAATGTGACTCCTACAAAGTAAAGTAAACTTGATATTGAGGATGAAACAGGAGGTGAAGGCGATCATGAAGACAGCACTATTGATGACTATGATGACAGTAACGGAGCTGAAGGCAATGGCTAATTTCTTGATGCACTGATGCACCATCACATTTGCAACAACAAGCGACATGAAGACGTTGAGAATACTGGCTACATATTTCCCGAAGACCCGAATAAACTTGTTGATTGACTCAGACATTGGGTTGTTTTTAATTGTGGAGATTTATCGCATATTAACGAGATATCTGCAATCATTAGTAAAATGAAGAGGAGAGGTTTTATCGCATGATGTGAGGAACCGCTTTCCCCTGATTTTTGTAATTACAAAATAATAATAATAATAGATTATTATTATAAAGAGCTGCTTTCCTTTATCTTTTGTGTGTTGTATCCTTTTACCCCTCACAACTTTAAAGTGATGCTATGAATACTCAGCTATTAAAATAACGATCCGTATACAGAATATAACTGAAGACTTTTAAGTACAAAAAGCATGAACAGTGGACTACATACGAAACATTAAGTCTGTCGTCATGTACTAATTTCGGAGACAGTTGGGGGATTTTATTTTATATGTATCAATATGTTATCAATTTACGCTGATTACACTGCCTCCGAGCAACAAGCTATCTTCAACTATGCACAATGATCTCCAGCCATTCAACCCCATATGAATAAACATGGTAAATTAATCATTTGGAAGCAGGAGACACAGTTTTCTGAGTAATCCAACTTGATGCCATTGTCTTCATGTGTGTGCGAGAGCGCGTGTGTGTGGTAAAACATCAAACTTATGGTTCGACCTCTCTTTTCAACTCCTTGTCTATGTGTGATAAAGGATCATATTTATACCACTTCCTATAAAAAACAACCCGCTGCCTTTGGTACAACCATGCAATAGCGTAATAGCGCTTAACCTTTATAATTGCAATAATAATCAATCATATACACCCCCCTCAGTGCAACAAATTGCGAACCCTCGCGAACAACGAAATAAATACATAAAAAGTTAAAACATTTAATACTTTATATGTATTAAAAATATTACCATACAAAATACACATATAAACACATCCCGCACCTTCAAACAGTAAATCCAAACAGTAAATCACGGATGAAACGTAACTTCAACATGGCCCTAAGAAGGTATATCGTAATATTATGCCAAACTCTAATGGTGTTGTAAAAGAAAATAAAGCCTGGAGATTTAGAGTTTTGAATTGCGAGGAATATATATAATATTCTTTCCTATTTTGCTTCGGCTTACAAGGTATTACTGCTGAAGCCGGTAGTGGACTTTTGGAGTTTTGCTTCTTCAGGAAACGTTGCAATGCTATAGATCCAATGCCTCAGGATTAGAGCGATATTGATTTACGTGATATTATTTGTTGCAAGAATGTTTCAGTACACAAAAAGGTTGTGAATAGTATTGCTGTTGTTAGCTTGTATTCTACGCTTGTACTGTTCTCTCGAAAGAATATTAAGATGGAGATTGGTGACCATATTTGGCTTTACCGCAAGTCAGTTTGCACCACTGGTAACATGTATATTCTCGACCATGTCGAAGTTACGTTTCATACGTGATTTACTGTTTGGAAGTACGGGATGTGTTTATGTGTATTTTGTATAGCAATTTTTTTTTAATATATGAAGTATTATTTGTTTTTAACTTCTTTCTGTATTTATATCGTTGTTCGTGACGGTTTCCAATTTGTTGCACTGAGGGGGGTATATACAGCCAAGTATGTCTTTAAAAGTGTTGATAAATGCTAATCAATATTACACTAAAATGTTTTTTTTTAACTTTTATAAGAAAAATCCTCGGAAACCCAGTCGCCAAGAAATTCCTTTGTAAAACTGCAAATATTTTTCTTGTAAAAATCTTCAAAACATTCATTTGCTATATTACAAATGATGAACAAATTAATGTTTACAAATGATGAGTCAAGCCGAAGAGTGCCGAGCTCGTCCGAGTCTAGCCGAAGACCGCCAGATACAGTAACACAGCTCACATTAAAAATATTTTGTCATACCAGCCTCATATGTACACTACAATCTGTGATTCAAACAAAAAAAATTACCGGAGAAATAAATTACATTAAAATAAAATGTTCCGTACAACATGTGGTTATAATGACAGCAAATGCCTTCATACTCAAATATATAAGAAACTAAGAATTAATATGTAGATAATTAAAATTCAAGATGTGGTTCTGTGCAAAATGCATACCGATGTATGTAAAAAAGACCATGAAGTTAACTTTATCTAAAATTATTATTTTTTAAATATGCGATGCTAATTGTGGCAAATACACTTATCTAAACAAAACTGAGAATTGTTATCGAAATGATGGGTAATAAGGCACTTATTATTTCAAGTGTGAAGGAGTTATTTTTATTACTGCCAACCCAATAAAACTGATCTCTTACAAGAAGACTGACATTTCACAAGAAGACTAAACCTTCATGAGACTGTCCCCTCACAAGACTGGCACCTCATTGTGAGGCGTGCTTTCCCAAAAGTTTCTTCCAGACAAGTTCTTCGCTCAACTTGATCGCATGGTCTCACTTAAAGCAGACAACTGACTACTGCAAGACTGACGCCTCAGAAGACTGCTCCCTCCTGCTCCTCAAATGTCCCCGTAATTACCCCTACATGACCCCTAACGACAACTAAATGAACCATAAATGACTCATAAGAGACCTCAAAATGTACTCTAAGTTACCTTAAACTGATCCTAAAATGACCCCTAAGTGGCCCCAAAATGATTCCTAAATGAACCCTAAATGACCCCGCAGTGACCCCAAAATTACCTCCAAATAAACGTTTGAATAAATCCCAAGTGTGGTGCATGCGGTACTAAGTGCGGAGCATGCTCTGTAATGAGGAGTTAGCCTTGTGAGGGGCCAGGCATCGCCCCTCATGCACCGCACTTAGCACTATACTACTTGTGTACACTGTTCTATTTGATAGCAGGGAAGGCCAGTCACCAAAGCGGTGTTTTGCGGTGGCGACGTCGCTTCAGTTTGGCGGGACCCGGCGGCTGGAAATGTGCCGTTGTAGTGTCCCAGAGGCAACCTGGCGACACCACAGGGGCAAGGACACTCGTGTGCAGGCAACCATTTCAGTCTGTAATCAGCTAAATCAATAGGCGGTAATGCCACTGCCCCTCCACGACAATTGTCGTCCGTGTGCACTGGGCCTTAAGGGTAATGGTGCACGAAAATCGTAAATAACAATTTTGAACATCTTATTACATGGTTGAAAATTCCCCGAGTTCGTTATTCTCGGAGCTGTGATTGAAGATAAGAAAAAAAATTCTTTCATTTCTTCCATCAATGCTCCGAGAATAATGAAGGCAGTGAAAACCTAACGTAAAAATGTGTTGAAAATTATTATCTACCTCCCGTCGAGCAAAATATTTCAATAGACTCTTTGGAAAACGACTTATATCTAAAATCGGATAAATTTACTGCTTCATGCACCATTCCCCTTAAGTCTAACTACTCTGTCGTTCACTGGCCGCGCGAAGCTGTGCAAATTGACCTTGCAGTATAATAGGCTGTTGTGCGTTTAGGAATGTTTTCTGTTAGACGGGTTGCCCTCCAGATGCTTATTGGCCAACGACCTTCCTCCCTACTCCTGACCAATGAATCAATTTTGCTGGCGTGCGTAGCTGGAGATCGTGACACACGCCACCGTTTCCATTATGTTTTATTATTAACTCATTAACATTTTACCTCGAGTATACTCGTTAACATCTGACACGCTGCATAACAAATACAAGCTGTTCACGATAAAGTGATCACTTCTGACATCAACCTTATAAAAAATGTCGCTGCTTCTAAGTGCATATATTTTAACGCGTGCACTGGGCGACACGCACCCAGTAAAGTTGGTAACGATGGAGGGAAAGTAGTTCCGTATCTTAACGTCGAATAAAAAGTGTTAGCTAATCATTTGTGAAAACTTAAATTATTTATTTCACTCTCTTTTTTTAAAATGTATCTAAGTGTAGAAATAAACAGATTTGTAAATTATTTACTTTTCTAATAATGTCATTTTACCGTGAACAGCCTATACACTCATGGTCGTTGCTATGCAAGCCCATGAACTAGCGCCAATACAGACCACCTTTTTCCTGCGAAATACTACTCGTTCTGCTAACACACCAAATATTTTATAATTTCTTTATTATTGTGCCAGGGATGGACTGAATCCTTTTCCATTGGGTCGAATGTGTAAGTTGTTTTAAGACATTCGTAAGTATTTTCCACGCTATAAAGTTCCTCTTTTCCAGCACCTGAAATGGAAAAAAAGTAATATTTATATTAAGTGGTTAAATATTTTGTTGCGCGGCCATGCCTGCAAGGGTTGAATAAGCCACGCAGACGTCGCAAAATGAAGCAGAATTCATACGAGTCCTGGAAAGAACTTCCATATGAGAAATTCGAGAGAGTCCCTTGCAAAACAAAATCATTTTCACGATCGTGTGTGTAACCTGCTTGGCAATGCAAATTTTCAGAAAGCAGTTTCTGCTTGGAATTATAACAGCGACGAACTTAAAGTATATATGTGACTTTCGCGCATTCAGTTTTTTCACAAATACGAATACGTACGGTACAAACACAAATACACTCTAAAAAAATAATCCAAACATAGTTTTCTGTACGAGAAAGAAAACCATTTCTTTGATGCTGTTTTGTTTAGAGAAACACATGTAGCTTTACTTCAAAAAGAAGTATACAGGAACATAAGTTTGCTGCTAATAAATGTTTCCTTTATATGTTGTTGGTGTATGACTATATTGACTTTCTTTATATCAAATAAATAAACATTACTTGAGATTCTTTTGTTCACAGCAGAAAAATATTACTTTGTACAAGTGTAACGGTTTTAAGTTTTGCTGTCCTACATTGCAGTTTTCAGTACGTAAATTTTGCCCCAACGCAAACTTTCATGAATCAATAAGTAGCTATATTGTACAGTTACGAAACTGCAGTTCCGCAGATTTATAGTCCTCTTGCAGACGTTTAATGTCATTCACGCAACTAATCCCAATGCTTCCCAAGAGGTAGCATTGTATTCTGACCAGTGTTACTACCTCACATAACATGCCTATCAAAAGTGATCCGAAAACAAAAAGACGAAGTGGCAGTGTGGTGCAGGACGCTTGGTTAATAATGTAAGGCGTGTGGGTTAGAATCTCGGAGTCGAACGAGTTTTTTGTAATACGTTATTTTGGGATATTTGTTACTTCTCTCTTATTTACAGCTTATTTACTCTCTGACATTACAACAAAAGCGTATGCTAAAGTACTGTAAAGACAATGCAAGGTGATCATAGTCATTACTGTATAGATCAAACAAAAAATATGTTTATGGTAAGGCTATTTTGTAGTGGTTCATTATATTTAAACAACGATTTCTTTGCAGCAACAAATTATGTGTGGCGGCATAGAAAGTGTTTATAAATTGTATGTTTGCTTTTTGATGTAGGCCTACTTTGACTGCAAAGATAACGAACTCAAATAGATTATTCGATCAGCGAAGAAACACAAATAGCATCACCAGATCCCGGAAACTTACACGGCTTTGTATGAAAACATAGGCCACATTCTTCCTCGTGATTTCGAATGACATCTGTCTTGCACGAATGCAAGTTGAGGATCATCTCGCACGATTTTTTGCGAGCATATTGCATCGTGTGAACGCTGCTTAGGATGTAACGGCGGGGTTCTCGGAAACATGGCGTGTTCTGCTTACAACGGAACAACAAGGTGCGGACGCAAAACAACCGCACTCCTCCAGCGCTAATTACTGGCCGGGAAGCCGAACTTCGTCGCCAAACTCGGTACATAACTCTCTCTCTCTCTCTCTCTCTCTCTCTCTCTCTCTCTCTCTCTCTCTCTCTCTCTCTCACTCTCTCTCCCCACCACCTCCCCACTTGCCGCATTGTCCTCTGTTTACAAACGTTGAGTCTCTACGTAAAGGAGGAGCATATGAAATACAACAGCTAGCTCTATCCGTGACGTCCGTCTTACTTCGTTCATAGAGTGGTCTCCACAGTTCCCCTTTTGCTCAGAGCCTATCATTTTACTGCATAATTCGTTAACAGAATATATTTTACACAAGTATAACTAGACAGCTGTATAATTCGCGGATTTATTTCGGGAAAAAACTAGAATTTAAAACACCTGTTTTTCTATTACTCTTGCACTAGGTTCACATCTTTGAAACCATCCGAGAGAAATCTCAGCCAATAATAAACAAGTAAAAAAATTGGGTTTAGCTGTGTTGGGGACATGGCCGTTTTTTTTTTTTTGAGTGAATACGCCTACGTTTACGCGCTCGGACCCCTTTATGTATATTTCACGTTCTCGGCACCGCTTCACTCAACCATATGGGATCTTATGGGTATCACTGGATTGCTTTTGAGATGATATTTCCAACAGTATACAATTTATGTATTTCGACTTGGCTTTTTGACGAGTATAGACCAAAATTGTGTTAAATTTTTTTTAATTTGTTACTTTAAACGCATACAATTTCACCATAACCACGCCACACAAATGTCTTTATACGCGCAATCGATTGATCTTGAAGAGAGCTGTCGATTGAAACTTAAACGAGCGTCGTAGCTTCTCCTACTCAAAAGTTATACTACTCAGAAGTTATAAGAAGCTGTGAAACGAACTAAAAATTGCGATCCCCCCCCCCCCCCAAATAACCATCCACAACGCGCGATGCTTCGCAGTCCTCCCATTCAACGTAACATATTCTTTGATCCTTTGGAAATCGATTGGTGTAATTGAATTTTGAATGTAGACGATAGATTCGGAGCTGCAATGCCAAGCTGTATCCCCCGATATTGTTATCATAGGATTTTGTGGATTGCCTCCCACTATCGTTGCAAATTTTAGTACGTATTCACGTCAAAAGTATGGCTTGAGAAGCATACTGAAATAAAGATGAAAATTCATTAAACGGCCGATAAACGTCATAGAAGTTCAGACCAGATTTCTACTAAAGGTTCATTATAATTTCTAAACTGGAGGGTTGCTTGTAATGTGCAACAATAGAATGGAATATTTTTTGACGTGCTTTAAAACGATTACGTGACTTCAAACAAACATATCAGCGATAATGTTACATGCGGAGGTATATTTATGGAAACTTAATTAAATTTGCGACAGTGTCAAAACGAGTGTTGATAAGACATTGCCCAAATATATATACCTATTGTAAAATTAACAAAAATGATAAATTAATGAGGCTGAATTATTAGTTCTTAACATAATAAAAACACACAAATAGATCTTTATCCTTCTAGAGTGTAGAATTGTACATATTTTTCAAGTCGTCCATGCACAGATACAATGAAAATAATTTGTACTGCTAAGTAATATAATCGGTAATTAGCAAAATAAGATGAGGCGTGGCAGCAGACTGGCTTAACGCTGACCATCAACAAGTGGTCCTGGTCACATCGCAGACTGAGTATTTGGTGGTGAAGGCTTGAAGCGTACCGCGGACACCGTACATTTGCTGACATTGCAAAAGGTATTCATTTGAGTACACTGGAAACACAGAATGATTATGAATGCAGATGTGAAACACGCCGGAACGTTGTTTTCCAAACAAGTGCCTGGTAACCTACTTCTCAGCCGGCAGGTAGCCGAGCAAATAGGGTTACCTCTCTCAGCAGGCAGCAGGCAACCAGACACAAGGTCCGTTCCTGTGTGTCTCGTACACCCAGTCAGAAAATAGGTACAGCTGCCACATCAAAGTAACTGCGACGCCATGTCGTTTGTGTGAACTAATGTACCGTGTGCCAGTATCGAAAGTGTAATGGATAATTTTTGTACTGTGCATGGGGTAGTGATGGGTGGGGGGAGTTTCCGCGGGCTCCGATGGAGACCGGACCTCGGTGGAGGGCCGATGAATCATTGCGGACGGGGCGATCGCAGGACGACACGACGTCGGTCGCGCCCGCGCCATTGTGTGGGTTGACGCGGGCGCGCAGGCGTTAATGAACCCCAGCCTCGTCAGCCATGTGAAAGATGGTGTTGCGGTGGTGGGAAGGGATGTTCCCACGGAGCGCTTCTGGCGCTCATCAATCAACGCGGGCCGCCCGCCAGGACAATGCCTCGCGGGGAGACAATGGTGCGTGCCGCTGGATCACTGAGCGTCGTTCCACGTGGGCGACGCCCCGACGACGACGACGGAGAAATGCGCGCGTGCTGGAATGGGTCTGGATGTTGCCCGAGGGTAAGAGGAGGTCGTGGGGGCGTGGCCCATCTTCTCGTCACAGACTACTTAACCTGTTCGGTCACGAGTTAACTCGTGAGCCGACGTGCTGAAATCGAGAAATTGTTTTACGTGCGATGTACTTACGTCTATAGTCCATTCACATCCTGTATCACAAGAGTTTTATACTTGTCTTAAAAAAAGTTACTTTTTTAAAATTTAAATTGTATTAATATTTTATTTATAAATTATAATACTTTATTTATAAGTAATTTGAATAAAAACAGTGAGAAAACATGTGTGTTCGTAGCGCCTAGTAAGAAATAATTCTTATACTAAATATTGTTACAACAGTGTGCTCACGAATCCGGTGCGTTGTCCCTCTGGTAATCTTCCAGACTTAGTTAAGCTTAGTTTGCACGAGGCGGAGGAATATCCTGGAAGTAGAACTTGAGCAGGGCTTCAGAAAAGGCCGAAGATGCCGTGAATCAACAATAGTGAACTTTCTGCAACCAGTGGGCAACGTGCTGTGCACTCAAAGACGTTACCACCAGCCATTTATGAACGTGCGGCGTGGTAAAGTATACTAAGATTACCCGCCGGGAAAACTCTCAAGGCATTGGGTACTGATTCCTCGCTGTGTACAATACTGGCATTAATATCCTTCATGTGCTACATGTCCACAATCATGGACACCGTGACTGAACAGAGGTGGAACTTCCTGCGAACTCCAGCCACACACGAGGCCGCGGTGGTTTAGTGGTTATACTACTCGCCTCCCACCTAGGCGAACCAGGTTTAATTCCCGGCGGGGTCGTCCAAGGATTTTCGCATGTGAGAATAGTGCCGGACGATGCCGTTGGTCGGTGGGTTTTCTCGGGGATCTCCCGTTTCCTCCGTCATTTCATTCCGGCGCTGCTCCATACTCACCTCAATCACCCTCATCGGCACTCAGGACCCCGATGTTAAAAGTCACCCAGATCTCTTGACTCATTTCGTTTCTGTTTATTTACGTGTTCTATGCATACTGGGTACTGACTGGACACTGACTCAAGATTTGACCATCGATCACCGACTAATTGCATTTCATTTTAATTTTATTCCATCCCCAGAATAATCTCAAGCCCTAAGAACACGCTACATCCATCGGGGTACAGACTGGAAGATATTTGATGAAGTACTGTTGGGGAATATTCAGAGTTACCGAGACAATTACTCAAAATATCTGCGCAGCAGAGTTTAACAAATCAGGAGGTTGTTAGGATTCAGGAAACCTGTAGCGCTGTCTTAACTTCTAAACCTGCAGTCCTGCTTAACAAATGGTGGGACAAAGAGTTAAAATTAATGAGGAAGTGGGTCAGAAAAACCCAAAAGCTTATAAAGAACAGCATAACATCTGCACCGAGGCTTCGTATTGTATGATTAATGGATAAAGCAATGAGTATCTTCTCCAACATCAGACCAGTGTCTAAATCATCCTGGGGCTTGGGCATCAAGAATAAGATATATTATTACGAACGGTATTATACGAAGTATCTGTCTGGTATGCAAGTGCTAGATTGGTACATACAAAGACACAGCTACTGTAATCCCAAAGAGTAGTCTTACTAGTAGTAACTAAGACGTAGCGTATAGAAAATCTACCGTGGCCCTTCGAGTAATTGCAGGGGTAATTCCACTGGATATCTTAGCAGAAGAAAGAGGCCCACTGCTGGAAGAAACTAATGGCAGGTTAGTATATTTGGCGAGAAAGCATTAGAGATAAGCATCTCTAGAAATATGGCAGGCGAGATGAGATAGGTCGGGTAAGGGGAAGGTCACTTGCAGCTTATTTCCAGATACTAAGGAAAGTGTTGCCACAATTGGGTTATAACTAATTATTATCTTCGATAATGAAAGGACATGGAAACTCCAAAACCAACTTACATGGATTTAACTTAGTGGGCTCTCTTGTTTGCCAGATTTTTGTATAGTTGTAGATACTGTCCAGCACATGGGATTCGGGGATGCCCAAAGATTGGCGACATTAGTACAGATTTACATAGAAAACTGCAGATAGAAGAAAAATAACTAAAACACACGAAGTATTTTATCCCGTAAAGAGCCTGGAAGATATATAGCAGAATTTGAAAAGGTAGTGATCAATAGATTCGAGGAATTTGATATGTGGTTATTGATGAATCGTCCATAAGAGAAAACAGAGAACTCTCCATAATGTGCCTTACCCCTAGAATTGATAATATAAAACCGATATAGATATCCCAACAGTGGGAGCAGACCCACTGTCTGAATTTGACAATGAGTAAAACTGCTATAAATGCATTTTACTGGGAGCGGACCCACTACACAACCTGGGGATAACTACGAAGAATGTCATAGGAAACTTCAAATTAATTTATCAGCAGGCAACTGATGAGTTGAGGAGTCTTGTCTACCACTCTAATGAATTGAAGACAACACAATTGACAACCCGACAGTAAACAAGGAATTGATGGAATTGAGTAATAAAGACCAAAGTGAGGTAACAGGGAAAAGAACCAGGTATTATGCAGACAATAGCAATGGAAATGGAACACGATTGAGAAGATACATGGCTATATAACTGTCTAAAGGGGAGGGATATCGAAAAGATATCCGGATGTCTCACTCTTTGCGGTATGTCGATACAGAGAGATTGAATGTAAAGTTGAATATCAGCTAATTTTCAAGTAGTGCGATTGAATGTTCTTGTTACATTTATTTCTATCTGTCTCCAATTTCGATTCCACATTTTTTCCATGTAATATTTTATTTCCATCTTGAAAATGTTTTCTTACATTCGCAGCCAGTGCCAGGACTATGGTGACTAGCAGAGGAATCCTGTGAGCAAAGCTGATGTACGGAAGGAGACATCGAAATATGCAAGTTCCCCTTGGAGATCTCCTACCTCATCAATGCACTGCTGCATTGCAAGTTGCTGCCAACAAGAATTAAGGCGGTTGTGGTGCGCACCAAAGAGTGCTGTTGCATGCTGTATGCGATTTAATAAGTGAGGAATAATGTAATGTTTTGGAAGAAATAGTGATTTTGTTTAGACTTCTAGACTCATCTTGGCTATCCCCGAACATTTTCCAAGCGGTACTAGACGCGTGGTTCGCGGGAAGGGGGAATTAGACACACGTGCATATGTGTGTTGTGTGAGTATATACAGAATGTCCATAAATTATCACTACAACTTCAAAAGTTAATAAAAACTATGTAAAGGAGACAGAGGTATGCTATTTTTTTGCATGTGAAAAAGAATTTCGAAAAGTTAAAAAAAAAAAAAAAAAGTAGACCTATAGATGTGCACCCTTTGTTGCCCGAAACACATCAAAACGATACTCGAGTTCCTGCCATGTACACGCCAGCATTCCCTCATGCCCTCGTCGACAGTCTCAATTGCTACTAAAATACTTTGCTTCAATTCATTTAAATTGTTTACAGGTGATTTGTACATGATGTCCTTAACATAACCCCATAAGAAAAATGTAGAGGCGTGATATCCGGCGAATGTGGTGGCCAAAGAATTGGACCGTCTCTGCCAAGCCATCATCCAGAAAATCACTGCTTCAACGATTCATGCACAGCCAAACCCCAGTGTGGGGGTGCTCCATCGTGTTGAAAGATGACATTAGGTTTGCATGCCTTATAGTTGCGGGATCACGAATTCGGGTAAGATGTCCAGGTACACATTATCTGTGATAGTCATGTCAATGGAGAAGAATGGGTAAATTATGCGATCTTACAGCAGACCACACCACACATTTACCTTCAGTCTGTCACACACAATCTCATGTGATTCATGAGGGTGTTCTGATCCCCAGACCCTAAAATTACGTCGGTTCAGTACATCTGAAACATGAAATGTTGCTTCGTTACTGAAGACAACTTGCTTGAGCAAGTTGTCATCTTCGTTAATGTGTTGCAACATGTCGCCAGCAACTTCGGTGCATCGTCAGGTTGCAGAGCTTGAACCAGCTGCATTCTGTATGCATAGAGTTATAACTGCTTGTGTATAATGTATTGTACCGTTGATCTGGGTAACTGCAGTTGCCTTGCAGTAGTGCGAACCGACTTACCAGACGTATGCAGCACGCAAGCTATCGATGTTTTCAGCGCTTATATGCATGGCTGGACAACGCCCTTCTGAGGCAGAACAGTGCCAGTTTCCTAAACTTACGGTGCCATTCCCGTATTGTGGCTCATGCAGGTGCGTCCTTACCGTACCTGGTCCTGTAATTACATTGAACTTGTGTGTCTGATCTGGTCTCAATAGGCCAAGACACACATTGAGCCTTCCCTTGTGGATGGTCATGTAGGTGAATTAGTAGTGACACATGAATCAAAAATAAAAATTCGTTATAAAAAAGTTTGGAACATGCTCCTTCACATGCAAAAAACTGCATATCTCTATCACATTTAGGTAATTTTTTATTAACATTTGAAGCTGTAGTGATAATTTATGGACTTCCTGTACTATTATATATGTAGACACACATATATGGGAAGGGATGATAGATACTTGCCAGCCAGCGAGGACGGAAGACACTTCACTGCGAGGAAGGGAAACGTCGTCGTCGTACGGCAGACTATGTGGGCTGGACACTGCCAGCGAGATGTCGCACTTCGTGTTACCATGATTCATGCCACCCTGTGCTTTGGGGAGCGAAATACTACTAGAGTTAATGTAGATGTGATACTTAACGGCTTCTGACAGAAATTGGATATTAATCGAGCAATGAAGAGTTACCGCCAGGAAAGAGTTATAGATTTGCGTGGGATATGACACGTGTGCACTTTGTAAAAAAAAGGAACTTGTAGACACCTTCGGAGGTGAGCGAACTCTCAGGAGAATAGTAGTGTGAAGGTGGTTCTGGAACACGAAGGAAGCTGTACAGTGTGAAGTTGCTAAGATGACAGACTTCTGGAGTTAGAGAAGTGATGTGTGGGAGTCGTGAATAAGTCGAGCACTAGCAGCATCTCATGGTGTCTTGTGGGGAGAAACTCTCCGGATCTGTACTGATTAGTGACAAAGGGCCATTAGTGAAGCACTACCGATAACCTAAGATGTCAGGTGAGGAGAGTACATTCGGCTTTAGGAGTGTTTTGTGGATGTATAAATCAACATCAGTGAGTTATTAAAAAGAACTAATATAGATGTACAGTATTTTTAATGCATTTTGTTCAGGAGAAGCAAGTTAAATATTTTTATATATCGTATTGTAAATCAATTTAATAGATGTCTATTGCAGATTTTAGTGCAACTCAACAATTTGACTAAAATTGAAGCAAATCTCTCTCTTTCAAGCAACATTTTTTCAAATTCTTCTGGAAACATGATTCACCTTTTCAATGTCACCCCCAAAATCAAGCTAATTTGACCCAAATGTGCAATCTAAATCAAGTGCACTTTTTTTTTAAAACCATGCTTCGTTCACTTTTAGAGCAGTGTCCTTCTCGGGAGTGAATGAGGCCAAATGTAGGTCAAGATAGGCCAAATTTACTCTAAATTAGCAAGCCAAATCAATTAGTAAAAATAAATATCACAAGAATTTTGATGAAAATTCTTGGAATTTCATTGAAAATATGATTATTTAGCTTGCAAATGAGGCTTTAAAGAACCCCCTACAAAGAGGGAACGGAAGTTGAAAATTGATTTTGATTTTGGCCTTAAACTTGATTGATTTTGAGTTGCGCTTTGAAAGATTTTACAGGAAATTAGAAATTAGCTTGAGTTTGACTTGAAATTGCTTGAATTTTTGCTTAGTTATTGAGTTTCACTAGGATCTGCGATAGACATCTACTCAATTTGAATGTTAGCTAAATTCATTTTATTTATGGTGTAAAGCCGTTTGGGTGGCATTTCGGACGAAAAGATATTGCCACCATAACACAACATTAAATTATCTCAATTTTAATTTATTTTATCTTCTAAAAACCTGGGAAAACTAAAATGCAGGCCGTATATGTTTTATCATTTTCTGTTTTTAATTCTGAAATTAGTACTTCCAATATCTTCCTTTTCCCAGATCCCTGTGGGGTGGAATCTGGCGAAGATTAAGATAGCAAGTTATGGTGGTTGTTTAGGGGGGGGGGGAGTCCGCCAAAGTAGTTAAGGTTGCTATGCAATGGCAAAGATAAAAAGTATAATATATTCCGGGAAATGTGGGTGGGTAACTGGGTGGATAGCAGGTTAACCATTCGATACCACTCCTTCAGACTACCTGTAGATAGAAGTAATGGAACAAAATTAATGCGGTAGAAAAATTATGTTGTCTGAATAGCAAGCCAAAGGCCAAAGACAAGAAAGGGGAATTAAACAGGAAAAGGAAAGGAAACAATGTATAACCCCGCATTGCCCAGATAGGGTACAGGGCCGGAAGTGATAAATAATCGTATCCAGCCTTTAGTTGGGCACGTAAAAATAAATCTTCTGCGCTTCCGTGACAGACGTCTCCAAGGCATCTCCTTCAAAGCACAACATTTTAGCATCATATCCTGTGAAAATCGTTCATGCATGTACTTTTTTAATGTTGCATTAGCATCCTCTATTGAGTAGCCAGCTACAGAACGAACATGAACACAGAAGCGAAATGGCTGCTTGTTTCCTTTGATGTAGGCATATGCGATCTCTTATTGTCTGCCCGAAGATATGTAAACGGGCCCTGTGTCTGATTGGTTAGTGCATGCGACAGAATTTTCCATATAGATAGGGGTGCCGCAATGACGTAATGTCTATATCACTCAACCCCCACAAAAACGAAACGGGTTCGATTTCCGGCGGAGTCGCTTCCTGATTTTCGCACGCGGGAGTTGTGCCGGACGATGCCACTGGTCGGCGGGTTTTCTCGGGTATCTTCCGTTTCCTCCCAATCTTGCATCCTGGTCCTATTCCATACTCCCCTCTCTTCACCCACAGCGGCTCTCAAGACCCTGATGTTAATAGTCGCCCAAACCTCTCCACTCTCTTCTCTCTCCAACGCTTATTTGATGAGTTGCTCACATTGCCGGAAAGTATTGCCCATTTTACTGGTGCGTGACTGGAGACCGCGATACGTATGGCTGTTTCACTCTGTATTTTTAAGTACTATTTGATCAAGCTTTAGAGCGACTCTGTCGAATACGCGTAACTTCGAGTTCGAGTTCAGCCGGCTGAGACGGCGCCTCCAGCTACATGAAGATACGCCGTCTTTTTTTTTACCTCTCTGTTCTAAACACGCCGACATTTTGTGCTTCCTAGAAAATTACCTGCACTTCGCGTCGCAAAAAAAAAAAAAAAACTTACATGGGACACAAAGCCTTACAATCTATCTAAAACTACACATTTTACCAACACGTATACTGCACGCTGTGGTTACCAACATGGATGCGCTGCTGCAGAACGTTTTCGGCCCGAAATGTGTAAAATTGTCGTCCGGCATAAACGCACTCTCCTTACGGATGGGCTTGTAGCGCGTCACTGGCACTCTGTGTTTCAGCTGGCATTGGGTTCGCCCAGGTGGCAGCACTGGCTGCGGCCGCTATCTGCTACCTCTGACGTCATCCAGAAGCGTGGCGCTGCATGAACTGTGGTGGCGTGGGAAAAAAGTTAGAGTATGGCGACATTTCCGGCATCTTGGTTTATGAACCGGAACAAGGATGACGTTTTGATTGTTCATTCGTCGGTGAATGCCCAGACCCTTGTAGAAATATATTGTACCCCTTTACCATGTATTGAACACGTTTTCCTTATAAGGCTACATTAAATGATTGGGCATAGTATTCTTGTTTCCTAAAAAGGTATCGGTTTTACCATTGGTCGAGGTGTTTGTCGTACCCCTATAAAGGCCAATTGAAACTCATGTATTTAAGGAGTGTGCAAATGCTCTTTCGGGGTGAGACCTACAGCACCTGAGAGAGCACCGATGGCCAGTTAAGTGTAATCATGAGCTAAATAAATGCTCAAAATATTCCTGGTAAGCCCTTCAAGCTGATAGAGGTTCATGAAAACATCATTTTGATGTTAGGGTAGGGGTCAATATAGCAAATTCCCTCAATTTGGAAAATATTTGCTATTCTAGTGGAATTTGGTGGCAACAAACATAATGTTAACAATTTTTGGTAATCTTAAGTTGCCTTAGTCAAAAGTCTTTCTTTCATAATATGCTGTCAAATTTCAACAAATATTGCCGGAAAGATGTACTTTCAAATCTTAGCAAGTTCATGGTAGGAAGTGGATATTTTCCTTCTGAGTTCAGGACAAGGATTTGGTTAGGCATTTTGTCTGGAACATTCCTGATTATGTAAGGAAATTTTAAGTAAATTACTTGTGCTCATTTCTTAGTTTAGGATTGGCTTGTGGGCAGTCGAACTTTGCCTAAATTGTCAACAATTTTTATTTCTGTGAATAATTTTGGCAGACTGTGGCCTTCTATTTTCCTTTAGGGTGATAAATTATTTATGGCCTCCAATGCAGTGAAGTTACTAGAGAGAGAGAGAGAGAGAGAGAGAGAGAGAGAGAGAGAGAGAGAATGTGTGTGTGTGTGTGTGTTTTTGTAGTTTTAATGGAAAGTCAGGAAAGAAGGAAATTTTGAAGTGGTCATTTTAAGTGATTTTTCACATCAGAATTTTTAGCATGTGTAAATTCAGTACCTCAAATGATATAAGAAAAGAGTGACTGATTTTTTTGTATAAGCAATTTTGAAGAATGCCCCACCCGTATAATTAGTAGAGTAAATATTTACTGGAACTAGTTAATCTCTCTATTCCTTTGCATTGTAGAGATGTTGAATGTATTTTTAATTGGAATAGTGATGTTTTTTGCATAATTCATGCGTTGTCCGATAATTGCTAATAATATTACCTGTTTATTTAAATATATTGTGCTTACATTTTGCACTGCCCATTAGGGATTACTTTTCTCTGCTGTTGGTTATAATCTTGTTGGTTTTTGCTGGTTTATTTTGGTTGCTAATTTCTAGCTTTGCTGCGTCCTTGGCTTAAGCGCGTAGCATGGCTGTAACATGGATGGGCTTTTATCCAAGTGTAACTCCATTCACATTTCAAGCAACTGCTACACCAGTCCTTTAATAAGAACATTTATAATCTTAGCCCTTGCCATTGACCTATATTATCTTCGATTCGTAAAAATAACCATCTTTTTTGTGTCAATATTTACACCGTTTCTACCTCCAAACAACACAATCGTGAAGCAACTGCTTACACGGCAACCTAACTTACCCATCTCCAGCGTTTGTGTGAATACGATATACCTACAGCTTGGATATCCTGCACCAAAGGATCATGTTTCTTAACTATTTCATTAGTATAATATGATAATGCAACGACGTTAACCCCGTATTTCAATTGCCTGACGTCATTAAATAATTAATTATTTTATTTATTTATTTTTGCTGTAGACGAACTCTCGAAAAAGAATTTTTCTCCTTTGGTAGATCTTTGGGACAGACAACATGAATATCTTACAGAAAATTTGAGTAGCAAAGGCAGTCTTCAAAGAAAGTTATAAAATCCTAAATGGATCCCACATATGTTTGAATGTATTTACGAGTGTCCCTCTCACGGTATATCAAGGGTTTTAATGGAATGACATACATCATTTTTAACCTACTTACTTTCAAACGGCCGTTGCAAACATGTCTACCCCACGCAGTGCTCGGGCCAAGGCTATCCGTAACGAATCAGGAAATAGCAGAGGATAAAAATCCCACCTACTGTGGCAGAAGCTAATGGACGAACGTAGGTTTCTCCCGTCGTTGGAGGGATATAAAGTTTATCCTATTTAGCAGTGCATAAAAAAATCGGGTTTGAGCTTCCTTCAGACAGATATTTGTCACGAACTTCCTTCAGACAGATATTTTCTGCAAATGTAGGCTACTGGTGTGCTGGGCGTGATTGGCAAAAAAGGTACACTGAAAATTATAGTGAGATTTTCGTCATGTGCAAGTCCCAACACCAATGGCTTAGCATTTTCTGGCAAAAATATTACAGTCGTACTATCAAACAATGACGTGTAATTTTTTTCATGTGTGATTTCTTCAATTAACACCCGAGTTTACAAAACAAAGGTATTTGCATAACTTAAAGAATATATGAATTAAAACTCGGCCAAATGAAGCCCCTGGGCTTGTAGTTTTACTGCTATAGTGGCAGGAGAGCAGAACATCTGTTATTGCGGTTGGCTTTCTTTATGTAGCTACCTTGTATTCAATCAGCATTTAAAATTATTGAAACATCAGTTATTCCTTGATTTTTCTTCCTCTATCACGTTGCTAGCTTGGTTTGCTGACTGAACCAGGCCACAGAGTACTCAAGGATACAGAAATGAAATGGTAGCGCGTATTGAGAACTACATACTAAAAGCTGTTCACGATAAAGTAAACACTTTTGAAACGAGCCTTAGAAAAATGTCACTGCCCCTGTCTACATATATTTCGACGGGTGTGCCGAGTGACATTCGCCCAGTAAAGTTGGTAATGATGGATGGAACGTAGTTCCTTTTATTAACGTCAAATAAAAAGTATTAGTTAACCGTTTGTGATTACTTAAATTATTTCGTTCGCTTTCTGTTTTTTTTTTAAGCGTCGAAGTGTAAAATTTAGGAGATTTGTAAAATATTTACTTTCCTGATAATTTAATATATTTTACTTGACCGACGTATGAATAATGGGATTGTGCCCACGGCAATGTTATTTTAACATAAGGCGAAATAATATACAACGTGCACACAAGTATGTAGCAAGTAGGGCTTTCGCAAGTGCTCATTCTACCGTGAAAAGCCTTTACCCGCGGCTTCTTCACACTTTTTTAATCAAACCTTTGAAAAATCACACCATGTGAGACATGTTTGGTTCTTTCCTAAACATGACACGTATTACAAGCGTGTCATACTTCAGTTAGCATACAAGTATCGTATTTTTGGTTCAATTGAACTTTCGGTTTATTATATATACAAATTACTATATTTAATTTATAATTAATACGAATAAAAACAGGGAAATATATATGTGTGTTGGTAATGCCCAGCAATAAATAGTTCTCGCGCAAAATACAATTAAATTGAGTGTGCACAAATGCGGTGCGTTATCCCTTTGGTGTAATTTTCTATACTCATTTAAGCTTCGTTTACATGTGGCAGAGAAATATCCTGAAAGTAGAACTTTAGCAGAGCTTCAGAAACGTTGAAAGTAGCCATTTCCTCAGCTTCGCGTAGCCAGTCAGCGACAGAGCACATTTACATGAAGTAAATCACCTCGCTGTTTGGCTTATATAATCGTATCTGTTCTATCAGGAGCGGGTTTCGTGAACAGCGCGAATAATGAGCGTGACCGTTATCAGTTTGGAAACATTTACAAGCTGTGAACGCCATATAAATTACCACTATCAGCGAGTGGTGTAGGATGCTGACATGCTGGTTGTAAGTAAGCTCAAGATAATGTCTGTTCCAGGTTCTTAAAATAACTGGTCAGCATCGTGTTTGCAGTCAACAGTTGTTTCAAATAAGTTGCCCTGTGTGTTTACATTCAAAGTTCACGACGAACTGTTAGACGCTAACTCCTACAATTCTAGTAATTGAAAAGGGATACATATTAAAGGCTGTTCACGACAAAGTGAGCACTTTTGAACTCAACCCTAGAAAAAAGTCACTGCCCCTACATGCGTATATATTTTAATGGGCGGAATGAGTGACATGCGTCCAGTAAAGTTGGCAACAATGAAGGGGAAAGTAGTTTATATATAAACGTAGAACAAAAAGTGTTATGTAACCATTTGTGACAAGTTAAATTATTTATCTCGGTTTATGTATTATTTAACGTATTGAAGTGTAAAAATTATCAGATTTGTACAATAATAACTTTTCTAGTATTTTCGCAGTTTCACTTGATCGACGCATGAATAAAGTGATGAAGCCCACGGCAATTTTAATATTATATAAGGCGGAAGAACATACAACGTGTATACAAGGAGATCTAAAGCAGGACTTTCAAAAGTGCTCAGTTTACCGTGAACTGCCTATAGTAATATATTTATAAAACTCGAGGAAGATTTCATATCAAAAGATGATTTAAGTATGTATTATATAATGCTATACTTTATCTACAAGACTACAGTCTGTCGTGCTACGGGGCGAACGGAAGAAAAGGATAGTAAAGAAGTTAATGTCGAGTAAAAGGGCTCATGTGAAAGAAAGGAACTCGCCTATTCCCGCACTCTGGACTCGCCATCCCAGGAGTAACGCCGTGGGCTCCTGGTCTAGTCATCACACACGTCCCTTGACACTCGCCAACTGCCTCAATGACACGGACACCATCACAACACTTGCTTCATCCACTATACCCCGCTAAGAGATGAACACATCTCTTTCAGTGACGTCAGGGCGAGATATGAATCATGTTAACGCGGGTGAATGTAGCAAACTGCAGCAACGCGTAGGTATGTCAGGCTAGAGGAAGAATGACAAACGCGTTGCAACAGATATAGTTTGTGAAACATAGGAACGAGCTGCCAGCGGATCTCCCCTGTCCACCTCGTAACTAGATAAGTCTCGGTATCGTCTTGAACGGGGTCTGTCTCTACCCACGGCGAGAAGAACCCTCAGAATGCAACTTCGTCTTGGCATGCCGCTAGCCGCTCCCGTCTGCAGCCGACATTCAGTCTGCAGCCACGATACGCATACAGGTTAGTCGTATACTGTAGTTAAATGGCTCAGTATTACTTGGTGCTCTCTCGCCAACAACTTAGATTGTAACTATTACTTGGTTAATCAATATCTGTTCACTATTTTATATAAATTCGGTTAAGTTGCCACGAGCCTTTGCTAGTCAAAAATATTAAAACATAACAGGACATATTTGTTCATCATGTACCGAAATTGGTGTCCCCGAAATGTATGGAATTATGGGCATGCGTTTATTGTAATAAGTGTCTGTAAATTGTATAGTTTTCATAAACATTTTATGTATAATAGAGTTCTCCTTTAATACTATGCTATTTTCAATTATATATTTAAAGTTCACTTTCTATGTTTTTTAGTCTAAACTCTTTATAAAATTAATTCGATCAACCACTGATACAGTAATTCAAATAAAAATTCCAACACTCTTGATGTCTTCGAAGTCTATAATCCCAGTCCTAATACAGGCTCCGTAGACACAAGCGAACAAAGCACTTCTCAGAATCGAACATTATTCATAACATACGTTCCTTTCTTTTGCACTGAAGCAAAACCTACAACACGACATTATTGAAACTTCACGTGGTCGGGAACAGCTCTGGAACGAACAAAGCGGTATCTAATTATACACTGAAGGCGGCATATTCGAACTGAAAAGAATCTCCCGAGATAATACGCAACATGTCCATACAATCTCTGTAAACACAACTTGAACTGTCAACTACCTGTTTCCTCAGTTGGGGGGGGGGGGGGTGAATGTTATAATGCCGTGGTCATTCAATACACGATTTCTTATTCAAAAGAACAAATGGTCAGCAGGAACAGGCGAAAATGTGCGTTGTGAGATACTGACTTGGACCTGTGGATATTAGGTTCGTTACTGAATGACACAAAACTATGTCACTCGAATTAAGTTGCCTAAAGACGGAGGATACTATATCTAACTCAGAGCAGGCTCGATGAGGCCGAAAGCTTGGTTGTGAATCTAGGCGTGTTTCATAAGTGGTTTAACCACATCTCATACTTCATATCTTCGTCATTCTCAACCATTCTTGATTTGAAATATATAATACCGTTTTGCAAAATAATATGAGTGGTTGTTTTTGTACTTTTATACCCTACACTTCATTAATATTACTACTAATACCCTAAAGTGGTTTCAGGATTTACAAGGAGTTACGGTAATAACTAACGAGCCTACATTCCTCAACAGTTATGCAAATATTTTTGTTAAATTTCTTAAAAGCGAAAATTGTAGGTAGGCCTTGACGTCTTGTTGACAGCGATATCACTATAGATGGAAACAGAAAAATTTGCATTACTAGTGAGACAATTATATACACGTACGTATCCAACCATGACTCTTAGATCATAGTCACGGGTCTCGTATAAAACCAACGATATTACAGATGCAGGATTAGGATAACCAGTAACGTCTTAAATTGTGTTGAGTATAATATTTTGGAAGACGGGGTTTACTAACCTGGCATATCTAGAGGCCAATAATTATAAAATCAAGTATGTTAGCCACTTAAATAATTTAAGTTTACATGGCCCTCTGTATAACTACTTAAGTGTAATGGCGAGTTTCGTTTTGACTGGTTCCCGAGGTATGCCATAAACGCGATATTTTCTCGTGTGGTGCTATCTTCATAATTGGCGGAAAAATAACATCGATGTTCGTCATACATATTGCTAGCAAATAAAATGTGTGTGAAATTGTTTTGGAACCTAACGGTATAGAAATCTAAAAAATTCTCACGGCCTATATATTGATATGTGACTTCCCCTTTTAGTCACAGAAATTTAGCTGAACTACGAAAGAATAAATTGTCGCCTGTAATTGGTTAGGATCGGTTGATTGCCTCCCAAGACATGAAATAAAATTGTATTTTTTCGTGTAGCGTTATTTTACAAAATGGTGGGGGAAAGAAACTCTGTATTGATTCATATTAATGCGTAAAAAAATAGCTATGTTATCGTACCGTTAACAATCCAGCAAGGCGTATTTATGGAAAAATGAATCGGTTGACCGGGGTATTAACATAACACTTAGTTCGGAATCAGACGCCCTATTATTTACACTAACAGGACACAAACGAGATATGTTTGTATTGTATATACACATTTTTAGCAAGTAAGCTTTTTCTTTGTTTTAATGATGGATGTTCTTAAAACATATTATGCCATATTCTTATCGAGATAAAGATTTATTTGCAAAACAACACAATTAAAATGGTGCTAATATTTTATAAATCAATTCATAATGTAAGAATTGTATTTTATTGAATAATGACCATTCTTTAGCTTGTAATCGTTCAGAATAAAAAAAATATCAAGAAGAAAACGAAGTTATTTCACACGGTGTGTTATGTTAGTACATATAATTTTATTCCAACTAAATGTTTTAATGTACAGAATTTGGCAATATATAACAACACTGTTTGGATTTCTCGTTGAAATTCACAAAATGCCCCAGTTGTTTGTATCTTGTGTATAACTATGCTTGAGCACTATGGTGGATGATTTAACGGGATCTGCAAATGTTGTTTATATATCTGAAATTATGTAACTAACAGTGCCTGCAGTACAACTGAATATAGGCTGTTCACGGTAAACTGGGAACTTTTGAAAGTCCTGTTTAAGATATACTTTATCCACATTTTGTATACTTCCGCCTTATGTAAAATTGACATTGCCATGGGCCTCATCATTTTATTAATGCTTCTGCCAAGTGACAGTGTGAGACTATTAGAAAAGTTAATATTTTACAAATCCGTTAATTTTTACATGTAGATATATTAAAGAAATACAGAAGGTGACATAAATAATCTAAGTTATTACAAATGGTTTCCTAACACATTTTATACTTTTTATTTGACGTAAGATATGGAACTACTTTCCCTACATCGTTACCAACTTTATTGGGTGCATGTCACTCAGTACGCCTGTTAAAATGTATTTAGGTCCGAGCACTGACTTTTTTCTAACGTTGATTTCAAAAGTGCTCACTTTAGTAACCAACTTTTAGTAACCAAGATTTTAGTTAAGTTATTATAATCATTTGTTGGTAACTAACGGGCCATGCAGTAAGCGAATTTTGCTGGATTGAATTCGTTGAAGTTGTACAGTTTTAGCTGCGTGTGATCATAACAGGGGGGGGGGGTTAAGTGGGTGAGGGGTATGACACATATGTAGGAGGGAGGGGAGACACAGCTATAGTCCATTCACGGTTTTTTTCGATGTTTTGAAACAAACCTTTGAAAAATACCCTAGGAGTAATATGTTAGCCTGATTTTCAAATAACTTGTATACCACAATAAAATTATATAACACTCAGTAACTTAAAAACCATTATATTTTTGAATCTATTATACTTTGCCATAGTAACTTATATAACTTGAATTTTTTTTTTGCGTATTTAATACGAATCAAAAAACAATGAGTGAAGCAATGTTTTGGCAACAGCTAGTAAGAAATAGTACACAGTTATATTGTTTTTACCAAGTTTTTGGCATGCTATTTGTAAATTAAACGTCTATTGAAATATTGAAATATTTAGGTAGCCCCAATGGAAATATATTTCAATGTTACAGTTTAAAATAACAGACCAAAATATTGTGCGTAGGCCCTAGTGACATGGTGTTTGTTTTTTCGACAGAGGAAGAAACTGTCGCCCGAAAAGAGCTTGTCGCTCTCTCTCACTCTCTCTCTCTCTCTCTCTCTCTCTCTCTTTGTCTCTCTCTCTCTCTCTCCCCTCGGGAAGTTTCGCATCGCTAGTAGTAGCAGGAAAAAATAATACATGTTTTCCATTTAAGCATATTTCATACTTATTACAGAAAAATTATTTTTTAATTTGTAATTTACAAATTAAAAGAGACTTTAATGTTTGAATACTTATTTTAATATATTTAGATGTGATGGCGGGAGGACAACAAATCTAAATTTAGCAGAAGTAGCGAGTGGCGACACGATGTTGCGCAACGAAGCGTCAATTTCTCTTGCTGCAAAAAATACTTCAAAGTACCACAACAAGATTGTAGACGTTGTGTTTTTTAAACCTACCTAGGCAAGTTACGATGTTGTGATAAGTATTGGTTTCCATGGCAGTAATAAATATACTGTTACGTGTGTCGTTGACCGCTGCGTGTGAAAGGGCGTGGCTGCTTCGCGGTCGTTACGCTGGCCCAGTAGGCGTATGATTACAAGTACTGAACGTGGGAAATTTATAGTTTTAACACCAAACTGTTTTTATGACGAAGGTAATTATACGTCTGTTTATTTATCACAACGTAACTTTGCCCCAGGTGTTTGAAACACAATTGTGTAACGGGCATACCATTTTTGTGATCTAATTGTTTGCCACAATCTCAACAAATTGTAAAGCCCAGCCAGAAATTTTAAATGAAGGATTAAATAAACCTAGTAAAAACTAAGTGCCTATGCAAAGGAATGTGAATGGTGTTATATATATATATATATATATATATATATATATATATATATATATACATACATACATATATATATACATATATATGACGTAGGAAAGAGAAGGATGCGAAAAGGCGAATACGCAAATATTAAGGCCCCTACGTTGGGGGAAAATAATGCAACGTGACACAAGGAGAATACATGCGAATATAAACGACCATGGTGCATATAGGGATGCGCTAGCTGCCACAAGGCGCATACATCACACTTACATACATAAAATGACTTCAACAATGAGATGATAAGTATGATAATGCGAAATATGGATGCTTTGCGTGAGCCAAAGGTTTGGGCGCACTTCTGTAGTCGAACCAATGAACTTGCGATAGCTGAAACTCGAGAAACGTATTTTTATGGTAGAGTGCACATCTTAGCTGCGCAAGTCCTACAGCCCCAACCGTGCAAGACTTCACGTTCTTGCCAGAAAACCAGTTTTCCCATCTTTTTTATCCATAAACACATACATTATAATATGAATAACACTGTTGAGGGGCCAGTGACAGAAAACTCCAGACTGACGGGATACTCAGGCCTGGATCTGTCCTTGCTGGAACATAGGCGAGACACACACACGCTTTCTTACCGAGTTTACCTTAGCGTGTACTATTTATGGAAAATACGGGGACTTGGAGACATATTACCAATATCATTATGCAGGAGGAACATGGTATAACTACACTTTCCATCAACAGACAACAATAGGTAGTGTAGCTTTGAAAAACAAATATATTTAATTTGGCTTTAAAGTGCACGATTTCACCTTGGTAGTTTCATTGAAGATGACATTAAAAGAAATGGCATTAGACTCAAGAAATTTGAAATAAGCTTGTTTGAGGTAGTAGCCGTTAATACGTTAAAACTGTTGAAATTGGTTATTATCAGCTTTAAAGTGTTTCGAAAATAAATGTAATTACTGAAATTATTAAGTTCAAAATAATTATTTTCATATTAAAACTCTCTCAAATTAGCTCACTGCAAATCAAAATATCTTACGGTTTCATCGTGGTAAACCCTGGGAAAGTTTTAAAATTAGGTTAAACAACATGGCGGCTGTCGTAATGTTCTGGAAGCTCTGAGTGTAAAAATTTATGGTGAGAGACTATTTTTCTTAATTCTTATCTGGGTTCTTTAATTAGACGTAGATTCTAGAACTTCTAGACGTTCTTGTAAATCGTGGTACGGCAACGGGGCATCCACCCCCCCCCCTCCCGCGGTGTAACGTGAAATTAAAGGTGAAGTCTGTTTGTAAGCGTACCAGCTCAAGGGCTAACGACCTGTTAAAGAGTTCAAAACTACCTGCCTGAAACTACGCAGAGGGGCTCTATCAGGCCTCTTATTAAAACTTATACCTCGCGTGCTTGTCTCTTGGTGACGGCCTATGCGTTTCAGAGGGCGAACTAGGACTTCCCTACATACTAATTACACATTATTAACGCTACAACCGACATGAGTGTGCGTCCTATATGATCAATATGGAGTGTCCTCCTACCCTTGCTAAGCTTAGTTCCAGAATACTCGGTGACTCACAGCCAATCACAAAGTTCACATTCAGAAATGCATTTGAAATGCCATCTTAAACCGCCATAACATTGAAAAAGCATTGAGTGAAACGTACACATAGTGTTACTGAAAACAGGGAAGACATATTAATATGCGGCCAAAAATAAAATATGGTAAACACATAACATATATATATATATATATATATAACAGATATATATACATATACTTTATATATATATATAGACTCTGCTTTCTTATAAAAACAAGTCAATAATTATTGCCATCTAATAAAAGAAAGAAAAACCAAATACTATGTAAAAATGTTCCGTAAGCTACAAAATATTCGGTGTAATATGCAAATGCAAATTACGTGTTAAAGTCTGAAAATGGATGTATTACAACGGAATAAATTATATAGTAGGTATATTTTTGTTCATGTTCACCCCTATCTTTTATGTTTGTAGCTACTACGTACAAAAAAATCAAGTAACACGAGTTGTGTGTTTGAGTTTACTGTCTTTTTCGTTGTACTAGTTGCTCCTTCGTTTTAATATTTATTGCAACTATGGCAGTTCTTTTAACGAAATAACCCAACACATCAGTAACAAGAGGATAAATACTACTGTTCTCTTCGCCACAGTTGTAACAGGGTTAAACACAGTTGCGGCAAAATATTAATGTGTTATGTTTAATGTGCGATATAGTGTGTAACAAATATGTTAACAATGTAGGTAAAATAATAACCATAAGAAATATCGTCAATAAAGAAATTTTTAGAAAGTCATAAAGCTGACCTAAATATTGGCATAGGACCAAAATTGGAATATTATTATCTAATGTTTTTTCATGACAGAACTCTTTAAACAGCTGTAAACAGTAAACAACGCATTTTACGACTATAAAATAGAAGTCAAATGGCAGTGTTTATGTTTACGTGTAGCGGAAGGATACGTAATCAGTAAACAAAAGTATAAATTTAACAGGGCTTCAAAAACATCTGAAGATACAGTGAATGAACTATATATAACGATTGTTGAGCCGCTAGGCTGGTTGCACACGCTACGGATTTGGACGTGCGGAACATAGTCGTACGACTTTTTTTCCGCATGTCCGTCTAATATTCGGGAAAGGTTTCTAAACGATTTCTACCGTACGGTGATCAGTTCCTCAGCATCTGCTAGTCAATCCTGGGATAGGCTGTTCACGGTAAAGTGAGCACTTTTTGAAGCCCTCTCATTTGTAATAATAGTCAGTAAATATATTTTATCATAGCCTTGGACCTTAACTTTCGAGTCCAGTGAAATATAATCACTGTGTTTATTGCTTACCGCACATAGCAATATTTATATAGAAAAAATTACTGGTAGCATACAAAATGGCTGATAAGAAAAAAGTAACTAGGGCCTCAAAAGTACTCACTTTACCGTGAAAAGCCTATACAAGGAGGACATGTGTTCAATGGATCCTCAATGTGTAATTGCGATGTGGGTATACAACGTTGTCGAAAGAGATGGAGGCACCACTCGAAACACTGGTTCCAACCATTAAACCGAATGAATGTAGAGTTGGGTGCATTCTATACCCTGATTAATGAATAATGGGGGATGAGAAAAAATCATTTAATTATTTACCTAATGTCAATGGCCCAGAAGTGAAGTACGCCATCGCAACTCTCCCCTTAAACTCCCTCAAAATACCTGTGGACCAAATGCGTGTGAGAAGTTAAACCTCCCTGATCTAACATTGATGTATGGACTTGTCGGGTGAAAGAATGACATGTTAACAGTACGGGATCCAGCGCTCGACTGAGATTATTTCTGAAACATCACCAACGAAATGGTCTTCTAAATAATTAGGTAAAATTTTACAGTAGGATCTTTTAATACTTCTGCAAGTAACCTCATCCTCTTCTAGCATTTTAAAGTGAATGATAGATGTGTATTAAACTTTAATTTACTTACTTTGACGTTCCTATGCACGTAACATTTAGATGTGACACAACCAGTAACTAATAAATATCCAAAATCATTTGCAGCTACAAGCATATGCGTATAATTATTACAATCTTCAAAATATTGAAATTAAGTAGTATGATCTGGAATTTACATAACATGTTTCAGACTCTCACTTTCACTGTAGTAAGCTGTAACAATGCATTCACCCTGACTTTTAAAGTCATATTCAGTTACGGAAGATCAACCTTGAACAATTACGGTTACGTAAGAGCATACTTGCACATCATCACCCAACCTGCATCATGTCATTTAGCGAGGGACGATGAGCAGCAGCGTGTGTAAGTACTCACTTTCGAAATTCCCCACTTAAAGCAAACTGGGACTCGAACCCGAGTGCTCCAGAAATGCATATGCAAAAATTACCCTGTTTAGTATTCTCAAAGTTCAATGTTGTTCAGTTCGGGAATCGAACACGGGTTTCTCCAAAAACTTCCAAACACACTCCGTCTGGTAATAGGACCCGAGTGTACCAGACATGCATATGCCAAACTAATGTTACAGTAATTACCTCCACCAGCTATCCAAATCAAAAAAATTAAATTTTGTTAAATTCGATAATAATATTAAATGTCCTATACGATACTCGAAGTAGGTATTTGCAAACTTTAACTAAGACATCTGAACATAGTAAAAATAAATTAAATATCCTGTCTGGTATTTGATAACAAACATTTCCTAAAGTAAAATACATTGCATTGCCCCGCCCAGGAATCGCATTCGGTAGAGTCAAAATACATAATTACGGTCATCGTTTATGCACGAACGTAGTTGCAAATTCGACCACTCAGATCCCGGTGTGTTGGTGTGCGGGTCGGAGCGCGCTGGAGAGAGTGAAAGCCAGACTTGAATATCTGTCGCGCTCATAAACAACTTTACACGCAAATGCGAACTATGTTATACGTAAATCTGGCTGAATCAATATTTTAACATTTAAAATAGTTAACAAACACTTGGTGCAGTCCGGGTCTTGAGAGCCGATGAGGGTGCCGCAAGGCGGGGCCAACGCGAGAGCGATACGGGTGGGGCCAGGGTGCGAGAACGTTAGGAGCCGCGGGCTAGAGATGCGCGACGCGACGCGTTAGGCCGGCGGGAATGATTTTGAGTTGCGCTGCGGTGATAAAGTCTGTTCACGATAAAGTGAGCACTTTCGAAATCAACCTTAGAAAATAGTTACTGCCCATGCCTGCATATACTTCAACGTGCGCACTGAGTGACATGCGCCCGGTAAATCTGGTAACGATAGATGGAAAGATGTTCCATATCTTAACGTCGAATAAAAGGTGTTAGGTAACCATATGTGATAATTTAAATTATTTGTTTCGCTTTCTGTTTTTTTTATGCATTGAAGTGTAAAAATTAGCAGATTTATAAAATGTGTACTTTTCTGATAATTCCACAGTTTCACTTAACCGACGCATAAATAACGTGATGAGGCTCATGGCAATGTTAATTTTACATAAGATGGAAGGATACACAACGTTCGTTCAAGTAGAACTTATGCAGGGCTTTCAAAAGTGCTCATTTTACCGTGAACAGACTATAGTAACATATTAGTTTGCACGTAATTTTAGCGGGCTTTATTCAAACTTGCACTGCAGTGGTAAGGGCGGCTGCTTCACGGCGGCCGTGACGTCACCCTAGCGTGTACAAGGGAACATTCACTTCTTCTCGCCACTAGTGGAATTTGGACGTACAACTTTTTTCCCACACGCCCAAATCCATAGCGTGTGCAAGCGGCCTCGTGTTGTACTGCTCTGCTACTGATCAGTCCATGACGTGCTGAACAAGCTTGCGCAATGTCAGTCGGTCACATATGCCTCGCGTATTCATACCTTTACACTTAGAAGTTTGAACTCGCACAGTTTTATAAGTATAGATTATACGTTTTTATAAAAGGTTGAGTCATGATGGGCGTTAGTGGCATCGTATACCCACGCAATGTTATTACAACCTATTAAGAGATTAAAAGGTTTAAAGGTAAGCTTATGAGACAACCCAAATGTCTGTCTGGATGTATGTCACATATCTCATACGCATATTTTTCCAAAGAAAAGTGCTCTGATAAAAATAAACAATTTCCGGAGTTTCTTTATATTGAGGGCTTAATTTCAGAATCACATCTAGCATAAGGAAACAAACAAATATCTAGTTTACAACAACAAATAAATTAATAATTTAAAATGTTGGTAATATGTATTTAAAATAAATTTATTTATAATATGTAAACTTTGTTAGTATCCTTTCTCAAAAGTTTTTTTAATACTACTTGATAAACTTGACTTTACAAGTTGGGTACCTCGACTTCTGTAAGATCTCAAAATAATGATAATTTCTTCACCATAAATACTTTCTACCTCAAAAATATTTTTCATTTCCATGTATTATGTGTGACTAGGCCTGTTATTTATTTTATATGATAGCGGATTTCACACAAAGCGTGGTTTGACGTAAGGTCTCCAAGATATCTTCTTAGTTTTCAAAGTTCGGTTTTGTTCCCTGAAGAGTGGATTTATTACGTAATGGGGTTGAGCCATTTAGAGGGACAATGGGCC
The DNA here is from genome assembly GCA_029891345.1 of Dryococelus australis. NCBI lineage: Eukaryota > Metazoa > Arthropoda > Insecta > Phasmatodea > Phasmatidae > Dryococelus > Dryococelus australis. The sequence continues at coordinate 163,229,085 of CM056993.1, read as the reverse complement.
AGACAGATGGCCCAGAAGGGAGCGGAAAAGATAAGGGCATGTGGCGGAGGGTCCTTATTCTTTCGCAGGAAATGTTCAACAGTGATGCCATTTCGCAGAAAATGTACAGGGAGAAGAAGTCTGAGGAACTCTCGAGTTTTATTTTACGTATTCTAGGACGGGGATCCACCGTCTTCCTTCCTATGAGACCTATACTCTCACAGGGAACATGTATAGAAGAAATTATACCGATTGATTACATTTGTCTCATTCCTACAGTGCAGTAATAAAAAGCAGTCAGCTGTTACACCAACAAAATCATATTTAACAAGTTAAAACGTACAGTTGTAGATATTCGTTATGCTTTATAAATGTGTCATTAGCCTTCTTTCCAAAGGGACGATAGGCTAATGTAATCATCTGAATGTCTGTCTGTAATGTAAGTACCCCCATAATAACTTTTAAACCAGTCAAATGAATTTCACCTGACTCAGTCCACGTGTATTTTTTAGCACACATATAAGACTTTTATAGCTTTCGATCCAAACTGCTTATTTTCAAAATGGAGGGTTTTTTTTTTTTTAATTTAGGGCACTCCGTTATATCTCCGGGAACCAACTAACCGATTTAAACCAAACTTGCCACGTTGAAAGTAAATGATGTAAGCATTTACTTTAGAAAGCGATAAAGTTATTAGTTGGCCATTTTGGAAGATAGTGAAACATAAACAAATTAAGTATTTGAATTGTATTTTGGGAACTACCTAACCAATTCATACCAAATTTTACATATTAGTAATACTATTGCGGGCCATGTAAATATTTTAGATTTAAATAAATAAGGAACCTATTTTCAAAATGGCGGTCATATAAAGATTTTAGGGATTAATTGCCATATCTGTCGTACCATTTGACCAACTTCGACAAAACATTGTATGCTGAAAGTATCTATTACGAGTATCAAATGTGTCAATACATAGCCTCTGTTGTCCGCCATTTGTCCAACATAAAAATGGGGGAAAAAAAATCAACCGATTGTTACCAAATTTGGAAATCAATTAATACTACATTAGGTCATGTAAACTCACATGTTATAGTGGATCAAACAATTATTTTCAAATGATGGCAATATACCAATTTAAGATTACCGTGATATATCTATGAAACCATGTAATAAGTTTCAGCTCATCTTTGTATAGTGACAGAATTTACTACAACTATCAAATTCGTCTACCCAGAGCCTCTTTTGTCCACAATTTTGAAAGATAGTAGCACACGAATAAATAAAGTTTTGTCATATCCCGGAAAACAATCAACTGATTCCTACCTAATTTGGCAATCAAGTAGTACAATGTTAGGCCATGTAAACGGAAAGATGTTAACTGATATGGGTCTGAAACTTATTTTCAAAATTTGCGGCCATATAAATATTTTAATTTAGTACATAAACTGTACCAATTCTTTATTTATGAAGATGGTAACACTAGAGAAAACAGAGCTTTTATGCCATACTTCGTGACTCAATCAACCGTTTCCCGCCGAATTTCGCACACAAGCAGTGCTACAGTAGACCACGTAAACTGATAACATCGCTCTCTCCTACCACGTTGTTAAATACCACGCTGCGCCGATTACGTTTTTCCAACAAGTAATACTTACGCGCAGAGCCTCTCTCGCCCAACCGCTCTCAACCACCGTCACTACTGAACTGAACAACTCCACCCCTTCATGCAGCGGCAATGGACTCTTCCGACTCGCCCGACGCGTTTTGGTCTTCTGCGCATTACTTTCTCATCTGGATTTCACTATCCGCTAACGCAGGTCGTGCCAGAGGCCCAGGACTGTAGAGTCTAACCTACTGTCAAATAAAATTGTCAACATTTTAAATCTACAACGATAGGTAGGATCGCCTGTTTACTGGTGAAAAGATTCCACGACTTTTTGCACTCCAATACACTTAAGCTTATGACATGTTCGCGGCTGGATGATCTAAACTGTCACGCGTCTTACGTTCATGCGAAACGGAAGTTTTGGAACTCTACGAATTGGTCTCCAGCCGTCAGAAGATGTGTTCCTAATCGGAATACTGCGTGTTGCGTGATAACAGGTCTGGATATTCAGGAGGACTACAGACAGTGATAATACGTACCTGATTCTCTTCACAAGGAACACTTTGAAGGTAACGCTTTGCTTCTTTTGTCTTTTAATTGTGTTCACTTTGCTACTGCCCTCAAGACTGGTAGAAATAGGTCGACATACAAACATCCAGTTAGCTGTATCGTGCAGTTTCGCTCGCCAAAAAGTTGACTTTTATGTCTGTCATTTTGAAAACAAACGAATGTGTTTTTGTGGCTTTGTCCGCTCGACATATGAATTGATCAGTTTCATTTTTGTGTAGCAGAATGAATTTAATTGTTTATTTTATTGCAGCTACGTTCAAGTAAAATTTCTATTTATCACATAATTGTATATCTAGAATATAAACGGATCACTTGCTGTGTGCAGAACAACTTACGTTCATTAATTTTTTATTGTCAACTTATATGCAACATTTTTCGTTAATAAATATTACTTAAAAAATACCACCAATATTGGCTGTAATTTCTTTGAGATAAGTTATAGTAAGAGGTGTAATACTAATAAAATAATTCCATTACTGTTAGTGAAAAACTACGTTTCATACTCTTAAGTAAACTGTAAAGGGTTTATGGATTTTAATTAAAAGTCGAATTTATATCATTAGTATGAAACAGAATGTTCATTGGGGTACAATAATAAGCCGACTAAAATTTGTCGGCATACAAAGCGTTTATATAACAGAAATGGAAAAGATTGTTTAGCCTGGCAGATGAAAGGTCCGCTAGCAGCCCATAGTTCTCTTTCCATGCGACCGCAATCATGCTAATGACAGCATATCATTCACGCCAGAGAGCCTAGAAGGACAGTTAAATATCCCCAAAGGGGCACTCATGTTTAACGAAATTGGGTTTGGTACCTCGTAATGTTGTTATCGTAGCTAAGCGTCGTGTCAAAGATTGAGTAAACACACCACTAATTATCAACGGTATGTAAAAATGTATGACAGTTAAAATTAATATTAATATAAACCCCAATTTTGCATTTATGTGGTCCACATACGGTAGTAGAATATCTTTTATTTTTAACGTTGCATAAACATTAACACGAAGCAAAGTAATTCAGTACGAATCTAAAAAAATATTCAAATATGTCTATGTCAACGGCCAACAGAAATTTTCTCCTACTGTAATTGTCGTTTTCCAACCATTCTTGTACTAATATTATTTCACTTTTACTACTTGAAAATTAAATTCGAAATAATTACATAATTACGATGGAATGAAAATATCGTATTGTTTTAAATGTTCGCCGAAATGCGTCGTAACGTCTTGGATCGTCTATTTGCTCTCTCCTCGCCTTTTTTTTACGTTGGGAGTGAATTCTTTTTGTGGGTACAGTAAGTACAAACATTACGAAATCACAAATAGTGCAAAAATCACGTTGTGCAAGTGAGTTTTATAAAATACCGGATAATGTAGTTATATAGTCTATTCACGGTTTCTTCTGCCTTTTTAAATCAAACCTTTGAAAAATTTCCCCATGTATGACGTGTTTAGTTATTTACAATATATGTCATTTATATCATGCGTTTCATACGTGTGTTCATTAAAGTTACTTATTTATATATTAAATTAAAATGTTATTCATATTTTATCCATAAATTGTAATGCTTAATTTATGAATAACTCGAATAAAAAATAGTGATAAAACACGTGTGTTGGTAAAGCCTACTAAGAAATAGTTGTTATACAAAATATTATTAGAACTGAGTGCGCACGAATTCGGTGCTCTCTCCTCTGGTGTAATTCTCCCGGCTTAGTTAAGCTTAGTTTGCACGAGGTGGACGAATATCATGGAAGTAGAACTTTAGCAGGGCTTCAGAAAAGGCTGAAGTAACCGTGAATGGATTATGACTTTCCCAAAAATAGACTACACTAGCGACTGAAAGTGATGTTCAATACTTAATTTGAAGACGTAATAGTTGAACGTCTTTTCTTATCTCCTGCAAGGGTATCAGGTAAATCGCGTTTTTTTTTTATTTTACAACTTTAAGGGAGCCTAGAATAAACATTAAGACAACGTCGTGCAACAAAACAAGTTCACTTTCCATTCATTATTTAATATATTATTCCCGCATTTGTTAAAGAATTTAAATAGCCAAACAAATGATAGAATCCATATACAGTAGTATCTTTAATAATGAGGTCATATTAGGAAGTATCATGTGTAGCATAAAAACACGCCAGTCTGAACTAAAATAGTTGACTTTTACATTGATTAAAAGTCTTGATGTATTGTTAACCAATTGTTTCCGCAACGCTGGACATACGCATATGTTCGGCTCTTCGTATGATCCATAATAACGCATATTAGGGCATATCATACAAAATAACATTAAATATTAGTATTATTACATCGCTTATTTTGTGATATGATATGAAACACAGTGTAAATGGGTGTAGGATATACACACATGCGAACTATTTCCTTTGATGGTTCGATTTATTTTCTAACAAAATACATTTTATTCATATCAGTTTAATGGCTGTTCTTATAACATTTCTTGCCTTATCGTCTTGAACACGCAGAGCCTATTATAATAATACCGATATTTCCCGACAATCTTGGGCCGTGTTAAGGTTTACCGGCACAGGACCAAGTAGTAAGAAAGGCAATATCAGCACTTGCTTTTAACGCCACAAAACCTCCACTTTCGTAATGCTGATATGAGGAGCGACCTGGCGAACGTGTAGCAGGTAATACGGGTCTTTAATAAGAGATAACTCTATATTTCATGTAGTAATATTAATGTTGTGCTCCACTCCCTATAACAATTTAAATAATTTTCTATACAGTATGTTTCTTTAATATAATTCCAAGAGTTTCCACCGTTTAGCGGAGTATCAGCTGTGAGGGTAGACTTTGTAATCGCACAGAGAAAAATATTTGTTCCAGCTAACAAAGTATCTATTTGTATAGGGCGAAACATATATTTAGTTGCCTCAACTAAATATTTTGTTGAGTAAATAAAACTGGAAAAGTATTAAAATTTATTTTATTCACTTAACAAAATACTTTTTTGAATTAACAAGAACTCCCTTTTAGGCCAATAGAACCTGGATTACTAACGAAATATTTAGTTGAACCAACTGTATATATTTGTGTGACTACTCATTTTATTGCCTTCATTTTAAAATACAACTCGTCAGTTAGTTTGTACATTTTATGACAGGATAGTAACAGTGCTTGTCAGTGCAGTTATTGGTGCTTAATAATGGTATAACCATAATAATAAAACAAGTTCAAAAGGAATAAAACAGTAAAGTTGTAAAATTTGAAATAATTATTTGCGCACGTTGTACAGTATTCGAAATGAGTGTGTTTATAACCATTCAAATTCCATTAGTAGCCAGTGTTTACTGAGGTTGCTAAAGCGTAGGGCTCGGGCACAGCAGCGCTAAAGGTGCCCACACACAATGAAGAATTCCTCAAGGCCGTGACTGTACAGTCTCGGCCTTGAGGAATTCTTCATCGTGTGTGGTGGCGGCCTTGAGGCCACTCGTGAACTGCGAAGTCCGCAGAACCGGAATTGAAAAACCTTTCACGCCGGCCTGCGCAATCCAGGACTGTACAGCCTTTTTATAGTGGGGTGAATATAAATATGTGATTTATATCAATATGTTGTATCTACTGAACAGTTTAATAAAATTCAATCAAATTTGGTACGCTAACAGTGTTTCACTACTGTAATATGTTTCTGTTTTCGTCTATAATGATATTGCTGTCACCTAGACGCTAAGGCCTACCTACCATCTAAGCTTTTAAGTACCTGACTAAATATCATTTGCACCAATGTAGAGGAAACTAGGCTCATTAATTATAGAGCTATCTGTAACTTCTTGTAAATTTTGAGATTATTTATAAAAATTGTCAATTAATCCCAGTATTGCCTATGATTCTCAGTTCACCAGAAAGCAAGACAAGTAAATATCTTAAGTGTAGTATATATCGTATATTTGTAAAGGATATCACGCCAGGAAAAAGTGATGGTCATTTCTCTGAAGCGATGCGACATGGCGATATCTTTTATGAGGACATGCTTAGTCAGTTTACTGGCTGAATGAAGCTACAGAATAGATATGTACACAGAGGAAAAATGGCGTCGTGGTTGCTTTGAGGCGGAGATACCCATAAGTTAATTGGCTGCGCTAGGATCTGGAAGTGTTTAATTTTCTGACTGGATAGTGCGTGTAATATTCCTATTGGTTAGACTGTCGTCTTACAAGCGAGTTCGAAGGCGCTGGTTTCCGAAAGACGTTGCACCGTGATACCGTGGTGGCAACGTTGCGGTGTTTGATCGCCGTGATTCAACAGCGTAGGACTTGGCCGGTACTATATTGATGTGTGACTGCCAAGGATTGCCCCGTGTACTTGGTTCACGATAAAGTAATCACTCTTGAAATTAACCTAAGGAAAAAAATCACTGCCTGTAACTGCTTGTATTATAGCGTAACCCATGGCCACATTACTCAAAGTTAAGTTGGCAGTGAACTACGGGAAATAGTTACTAATCGTAAAATAAAAATTTTGATCATCTGCAATTCAGTTTCTTTTTGTTGTACCTATGGAAATAATAACTAAATATCGAGTGGTTGTGACACATTTATGTTAATAACTCTTTCACATCGTCGTATGGATGACGCAACGTTCAAGTTAGCTGGTTCATTGTTTTTTTCCGGTCCGCCCTCGTGTGTCAACACGATAGTAATAAACTAACAAAATGATTCAAGTGTCAGTTTGTAAGTCCTGAAATTAGGCATTCGTTGACTTAATAAATAAAACAATTTTATACATGTTCTGTGTAAAGTGGCATTGTTCGCCATTGCTCTATGCTGTATCACCATGTAGTTTCTTGTCCCAGATGTTCTTGAAATTTAACATAGTGTGCCGACCTGGAAAATGTGCCACTTCATGCAATTTAGGTCGGTATACATTAAAACCTTTAATAAACTAGAAGAGATTTCGGAAGCGTGTTTTCTTATGTTTTCGATCTGTGTTGTAATTCCAAAAGCTAGTATAGATATGTTTGTGTTATTTAGTAATTACGCGATTACCAATTCACGGGTTAATACGTGCGTCACTCGTTTTGAATCAATAACGCCACGAAAACATTTTATACTGCACGTGAAACATTCCATGAGACTTAGGAATAAGCTCAGAATTTAATAATCTGAAGGTTTCATAGGTTGTAAATTAACTCACATGACATTAAAACAACATGTGTAATATCATTATTCGCCAAGTGAACACGTCGTGTACGTTTTTATTTCCACTGCTAACAACCTTCCGGAACTTAACAGATGAAACAAACACATCATATTTTAATCTCAAATGTGTTATAAAACAGATTTAAATTATTCAAAATACCACTAACAAGTTAAAAATAACAAACTAGATTCAATATCAGATTCATCTGGATGATTGCTGTGATTAGAATAGCAATATTTTCTGTTATTTTGGTACTGATATACAGATACTTATTTGGATACTTCATGACGTAAAGCTTGCGTCTAACAAGTAGTACTTCTATAAGAATTCCGTCGCCAAGACGCTTTTTATGGGTTCATTCCTCAAATAACGAATGCTTAAAGAAGAATCACTACTTCATGAAGTATGAATTATTCGCTAAACAAGCCTTCGACTATGGATTCCGTCCTAAAATGTGATTGGGTATCTGTGTGTTGTGAAAGATTCCGTGTTGGCTGGGCCAGCGTCTGGCGAGTTCGCCTTCAGTCACTGATTGGCGAATGTCGTCCGCTCACATTGCTGCTAAATTGCGACATTTTGCTGGCACGTGCACTTTTTTTTGAGTCCCTGTACGCGCGGGAATGTCGCCTCTGTTTTATCACATTACGGAGGGAATGGTCAGATCTTTGACTTGGCGCGTATCGTGTAAATATACTGGTGAACGTATTCTACATTCAGCTTGTGCTACTGCTGAGTTCCTACGTGCAATTGTTGAAACTGCTTTGTCGGAATGAACCAAATAAACAAGAAGTTACGTCGCTGTTTAGCGGAAAGCACGTTTCGACTACAACCGCATGCACGAACATATTCGCTTTAGCAAGGCTGCCGGTATAGCCTGGCGCAGTTAGGTAATTCCTTCCTGATGACGACGCTAATATACCAGAGATGTACGGCAAGTGCGTGTGCGTTTTGGCAACGCTTCCTGAAATTACGGAACAAGCTCGCCAAGGTGGTAAAGGGGAGGGCGCACGCAACCCTCTTGCGCAGTAAATCGTAACATGCAGATTAAGACTTTCGTAGTTTCCCTTCTTCGGCTACCGTCATGTTTGCCGTGCTTTCAGTTTTCGATCGACGATGTTGGCGTGGGTATGGGAGGCGGATACTCAAATGTATAAACTTTTTACGGTTTATTGAGTAGTTTTGAAACCAACGATTTTAAAAATTCCACTGCCTCTACCTTTGTATATTTTAACAGGGACACTGGCTGAAATGCGCCCAGTAAGGTTTGTAAAGACGGACGGAATGTAATTCCATGTGGTAACGTTGAATTGAAAATGTTACGTAAACAATTCTGAGTACTGAAATACTTTCTTTTTCTTTCTGTTTTCACAAGCATATATGTGCAAGAATTAGCGAATCCATAAACAATAAGCATTAAAAATTATATAACAGTTTCTTTTGACCGACACAGACCCATAAAAAAGTTAATTTCGTAAAGGAAAAATTTAGAGTGCGCTCTAAAGTTGCGCGGTAACCTCTGCGTCCCAACATCGGACTGCTTTCATGCCAAAACGACTATCATAAACGACGTGGATAGGATTTGAAGTAAGGGCACTGTTTATGTAAACGAAAGCTTTTAGATTTTTGTACACTTCCTGTAAACAATTTTGTATCCAATTTTTTAAAATTATAATTAGTAAAAGTTTTTCATTAATACAACAGTGCTTGTATTTTGAACATTAAAATATAAACAAATATGATCATCATTGCTGACCATGTGACTTTGACAGTTGGCTTGGTGTGTAGTAGAACAATGTTGGCTGCATGCGCAGAAGACGGTAATCGGTCTACCTCATCATTAGTCTATGATTTATTTCACGTATGGTGGAAGAATACACGACATATTAATTGTTATGGTCCCATATGGGGGCCACACAAGTTATATGGGGAAACGTAACTCTGACGGAGATCAAAATATTATTTCATTTCGTCATGTAATTAAAATCATTAAATATATAACCTGTTACATTATAAATCATAAAACACTTAATATTTTACGTAAATACCTTAAACTTCACCGGGGGAGCGTGGTGATATATTAAGTTACTCTTTACCTGCAAGTATATATATTATCTAATAAACTATTGCCATGCCTCGATCTAAGAGTCCTCCTGTTAGCTGCTGTAACCGCATTACCTTTGCATTGCCGAAGGCTGATTGTTATTACGGCTACGGCAGCCAAAACCCCATCTGCTGGTCCATGTTGCCCGGTCGTCAACTGGATGTAGAAGACCCCGAGCTCGACTCTTCGGCGGTCTTAAATATGGCGGCCGTTTACAGTAGTAGTAGGGCCGGGGGGTGGTCACCCCACCAGGGATTAATTGTTGATTAATTGTTGGATTATCAAATTGATTGAATGGGTTAATCCTCAATCCGATTTTAATCCTATCAAAAATTGAAAGGGATAAATCTAATTGAAAGGGTTAATAAAAATGGGTTAATCAAAATAGGGTTAAATTTTAATCGAAGTAATTTTTTTCCTTGATTTTCTTTCTTTCTTTCTGGGTTGAGGGTAGTAGGAGATGTGTACGATGTTGAAAGTATGGTGTCCTGGAGGCGATTGACCAGAGTGATGGGTTGCAATGTCTGGTATAGGAGTAGAGTTTAGTGCAAGAGTGAACTAAGGCTATTTTTTTTCTAATTTTTCTATTTTTGATGTATTTGTAGGGATATTGGGGGTAGATGGGCGATTTTTACAAATATATTTAACAGAGGAGAAAAATCCAGAGCCTTTAAACGAGTTGTACGTTTAACGAAATTCATTAAAATGTTTCTCAATTTTAAAGAGTAATAGTTCAATTTGATAATAATTTCTGTCAATTGTAAACGATTTTGTTAAAAATTTAACGAAATTCATACAATTTACTCAAAGTTTAAAGAAAATGCGAAAAAATTTTAACAGAATACCGAAAACCCTAAAATTTTATATTCACCTACTTAAACTCTTGAAGCGAAGATGTTGGTTACTGAAGGAGACCCAAACTCAGGGCAGTTGAGCTGAGCACTACCCCATTCCGCCAGGGCACTCGCAATCCCCTCGGGAACTCCGTGGGATCCTAGTCCGACAGCCTAGCAAGCAGTCGAGCAAGCGGTCGAGCGAACTCCGCTGCTAACATCTCTGGCAGGCGAGGAGACTTGGTTTCACCATCGCGGCAGAACCAATGGGCGGGCGAGCAGATCTCTTGCTAGGAAAACCCTGTCGCGTCAGGTCCCAGTAGCGGCTGGTGGACGGGCGAGGCGAGTGGGTCCCTTGACCGTCGCGGAACAGCCCCACAGAGTCAAGCAAGAGGCAAACAGACGGTTGGTGTTCTTGACCTAAGCAGTGTGGACCAGTTCACATGTGTCCGTGTGCGAGAGAGTAGGAGATGTTGACCCCATGGAGTCACAGGAGCAAATGAGCTCCAGTGGGTGGGAAGTGTTATTTATACCCTCACCAGCCTCCCTTACTGCATAAATTAAAATATTGCTGTTCGCCTGAAATGGATATCAAATAGATGATTAATACATTTTAACATACTTTTAACAATTGTAATGTATTTAAAAGAATTTTACGCTATTTTTTTAAATTTAGCATGGAAAACCTGTTTTTTAGCCTTTATATCTGAATTTAACACGCATTTGTCCATTTTTAAGACATTATGTTTGAATTTGCATTATTATTTAACGATTTATTACACAACAGTTGTCATTACAATACGAAATTTTTGTATTACGAGGTGAAATTAATTTAATGCTATGATTCAACACTTTTTTACATATACGAACGAATTCCTGTTTTCACTATCATTTATTTGTAATTCTTAATTGATTAATCCTTTTTAGTTAATATGGTTAACGAATTACAAATTAACTATTATCATACAATGCCTAGTCCAGAATCGAACCAAGAATCTATATATCCAATCAACACTGAAAGTGTGAAACTAAATTACATTTGTACATGACCTAAGTTGGAGTCGAACACAGCTTCTATAAACCACGTCTTAGCTGGGAATCAAACCTGCAAAGCATATATTAGAATTTATCATGCCCTACCCGGGATTCAAACACAGAGCCTCCTTGCCTAATCTAATAACTCTACGGAGGCAGGCAACATTTAACAACTAATTTTATGTATTTATAATTTTTTTTCCAGCAGACATCTTTTTGTCAGATTCAAATATATCTTTATCTGATTAGTATTTTTTTTTTTTTGCGAAAGTAATAGTCTGTTTGCTATCTGATTTTTCTTTACAGGACTCTTTCTTGTTAATGCAACATACTTTTAATAGAAAATTTAAGAATTTCTCAGTTTCTTTTAAAGACAAATTTTATCAATATTTATTTTTCCATTTCGTACCAAAAAAAAGTTCACATTTAACAAGGAATAGGGAAAATAAATTTTAAGAAATGGATTAATTTTACAACATATTTATTTACAAAAATATATACAAACACATGGTGATCCAAATAATCATTTTAACACTGAAGCAGCATACTATGTACAAAAACATATTTAAGTAAGTAGAAAATTTTTCTCCTAAACATATACAATTACACACACTTGTTTCAACACTATCAATTATAGGATGACACAAAACACTACCAAGTACAATTTGCTCCAAACATTACCATGTTAAACAAACACAAGTGAATCCACAATATATTTACAACATTTTTTTAATGCTAGCAAATACAACATGTTACACAAATTATTTAAAAAATAAAGTTAGATCCAAAACTTTATGTACAACAATTACACCTTGCTCCGAAATAACTACAGGATATCACAAAACATATTAGCACTATCAAATACACTTTTTTTCTTTAAAAGCAAATATTTTTTATAAACTGTTAGCAACTTCTGTGAACAAAATTGTCATGCATTTTCTTAAATTTCGATCCAGTTCCTCTTCTTGACCTCTGCTTTCAAGGAGTGAGCATTTCTTACGTCCTGGTTTTAATTTGTATTTTTGCACAGAAACATCTTTACAAGTAAGGGCGTGTAAAACAATGCTTTCAACCAAATCAGGAGAGGATTCAACATAATGAGAGTACACATCTTCAATACTAGATGGAAGAGGTGTGTTCGCAGTCATATGAAACACTGGGCATTTCTTATTGTCACCACACTGAATGAGTTCATGGATCTTTTCGTCTCCTAGAGGAAAGTAAATTAGTTTAAATGAATAATATTGTCACAGATTTCTGTAAATTCTCGCAAAATTCCCTGGCACCATAGGGTGTAAGTTATATTGGACTTTCCAAATTTGACACTGACATAATGATTTGCAGAATGAAAATATGTCATGTTGCCACTATGACATCCAACACTCGACTGAGAAGCTTTAGCAAGGAAGAATTTATGTATATTGATGAATTCACTCTCTAAATTTTCAAGTTGAAATGTGTTTTAGGGTTAAATTTTATATTTGCTAATTTTATTGCTCGATGTACGTAACATTTTGATGAATCACACCCAGTATGAGACGTGTAACCAAACTTGTCTTTGCCACAATGATACAAAGTATGAAGATTATTATCACATTCTTCGAAATACTGATAAGGCAAAACAGTGTCTATATTACATACAAGATGTTTCAAACATTTTTCTTCCTCACCATATAAAGTTACAATGTTTTCGCCCTTATATTTATGCTTGCAATCTACTACATGAGGTCTGTACTGGTTCGCAGGATATTCAGAACTATTAAATTAGTTAAAGTAGCATCACAAGTATTTGGTTTACTACATGCTGACAAAGCTTGAGAGAAATGCGTACATTTGAAATGAATGTCAAATTCACACATTTCCTTTAAAACAAAATGTGAATATAATAAGCTGTAAGTTACAGAAGGCAAACCTTTAGTAAAAAACGTAAACTTGTATTTCATTGGACACAATGGGAACATTGGGATCATTATTCTGAATTAGCCACTTCACGCGCATATAAATTACTCATTGACGGAAAAACTAATCCTCCTTGTTCGAAAATAAAGTTGTGGATGTCCCCGTCGCAGGTTTCCTTCCAACGAATGGTGATTCCCTGGTGAAGTATGCTGGTAGTCAATTACTCCATATCCCCGTTCCTCTTCTATTCCTCGCTAAGACTGGAAATCATCAAATCTTCTAATGTTGACGGTAAGTCACTGTCGGGGCGAAGATATCTCACAGCACAATCGTTGCATGCTGTTCCTTCACCAAAGCGAATGTCAAGATTGTTGTAGAAAATGTAGCACCAATGTTATATATTGCTGTAGACATGAACTTGCAGAAGACCCTCATACAGCTTAAAGAACACTTGTATACGTCTGTAGGTTTGAAGATCCTAGCCATGACTGACGATTTTATACTATAGTCCATTCCCGATTGGAAGCGAATTATGAACCTTTGAAAAAACGTCCTAGCCATTAGCTGCATATGCATAGCTAGTAAAAAAAGTTGCAGGTTCTGGTGTGGGTACAGCATCCGCACCAGAACCTGCAACTTTTTTTACTAGCTATGCCTGCAGCTAATGGCTAGGGCGTTTTTTCAAAGGGTCATGAGTCGCTTCCAATCGGGAATGGACTATAGGCACAGTCCTTATGTAGTCTACCAGATGTCCTAGCTTTGAAAAATATTACATTCCCACATGCCACAGGGAGAAGTTAATTCTTGATCACCGATGTATGCATAATGTTTCTTGTTGTTGCAATCTTCTGTCCAAACAACACGTTTAGAGTAATACTCCCTTCGCAGCTTATATTTAATTTTACTAAATGATGGATATTTAGTGATTTGTTCACCTTCCATGTCCCATACTAATTCGATTAAATTAATAAGGAAAATCGGTGTCAGATCTTAAATAATACTCTACACACTTCTTTCCAATGCAATCTTCTTCGAACATACATTTAGGATTGATAATTGAAAAATCCAATGTTCATCTCCGTTGCACATCTGTATCTGTAGTGGACTATCTTCATCTTCACTTCGAAACCACACTCTTCTGAATTCTGGAATAACACAAGCGTACTGAAGTGATGAGTCGAACCTCTACATCGAAACTGAAGCTCTGTGGTAAGATTCTCTCTCTCTCTCTCTCTCTCTCTCTCTCTCTCTCTCTCTCTCTCTCACTCTCTCGCTCACTCTCTCTCTCTCTCTCTTTATATAGACAGATATTCTTCCAGTTAAAATTGGTTATTCAATGACAACTTTTTTAGATCAAATTTGCAGACACATACTTTTCCATACTCCACAGTCCCACATACCGCATGGTGCCCTTAAAAGTGCACTACTGCCTTGTATTTGCATGATGTGTTCCTTATTATTACATGTTTCAGTCCATAAGGTTGTGGTGGTGTCGTAAAATTCTCTAATCAATTTACATTTTATTTTATTAAAACCTGGTTCTTTGGTTATTTCTGTACTGCGATTTTTAAAACATAGGTCTCAAGATGAACAGGGCAGTTCGCTGTCAGGCTGCATATTAAAAACAGGACAGTCTTCTTCATCACACAGCACTCGTTCTGTATACAGGCTTTCTCCAAAACTTTTTGCGAAATTCCAATGTTCATTTCCGTTACACATCTGTGTTTGAAAGCAGATGTTGCCCAGAGACTGGAACCATAGTTTCTTGTGTCCTCGAAAAATAGCTGAGTGCGTCTTCTCTTGGTCGAATTTCTCCATTGTTTCGAAATCTTGCGCTACCTGGAACAAACCTTTTTTCGAAAATTAATATATTTACACATAGGTAAGATGTTGGTACACATATTCTCTTAAAGGTTCACTTTTGCATTGTGAACAGAACATTTGACTATTGAATTAATATTCGAACAGTCGTGGTATCTTCTTATATTTATTACTTCTGCATTTGTTAAAGTTTCTAAAATTTCCTTCAGCATTTTTCCAAGCACTTTTATGGGATAGTCTTCGAGCAACGCACCATTTACACATTGAAAACGTTTTCCGTAAACTGTTTCACCAGAGTCCCATTTCAGGTTATGTATCTCATAAGTCTGTTCCCGAAACATGATTTTAACTTCAGGTTTTAAACTATACAAAGGTCTGGGTGATTTAAAGCATAATACTTTAGAATCATTAGCACCGGTTGCATAAGAAATAGCAAGCTCCTTAGTTACAAAGGAGATGTCTTGGTAGTTTTCGAAACCCTGAGCGTAGCACATAATTATTACGTTATTTCTATTTATAGACAATATAGAAAAAAAACTCTTTCTCATATAAAATTTTATAAGATGACTGCTCACCTCGGAATCTACTTCATTGACTGCGGAATCGTCTATTACTATATCTGGAATGATTCTAGCTGTAAGCATCTGTTCCAGCCTCCACGACATACAATTCCTCCGCATATGATTTAAGTTCTCATCATTAGCAAAGATAGGCATGCCGTAAGGACAGTTGTCACAAGGTAAATAGAATACAATATCCTCGTCGGCTTTTAAATGTTCAGGCAGGAATGGAACACTAATTTTATTTTGTGACCCGCAAAAGAAATTATTAATTCTTTCGGCAACACTTGCAGTTGGGAACACTCAGACTCAATTAGGTTTTAGTCTTCCCATAAGCTAAAATAGCATTGAATGTTTCAATACATTCAGAGTTGCAAATATCACAGTAGTGACCTTGGTGCACTGTAACTGATGCAAAGATGAAATGTGTTGTAGATTCTGCATTGATGATGGTCTAGATGTAGCGAAGTTGTAGTATACGTCTGGGCTTGTAGTGGACGCCTGGAGCTGTAGTAGATGTGATGAACGTGTGGAGCTGTAGTGGACGTGATGGAGCTGTAGTAGTCATGATGCCTGTCGTTCACATTATCAATGCTTGCAGTTGATGTCGACGCTTCCCAGACTCCTGTAGTAGAGGTCTGACTTCGTTATCTAAGCTACTCCAATGCACATGCACGTCTTCGAAGTGACCTTAGCAGATGCCGAGTTAAGGCTGAGAAAAAAATTAATTTATCACTCCTTATATACTGCAAGGATTTTAAATGGCCTCCATTTTCCCGTGAATTTACAAGAATTTAGATCTTTTAGTAAATAAGTAAGAATAATGCTGAAATCGCTATTTTCCAACTCCGAAAACATGATTTCAGCCTGTGTTCATACTCAAACTTACTTGGAAACTTTAAAAATATTAAATAAATTCAAATATAGACATTTTATGTTACATGGAATACATTTTGCTTTTGGAAAATTTTTGGTTAGACGTAAGTAAAGATAACATGTTGGTTAAGTGGTTACAATGCTCGCCTCCCCGGGTTTGTCACACCCTAAAAACAATTTTTTTCGCAATGTGTGGATGTCGTGTTAGACGTTGGTTGGTGGGTTTTATCGGAAATCTCTATCTCTCTCGTTTTCCCTTAGTCTCACGCGCGCAACCCGGTCCAACCCCGTGCTGCCACAACTCCGAATGTTTTCTCCTCATCGGCTCTCAAGACCTCGTTGTTAAAAGAGATGGGCAAATCTCGCCCAATATTTTTTCTCTCCTATAGGTCGAATTGATAGTAAAAACATTTCTTAAAGAGTGAATACTTGTCGAAAACATTTCTTAACGAGTGAATAAAATATGTCTTGTATTTCTGTATGATTTTACAAATCATAGTTTGCTTTATTCAAATATACATTTGTTGTTGTTTGAATTTTAAATCTGTGGATTATCTCGGGGTTTATATTGGTAACTTGATTTCAGGGATTTGTAATTTTTTTTTTTTCGCTGCTCATATAGTCAACCTGTTGCGTAGGGTTGAAACTACAGCGAGTCAGGTGAAATCTCTTGGGGTACGCATTCAGAGGAATATAGATCGAAACAGGAGTGCCAACACTAGAAAAAACGTGTTCTGAATACTTTAGTGGGGGAGGGCGCATTGTCATTAAACAGATACTGCAAAAGCACCAACTCACGAAAAAAAAATTCGAAAAAGCAATCCCAGAGCTATTGCTGGAGGGCGTAAAACTAGTTTTTGCGAACATGAGGCTGGATCGATACTGGAGGCCTTCAGAAAAGTCAGCTTAGGGGGGTGGGGTAGGGACGCGTGGACAGGGTCATGTCCCTCTGGATACGGCTTGATGGGGAGAGGGTGGCTGGCATCGTGGACTCGGGCCGGTTCTGATGGCGAGGGGTGGAGGGTAGGGTAGCTACGAGCAGGCAGCTCCCGATCTGCATGCAACTAGACATTTGAAGCCATCTGGACTCAGTTGCGAAAAATGACAATCGCTGGCAGCTCGGGTGAATGATCCCCGGGACCTCGCAGACAAGACTTGATGAGGAGGGGTTGGAGGGTGGTTGGCACCGTGGAGTCGGGCCGGTTCTGTGGGGTGCAAGGTAGTGCGGGTGGGTAGGGGAAGCCTACAGGCGAGCGGGACCCGATCTGAACGTAACTAATTAGTTGACGCCATCTTACCTTATTACTGAAAAAATTGACAATGACAGGCAGCCCAGGGTAGCAGTCTGGCGGTGGCTGGTGTGAAAAAGGGGGGGGGGGGGGGGTGTAGGGAGCTCTTGAGTGAAGTGACCTCAGCCATCCATGCTCCGCCATATTCAGTCGCACATGAACGATCAGTGGTTACTGCACCTACAGACCGACAACCATCTCTAGTTATAGCCGCGATTTTCGTTAAGCGATATTATTTGCTCCGGGGTTCACACCTCGTTCACAGTATTCGTAAACGATAGTGTGAAATATTTTTTTATTTATCGGGAAATATAAATTTTCCTGTGTTAACTTATGTTTCTTTTCGTATCGATATACTGCATTTGTGATAAGCAATTGATTTATGTGTTCGGTCTACGAAAATACAGTTTGTGTTAACAATTACAGTGAATTTCGAAAACATTAAAGAAAATTTCCTTCATTTACGAGTTTTTAGCATAATTTAAACACAGTTCTCTATCGGCTGTGCTAGACGTATCTACTCACAGCTCAACGTGAGCATTACTCATTCATACATCGAACAGACTTATTTTAATTTAATTTGGGGTAAGATTTTCCATTGTTATATATTTTACTTATCAGAATAGACGTACACTCATTGTGTCTGGTTTAAATCGTATTCAGAGTTTTTTTGCCGTAAGATATTATTCTCCGGCTGAATCATGTTAATGTGTTATTTATTCATACTGACTAGCTGGATTTTGTTTAGTGAGTTTTTACTTGTCGACATAAGATGTTATTTATTCATACGTAGAACTCGTTTAGAGACTATGCCTTGTATAATTTCATACTGGCCAGCTGGATTCCGTTTAGTCAGTTTGCACTTGCCGACATCAGATGTTATTCACGTAGTTAAAATTCTCTCTTGTGTAAATTATATTTCTAAGCTCGAGTCTCACATTACGTTTAAGGCTCACGTAAGTGCACTTATTATTCACGTAGTCGTTTGAAATTTTCGGTTCGATGCGTGTTATTTATTCATAAAGAACTAGTTTAAAGACTCAGATTTTCTCTCATATGTTAAATATATTCGTAAAAATCACCCATCTATCACCAATATCCCTACAAACACATCAAAACTAGAAAAATTAGAAAAAACTAGTCTTAGTCCACTCTTGCACTAAACTCGACACCTTTATAAGACATTGCAACCCACCACTCTGGTCATCGCTTTCATAACACCACACCGTCAACATCATACAGAGCTCCTGCTACCCCCACCCAAAAATAAAGAAAGGAAATCAAGAAAATTTTTAATCCGATTAAAAATTAACACTTTTTCATTAACCTTTTCAATTAAATTTAACAATTTCATGTCAATTTAACCCTTTCAATTAAATTTAATCCTTTCTTTTTTGGATGGGATTAAAATCGGATTAAGGATTAACCATTTCAATAAATTTGATAATCAATTAATTAATCCCAGGTGGGGTGGAACCACCTCCATCCCCTTCCCCAGGCCCTAATACTTACAATACTTGCGTTTGTTTGCAAACTACCCCGTAGCTTGTTTCCTGATTACAGCGGCAGTGCCATGTTTCCGTGATGTACTCGTTGCACCTGGGATGACGCGTTCATGCTAGGAATTTAGCTGGAACCTGCCTAACGCTGTAACAATACAAATAATTGCCAACGTGCTTGTTTCCAAATGAATTGCCTAACACAAATGTTGCCGTAATATAATGTTTTGGCGTTCCCTGTACTGTGCTTGTGACGAGCGTGCATCCCGAAACAGGTAAACAACGTGTGAGTGCTCGGTGTTATTGACATTAGCCATTCACAGATGAGAGGATCAGTCACGCTTGTAGACGCTGAGATCACGGACAGTGATTCCTAGCTGAGCGCAGTACCGACCATAAGTGTCCTTCATGCGGAACTTGTCCTCGATCGTCGGCACGGGAAACTGAGCGGTGGAGAAACCATATAAATCAGCGGTGCAGCGCCAGCGACGGCGGAACAGGGCGCGAGTGTGGGGGGAAAACAAGCCGCGCGCGCACGGAGAAAGAGGGGCGAGTTAATTTAAGCAATCGAGGTCGAAAACGCGAGGGTTAGTGGGCGTATAGGATTAGCAGGAGGGGTTGTAAGTGGAGCGTGGTTATGGGGGGGGGGGGGGTCCTTGCCGGAATTTCGCGCTGTCTCGTCGCAGTCACAGAGACATGCTGTTCAGCACGTACCCTCTATTTAACCCCCATTCCCTTCCAACCAGCTTCTACAGTCTCTCTGCTCTCCCCTTTTCCCTTCCTCAACTACCGTCGTGTCCTCCATTGTCGAGGTGTTGTAAGCCCGCCCGTGCAAGTTGGTTAATGAAGTTATACACTTCGCTTTGAACATGACGAAGCCACAGAGTAAATAAAAATACAGTGGTGGAATAACTGCTTATTTAGAGCACTCCAGTCGCACGCGCCACCAAAATAGCGTCACCAGACAACAAAATATCGAAACGACGCTCACCAATCAGTACTTGGTGACTTCTTGCTAACCAGCTGCCCAGCCAATAGGGAATATTTCGCTGCACGATGTATAGCCAATCAGACACAAGGCCTGTACCCAGACCCTCGCACACCTAATCAGATAATGAGTATGCCCTCATAAAAAAAAAAAAACACCATGTAATTTAGTCTTGGTGTATTTATTTACTCTGTGACCAAAACTATTTGCCGCAAAAATACAACACAATTAAAAAAAGAAGTAATCGTAAATTAAACACAAAACGATATATTCACTTCAAGGCACTGCGTAGTATTAATTTAATTTTTTCCCCACAAGTTGTACAAATATACTGCACCGGATTTAGCAGTAAATATTGGAAAACTTACGGCAGTACGTAATGTACAAACAAATTATCACACTATTACGGAGTAATAAAGATCCATACTTAGGGACACCCGAATTTCGCGAAAAGATTTCACGACCAGTTGAATTTCACAACACTATAGCTCAGATCTATGTTTGTGATTGGACGGTTTCCGTGTACCCCGAATCACAGACGGACAGACTTGAAGTTACCTTATTCTGATTGGACAGTCAAGTTGGAGAAGATCTTCTCACAAAGATACGCCACCGACAAGCAAAATAAAACTTTAAAACTGTTGGAATGGCCGTAGTTTATTGAAATCTAACTCGTGCAAATTTTTTTGCAAAAATCGGGTGTCCCTTCCCATATTCAGGTATAATCAAAGTCGCCTACAGTTTATGTTGGCCTATTTTATACAATATTACTTCACAAATTATGTTATTAGTAAGAGATGCTTGTACAAATATAAGAAAAGAATCGCTAATCTGTTCGCTACAAGGCAAAGTGGTGTATTCATTTTGCTTTCAATTCGTATTTTGTAAATGTTGAAATTTATACACATTTATTGTAATTATTCCTCAGCAAAGCAAGGGCTCTACACATGTTAAGAAGGACGTGGCATGACAAAGCTCTGTAATGCACGATTTGACCTTTGGTGACCAGATAACTGTGCAACTAGCCGTCCGTCCCAAATCATGACGATCAGATTAAGGTCCCCAATAGAGCCTGTCCCACATTTACCCATGTGGAAATAGTGATACGTGTTACCGATGGCTGGTAGTTTTTTTTAGGGGCACTGCCGTTTTACACAGCTAACACATTCCTTCGCTTATGACGGACACTTTGAGGAACTTTGTTTATAATATGATCAGGAAGTGTACCCCACATGACATTTATTAATGAAACCTTTCAGACCGGTTTTAATTTATGGTTTCATGTGTTGCAGATAATAAATTCTGTTGCGTGCTGTACTTTAAGCTGACACAGCGCCTGCTTCGTTATTACAAACAATGTAGCAATAAAAAACAATTCATAATCCAAAGTAAACGCTAACGCGGTTTACAAATCAACTGTCCAGAGGAAATATAACTGAGCACTGAGTCTCACGCAGTAGATTGCTGTCCAAAACTAAACTTTTTGGGCCTTATGTGCACTATTGGGCAAACGAGTATAAATTGGTTATTTAATGTAGCAGATGCATGACAAATGAGATTCCAGGACTTCGTCTGCAGGATTATATGGGGAATTATCACGTTAATCATGCAACTGTTAGTCATCAATGAAATTTACAATTTCAGTTTATTCATTTAAGTTTAACATCTAACCAATAAATAAATTTTATCTTTATTACTTAATATATTATTCCTTGTGCCTTGCTTATATAACTACGTTAAAAATAATATCTAGCTTGTCGAATGTAATCTAATGTGTGTGTATATATATATATATATATATATATATATATATATATATATATATATATATATATATATATATATACATATATATACCTAAATTTTATATATATAATTTATTTATTCTTTCATTCATTTACACCCACACGGTAGTTTATACTGCGCTGAGGATGTGAGAAATCGGGTGGTTCCTTTGAAGTAAATGCACTGTCACTTTTCAGGAAAGTAGATTAAAAAATACTCAAATATCGCGCTTGGCTTTGATAGGGACATAGCTGTGGGTTTAACGTGAACCATTCTGCGTTAGAAGGTAACATTATCTTTGGGATATGGAAATTACAGTCTACCATTTACCGAGTTATAAAAGCGATAGGGTGAGCCGTGTTTAACTAATGCAGTAAATATGATTGAAGTATTAGTAGTGGGAAATAGATGGTTGACGGACAAGGGCGTGGGGCGTAGGAGCGCAGGAGCCGGACGCCGCCATGATGTTACGTCACCCGAAACCATCTTGGACCCATATGACCTTGGCCTTTACCCCTTGACCTTGACATTGGCCCAGTGGCCTCTGATCCCAAAAAAAAGTATAAAAATTTTATTAAATTTTTTTTTTAATTCGTTTAAAAATTTACTAGCCAAATTTGTTATTTAGAAATGCTTAAAATTGTATTATTAAAAATAATTTAAATATAGTTAAAAATGTATAAACAAGCAAGGAGCCAGTTGCCTTACATCATGTTCTGTCATTCCACCATCTTTGACCCAAATTAACTTTGACTTTGACCTTGACCTTTTACCCAAATGACCCCAAAAATCCAAAAAATCCAAAAAATATTAATAAAAAGATTTATGAAAATATAATTTTTTAAAGAAATTGATTAAAAATGAATTATAAAATAATATTTACAAGATCATAAAAAAATTGTTAATTTATAATTTTAAAATGCTAGGCCCCGGGCAGCAAGTTTCCCTAACAATTTCTCTTTCTCCCATAAAATTTCACTTTTTTCTGTTAACGTGTCCTTTTTTTCCCCTTAAAAAATGCTAAAACAATCCCGAAATATGTATAAGAATTTTCGTAAACATTTATTTAAAATGAAAAACTTACATTTCCGGAGGTACTCCCAGCACAACTCCCAGCAGGCGACTGAATCCCTCACCCTCACTCCCTCTACCTATACTCATTCTATCGTATGCCACCATATTTGTTTTTTTTTTCCTTACATAATTTGTTTATATGTTACTGGAGGCGACCAAAATTGTTTTTTTTTTTTCGTTCGGCATTTGTTTATAAATGTTTCTGTCTCTCTTACTTTCGTCTGACTGCCATATTGGTTTTGTTCGTACATCATTTGTTTATATATATGTTACTGGAGGCTGCCATGTTGGGAGGCGGCCATCTTGCTAGGTGAAGTCTTCAATGTTTGTTTTTTTATTGTCATTCATTTTAGTGTTTGTGTCTCATCTTCGTTCGATTACCATACTAGATTACATATGTTTACATCACCTATGTATGACCAGGTGACAGCCATAATTGTTATGTGTTTAAAGTATACTTTGCGCTGATTACCCCCGCCAACGTTTTCCATAGGCTAATTAGTGTTTAATCGTCAAGCCTCCACCACCTCGTCCCATTAATTATTCACTTTAGTTCGACTCCCGCATGGTAGATTATAATTTTTCAAAACATAGGTAGTGTCCATTATGCTGCCTGCTACCGGCCTGTACAAAATGGTGACATTGGCCATTCCTGCAAAGTGCTTAAATGGTCATATTCACTTTTTATTCTTATATATAAAATGGGTAGGTTTTTTGAAATAAAACACAGCATATTTCTACATAACATTTATTGTACACATAATAAAATATATTTTATTATGTCCGCCTCGAACACCCAGGAATTGAAGCGGGTAGGGAAACACCACCACTTAAAGTACGCTCTTCCATTATGACATTTCAGCACCTTCTCGTACCTTGAAGCTGGCGATGACCAATCGACTCATCGTATCTAACCCCCTCCTTTTGTTCTTCGTTGATTGAAATTATCTCATTGGCGTGGGAGTAACTTCCAACACTTTGCGAAGCAAGCAGTAGCCGTAGCCTATCTACCAGCTAGTTCGGGTCGTCCCAGAATATATAGTCGATGCTCTTGCCATTGTCTATCTTCTTCAGACCATCGCCGCTTTTCAATGCTATGCCACTGAAGAGGTCTGCGAGATAGTCAAATTTTTCGTGATCTTCATCCTTATAAACACTGGTCTCGGGATTATTTTGGTAAAGCACATGCGTGAGTTCAAGCAAAGTATTGTATTCCAGCAGGTCAGATTCTGTAAACTCCCTGTGCTCCTTGCGAAATAGAAGTTCGTATAGTCCGGGGTTCCACGTACCGTGTAATTGCCAACTCGGATGCTCCCACCTGATAGAAACTATATTTCATCAGCACCAAGGAGCCGTTTATTATTATGCCTGTATACACCTTACGTCATATCATAATTACGAGATGTGTACGATCGTAGGTACCGCCGAGCCAAAGCATTAGATTTCAGGGCTCTCTTCCGTACTTTCTTCTTGTGTGGCAAATCCATATCTGATCCATCGTCCTGATCTGACTGTACTTCATCATACTTTCGCTTCTTCAAGGGCTTAGCAGCAGTATTGTTGATTTCTGACTTTTCAGCTACGGCTGCTTCATAACTCTCCCTAAGTACAACGAGACGACTAGTAATAGGCTTCAAAATTTCTTTATTTATATGGTCCGTGATTGGCGAGCAAATACTTTGAGCGGACTGAGTGAATCGTCCGATCTAGTTCGCTGGCAATGCCCAACATCAATCTGAATAAAAATTCTCACTGTGGCTCTCTTTTATAGGTTTAGTCGCGAGTCTCCCCCAAAATATTTTTCGATCTTTCTCAGACGTTCGCTGTAATTTTGAATATCTGTTTTCGTGGCGAGGTGTAATATCGAGGTATCGAATATACATGTGATATATCACTCCAGGATATTCAGATTATCTTCATATTGCGCAGATGCTACATTCATTCCGTTGATAATTTGCCTTTGAACACTCGTCACATGCTCGCCTATGTCCACCATATTGCGGATGATCTCTGTTTTCACATGCTCCATCTTCGCACCGAGTTCGGACAGGTAGTTTCGAAAGAATGCGTTTTGTTCGGGCAAAATGCTGCGCAGTTCCGAGATGATGTCATTGCCAGTTTCAAGGACGAAATGTTTAGTATCAGCATCCCCGGATCTATCGGGTTCGACAACGTTTTGAATTATTCTTCTACCAGCATCACAAGTTCCATTGTTTCCTGGTGCGAGACAACCTTCATAATCGTGTTTGTGAGGACGCAGCTTGAGGTTACTCTGCACGAATTTCGATATGCAGTAACTCATTCTCGATGGCTGGCGATGAACTGATAGAACCCGCGCATGTACCTTCCATTATATAGGGGCCAGTCCTTTACGATTGTCAAAAATCCATATTCATCTTTCCAGCACAAGGCACACATATATTTGAAATCTGATAGCGTCGTGTCCGTATTGACATGATCATCGTAAACGTGCCGCTAATTAGTGTCGTCCATGCGAAACAGCACCATATTTGTGTTTTCGCGAAGCATCGGGCCGAGGTACACACAGTCCACATTCACGTTTTGATTCTCGCAGGCAATGAAATGTGATTTTCTATAAAGGCAGTGTACATCAGAGGCGAAATTTTGTATCTGTCACGTGTTATTAGTATATTAATATAGAATATATTTATTTATTGGATTTTTGATTGATTATATAATTTTCAATTGATTTTGTATTTTATTTTTAAATTTCCATTGTGTTTTCGTGTTTTTTGTTTTAGTTAGTTAAGGAATGACTAGGTAGTTTTAGTAAAAGTGAAGAAAGGATTTGGGTCAGTAATAATCTAGTAATAACTTCATAGTTCATCCTAAATTAAGCATTTTTATTTTTAAATTAATTACATAACCACTCCGAACATCAAATACAATACATCGTTTACCTTTCAACAGGTCATTTAAGTCCTAAACCAACTTGCGATACATCCAAATTCTGATCACCAAGTTCAAACTTCATCTTCTTAGGCGAAAACATGGAAGTGTTACCAAATACACTTATAACAACAGTATTGTCGGCCTTCCCTTCATGAACTGGAGAAGTATTCCAACATATTATATCACGAGGCTCAATGTCACCAATTTCCTTAGGCGCAGAATCCTTTTGAGTATGCGACTTCCTGAAGAAACACGTTTCCAACAAACCACTACCTGCTTTCGCGGTTATTCCTTGCAGACCAAAACGGTACAAAAACAACAACAAAATACAACTTTAACTTTTTATGTAAGGATTTCTGTTTTGAATATAAATTAATTATATTTACTTATCAAACATTATGTGAATCATATATTATTCCATGAAAGATTTTTATAGTAATACGTATTGTCTATTACATAATGTGTATTACATAATGTCTACTACGTAGCATATCGTTACACACTGTAATGTATCGAAACGTACTAACATAATGTATTGTAATGTAATGTAATGTATCACAACATACTAACGTAACGTATGATAACGTAATGTAACGTCTATTACATTTGAACCCTTAGAAAGGAAACTACATTACAATCATACATGACCTAGCCAGGACTCGAACCCGGAAATAACTAATATACCATGCCTTGCCTGGGATTAGAACCCAGCTTATATCAACCATGACTTATCCAGGATTCGAACCCAGAGCCTCCTTGCATAAACTGAATACTCTACGGAGGCTGGCGAAAATTAAAAAATCCTGTTATGTATTTAAGGGTTTTGTAAAATATTATTATTATTTAAAATATTAATTAAGTGTTTCGACAGACGTCTTTTCTGTATACATTCTGCAAATATTCCACAAAAGTTACTAGCTTTTTAGTTTTCAACCAGTATTTCGACCTATGGATAAACGTGTGCTGATAGGGTTGCGCCCCATTGTCTTTCAGGTATTTTTAATATCGTGTAGTGAGGCTTTAAAATGGTTAAGCATTAGTTTGAATTTGGATGTTAAGGTTTATTTCATGAGTCTAGTAATTTTTCCTGGTTTTTGCAGTGTTTGAGCGTTGGGGATCTAAAGTTTGTTGTGTCCTTCATTCACCCCCTAATACATTTTTATATTACATTTGTCTATTACCTATTGAGCTTATGTTATGTTTTTTCTAGTCTCATACGTGGTATTTGTGTTCCTGAGTTGAGAGGTTCTCCGTCCAAGTTTTTAACGATGTGTGAAGGTTAGAGACGTGTCTCTTCCGCAAGCATTTCTTGCAATAAAAATTGAATAGCAGGGCTCACTGTGAAACCTCGAATGCAAAGCATTAGAAATTGATTTAAACTGTCTTCTTATGCCTTTATATTGAAGCATGTTTCACGTTACCCTGTAGAATTGATATATAGCATTTTAAACTTCTTATTAAACATAGAATGGCATTTAAAGCTGGTGTCAGTTCAGGCATGAATGTACCTTAGTGATTTTTCCTGACATTGCAGTCATCTATATTTTACTCTTACCTGCTTAAGTTCCAAGTTTGTGTTGCTAGTGAAGTGTTGTCTAGAGAAGAACTATCTATTCAGTGCTTACTCTCCTAGATACTATAGTTAATATGATTTGTTGTGTGAAACATTATAATTCTGTATCTGATTTTTAACAGCTTATGTTGATTTTTCTATATTGTATGTTTATAAGTGAAAACAGTTATTCCAAGGTTGTGTCTATTTCTTAATGTAGTTATATTATTTTTAAACACTTCTTGTCAGTATTATATTTTTTAACCATTTTCATACAGTAAAGATGTCAAAACAATCTTTTTGTTGTTATTTTTAATTCTTAGCTTCACGGTCCTCTCAACTTTGTTAATGTTAGTGATTGTTTACCAATTGGCTCACTTGGGATGCGCTGTTAGGAATACTCATCTCCAAATATTTGATATGGTATTAGATTTTTCATTGCAACATTCTTTTGTGACACTGAAAGCTGTTTTGTATTAGCAGCGTATCAATTGTTCGAAAAAACCAAAAAATTTTGATTTTTTTTACCTTTAGTGCTTTAAAACATAATTTTATAAACCTTAGACTCCCTCTCTCTCCCTCTCTCTCTCTCTCTCTCTCTCTCTCTCTGTTGAGATATGTTATTGAAGACGTAATTTTTTATTTTTTCCTCTCTTAGGTAAACAAATTTTCATTTTACAGTTTTTTTTTTAAGGGAGAGGTCAAATAACATACGAAGGTATTCATTTTAAAACATAAATTTATTGACAAAAATTAGGAAACTATTGGATGTCTTGAAACATAACAAATACTTAACAAAGACTAGTATATGGTGTTACATAGATATCAAATCATTTTTATTACAGAATGTTTCAATATATATATATGCAACACTAAACAATTAAGTATAGGTTGTTTAAAAAATTGTAGCATAACCAAGTATTGGTTGATTCACAATTATAGATACCAACATTTTTTAATACTGGTTATACACTATTCCTCGAAATCATTCCTAGAAAGAATTCCACCGAACATACTTTATTCCTCAAATAATAGGTTTGTTCATTCCTAAAAAAAAAAAGGGTGTTTATTCCTCAATGAAGTTTATTTATTCCTTATTTAAGCCTGTTATTCCTCAAATAACGCTCCAACCAAATGCAACGATTTTTTTAAGAAAGTGAACAATTACAAGAAAATTGTATTGTGTTTGTTAAAAAGTTTAACGATTCTAAAGACTGGTTTTACGATTTTTAAGACACGTCATTCAGTTTGTTAAAAATTTAACGAAATTCAGCCACGTTGTAAAGACTTGTTTACCGATTTCAAAGAATTATAATTCAATTTGTTAAAAGTTTAACGTAATTCATTCAAATTCTTAAGACTTGTTTTACGTTTTTAAAGTCATATCAATCAGTTTTTTTTTTATTTTATTTTAATGAATTTCATTCAGTTTGTTTAAAGTTTTAACGATTTAATAAAAATTTCATTTACCTTGTTAAAAAGACTTGAAACAATTTCTTATAAAGTTTACGAATTGTTAAAAATTTCACGAAATTTCATTAAAATTGCAAATAGTTGTAACGATTTTTTATAAATTTTCTAAAGAAAGCCCAAAAGTTACTGAAATATTAACAGAATTTTCAAAAACGTGCGAAATTCTCCTAAAAAAAAAAAACTGTAATAGAATTAAAAACCCGAAATTATCCATTTACTCTAGTAACGAAACTTATAGGCTTTGAACGAGAGCTGAACCCAAGGTTAGGCAGGCTGAGCACTGCTCCTCTCCACAAGGTGAGCACCGGGGCCCGGTAAAAGGCAGGCCGAATTCCCCAGCTAGCGCTAAGCTATCAGCGGGGCTGAAGGTCAGAAATATACACATTTATGTTAGATGGTGTATCTAAAAATCTCGGCTGGGAAGCTTTTGAATTTAAACTTTTGTTATAAGTAGAAATTTGAGAGAACTCTACACCTGAAATGCATATTTTTCTCTGCTATACACAAATAATTGAATATGTATACATGTTTGTTTAACGTATGATTTCCATAGTTAATACCTTTGATTTGTGTAATGCTTAAATCGAGTTATACCTGTTTGAAATTGGTGTTTTTGGAAAAACATAAATGATATAAAAGTCTTCAGATCCCATAATATGTATTTAGTGAAAATTAATACTGTATTTGTCTTGCACGAAATTATACTTAGTTGCAGTTTCCTGGATTTCTGCAGGATTAAAAAATTTATTGAAAGTTTAGTGGAAAACGGGATAAAATTTGTGGGGATTAAAATAAAAATGTAATAAAAATGGCTTTTATTTTCATTGAATTTTATGGATTAAAAATATTTGGAATATAATTCTTCGTGATTATGAGATAATTTTTAAGTGGGATAATTTTATTTGACCTTGAAGAAAATATTAAAACCAGTGAGTGTGTGGATTGGATGCTTCTGGCAACGGTTACAAAGACTTCGAGGGTTATGCCTTGCTCCAGCTTGGGTGCAGGGGGAAACGTGTGCGGGGGAGTTTTGTAATGGTTGCTGGCTCGCGCGCAGGCAGGAAGAATAGTTAGGAGGTTGTTCAAGCCGCCATATTTAATTTCATGGAAGATTTTAACGATGGTGAAGGTCAGAGCTCTGGAGATGGAACATGTTTATACTTTCATATCGTATCCTTCGTATCATTAAACGCGATATGCGATGCAGTATTATTTTGGCGTGTTAATATACTAACAATAATAATTTCGTTTTTTAATAAGCGTTAATTAACGGGAAACTTTTTGTGTGATATACGTTTCCGAGGCCTAACTATGTGTGGCTAGCGAACTACCGTTGTGAGTGTTCGCGTTAAGAGCGATTCCATAAATACATTTACGTATGGCTATAGTTTTTAACGTACCTTACTATTGATTTTAAATAATTGTATAGTTTTTTTCTTGTAGAAAGTAACTGGAGTTTTTTTATTCAAATCATTTGATTACATTAAGATTATATTTCCTCACTAATTATGTGCGATTTCTGTTTTGAGTTAATCTTCGTCATAACTATATCGAGATACCGTCCGCTTCGATACGAGCCGAAGCTCGCGCTACTCTTCAATCGAAGTTTTATTGTTTGTCAAAAGTTAATTATTTTTAAATACGACTTCTTGCAATAGGAACATTTATTCGCAGCAGTAAACCAGTTCTCTGGACATGTCATTAAATTATGTGAGTGATTATTTTATTATTTTTTTTAGGGAAGTAAGCTTGTGAATTTTAAACATGGCAATGGGGTAAGTTTCTTAAAGATCTTATGTGGAACGGTTCATTGTAGGTCTTATTATTTTATTGCGATAGGTTATAATGTGCAAAATCGTTTCCTTAATTTGGAAGTTTGCGTACGTCTTTTAATTTTTTAAAATAATTGTGCGTTATTTGGCTACAATTCCCTAAGATATTCTACGTGTGTTCGCTATGAGAATTTTAATCTTTCACTGCTATATGTTTTCGAAGAAGCTTGGGTTTAAATTATTTTGGATCGATAAACTGTGTTTGTGATAAGAAATATACATAACTTAGTATTGATTTCATTGTTTATTCTGCGACGAAATGTCTGGAGTGAAATCGTTCGTACATTTATTAGTTTTGTGACTAATTTATCTGCGATTTTTCATTCGAGTTGTTCGCCTAGATCGTGATTAGGGAGTATTTGTACATTTCCTCGCAAATAACATGCAAAGATTAAACATTGGGAAATGTTAAAGTATATTCGTTTACAGACATTTTCAAAACGGTTGAAACCCTTTCTTGCGAAGTTTTTTTAAACAGACATAAAGGCTTGGAATTTCTAAAAAAACCCGATGGTTATGTCCAAACTTGGTGCTGGAGGGAGAGTGGATAGGATCGAGCGCTCTCATATCAGTTTCTCGTCAAACCCTGCTCCGTGCACATGTATTCCTATCCACAATCTTCGTAATCTACAATGTGGAATATTGTTATCAGTTTTTCGCGTATTTAACCTACATAACATCAAATACGATATAAATTAGAATATTTGCACGTGGGTTAGAAAAGACTATTTTCTTTTATTCAGGGAGTCAGTTAGGCAGGCAGACAGTCTTCGTCTCGGGAAAAGACATGCTCTGGGTTTGTGGGTAATGGGGGGAAGGTTGGGGGTGCATATCCTTGCAGAGAACTGTTTTCCAACCAGCAGAAAACAAAGTCTGGCCATGAGGGAGGAGTTGGGGGTGGGTGGAGGGACGTTCTCAAAAACTCCGAAAAATGCTTTCTTGGCTGGTGTAAGGGAAGGGGGTGTTTGGCCTTGTAGACTTGTTTGTCGATAGGGTTGGTGTGTATCTTATGCATTTGATGTTTGTAGGTTTGGTAGATGGGAAGTTATGAGTTAGTATGCTTATAAAAGGGTTTTAGGTGTGATTGACTTTGTAAGAAAGGCTTAAGGGCTTTAATGATCTTAGCATTATGGTGTATTTCAGGTATGGTGTCTATGTTATGAATTTGATGACCATAACATTAATGGTTCCAAAATTATGAGTAACTTTGCTTATAAAAAGGTTTGAATGCATACTTGAGCATGTCAGAAATATCTTAGGGATTAAATGACCTTATAACATTGACATATGTCGAGTATGATGCCTATGTTGTGAATTTTATGAGTATGTCTTCAATTGTTCGGAAATTATGAGTAGGTATGCTTATAAAAGGGCTTAACTTAAAACTGCCCTTGTCAGAAAGGCCTTAGGGCTTAAATGATCTTAGCACCGCAATAGATGTGTGTGGTGTATATGTTAATAATTTGATCACTATAGCATTAATGGTTCAGAAATTATGATTAACTATTCTTATAAATATTTTTAGTTGTGTTTGAATTGGTCAGAAAGGGTTTGAGGCCTAAATGAACATTCCACTGTAATGGATGTTGGGTATGGTGCCCAAGATAGCGACTGTCATACTTACATAATCATGTTTTCTGCCGATATATTCTTAAGTGACTAATAATTACGAATTTTTGATATGTCAATTGGTTATGATTATTTTGTAAAAAATAAATAAATAAATTTTTATTTGACAATTTATTTTTATGGATATATACATTTTGAATATTTGGCTGTTGTGTTCCCCATAAACTAAATCTCCTTTAAAATACGAGTTCGTAAACATATCGCTTCATACATTTTATGTTTGACAATTTTTAAAGTTTTATGTACATAAATAATACTTAAATTCCTAACTTTTTTATAATAACACTTTAACTACTTGATTGTTCAATCATGGCATATACTACATATTCGTTTTGACTGTACGTATTAGTAGGCATGATTCTTTTATATCTACAACATTTAAAATTCTATTGGGATCTAAGCTCTCGTTGTCAAGAGAATAAAGATGTCGTGCAATGGAGCCAGGGTTCTCTGGTTCAAAATCATCGGAAAGTAACGTTTTCTTAATATATATTAATGCATTACATATATAATTGAGAGAATTGTCTTAAGCTTCCAGCTTATCTCAGAGTTTAATACCAAGATTGGCTCTTGGAGCGCGAGCGACTTGCGCGCTCTCTAGCAGGCATTGCGAGAACTTGTGCGCTTCCTACTGACCGATGACTGCATCACGAGACATCAGTTCTCCTGGTGGTCAACTCTAAAACTAATATGGCGGCCGATGGCTGCAGCATAGCTGCCTATCTGTCAAGTTTGGAGCTGAAGACAGTCTAACTCACTGGGAAGGAGTGTATGGGGGAGGTGTGGGTAGGGTTTTAACCATATCTGAGGAGAGAAGGGCGATGATGGGAGCGGGTGGTGGTGTAGGTAAGTGAGGGGGTTGGAGCATGCAGAGCAGGTTGTGGTGCTATGTGAGGTGTTGGGTTAGTTGCTATGTGAGTTGCTATGTGAGTTGCTAATTGAGGTGCTAGTTGAGGTGCTAGGTGTGGACCAATCACAGCATAGGATTAGCTCCACAATCGCGGTGCTACTTGCTGTGCATGTGGGGCAAGGTGGCCTAGGATTTCTAGCGATTTCGGCCCTATGTTAATCTTATGGGACTATGTCTGAAAGGTCAATGTCAAGGTCAAAAAGGTGGGGTTAAACCATCCAGCCCCTACTACTAGCGTGAGCGTCTGGTAGCTGGTCTCGTGTTGCGCTGCTGACTTACGTGTCAAGTGCTGATTGGCGAATGGCAACCCGACATATTGTTGTCCAGTGACGCCGTTTCGCTGGCTTGTGTGGCTGCAGTCCGCTGTACTAAGGGCTGCTTCGGTTGTGTATTCTTAACTGTTCTGTGGTCACACCGAACAGGAAGCATAGGTAAGTTAAGACTGTTCACGATAAAGTGAGGTATTCCTTTATTGTCTTCAGTTTACCCATTTCCGTAAGATAGAAGAGCCTTTTTATTTGTGGCTGGAGTGTTGTGCACTTGCAAACTATTATATTGGATTGTCATTTTTTCTTTTATCGTCTGTGCATACATTGTCATGTGAATAAATAGCATTATTAATAGAGATAATGACAAATTGCGAAAAAATTTTCAACCGATTTATCTTTGACAACACACTAGATATTTTATTATTTAATGATTAGATGGTCAGGGTTATGGCTTGGCTAAGTTGTTTACATACCCATCATAAACATTCTGCCTTAAAATACATATCAGAATTTTCATTGAGCCAGTGAAATGGAGTAGTAGCTTTATACATGCATCACAACCAATAAGGAAATAAAACTGTCGGAAATGTGTACAGTACGTTGAATCCTGTTGGGTGTTCACGGTAAAATGAGCACTTTTGAAAGCCCTGCTTAAGATATACTTGTATACACGTTGTGTATTCTTCCACCCTATGTAAAATTAACATTGCCATGAGCCTCATAACTTTATTCATGCGTCAGTCAAGAGAAACTGTGAGATTATTAGAAAAGTAAATATTGTACAATTTTAAATTTAGATGCAATAAAAAATACAGAAAACGAGAGAACAATTTAAGTTATTACGAATGGTTACCTAACACTTTTTGTTCGACGTTAATATATGGAACTAGTTTCCCCTCCATCGTCTTACCAGCTTTACTGGACACATGTCACTCATTGCGCCCGTTAAAATACACTATATGCAGGTAGGAGCAGTTACTTTTTTCTAAGGTTGATTTCAAAAGTGCTCACTTTATCGTGAACAGCCTTTCGCAAACAGTCTACTGTTCCCGCGATAAATCATAATCTCCAATTATCATCTAAATTCGAAAATATATTAGGTTACAAGTAGGTGGACGCCTTAATCCTGCCGTATGTCATCTCTGTTACCCGGCCACCGCTCCCTCCGCCGATACTGCTTCTCTCTCCTTGGACAGGCAATTTTCGTCTCTGCGGGACATTCGATGCCCAACCCCTTCCAACAACCAACCCCAAACAACGTGTGGCCATCACCGATACGCAATAAATAACCTGCCCGCTCCGGGAATATACGTCGGTTCGAAGAATCGGCTGCCCGCTCCGAAAAGTTATTGTACCCGTCGTCTCAAAATAGTTTCTTGAACCTTCCCCTGGTCGCGTACACAAGAGTGTGCGTTCATCAAGTGTACGTCGTCCACAGTAGGCGTACGCAAGAGTGTGCCTTCAGCAAGTGTACGTCGTCCACAGTAGGCGTACACAAGAGTGTGCGTTCAGCAAGTGTACGTCGTCCACAGTAGGCGTACACAAGAGTGTACCTTCATCAAGTGTACGTCGTCCACAGTAGGCGTACGCAAGAGTGTGCCTTCAGCAAGTGTACGTCGTCCACAGTAGGCGTACGCAAGAGTGTGCCTTCAGCAAGCGCACGTCGTCCACAGTAGGCGTACACAAGAGTGTGCGTTCAGCAAGTGTACGTCCACAGTAGGCCTACACGACAGACAGGCACTACCAAGTACTCGACCAGCCTTCGTCCTTGTGTGTTAGAGACTGTTTTCACAGTAAACTGGACATTTTTGAAAGCCCTGCTAAAGATCTACTTTTATGCACATTCTGAATGGTTCCACAGTATGTGAAATGAACTCTGCAATGGGCCTTGTCACGTTATTCATACGCTAGTTAAGTACACAATACTGTGATATTATTAGAAAAGTAATTTTTTTAGAAATTTACTAATCCACAATTCTATATGCGTTGAATATAAAGAAAGTAAAACCAATAATTTCAGTACCCTCAAATATATTCCTAAAGCCCATGTCACACTGTCACACTTTTCTGTCAAACTGCTTCCAATAAGTTTGGTGAAATAAAGTTGGGCATTTATGCCTTCATCAAAACGTCATAATCGCCGCCATATTTGCCTGAGAAAGGTGGATGACTCCAGTTTCCATCAAATATTTGAAGATTGAACTGGTTCTAAAATTTCTTTACTATTAAACTGGCTCAGCCAATCAGAATCTTTCACGACAAAAATGAATGTCAAGAAAATTTAAAATAACGAACAATTGCTGGAAACGAAGTAAGTTATGAGGATAATTAATTCAGGTAGGAGCTGTCTGGGCATGAATGCTATTTTAAGTGAATGCTGCACATAATATTACGAAATCAGAGGCATTAAATTTTACTGTGCAGGAAAAATCCCTGATAAATAAAATTTGAATTGAGTAAAGAAGCGATAGTAAATTACAACATTCCTTACATTTCACCCTTTAATGGACTCCATGGAAAAACAAAAGCAATATCATACTAAGAAAATAATGTTTAAATAATAATTCAAATTAAATTCTCCCAATAAAAAAATTTGAGAGTGTGACACATTTTTAAACACATTCATCATCATTTGATAAAATTTGTTGGAAGGAAAAATTTGATGGCCGCATTTTGTCTTGAAATTTTTCTGTCAAATATATAGTTGAAGGGGAAAATTTGACAAGTGTGACACGGGCTTAACTTTTTTAAATCGAGGTTGAAACATGGGCCTACTTTCACTCCGTCGTTAAAGGCTTGTTCACGATAAAGAGAGCACTTTAGAAATGAACCTCAGAAAAACGGCACTGCCCAAACATGCATATATTTTAATGATCGAACTGAGTGGCATTCGCGCAGTAAAGTTGGTAATGATGGACGGAAAGAAATTCTATACCTTAACGTTGAATAAAAAGTATTCGTAACCATGTGTGATAACTTAAAATTATTTACATCGCTTTCATTTTTTTTAATGCATCGAAGTGTGAAAATGAACGCATATATAAATTAATAACTTTCTCAATAATTTCACAGTTTCACTTGACCGACGCATGAATAAAATGATGAGGCCCATGGCAATGTTAATTTTACATAAGGTGTAGGAATACGCAACGTGTATACAAGTAGATCATAAGCAGGGCTTTCAAAAGGGCGCATTTTATCGTGAACAGCCTATACCAACTTTACTGGGTGTATGCCAGTTAGTGCAGATATGGGCAGCGAAATTTTTCAAAAATCGATTTCAAAAGTGCTCTCTTTACCGTGGACATCCTTTACAGTCATTATTTCTTGATGACATGCCGTGCGCCATGTAACATAAACTTTTGCAATTTCTGCATTAATTATTATAATCTATGTATATATTTTTTTACTAATTCTACACTGTCAATGTCAAACACTGTAATTTGCACATGTTTTTCACATATGTTTCATTTTTATTAATTTTCGTATGTTTAGGATTTTGAATAATTAGATGTTAGAATGGCAATCATTTATGTTTAAATTCCTCAGTTCGCTAGATTTTATTTATTTTTTGTATTTTAATTAATAATTCAATATTTTCATTTATTTTCTTGGTCTCAAACCATTGTAATTGTTTCAGGGAATTTATTGTGTTATTTGTATTACCTTCTACGAGACCCGTAACTTTTTGACATAGGGAATTAGGCCGTTAGGAGTGGTCAGATTAGCTGTTTGAGTAGGAAGCCTTCCGGTTGACTGGCAGGTTTGAATCCTGCACTGCCATTGGCTAGCGTGATACCGTAGGGCTAGGCGGGTAATTTCAGTTAGGAGATCGCTCTCTCTCTGCCGCCATCTTTCAACGGGTTAAGACCTAAGTCAGGACGCACGTCCAGAAGTGGGACGTAGCATAGGTTATTTTAAGTAGTATATTATGGTGTTTGAGTTTCTACAGCTTGCTTGGTTAGTATTGTTTTGTTTCTACGTAGAGAAGTGTGCAGTGAGCCCCTCCGTATTGTAAGCAGCTGTTTAGGAGCTTAGGTCAGTTAGATGCCATGACGTCCCGTGAGCTGTAAGCCACGTTAAGAAACACCTTAACTCTACGAAGTTTGAATACTACTCTACATTTTCTTGAGATCCTGTCCTGCTTCTACTATAAATTGTACAATCCTACAAGTAAACTGTTTTTCTACACTACTGGTTTTTCTACGAGTTTAAGAGAGTGGCCATTTGTAATAGAACATTCTACACAGCGCCATGTTGGCAAGGCGTTTTTAACAGCTAAGAACAAGCATATTTTAACCATAATTTAACCTGAGAGACAGTGTGTTTATTGTTCCACCACTAAGCTGAGCCAAGTTTAATTTTTCCATGTAATAATTGCAGACGTTTTCATTTAGGGATTTTTTTTTTAAGTGACAAACTGCCACGTAAGCCGAGTTTTCGTTTTTGAATAAGGGAATTGTTAACGACAATTGTATGACAACTTATCGGCAGTGCTACTTTGAATGTTTTTTTTTTTTTTCATTAACCCTTTGCTATTGCCATTCGGTATTTTTAATTAGTTTCATTTACAGCCAGAATACATATCAATTAAAATTAAGAAACTGAATTTGAAATAAAAATAATTTAGCTGGAACGTTTATGCAGTCTGACGTATTTTCTTATTAGCATGAATAATTGTTTTCACTTCCTCTCTTTCACTGATAATCCAGTTCTGCATAATTTCTGCATGTCCTTATGGAAAGTAAGTTGTATTATTTTTAGAGTGTGACAAATGACCCCGAACGTCTGGTTCTCGAGCCTGCAAGGAGCAGACAGACGTTGTCCTCAGGGGAGAAAAACACACGGCTCAGTTGTAATAAATTTTGCCAACAATATACCTAACCTAAAACACGATATCAACACATGCATTTATTTCACACTGTTTTATAAGCCTATGGGAGAGTATCGTTATGCAACCAGCTCAATAGTACAATATCGTTATTCCACACGTTGTCACGTATTTCCTATTCAGTGCCACATGGTAATATCCTGTCTGCTCATATTTTATGTTAATACTACTTGGAATAGGCCTACAGTAGGAGCAGCAGATGCATATGGCAGGGCACTTAACATTGTGTGACGCATGTGCTGCAGGCAAGCTACGTGTACGTTTTTCAGTAAGCTGGTGTGCATAAACTATAGTAATATTCTGGCTATATTGACACAGGGAAATATGACGGCTTCGTGTTACTTTACTATGTGAATGTAGTGTTTACATTTCAGCAAGTTCTTGCCACACCTCAGCTTCTTTACTGGTTAACGACAATATTAAAAAACAGCAGAGAAGTGTTCCATTGACTTTAATCCATTAAGACCTTGTGGACGTAATTGTGTAGGCCCCTAC
The DNA here is from genome assembly GCA_029891345.1 of Dryococelus australis. Lineage (NCBI taxonomy): Eukaryota > Metazoa > Arthropoda > Insecta > Phasmatodea > Phasmatidae > Dryococelus > Dryococelus australis. The sequence goes on along the minus strand of CM056993.1, from coordinate 163,190,036 downwards.
TTAATGCACATAAATGCTATTTTTAACCAGTGCCTAGAACTGTAGGTAACTTATTCGGAAACCATATTACTATAGCAGAACACAACTACTTTTCTACACTTCATTGGTTGTGCTAACGAAACAAGTGGCGTGTCGGCCTAAAGTACAACTGATATAAAAATATTTCTTATTCGCAACATCAGGAACCATAAATTAAAATAACTACCTGCCACGCCTGCAGCCACGCAGTTTCAATGGGTAATCAATATTAAATAAATTCCATCTCAGTTCCTCAATTCGAAAGATAATTGAGTACTTAAAATAGTTCTGAAAGGGTTCATGACGAAGGGGGCATGGAACATAGATTTTATGACTTTCCAAGTTATATGCAAACTTTGCTGTTGGTAGTGAATGGGTTTAAACTAGGAAATCGATACGAATATTACAATTATCTTGCAGGAAGCACTTAGCTTTTCATAAGTAATGAAATAAAGAAGTGATGGTTTTTTTTCGTAACCTCCAAGAAAGAAATTTATAGCAGCTACGAAATAATTTAGGTTAGTCGTAAAATAATTTACAAGTTTCTGTGCGCGTGGTCGAATAATAGTCGGTTTCACGAGGTCGATTTTGTACAAATATCGTCTCTATAATTAACTTCCGGACCGACTCGAACCATTCATTATTCCAGTTTTCTCCCTTCCTCGTATATACCATACCATATAGTTTACACATATCTACTCATTCTTTTTATATACCACACCATATGGTTTACACATATCTACTCATTATTCGTATATACCACACCATATGGTTTACACATATCTACTCATTCTTCGTATAAACCACACCATATGGTTTACACATATCTACTCATTCTTGGGTGGCCATCTTAGACTTTTCTTTTGCGACATGACAATAGAAAGGAACATTTAAATTAGTTTTTACAGAATTTTAAACATCACGAAATCTCAATTTAATTGAAGAGAGTATTAAAGAGAAAAGTGCTACATGGATAAAATATTCCAACTGGTTCGAGCTAAATACCAACAGGCATTTTCTTCCACATATTGTTTCACTTTCTAGATGAATACGTAAGAGAAAAAAATCATTTGATCAAACTGATAAGACTCATAGATCTGGCGTATAATATGAAGAGATAGAATAATTTGGAGGGGGAGTGTATTATCAATTTAATTTACCCGTTAGAAACATTTAATACTCAGGCAGCTGTAATGAGGTTATTGTCGACTTCCATACTGAGGTGCCAGTTACATATTGGACTATGCTTCTTATGATACAATCTATTCTCTTGATGCGAGCTAATTATTATCTCAGTCTTCTACAGAGTTCCTAATACGTGGTTGGATCGTTGTCGAGCTAACATGAACGTGTGTTAAGTCTAATTTTCCTTAAATGAGTCTGTGAATTTTCACGAGAATGCGAGTAATTTGAGAGAAAGAGAAAAGTCACGCACTACAGCAACCGACACAAAAGGAAAACTAATTATACGTACACAGGTTTCAAAATTTAGTTTCTACGTGGCGTTGTTACGCACAGTTCAGCAATCAGTGAATCTAATGTATAGTGAGTTGCGAACCATACGTGTAATGAAGGGTTAATTATGAAGTTATTCATGGTTGAATTTGAACGCGTAGTATTACAGGTATTGCTATAGGCCCAACATGATCACACGGTGTTCTCTCCAAGCAAGCGAAGGACAAATCCTTTGCCTATACTAACGTGTGCCCTCGACTGTAATACTGCCTATAGATTACCGCGAGACTCTAAAGATTAAAATGTGTGCATAACGCCATTACATTCTCGAGTCACGTATACAAACAAGTGTTTGTTTGCTTGCACTAACACTGCGTGTCTAGAACGAAATAAACGATAACTTATGTTGGTGGTGCACCACTAACTTTCGTTTCATAGTTCGGTTGTGAGGTAGATTTGTGCTCACTAAAGGAGGTACTACTGTGACAGAAAGTTTTGAGTCTATTCAGATCTATATATATGACTATGTGTTCAGATTTTATAGTAAAATAGTTTTATAAATTGGTCAGAGTAAGGTAATAACAATAAGTTACAGAACCAAAACGTAGGGTATAAGCAACAATGCAGTAGACATACTATAATGAGCGAGGTTAAACAGAGGGTTTACGGCTGGTAAGCGCGTTTACCCATGACTACAGCACAAGTCCGGTCTTCTTGTGGGGCCGCGGGGTATAGTGGTCAGAATACCCTCCTCTCATCTAAGCTAACCGTGTTCGATTCAGAGTGGGGTTGCTCCCAGATTTTCGCATGTGGGAATCGTGCTGGACGATGCCGCTGGTCGGCAGGTTTTCTCGGGTACCTCCCGCTTCCCACGCCCTTGCATTCCGGCATTGCTCTATCCTCACATCACTTCAACCTCATCGGCTCTCAAGAGCAGTCCACAACTCTGCACTCTACTCCGGCCTCTTCGTCACTTTGGCTTGACGTCTGAGCGTGCACAACCACAGAGGACCTTTTCAAACTTAGATTAGTTCGGACTCCGTATACTGTAGTACATGAAACAACACGCCGGCGCATCATGTAAAGTTCTCTTTCCCCATATATGCGGGAACAGATTTCTTTTACGTAAATTTGTACAGCCTTCTATAGAACTTAAATGACTTAGCAGGTTAGCTCACAAGAAAAAATCGACGCAGAATAACCTCGTGTATAGACGTGAATGTATTGCTTGTATGCCGACTTTTACACGCACTAGCAAGGAAACTGACCTTATTAGTCTATCAATGCATAGATAAGAATTTAAAAGATGCTGAATTAAGCTTAAGGGAGTCTTAAACGACACAATTACCCATTCAGATATAGCGCTCGTTTCCAGATTGTTGTACAAGCTTTCAGTCAATGAGTACGTTTCTATTGAGAATATCGTTACACCATTTAGCTAGTTTCCGCCCCCTCTCTCTGTTGTAAGGATATGAAATATATCCTCTTTTGAAATAAAGTAACAATAAACGTTCTCCTCTTAGAAAAAATAATTTTAAAAAAGTTACCTAAGTATGTAACCTATAGCTTTATTTCTGTGAAATACTAAATTAAACACTATCGCTATACGCAACCAAAAATTTATTTAATTTCACTAATTTTTAATAAAGTATGTAACACCACAAAACCACTACATTTATCTGTCACAGTTATTTCAGAATATGTTGGTACTGTACGTAATCACTTTACGTTTAATTATTTATATGTTAATTATTTGTGGCAGCTACATTATATTTATTTCTCATCTAATATTTATTGTTAATTTCAAGATTTTATAACTTCAAAAAGAGTATTCACGTTTAATCATGTTTGTAAGTCTTTCAGAATTTCCACCACGAAGTTATTGTATGTGGGTAATTTGCAAAGAAGAATTTATTATTTGGTGGCCATAGTAACGCATGGTTTAATGTATGATAAATGATGTAGCCCTCTTGTGATTGGCACAACATTCGAAATCGTCAACAACTGTATAATTTGGGAGGCATCTAGCCATCTTCTTTCCACCAGGTTGCTCGAGACCTAGTAGGATGTTGGCCTGGTAGGAATTTATAAATTTCTTTATTAGTTTGACCGAGTAGGTATCATTCATGCAGACTGCCCGGCGGGGCGAAGACGCGCTGCATAGAACTGCATAATACAGTCTGCACGCGCTACCTACGCGGTTTTGTAATCAAACTTCTGTTTGAGCTACCGCGATGTTGCGTGTGGTACGACAGGAACTGTATTAGCTTACCTCTGGTCCAAGAGGCTTGTGAGAGAAGAGATTGAGGCGAATGGCCAGCGGGACCAGCCGACGAAGATTCTATAAGATGTTGCTGAATCTTAGAATTTTCTGTTTCGTATTTTTAGAATTTCAACGCAGAGACGTCGCCAGGAATTTAAATTAATGAGTTTTGATAATATATTTGGCAAACATTACGCCATCTTGGATCACAGAAAATTTAATTTGCTTCACCTAATTGGCCTACGGAGCCGTGGCAACATCTCATTTTTTCTTCAAACTGAATTGCTTTGAGAAAGACATTACATTTAATTTTTGCAAGAAGCTAAGCGATTTTTTAAGACATATATAATTTTTTAAAATTTTAATAATAGATAATTACGAGAGCGGCTACTGTTATAACTTAGTTACAACCACACTGGACAAAACTAATTTTAAGCTTGCAGTCACCTTCAAAATAATATTTGCACAGATCACATTTCTTTTTATGATGTCAGAATGAAAACTTTTTCATTCAAATTAAACCTCACGTATTTTTTGCAAGTGTCTGTATGAGTTTCATTTTACGTAACTAGTGGTATTTTTGGATTCTATTCTCCCTAGTGCTATGCATGTTGGTTCTAGCCCAACGAGATTGGTTGCAACTAATGTTCATGAGTCCCCCATCATTAGTAAGACCTATCTAAGTTGTGTTACTTTGCTAAAAAATCATTAGTGTCCTGTGGAGCCGGACAACCTCAAACCACAAGCCAGAATGGAATGTTGGTATTGATAGTCAGTTTGGTCCAAGGTTAGAAGACTATTCTCATCAGTGCACTCTCTCTTCCCTACAATCTCAAAAAAAGTATTTGTAAATTTATCATATCACTGCACTCTAAACTGGTAAACCACTGATTCACAGCGAAAATGACTCCTGTTAGAATCAGTGAAATTGTTTGACATTACTAATTCAATCCGTGTAATTTTTATACTGAAACAATCGATGGTTGGTTTTTCATTTCTTATAATTGGAGCCATTTCCACTGCGAATCAGTGGTTTTCCACTGATTCGAAATTTAGTGTGTTTATATTTACAGTGACAAAGCACGCATGGTAAATTTTTCCCATACATGCATGGTAACGTTCCTACAGCTGTTCAGGAAAGAATCAAATGAATAGGGAAGTTCCCAACGTTGTATAGTAACAATGCTAAATATTCCCATGTTTTCAGCCTGACACGTAGTACTATTGTCATACACTGTAAAGGTGAAGAACTTACATTACAGTTTAGGAAGTTTACCAGAATTTTTTTACAGTGTACCATACACGGTTACAGTCAAGCTTGTATGTGTAGGTACGATAGGACACATTACTCTACAAGTATAAGGTGCGAAAAAGCACGGCTGAGAACGTTTGTGTGTAGAAGCAGAAGCTGATCTGAAATTGATGAATGATACCTAGACGAAAGACTCTTCATGTTACGTTTAATGGTTAGCGCGATAAGAAAAAATTGCAGTTAAATATTTTGGGAAATAAAAACAAAAAAGTTTCATAGCATCATAAATTTTAAATTTGATATCTAAAGTTGTCAACAAAGAAGTACGTATCTATTTAATCTTCGTATACGTTGGCAGATCATGAAGAACACTGAAAAAATCTCCATAAAATACTGTTAAGCTGTCAGAGTCACTTTTTCCCCAATCAATTAAGCGAGAAGAAGATTGCCTCCAATATGATTTTCATAAAAATACACATTTACTTGCATATGACATAACAAAGCATGTAATTTTCAAAACTGAAAATATTTTGATATAATTTGCGTATTTTAAGTGTTTTAGAATCAAATAACACAAGCCTACATTTATTCCAAATTTATAAAATGTTCATTTCCTTTATAAATGCTTCAGAAGCAGAATTTTAAATAAGAAAATAATTCCTCAAACTGCGTTCAATAAGAATTAGTAATAATGTTTGAAAATATGTTAATTTATTTATTTCATGTATGCACATTGATTTCAGTTATAAAAGTTATAATCATCATGACTGAAATGGATTAATTATTAAGAATATTTGTAAATGCTATTTATGAATTTTATTGCATACAGTTATTGATACTATTAATATGATCTTGTTCGATAAAAGTTTTGCTTGCAAAATGTGCTTCCTGAAAAAACCAAAATTGAAATATGCTTAAATTTTTATTAAATATGGATTTTTATTAAGTAATTTTTTGAAAATATAAAAGAAATTAAATTCAAGCAAGATATATTTCAGTGGCACAAAATATACACTTTTTTCTCTCGTGTGCAACGCAAATCGTATACTTCTGACAATTTTTATAGCGTGTACATACAGTTATATTTAATAAACTCTACGTGTTATATAGTCAGGTGCAGTTGTCTGTTAGAAGCCGATCTAATTATGCGTTAAGCGAGCCACGAGATAATGCAGAAGACGCACCCGTAGACATAAAAGGTGATCTCGTGAATCCGTCGTTTAAAAACACAGAAGCGGCTTGTAACCCATATGGGACGATGGTGAGAAGGGGGTGGAGGGAGAATGTGTCACTCCAGCACGGAGCCACAGAGTACTTTAGCATACAGAAGTGAAACGGCCTTTTGTTCCTCGAACTTCAGCCGCACACGCCAACGAAATTGCGTCAGTAGCCATCAGCATGTCGGAACACTCTTAGCCAATCAGCGCCTGGTTACCTACTTTCAAGCCGGTATCACGGCAAATAGGATCACTTCCGCAGCAAGCAGTAACCAATCAAACACAAGCCCCGTATCCAGAGCCTCTCGCAGCCAATCAGAGAACGGGTACACCCACAGCAAAGGAACGTCATGTCATTTCGTCTTTGTGTTTGATTGATTGATTGATTGATAAATGTTTTATTCAAATAAGAGAAACAATTACAAGACTGGAAATAAAAATTACACACCTAGAAACAATGATACAAGTCAACATACCAGTTTAGAAATAATAACCTTCTGTTGGAACGGAAGTAGCAGAAAATAACATAGAAACGTAAATGAAACAAATAAAAAATATATAGCGAGTAGCCAGTTGGGGCAACATGACACATGGGACAAGGAGTTAATGATGGACCATATGGAAAATAAAATAATATTTAGACCACAAAATGAACGTTAAATAAAGGAGAGTAAGTATATTATGTATTGCAAACTTGTATGGCACCTTGAAACCTTAGGTGTGAAATTTTGTAGAAACAAAGAACGGAAACAGAATAAAGAGTAAGTTATTTAAAACAAAACTGTGGAGAGTGAGTGTGTTTCACAGGTATAAGGTCTTGTGCAACCATAGCTGTAGAATAAATGGTATGAATATAGAAATGAGAAGCCTTAATAAGGGGAAGGGGGGTAGTATTGGTGTGTCACAGTTATGTTTGTCTCTGTGTATTTACGTACTCTGTGACGGGACGCCTGGCGGCGACATCAGACTAGCATCAGGAGGGATCTGGTAGAGTGGGGGCTGCGGCTGATGCCGGGGTGGTCCGGGCCGGCGCCTGGTGACTGAGTGGTGTGATGGAGAGATAGAAACAAGGTGGTGAAGGGGGCGGTGGTGGGGCAGGGAGGGGGTACTGGAATTGAATTTCTCCAGGCGTCGGCTCCCTCGGGACGCGATCTCAGCAGACCGTAAGGGAGGAAGGGAAGAAGGAAGAGACGAAGGTTCCAGTGTCTCCATTTCCCGTTGACACTCCGTCCATCACCGCCGACGCACAATAGGGGTTCATCTGGGGGCCTTGGAGGTGCAACCCGGGCCCGGGACAAGGTCCCGGGAAAAAAGAAATTAAATTCCGGCAAGGGGATGAAACACCATTCTCTTCCCAAGTAATCAGATGCCTTATCTTCCGGTCAAACGGGATAGCGCAGCTGGTTGACGGGGAATGCTTGGATATTTAGACACTTGTATTCCTTGTGGCGTGCTTGTTTGTGTGCATTGTAGTCGGAGACTGGACTCACAATAGTCCATCGCATTCATTAGTCGTCCGTCCGGAGGTCATGTAATCTTCAACAAATCACAAGGCAACTTCATTTTCTATCCGTCCATCCGTCAAATATTTACCAAAATATTACATTCGACGGACGGATGAGCGACCGTCTTTTGACGAAATTCCTTACACGTAAATACGCTCCTTGGAATAAAATGTATACCGGTGGATCTGTGTTTATTAATCATTGGTGGTATATTCATAAATTTAAAATTTAAAAATAACCGGTATAAATTTTTACTACGGAAACATTATTTTCCCAACCTGTTTCTCTCTTAGAAATGTATTTATAACCATAATATACCTCCAACTAAAGAAAGATCGCGGTGTTAAAATGTCACACTGAAATTTTGCCGTACATAAGGATTGGCAGACCACAGATTGTTGTGAATAGCTTTCAACTGACAGACGAAAACACAGACGGATAACTGCCGGACGGACGTCTGACGGATACGACGGACTATTTCCGTAAGTCCAGCCGAACTTTAAAATTTATCCTTTCCGCCCGCTCTTGTAGACGCCATCTTGTCCGCCGTGATATTTATAACTTCGTTGAAATGAACTATCCGATATATACAGTACGTTTGGGTCGTTATCCCGTACCTGGACGTTTTTGATTCGAATTGTTAAGAAGCTTTGAAATACACATTAGAAATATAAGCCATCTTTTATTATAAATGGTGATGAGAAATCACGTAGAAAATATTAAGTGAAACATAATTGTGTCTTCAGTAAACGTTACAAGTGTCTACCCTCATGGTAAAATATGTTCACATTTAATAATTCTACCATTAGCGAACCTTGGTTTCAGCAGTAGTATAAAGTACAAATTATTGGCCACTAATTAATATGGATCATATAATTGTTTCCAAATGAGACATCTATTATATATATATATATATATATATATATATATATATATATAATATATATATATATATATATATATATATATATATATATATATATATATCTGCCAGTTCAGAGGCTCGAGATTTGATTTAGCTGACTTTGACGTAAAATTAATTGTTGCAAAAACATATTAGTAATCTTCGGAAACTGTACATGTCCATTGCGTTACTAAAATGTATCTATTCGCTTGAAAATGACGAATGATGATCCTGTGTACAACATTCTCATATACCGCTTCAAGCTGTTATTTCCTTTAACCTCACCTGTGATATTCTGAAGTAATGGCTAGTCTGGTTTGAATGCAACACTTCTTGACAGTGAAAAATTAAGTTGATAGCTGAAGCGCAGCGTTAGTATGGTTGGAGCAATAAACGTTCTTGTCTGAAAAACTTGGCCTTACTTTGTTGCGTTTGTCTGCCAGAGAAGGGAAACCTTCAAAATTGTACATAAACAAGTGATTAGTTCTTATTAACTTCGGCGTCATTAAATATTTTTCAAACAGTTTTTAAGAAATACTAATTATAATTGCTATGACGTATATTTTAGTAAAGACATAAAACCGTGAAATAATCTTTTCTCGCGAAAAGTGCTGTTTTAAATATTAATACACAGGTTCCTTTATTGTATCTTATTCGTATGCTTTACGCTTACGTACACCGAAATATGGATTGTAATACTAGAGAAAATGTGTGAAGACAGTGCATATACATTCGGTTTCATTTATACTTCCTTAAACGCCTGGATTAAATCAACAACGCAACGAACTAAGCAATTTCGAAATTGCGGAATGCATATCAACCTAGGCTGATTGCAATATTCATTAATGATGCACACTCGTAGTTTTCGGGCATTTACCCAAATTATTTGAATTACAATACATGTTTTAAACAGACTTTCGTTTAAAATTGTTATATTTTAATTATCTAGAGTGGTAATCCATTAAGCCATAGTTCTCTGGATGTACGAGTCGAATCTTTGTTTAAGACCGAGAACTGAAAAGTAGTTAGGAAGAATTTTCTGTCAAATACCTGTTAAGCCAAATGACTTTCCTATCAAAGGCCTGTTCTTCCAATCGCCTACCTGAGAAACAACACACATTTTCAGCCAAAACCGGTTCTGCCAGATAACTTTGATATAACGCTGTTATCTCGTGAGGATAAGTAGAAAACGAAATGCGAACTCTATTTTGCAAAACACGTTCAGTAGTTTAGAATAATAACACAACTTTATCACAAGAAACTTTTTGTGCAGTTCTATACAGTGCTTATCCGATTCCATGCCAACAGTATTAAATTTCTTATCAGTATTTGTTCGTAAATGGATTAAACACCAACTTGCTTGCAATTGTGTGATATGACTTCATCACTATAGTGAACTACATTTTAACTACCTGAAGAATTAGGCCCATTCATGGTGTAATAAATATAATTGTTGCCTTCCGCCTATGACCGCTGGATTCCATTTCTGGTGTCTAACCTTGATATTTCCACGTTTTTAGTGAATCTGACTCACAACAAGCCGCAAAAAAGAGCGCCTTGAACAGTCGCTGAAGTGGTCACTGCACAAACGGTTGTAAAAATGGTCCGCTTAAAAACATATCATACAGTGCTAGTTTAAACAACAAGTGCACTCATTAAAATGCCACTCTAGGTTAGTTCAGGTTCACGTATTCATTTTATCCAAGATTATATATATATATATATATAATATATATATATGCTAAGCCTGCATTACAGTGAATTAAGCAGATACCTTTCAGTTCCCCTTATTAAAATCTTTGCGAAAATTTGGTTTATTTTATTTATACATAAAAAAACAGTACAATGTTTTATTTTACTTGTTATTTTGCAAAAACCATGCTATTCGAAACAATTTTTATCTAAGGGAAAAGTGGTCATATTTTCGTCACTATCGACTTTCAAAACGAAGTCTTGAAGATTATTAATATAACTAATAAGTTTACTTTCCTCAGCACTGGTGAGATTAATTTTTAAAATAAGTTTTTAAAGCTGAGTGATTGCATACGCTGGATAATAATTGGAGGTAACGCGCATGCGCATTAGTAACGGATGCCCCTCAAACGCATGCGTAGTATTTACGGCCACGACGGCCTACAGACTTTCGTTTGTGGAAGGCAATGGCAAACCGTAGCCGTCTACATTGTGTGGCGTTACCTGTAGCCGCCAATGCTTAGTCATGAGAAGGGGCCGCGGTGGTGTAGCGGTCAGACTACTCGCAGACTACATAGGGTAACCGGGCTCGATTCCCAGCCGGACCGCTCACGGATATTCGCACGAGGGGATCGTGTCACTTATTTTCAAAATGATGGCCCTCTAAATATTTTACGTTGGTAAGCCTTATAATTCGAAACATTATACTGATTAAATCCGAAGTTGATGTTGCGAATCCGACCTCCACAATGCAGTGTTTTGCACGCCAGCTTGTTGTATGAGGTTTCCTTGGTTCTAGTCCCGGGTATGGAACGCGTGTATTTATAATTGTCTCATTACTGTTGCATACATGTATGTGGTTTCATTTGTAAACTTATTGCTTTCGAACTTTCGAAGAGAAGTCAAGTCGTACTTGCCAACTCATAATAAACCAAATTTTCGCAGAGAATTTAATAAGGGCAACTGTAGGGTATATGCTTAATTCACTGCGAACTTAGCACACACACACACACGCATATATATATATATATATATATATATATATATATACAGTATGATTCGCAATTTGACCGACAAAGCTCGAGAGGTGATTCTTCATGGAAAAGAAAAAGGAAAAAAAAAAGTCACTTTATACCTAAACCGAATATTACGGGAGGCATGAGCCCTTAATAAACGAGGTTTTAAACCGTATTTGGGCAAAATATCGGTAACGAAGTAAAATACAATGACGACTCTCGGAACATTATTGTATTTTATCGGGACCTTCAACATATATATATATATATATATATATATATATATATATATATATATATATATATATATTATATATATATATAATTTATATATTTCAATAGTATGGCATGCCAATAATAAATTAATTGCGAGAATTTCCTCATTTTCAACTATTTTTAATTGCGAATTTATCTCCTTGTGCAAACTAATAAACACTTTGAAGTAGCTCTTTGCAACTACTTTCAGTGTAAAATATTACATTTCTTTAACTATATTAACTGTCATTATTTGTACATACATTACAAAAACAGTAATTTCGTAATTTTGACACGTATTCATGCGAAAACTATGCACTCATTTTTTTTCTAGGAAAGAGTTATTACTGATAGTGTTTCGAAGTTGAACAATATGTGATAAAAATATAGACTAACAAATTTTTCGTAGCCAACGTCCTTTAGAGATTTGGGCAAATCTCTCCACTTCACTCTGCGTTTAGAGTATCAGAGAGAATATAATTCCCAGTGTAGTCCGATTTACCCTTCGTGATCTGCACCAATTTACTCGCACTGGATATAAGTTGGTATAGAGTCGCCTACATCAACCACTGCATGAGCAACAGCTCTGCTGATTTCTGTGTCCCCGCTTACACCGGGGGCCGTATCGCTGTAGCGGTTAGACTGCTCGCCTCTCATCTAGGTGGACAGGATTCGATTACCGGCAGGATCACTTCCGGATTTTCACATGTGGGTATCGCGCCGACGATGCCGCTGTTCAGTGGCTTTTCTCGGGATCTTCTGTTTTCCCCCGGCGTTGCATTCCGACGCTGCTCCATACTCCCTTCGGTTCAGCCTCGTCGACTCTGAAGACGTCAATGTTAAGAGCCACTCCACTCCCACTCCAATTATCACAGTCCTATTTGTCCATACACCATTACTCTATTGTAAAACGTTCACTATTGGCTGGTCATCATCCACTATAGTGCCGAGCCGATTTTGCATCCAGTCAGATTCGCTGTAGTGTGTAAAAGTATTTTTAATCAACTATGTCATTTTTAATTATTATATAAATTGTTTTCGTTTTTTATAACGAATTTTATTGAGAATGTGGTATGTGAAGCGTCAGATACCAGTTGGAGAATGATTCGGTGTTCGTCCGAGTTCTGCTGTCATTAGCGAAGAAAATGTAAAAGTGGCGTTTCTTAATCTCCACTGGAGCGTAGACTGTAGTGCAGTAAAGGTTGCCCTTAACCTACTTAGCCACTGCGTGCACGATTGCAGACACTTTGCGCGTGAATTATACTTATGCCCGGTACTATGCACAGTAAGACATCAGCGTTCAGGATTCCTTGTCGCCTATATTATTGGGAGAACTTCCTGCACATATTCGATATGAATTATTTATGACAGTTTCATATAGTACGCTTACTCAAGTCCATAATTAACCACAAACCACGTTGCTATAAACCTTGAATGCATTTTTTCTAACCTAACCCCAAGTAGCAAAATATAGTTAGCCCACATGTGCAGATCTGATTGTGAACAAGCAGCACACATGCGGCATCCGAAGGCGTTCATGAAGCGGAATGCACCCGCAGATGCATGTAGCACACATGATGAATGATGACTGTGGTATGATGTGTTTACGTGTGGGCCACCTACGGATATTTAACTGTCAGCATATGTCTGGCAAAACCAGAGTTCCCCTAAGTTAACCACAAGCGGGCCACTCCCGTCTTTCTGCTTATGGCCTGCCGTATGTAAACCACATGTCGTTAGCCAACTGTTGGTAAGCCACTTGTGGCCCAGCTATTGGCCACTTGTGGCCTACATAGACGCAGCTTGCCATGCATTTTCAAAACCAAAAAATAATTGTGTCTAAGCCAAATGAAACTGATGTATTTGTCATATTTATATGTGTTATCTTCAGCTTTATTTTACAATTAGTAAAATTCTCTGGGGAAACCTGGAATAGAGCTCACAATGCTTCTACAGTCAAGTATGCTATCAAATACTCTACTATGTATTCATATACGACCTTTTAAGTAAATCTGAATACTTACTTCACATGCATAATGCATTATTAGCTTTTATATACAGACAATGTTAGTATCGCGAGTCAATACTAGGATTTATGTGTTTTGTTTAAAAGACTAATATTTTAGTTTCGGGCTACTTTAAAGTAGAATTTAAAATGTAACATAATGAATTTTTATTTACGTGTTATACTTTGCAGGTTTCTGGTATAAAAACTATTTTCTACTAGTACTAGTAATGCCACGAGATAAATTTACTTCATATAAACATGAAATTTAAAAAAATCAATTGAATATGCATATGCTATTTGCTACTGCACAACAACATGTAGTTGGTATGCCATAAATGTAACACAAGCTTGCTGATCATGTTTCCTCAGTAATAAGGAACAGTTGGCATACCACAAAAGGCGGTATGTACTCTTTGGCTAACATCACCCACACATTCTCTACATACTCTAAGATGCCTGTGGATATTTCGCAGGCATTTGATTGTGCATCACGATGATGCCAAACTATAAGAAATGGACCATTCTACCACGCGAGGGCTTTATGCGCAAACATAATCTTATTAATCATACTCTTTAGCATACATCAGCCACACGTTATTTACATATTCCAAGATGCCTGTGGGTGTTTCACTGATATTTGCTTGTGGGCCACATATGAAATTCTGTCAGTCATTTTTGTGATAAGTGGCCCGTAATTGGCCACATGATGATGCCCAACTATTATAATTGAACCTGTCTGCTACATGAGGGATTTATATGGAAAAATGATCTTATTTTCATACTCTTTGGCATACATCAGCCACATGTTTTCCACGTGTTCTTAGATGCCAGTGGGTGATTCACTGACGTTTGCTTGTGGGCCATACATTAAATTCTGTCAATCATTTTGTGTTTAATGGCCCACACAAAAAAATACTTCTCTAGCAAATGCAGTCACTATTGTTCACGTGGCCTTATTGTGTACCACACAAGAGAACACTTACAGTCATGTGGGCGAACATTTACCACCTGTGCCAACAATTGGCCAACAGTTATCTGCTTGTTGTCTGCTACTTGCGATGTTTACATAATAAAGGGAAACAAATTACAGTAACTTTTAATTCTAAACATTGACTAACACCGCGTTGAATTTTTCAGTCAGTGTTTTAATATATATATATTCGGACTGAATTCTTTTCATATTTTTTCATAGTCTAACATTATATATTATATGTTATTTGAAATATCAAGATATTGTAATATCGTATATTACATACACAAAGCGACGAATATACAAAGAAAGAGAGAGAACAAGAGCTAGAGGTGAGGATTAATTGTAAGGTTATTTGCAAAATTGTTCAATAAAATTGAAACCAGTTATATTTGTTTTGATTCCAGGTGTTCGTAGGCCTCGTCGTTATTTGTGGGCCGTGACCAGCGAAGCGCCAAACAGGCTCTGACGGGGGCTTTAAGCTACACCGCAGGACGCAAAAATTATTCACACGCACGCGTTGCCAACGTCGACATTGTTTGAATAGTGGATTATTTTCGACTCTACCGTGATAGACGCGAACAATTGGTAATGCTGTTCTCCATACTCCTTTTCGTTGTAAAAATTAGACTGAGTTAATGAAAAAAACTGGCATGCTAAACATTGTCTCTTGTCGAAGTTAACGTTTCGAAAATATTTCCTCGAAGCAAAAACTTCGTGCAGGAAGGTATTTCGTAAAATAATAGTTGCAGTTTGTAAAACAGAAGTAATGTAAAATTCTGGTTACTAAATAAATGTATCGCTTTTCAACCCTTTACCTATTAGTCTATTAAAATGCGCATGCACTGTAATGTCAGGCAATTTATGCTGTCCATTACACTTCAAAGGCTTATTTGTGCAGGGACCACGGTGGCTGAGCGATTAGCACGCTCGCCTCCCACCAAGGCGAACCGGGCTCAATCCCCGGCCGGGTCACTCGACTTTTCGCAAGTGGGAATAGTGCCGGACGATGCCGTTTGTCAGCGGATCCTCTCGGGGATCTCCCGCCTCCTCCGCCCCTCCATTCCGACGCCGCTCCATATTTAGTTCACTCACCATCCCCGGCTCTCAAGACCACGATGTTAAGAGCCAACCCAATCTCTTCACTCTTCACGCGCTTATCGTGCAACCATTTTGTTTTGTTGATGGCTAATTTTACTCCCAAGCTGTTGCCACACCTCGTCCTTCTTTGCTGGTTTCTGTTAATATGGACTAATAACGAAGGAATTGTTTATTAACCCTGACACCTAAGGAAGGATGATAAAATCCCAGTTTCTGGAAAGACCACGCTATGATGTAAAGAAGTAAGGGGAAACCATCCGGCCGTTAAAACTCGACCACTTGTGTGCATGACGTCAATTTAGGGCGACACTCCACCTACAATAGTCTCTTAGCGGCTTCTCTACACTTTTTGAAACAAATCTTTGAAAAATCACATGTATGACGTGTTTGGTTGTATACTAAACATGCCATGTGTCACAAGCCCTTTATACTTGTGTAAACACGCAAAAAATTTATTTTATTTTAATTAATGTTACATATTGATATTTTATATAAAATTATAATATTTAATTTATAATTAATATGAACATAAACACGGAGAAAATAGGTGTTTGGTAATGCCTAGCAAGAAAAAGTTCTTATGTAAAATATAATTGCACTGAGTGCGCACGAATGCGGTGCGTTGTCCCTTTTGTGTAATGTTCTAAACTCGATTAGGCCTTGCTTGCATGAGGCGGATGAATATCCGGGAAGTGTAAATTAAGCAGGACTTCAGAAAAGTTGGAAGTAACCAAGAATGGTGAAAAAGCACAGCACACTATAAAAATTCGCACGTTTATTTTTAGATTTCCTGCCGTTTCGGGCTCTCCCCTTATAAATACACACATAAAAAACTCATCAATACAAGAAATCAGAGCAGTTTTACCGTCAAATGTAACAACAGAAATATGTATAAATATGTTCAATGTCAAACACACTTGACCAGGACCGCACGAAGATAACACACGCGTTAAGTGTAGCGATTATTACCAAAAAAGGGTTCTTTAAAATGTGTTTGCCAATACTTTTCTCACTTAGTCTATAACAAAGTTTTCATCGTAATGTTCACGGATTCTAAATATTTTACCGGAGGCAATAAACAGGTTAGTTTTTTTGCAACACGCTATCACTCAGTCAGAAATCGATATATTTATATACCTGAACAATGGAAGTCATTCAAGTTGTAAGAAATACACTTAGTAACATTTTTAAATATGTGCTACCCTCCCTTTTTGGTGTGCAAACTATTAACACTCCGGGTTTAAAAGTTGAAATTTTCCGGGTTAAATCCGGTTCATAAGCGGCTCCTAAATTTTATTTTTGAGTGAAGCTGTTAATTTAAAAATCCGTATGGAGTGAAGTGGATATTAGGACGGCTTTTAATTAACATCGAGGTCTTGAAAGACGTTGATTGAATGTGACGTGAGTTATGCGTGGAATGCAAGGGCGTGGGATGCGGGGGATCTCCGAGAATGCCCGCCGACCATAGGGCGCCGTCTGGCAATATTACCACATGCAAAAATACTGGGATGATCCCGCCGGGAATCGAGCCCGGTTCGCCTAGGCAGGGGGCGAGTAGTCTGACCACTGCAACACCACGGCCCCCAAGAAATCATGTAATACTGTAAACAGGATACATATATTCATACATATTTATTTTAATAATACCTATACATGCCTGAAATTTTGCAGTCACTGATCGCCTCAGTCAAAAGGAACTTCTTCTTTAAAGGCATTCACTCCATACATTTATAATCCTGTATATCATCAAAAGTTCGTGTATTGCCGGGCGCTAACCAACTTAAATTTTTGTGATAACAACTAAATATTAAATCCGCGTTTTTAATGACGACTTACTGCTTTATGTCAAGATCAGTTTTTGATATTACACGATTAGCTTTTGAAGAGTAACGGGAAGCATAAATTTCCTGGCATTACAGCACATGCAAAATTTTAGCTCACTAACAAGGAAAGGGTTGAAAAGAGATACATTTTTTTAATAACCAAAATTTTCCATTGCTTCTGTTTAACAAATTGCTAGACAAACTGATTCTTGTTTATTAAATTAACTCTAATCTACTAGTTTTAAATTTAACCATTACAGTCTCTGTGTCCACGCAGTGGAGATGTTTCATAGGAAGGAAAAACATGACAACAACTGTACACAGCAAATATGACCTCATGCAGTCAGTTTCTTCCCTGTGGGTACTATGATTTGCGAACATTTCTCCAGCTCTGATTTGTGATTCGTTATCCCAATGTCTCTTTAACACCAACACACACTTCATTGACTATGTAAATCAATATTGTGTTGATTCTGGGTAAGAACAGTACAACCCAAAATATTACTCGATTCCAGCACTTGAAACCACAATTGGAAAAAATTTTAAAATTGCTTTGCACTCCTATTGGCGGCTATGGAGTAAATAAATATTGCTATTTACTCTTTCATACCTACTGTAAAATGCTATCCTCGTGTTAAACGGGAATGTTATTTTTAGCCGTGGTACTGCGCACTTCGAAGCACGGGGCCCAAATATCTAACATGTGTGTGTGATTCGTAAAGCGTGCCACTGGTCTACGCTATTAGTGGTTCTTATAGCTGGAAACCGAACGCAGAGCCAACGGCTTATTGGCTGTAGTAAGGAAGAAAGTGCTTTGTCTTCTTAAGTATAGCACGCATGAAAAATGTCTTATTTGTAACACTTGGAACCGTAAATAAATGTGGGATTTAAAGGGTTAGGACGGCTGACATCGATGGAATTTACTGTATTAGTTTAAATAAATAATACACAGATATACCTACTTCGCGCCATTACAGTTAAAGTAAGGTAAGTCGTTTTTAAAATCACAAAAATTCTGATTTTGTGTTGCAGCGATTGTAAATAAATGTTTTTTTTTACGGAGGACTGCGAAATATGCCTTGCAGGTAATAATAAATAAGAAAGTTCCCTTTCTCTCGTTAACGAATTTTACATCTTTTTAGAACAGTTTAATGTTTGCCGAACACTAAAATACTAGCCAGCTAGTTTAAACAAAAAATTTACCGCAGTACAAGTATATTTTGAACATTAGGTAGTCTATATACACTTTTAAGATTATTCACCGAATTCTGCATAACGGTTTAATGTGGCATGCATATTTCCGAATTCGTAATCTAAATTACGATCTGAGCGTTCACGACACTTGACACTGGTCACATGCGCTCGAGATCGCAGCCACAGAGCAGGAAAGTAAACAGGGTATGACGGCTCCTGATGAGCGCGTGCTCATTCTGTAATTGGCTACGCAAGGCTCTGGGCCTTGCATCTGATTGGCTATTGCGTACTGCGATATGTACCCTATCAGCTGGCAAGAAAGTCACCAGGCACTGATTGGGAGACGGCGTCCAGACATAATGTTGGCCAGGGACGCCATTTTGCTGGCGCGTGCGGCTGCAGTTCGCGGAATAGGCATCTGTTCCACCTCTATATACTTACCTTCTCTGTGCCACTACATTGCAGCTACCTGCACTATAAATTTGAATCAGAGAAAATTTCATTCTTTAAATCAGTATAACAGCACCTGACTGGTTCAACAGTCACTTCAATTAACTTGACTGAACAATTAGAGTAAACATGTCAGTATCCCTTCACGTATTGATCAAGGGACCTTTTCCAACTGATTCCTCAGCTATTTCATTCGATGTTGGAATGAAATAACCCATAAACTAATAAAACCCATTCTGTATATAAATTGCTATTTTCGCATTTAAAAAAAAACACATTTTACGAGGCGGCCACGGTGGTTGAGCGGTTAGCCTGCTCGCCTCCCACCAATACGATCCGGGTTCAATCCCCGGCCGGGCGATGCTGTTGGTCGGCGGGTTTTTCTCGGGGATCTCCCGTTTCCCCCGCCCTTTCGTTCCGGCGCTGCTCCACACTCTCATCGGCTCTCAACACCAAGCCGTTAAGAGCTGCCTAAATGTACGTGAACATTCAGTATGTCATTTCATTTGCGCATTTATTATTTCGTTTTCACGTAATCATCATAACGCTCGGTTTGAAGATTTAAACTGCATTAAATGTGGTAAAGTGAGTGCATTCAGACCTTCAATTTGTGTTAGTCAAATGTGAGCAATTAAACTAAAAACGATCGAAAAGAAAGACAATTTAAAGCTCAATATTTTCGATAAAAAAAATAGTAATACACGCATTTTCCTCACGTCCTTAAGCTTTGGCATGGTAACTGATAGGCTTATGGGCTGATAGGTTAACGGTTTAAATGCATGGTGTTGTGAGTTAAAATCCTGAACACTGCAAGAATTTGTACAATCTTTTCCTTTTGATTGCACAATATAAACGACGGCTATCGGAAATATGTCTAATTCTCATAATTATTTGGCTAAATCCTATAAAAACAATATTTAATTCACGGCACGGTGTTGACCGTCACTTATAATTCAATCAGTGGCATTTTTTTCTCTAAAACAATCAGTAGTTTTTCACCGATACTAAGTGAGGTTATTTTCACTGATTTGAGTTGAACGTCACCACGAATCAGTGGTTTCCCACGGATTCGAATTTAGAGTGTGCTTTGGCCACCACCAAGCGGTGCTACGGCTTCTGAAAATGCCAGACGATATTGTTGCTTCTTTCTGATGTTAGATCAGACATCCCAAACATTGCACACGTCTCTCTAAGCTCGAAACATCATACAGTTTTCTTATTTGTGACGGGAATGTTCTTTTCTCGACAGGTACCGCATTCGATTCATCATATAGGATTATCTGTGGCTCCTTCACCAGTACCTCGTGTACTGTGACGAGGGTGTTGGTGTATTTATTACTCTGCATACATTTCTGTGTATAAGAAAATGTACTTGTTTGTTCTGGAAACTGTGACTTCTTGTCTTTAAAAATAACTCTCAACGGACATCAGTTTTTTTTTTTGGACGAGATAAAACAATACTTGTTGATTTTATGATGACCGGAGTAATCGCAGTTAGATTTGAAAATAAAATGTCTTAAAATTACAACTGATCGTTTTGAAACGCTTATATTGGCAAGGTAACAAATATATCTAGTGAGCTGTTTTAAGCAATGCGTGAACTGACAGCAGTCCTAACTTGTATTTGCGACTTATTAATCCCCGTAATTCACGATGTCGATTCTTATTGAAGTTAACATAGGGTTCACCGTTTTTGTTCACACTGGCGTTAAAGAATTCTTGTATCTGATAAGTTTTAAATAATTTCTACGAATTATTGCTATTACTAGCATTTTAGAAAAAGCCATTGTAGGCTTTTCATGTGTACATTTGCAATTAAATCTGCATGGACAGTAATTATTGAAGACATTTTCCTCAGCGTACCAACACTAACCTCATTTATAATATAAAATGATGCCAATTTGCTACCAAATATTTCCTTTAACTCCAGAATTCTTTCAATCGTTAATATAATTATCAATAAAATACATACAAACGAAACTGTTACCTTCTGCGTCTGATGCAATTGTGGTATAACACGCTATAATCAATAGAGTAGGTAATTAATAGGAATTAAAGTGGATACAGAAAATAAAAGGAACTAATCATACATTGAATCTGATTGATCAAAACCACGTTACCATTACATTATGTTGCACTTGGTTAAACGTATCGTGTGGGAAAATTACCTTTGCGTTGCTCTTATTTTAATGTTAACATATTGTTGTACGAGTCATATCTGAACATAGCGACAACGCAAAGGTAATGCAATGATCTCCGTGAGGCGGCGCTGGTTTAGTGGTTAGACTACTCGCCTCTCAACTAGGCGAACCGGGTACGTTCCTGGCGTGGTCGCTCCGGATTTTTAATTTGGAAATCGTGCCGACGATGCCGCTGGTCGGCAGGTTTTCTCGGGGCTCTCCTGTTTCCCCCGGACTGGCACTCCGGCACTTCTCCATACTTACCTCACTTCACCCTCATTGTTAAAAGTGGGATGGACCTGCGCAATTTTTTGTGAAATAGTTGTTTGCGCGAATACGCGTATCTAGGTAAGTAAATGTTCTACGAATACGACTTTTTGTCAGAAAAGATAAAAAAAAAACAATTATCTATGCCCCTATTTTTTTTTACTTTTGTCATATTAAGTGTATTCTTGGAGACAAAATTTCGTGAAATTTGTCAAATATCGCATTTTTAAAGCTTGCGCATGCAGTTTCCTTAAGCGGTAATAGAAAAGTACAACGGTATGGACGTCTTTCATCACATGTAATAAATCCCCACTATTACAAATCTGCAGTACAGCCTCACGACGGAACACTGCACGGCTTGCGCGTAGGAGTGATGAGGCACTAGGCGTGCGTGTTAGTGTCGCCCGTACCGCTCCCTCACTTCTTGACCTTGGACGCTGGGTTCCCACGGAGATCCATCCCACTCTTAAGAGCTGCGCCCAAATCTCTTCAGTCTCCACGAGCTCCTTTTTAGCTACAACGTGCATTGTTCTTGAGCCATCAAGCTCATGTGACGAGGAGACGGACCAGTCATATGGCCACGGATTAGTTCAGAATACAGACGTGAAACGATGATGTATTTTGCGAACTCCAGGAATACACGCCAGCAAAATAGCCTCACCAGCCAGCCAAATGGCAGAACATCGTTCACCAACCAGCTCCCTGGGGACTAATTATCCAGACGACAGCTCGACCAATGGGGTGCATTCTATTATGAGCAATAGGCGATCTGACTCGAGGCCCGTCTCCATAGCTACGCTCAGCCAACGAAAGATCTAGTTCGCTTACATCAAAGGAACCACCACGCCATTTTGATTATGTATACTTACCTGTTCTTTGAAATGAATGGAACATTTCTGAGCGTCGAGTCGATTATTCAAGTGGTTTGAGGCCCGCTATGATCAGAAGGCCTAGCCGTCTTTTTAACATCTGTGCATAAACATGCGACAAAAAGCACAGACTTTCACATTTAGTGTCGATGGCTTGGGAAGTGTCGTCAAGTCGTGTATCAATGGAGAATTCCAATTGTCATAATACAACCGTCGTAGGAACTAACGAAATTAATTTTCCACTTGCATCGTGCTACGTACTTTATTTGCAGTCCCCTTTCAAATACGTTTTCTTTCCTTGTTTCTCACAACCTGTTCTATGCCATCCTCCCTTGGACTGTTCGACACGGGTAGTAAATTAAAATACGTGTAAGCCTTTTGTGGACATTTTCGTGCGATACATACCTCGTAGAAAGAAAGCGTGGGCGCGGACGCGTGCATAAATTTGTTTGATCTCCTCAAAACGTGAAGTCAGTTCGTTGCGTTTGTGCGCTATTTCCTCTTCACGGCGCGGATTTCTTGTTCTGCGACGAGAGGATTGATACGAGGCGGTGCAGGATTTGTATCCACCATCACTGAATCTTCGACGCACATGAGTTTATCTGCACCTAATTGTTGCCAACGCTAGGGTGCGTAGCAGTTCTATGGGCGGTAAAAATATTTTTCCCACCATGTATGTAAAAACTGATATCGTCTAGTTCATTTTATAATACTTGCTTATTTAAATTTTAATCCCTAAAGTCTGCAAGCATTGGAACAGGCACTATGATGTACTCCGCTTCATCCATTTATTTAACTCTCTCTTATTGAGCAATTTATCTACATTACATAGAAACAGGAGACTGCCTGTCTCCCACATATGCGCGCATGTATATGCACATACATACTAGAGCATATACGTGTAAATACATTATAAAATTTTATATGCCACGTAAAACTGTACGTAAGTTACGCATGTAAATAAAAATTATTGTGTGATTTTTAAACTCAATAATATTTCTACAAATTTCTTTACTAATATTAGGGCATTATTTCACAGCTTCAACGAATTTATACAAACACTAACAGCAATCATGATATAAATTAGTACTTTGCATTTAACGTTGAATTTTGCGTAAAGTCAAGACAAAAGCCAAGTCAAGACAAAATTAGTACTACACATGCATACGTGCATACATACATACATACATCCACATAATTATATGCACACTTACATTGCACACAGTACATATCTACATTATATACATGTATACATAATACCTACATACAGACATGCGTTAAAGCATACATGCACAGATACAGACATGCTCACATGCTTACATTAATAAATTACCTACATACACACTCACTCTATTTACAAACATTACACAAAGCGAAATAAAAATGAAGTACCGGCTTTTCTTAATGCTTGTTAAACGCAGCAGCTATTATTGCAGGAGGCTAATCGGAGACCGAATGGCTTGCTGACATAAACTGAACTTATAGGAAAAGAAAAAACTAAAATTACGCTTACGTGCATTGCTTTCTACGGTTCGATACCGGGAATCAACGTGTTCGATAGTGAGAATTTCGCAACCTTGGCATGGAGGCTGTCACTTCACTGTTGCAGGAATATTTGAGGATGTAACCTCAGGCATTGAAACGAAGAAATATTTTTGGATCTGTACTAGCATCAGTTTAAAGCACTGTCGCGTGTAGGAACCAACAAAAATTGGTTTGTGTTTTGATGCTATTTGCAGGTGTTTATGAGACCACCGAATACAGCCCGAACAACGAATGATGTCTCCGCCACATGAGGCACTTTGCTTATTAGATGATTTTTTTCCTGCTGTGTACGCTGTGCATCATTGACTCCATTTCCTTTGCACCGTCCAATATGCAGGATGTAAATCTGGCGAAAATCGTAAGCGAGAAATTCGCCCTCGAGAACGGAAATAAAAAATCGTATTTTGCCAAACTATCGTTAACTACTTGGACATGAAATACGATTCCCTGGATACTAATTTATTCTAAAAAAATATCTGCAATCTGTGAAGAAATCGTTTTGAATACCTTCAGCCTTCAGTAAAGTAATGGGGGAGGCACCCCCTCTTCGGCTAATTTTTTTTTTTTCATGCCATAATTTGTATTAAGAGGGCACAATGAACAAACAAAAAAAAAGGACGTCTTGTCGCAATACCTTCAGGCAAACCGTTATCGAAAAAATTGAACATAAATTAGTTTCCTGAGAGGTAGGCAATACACTATGGCGGTAAGTGTGACTGAGCGATACACTAGTTACGAACATACGACTAGGGTACGCTGTAATGTAAATTTACAATGCGTCATGTGCTACTTGTTAATCTGTGAGAATTACAAACAGGTAATGAGCGATGCCTGCTGGTGTATTCGAAAGCGTGTGTCAGTAAATGTTTAGGCGATGTTCTAAGGTCCTACCACGAGATTTCACTAAACATTACCTCAAGAAAGTTCTCCACACCAAATAATGTGAAAAATACAATGCCTTAGTGTAAATAGCGT
The DNA here is from genome assembly GCA_029891345.1 of Dryococelus australis. Taxonomy (NCBI): domain Eukaryota; kingdom Metazoa; phylum Arthropoda; class Insecta; order Phasmatodea; family Phasmatidae; genus Dryococelus; species Dryococelus australis. The sequence continues at coordinate 163,165,077 of CM056993.1, read as the reverse complement.
TTAAAATTAAGTGAGCTTAAACAACATAAGTTTGGATCATATTGTTGAACAATGTGATTTGTATATATCGTGTCCCTGTGAAAATAACTTAGGTTTTTGTGGTATGCACCCTCGAAAGAGGCCAGGCAATAATCGTGTACGTAAATTGAAAAGTAAATAAAGGTTTTGACATTTGTAAGACACTGGCACATGGAAACGACAGAATGTCGAGCTGCGCTACAGTAACCTTCATTTAGCGATGAGTCGACACTTAATGTTTACAGCTTAGCTGATTGCTGCCTTGGCGGTAGGCAACCTGTGTGGTTCATTTGGTGAATGTGTTGCAGTCCGAACCCCCTGCGATACAACGCCACAACTGGAAATGTGCGCGTGCATCATTCACGACCACACGCTAGCAGCATTAGGTAAATGGGCCGCAATCAGACCCGAATGTCTGTGACCCTAAGAACATGGACAGATACACACCTGCAGAGCTTATCGGCATGCTTTTTATTTATGGCGAAGCTAAGTGAAGTGGTGGGTCAGCTGCACGACCTTATCGCGAACGATATCCAAACAGACTGCACGCAGTGCATGCAATTTTTGCAAGAATCGTCTAGCGCCTGCGAGATACAGGGAGACTTCTACCAAACTGTCAGAACTGTTTTGTTCAAGCGACAAAGCGTACACCACGCTTTGTAGAAGACGTCATTATACGAGTCGAAGATCAAATATCGACGAGCAACCCTGCCATTACACGTGTTTGGGTTCGTTCATCACACATGAAGGTGTGGAATGTCTTCAATGGACAGCAGCTTCACTATTACGACGCACGTCGACACCAAGCATTAGAGCCACGTGACTTTCCACCCAGACATGAGTTTTGTGCATGGTTTCTGCAGAAGGCAGCTCGTGACCTAGAGATTCCGAACCTCGGAACAGACGAAGCCTATTTCACACGTAATGGTGTGTACAGCAGCCACAACAGCCATGTGTGGGCTAATAAAAACCCACATGCCACGGTCGTGAGATTCCGCCAAGATATGTTTTTGTTGAACATGTTGCTGCCAGCAGTGTTATCCGGGGCTGGCAAGCGACGCTCGAGCACCTGGGACGGTGCGACCACTACGAGCCAGCCCGGCTGTTATTAAAGAATCCCCCGCCGAGGAAGGTGGAGAGGCTAGGCGGAGCAGTATATAAGGTTGGAACAATGGCGGCTAGCGGCCATCTTGCTCCCGAGGGACCGACGAGACGCCAGCGAGGAGGACCACCAGGTCGTGGTCCCCGCTTCTACACCCAGCACTGCCACTGTCGTGGAGGTCTCGCTCGACAAAGCCGACACGACAGCCAAATGGTAATTATAATCCCAGTAGGGCGCCAGAGGTTATGCTGAGTTAGGGCCCTCGTCTTAAATATCAAGACTCTCTGAGTCGTGAGCATTCTGATACTGATCGTTGCAGTAAGTCAAGTAGAAGCGTTAACTGTCCCTGTTGCTTCTCGATAAGTGATAATGAACTGAAGTGAAATAAAACTGAGGGCTACTTGTATTGTATCTTTGTGATTAAGCTGTGAGATAGTAAATCCTAGCGAACTGTATATGAGTGCTCTATCATCTAGTTACCGACATCCCCCTTCCTTGCGTGGCCTCATTCATCCTCAGGACAGGTCACAGCAATGTGGGTTAGCTTAGTCCATGCATGACCACTTAGTAGGACCGTATATGTTACCAGCACGTCTTAGTGTACCAGCGCTTCTTACAATACACACTGCCCGCGTTGCTGGAGGATGTGCCGCTAATGATACGTGACCGCTTGTGGATACAGCACGATGAGGTACCACCACACAACAATGCTCCTGCCGTACGTGAGCGCCTCGGCCAAGTATTTCCAGGGAGATGGATCGGCAGGGGAGGCCCTGTCGCTTGGCCTGCTCGCTCCCCCGATCTGTCACCCCTAGAAGTCTACCTGTGGGAAGAGCCTTGCCTACGAGACGCCGGTGACACGGCAGAAAAACTAGTGGTTACGCATGGTAGCAGAGGGCGAAATGATTCGAAGCAATGCCAACATTTCCCAGAATGTGCGATAGTCTTTGCTGTGGCGTTATAATGCCCGCATTAATGAAGGTGGCCGGATTGTCGAGCACCTGTTGTGATATTATTATAAGCATATATCAGTTGGACATGATGCTTTGTAACATTACAGTACAGTGTTCGCTATCGAGCTTGTCGCACACGTATAATTCAGTTACACCTCCTGTGCCACAGCGTGTTGCCTACCTCTCAGTAAGCCAAACGTGGGGTAAGGCGAAATGTATTCGAAACGATTTCTTCACAGATTGCAGAACTTGTTATCATACACTGAGAAAAAGGTTTTGTTTAATCAAACAAGATTGGTTTGATACAACCAAATTATTTGTTTATATAAGGGCAATGAAATACTTTGCTGCTGAAACCAAATTAATTTGTGGTTCTTATTTGGTTGTCCCAAATTGTAAGATTTGGTCTGTATAACTAAATATTTGTTTGGCTACACGTACATTAAACAGTTTGTCCCGATATAAAAGAATTTTACAAGTTCGACCGAGTTTCGAATCTAGATCACCTGCGCCCGAGCGCTACGAAATAGTATTCTCAGCTAATGTGACAAGTTTTGGAGCCGGAAAGCTTTTAAAAATAAATACTGCAAATATTGGGCAATGTGTGCAAACAAACATGTCAATTTTTACAGCTTTACTTGTCAGTTTCTTGTTGCATTATTTTATTAATATTTTTATACGATTTTTAAGCATCAATAGATGCACTAACAAACACGGTTACTAACTTAATTGTCACAAAAAATGCAAACAAACTATCGAACTTTATTTTCTAACGAAGGCAGTCAAATGGGTGGCCAAACAAATATACACAGTTGATTCAACAAAATATTAAGTTCACAGTCTAATGTTTTTTGGCCCAACACAGAGTTTTTTTTATTGAAACATATTTTGTTAGGCGAACAAAAGTAATTTTGTTACTTTCAAAGTTTGTTTGCTCAACAGTATATTCTGTTAGGATAACTAAACATATATTTACCCTATACAAAAAAAATATTTTGTTCGATTTTCTTTCAGTGTAAAACAGTATCCAAAGAATCGTACTTTATGTCTAAGTTGAGATAGTTTTTTTTTTTTTTTTTTTTTTTTTTTTCCAAAATACGATTTTTAATTTTCAATGTTAAGAGCGAATTTCTTCCTTGCGACTTTTATCAGGCTATAAGTCGCATCATATAACTTTACCTCATTTTCGATAAGGAAACACATCACAAAGTTTATAAAATAGTTTCATATACTGTATAGTCGTTAAGACTTGAAAAGGGCCTAGGCTTGGAAGAGACCGAACTAAAGTAGCTGGACTTAGGTCCAGTCTGTCTGTCTCTCAGAGTACTGTGAGAAAATAAATGTCAGGAACGCACAATGATGAAGGGAATACGAAATAAATGCCTCGAAGTGACACGTACTCCAAAGGAAAAGGAACTAGAAATTAGTATAAAATTACGAAATATGCAGTCAGTCAGAATTAGAAAAACCACACGAATACAATGGTTCCTGGATCGTTAATTATGTCATTTTAGAAAGAGATAAGGTCTCATCAATGGCTACAAATATTTACAGTTTTCAGAATATTGGATGATTAATAGGTGAAAACTTGTATGTGTTAAGTGCTAAGCTGCAGTTTGACAGGTCGACAAGATGCTATCTGGGAGCTGCAACGCACTTCCTTAAGAAATAGAATTAAAGGTACGAGGATGAAATAACCAATCTTGATGGAAGGACACCAGAAACCAGACCGGGTTGGCTGTAACTGCCCAGTTTGACTCAGTCAAAACTGCGTGACTATAATGAATGAATAAAAATATGTTATTAACACCGTCACATACTATCCTGAGTATATTTTTTTACGTACGACGTGTTGAAGTGCAGGTGAAGTCACTGTCGGTGGTGTAAAGCCTCAGGAGATATCTCAAATTATTTAATAATATATTCATAATTACTTTTCACACCAAATTCAGACCTTGTTGGAACGATGAATTATTTTGTACATTACGGTGTTAAGAGGCAACGGCACAGTTTAGATGTATTTTATATGTAAGTGTAGCGTGTAGCAAATTTTAAAAAGAATTGTGGAAATTCTGTTGACAAGCAAACCCGAATAACTGCGGTATTTGTATTTTTTTTTTTTGCCTCATGTAGAACTACAGTTCTAGGGGGTAAATAAAGACGGCTCAGGAATTCTTTTATTAAGTTATTGCTTGTAAATATTTTATAAAATGTTTCAAAATCGTAACTTATTTTTCCCGCTTGTCTTTTAAAAGCGAATGGAATGCAATACACCTACTATTGTGTATGTGTATGGCGTGTGTGTCATTGCAATATCTATTATTCCATAAATTTGGCAGTTTTGTGATAGTTCATAAATTTACAGATACGATGCCAAATTTAATTAATATCAAACGGTGTCTGGAAAATATAACACATCAGTTTCCAAAAATTTATACAATGTTACACCTTGATTATAGGAACTTGATCATTTAAACAGGTACTAATTTCGAATTATTCAAATTATTCTTGGATTAATAATATGTAGGTTTGTGCGAATAGTAAATTTCTTTAAACCAATTGATTATTACGATGTACAGTCTGAACGAAGAACTTTCTCCATTAGACAGATGTACGAAGAAAAGAATACGTCTTTGTAACTCAAAACTAGGCTTTCTTCTTCTTGTAGTTCATATCCGTTCCGGATGTTGGCAACCATCCCAGTTGTGCTATCTCTATTAAGCACTGCTCGGAATAACTCTGTAGATGTCTTAGTGGTCCATGTTTTGAGGTTTTTCGACCAGGAAATTCTTCTCCTACCAGCGCTTCTCTTCCAGGGTATCTTTCCTTGTAGAATAGACTTCAGTAGCTACTTGGTGTTAATAAATAATCTATACTGCTTATTGGTAACATCTTTTAGAAACCATCATATTCTACAAAGATTCAGCCGGATTTCCTGATCAAAACATTAAAATAAGTAGAAGTCTCTCAAACTTGAGGACATCTGACAAAACTTCCCTAGGAGAATGCACCCTGCTGTACTTTTTGTCAATAAAGTAATAGCAAATTTAAAAACCATATTTTTTCGAACATGTCACATTTTTCCATTTCTACGAGTAGCGGTTTTGGCGCAACCAAAGTACTTTCAATCTGAGAACACCAATGGTAACATCTTAGAATTCCAGGAAATATTTACAAATTATATTAAATATCTTTAATAATAATTTTTACTTAACTCGAGAGTAGATTGTGTTTCGAGGTCCATTTTACATGTTTCAGGAAGAACACGATACCCAATTTTAATTGTCAACGACATTTTCATACGTATGTACAGGTTTTTTTTTTTTTTTTTTCTTTTTTCAAATTTAATTGTTTGCAGGTTTTTAAGATGACGTATAAATATATTAATGCTTATTGAGAATTTCAAATGTGATTTCTCATAGTAGTGTTAATTTTTCCGACCAGGCATTTTCCAAATTAGTTTTACGAAGGTGTAGTGTTATATTTTTGAAGTGTAGGCAAGCTCTTCCTTCGCAGACTTTTTGCTTTAAATGAGAAATACTTTACAGACAAATTTTGGGCGTTTTATATTTATTTACTTGTGACGTTTGCTACAACATTGCTACAGTAGCACTTACAAGAGTTTAGCCACCCCTAAGCAGAATAAGAACTAGCACACAAACTCTGGGTGGTACGAAATACAGTTTGAGTTTTTAACGTACGCATTTTATGAACATTCAATATTATAACAATTGCCTAATGTTAAATATTATTTAATTCAGTCAGTTTACCTTTCATACTTTAAATAAATTTGCATGATACTCCAATTAAATAATTATTCGTGTATTTTGTAGTGTAGGGTAGAATTTGGTTGCGAAAAGTTTGGCGGTGAAAATTTCACATCCTGGAGAGTAATTATAATCAAACTTAAATAATTCTGGTGTGCAATTGCACATTTTTAACGTTTGAGCATATGTGTGAAGCCTATTTGATACCCAGCATCGAGGAGATGAGAAATTTGCTCGGAAACCGCTATGCTCACGAAATATCGACATGTTCAGCCATTCTTTGTATAAACGGGTCTCATAAAACACTAACCATACTCGTATTACATAGTTAACTGTTCATGTTCCTAAGATTTTTCTATCGCTTAAAAACGGTTTACAATATTGTGAATTAAATGTTTTGTCCTATTTTTAAATATTGGCACGGACACATCCTCAACATTTGCAGGCATCTGTTGACTGCTCTAAAATGTTAAGCTCCATGAGTAGAGGAAGCAAGTCAGTTCTGGGTCACTGCTAGAAAGACATGTTAATGGAGCGACCTAATTAGCATAATTACCTAATTAGCATATGAAGATGAGATTAATTAGTTGTTTGATTAATTGATAAATAATTATATTAATTAACCGATTAATTAAATTGATTAATTCGATTAATCAATCAATTAAAAAGTTTTCATAACATTTTTATATAATTTTTATATCAAATAATGCTTATTAATTTATTCATGTCATAAGGGTCGTATTGGCGGATGAGGTCCGGTGTGGACTGTATGAGGTTCGGGGCCGAATGACCAGAGGAGAGGGTTGTAATTGTTCATATAGGAGTTAATGTTGGTGTAAAAATGGTATAAGGGACAATTTTTAATTTTTTTGTTTGTGACTGATCTGCAGAGCGAGCTACATGGCCAGGTCGAATGTCTGGAGGCATACTGATGTTTTAAATAGTTTAGATGCGGGAGAAATGTTTTATTTATGGCAAAGTAACAATTTTATTTAATTAAAAGAGACGTTGAAATAGGTTACCGAACGAATTACTTTAATCTCACCTCGAAGAGCATAAATATAACGAACTATTTCGGCAAAGCAAATGAAATAGGGATGAATCATTAATCAAAAGACTTCAATCATGTAACATTGAATCCAGACTTACATATTCACCAAACCTACTTGTTTTAATGTGATGAAACTGTTTTCTTTATCAAAGAAACTGAGTGTCACTTTAATTACATACCATTGAATCTACAGACACGTATTCATTAAACCGACTTTAATAATGAGATTACCGAATGGAACATATAAAACTAAACAAACACCCAGCTAATATAAAATTACTCCACACCCCCTACCCTCCCAACAAAAGTACACAAACTTTGCATACTTCACCCTCATTGGCTCTCTAAACATGCATCAAGGAATGCCTTACAAAAGTTATTGAGTTTACTATGAATGTATTTAAATTGCATGCACACAAATTTTCTCCTAACCCAAATATCCAAGAAAATCGCTTTGCTCTCAACACCAAGTTTAAATAAATGTATGTATTTAAATCTTGATGGCTACTTAAATGTAACACAAACTACCTAACATGTTTTCATAAATAGTTAGTGAAACATATATGCCTGTATATGCTTTAAGGCATGTAATATTCCCCAATAATTGTATAAACTGCCCTGTTAAGAACAATATTTTAGCTAAACAAATATTCTAAACACTGTATACGTGAGATATTCCCATTCGTTCATGCAGCGCGAAGGTTAGGGAGGTGGACTGTGAAGGCTAGAAGAGGCGGATTTGTGAAGGATAACGCCACGAGGAGAGATTGGTTGTAGGGAGCTGGCGGACCTCCTTCCTCACGAGAGCAGACTGTGTTCTGAATACTTCCAAATTCCCCCGACTTGAGCGCTCAACTCTACATGCTCCTCCTCTCCCCCTCACACCTCCTCCAGCCACCTAGCCACACATATCTGCCATAGTCGCTCAATTCACCCTGCACGGGCTCAACAAAAGCAATGCTGTTCACCGATTCTCTTTCGTCGGCCGTGGTCTCCGGCACTCAAAAAGGCTCAAGCGCAATCTCTTATGCTGAGGCAAGTGTGGGTGAAGCGCCTGCAGCTACTTTCCCATGGAACCAATGTTCCCAGAGACCAAACTTATTAAAAAACCTGCAGGATTTTTTTTTCCATCTACCGCGATTCTACAAAAATTTTAAACATACATGCGAAAATATTCTGTAAACACGTTTTCTCTATGAAAGTAAAAGTTTTTAAACCAACCTTTGTATACGCAAACATGAAATGTGATTTTACAAATGCGCTCAACTAAGATTTTCGGTTATTACTCTGATTAATAAAGAGAGAAAAAAAAGTTTTTGGTTATTGTGAATGAATGGTGAAAAATATAATATCATATGAAAATAAGTGAAGTTTAGCCACTACAAATCATATCTACTATGAGAGTAATCAGTGAAAAATTACTATTACTTAATTAATTAATAAAAATTTTGCTTGAAAAATTACAAAATTGTGTCTCAAGAGTAAAAAAATATAGTCGATCGCATTTTCGAAAAAAAAATTACTAAGGCTAATTCAAGCCTGAACGAATAGCAGTTTTAAAAATGTCATACTATCATTAACAAGAGAGCTCAAATGCTGTATATCAATTCTAGAAACAAATATGAAATGGGCCTCTTCAAAAGGCCTTAACAAGACAACTTAAAACCAATTGTAGCATTTAAATTTAAGGTTTCAGAGCGAATCCTGTAGTTAACAAATTTAATTACAAGATTATCGATTTTGGCTTTTACATAATGTTAAACTGAGAATCTCCCTCTCAACTCCAAGAAAATTTATTTTCCTGAAATAAGTAAAGATGAGGATCAATCTAGTATGGTTCTTAAAATAGCGTAGTGATGGTTAGGCTTCGAACAAAGTCCAAGAGAGCGCACATCCCCTTCCCACCCTAAATATTACCCAGAATGGAAAGCACCAAGAAACAAGACGTCTTCCCTTGTTCTACCCCACCAGAATCCTGCTAGAGATTTCACTCCCTTATTTCTTTCCCTAAAACATGAACTGTGAAGGTGCAGTTGAAAAAAATGAAAGATTTGGTTTTCCCCTCCCCCCATCACAACAAGGACAGCCCTACAGCCTGCTGGACCTCTCCGCACCACATGGGCAAACATGGAGAATAAGTAGTTCAGAGTTTCCCTGCCAGAGAGTGCAAGAGGTGCACATCTTGCTCCCCTGCCTGTCTTACATGGCGAGCAAGCCAAGAGGCACACACCCTACACCCCCAGCCATTCCCGCATGCCCTTTGCCAAGCCAACTGCACCTCTGTAACAACATTTATATTTCTAAAATGCCACATCTCCAATATTATATTATGTTATTTTACCCAATACAAAATTAAGAAATACTCCCTAAAATACTTACCAAATGTCTAAATATTATACAATATTAAAAAAGCTGGATGCGAGCACTGTAACCGCTTGTGAACTAGTTTATATGCTTCAAAGAATATTTAGTGTGTGAACAACACAAGAGAAAAGCTGGGAAATAAGAATTTTATCCATAGCCAGCCGCCACAAAACTTCTGGTTACCCAACTTGCAGAGAAAACCATTACAAGCAGAGACTTGGGAAGTAAGAATTCAATTCTGTGTTGCTGAAAGCAGTTACCAAGCACGGCACTGTTCTCCCGCTCTCCGACAAAACCCTGCTAAGCAGAGGATAGCGTGAAATACAGTTTGTAGAAATAAAAGCAAGAGTAACTTTTTACAATTGCCATCCCCGTTCACAGAGACCCGGCCCACCTCTGTTACAAATAGCTCTTCCACACACAAAATATTTTAAATAAATAATTATCCAACACAAGTACACAAAATAGTGGGTTCCGGGTTCGAATCCTGGGTAAGGCATTGCATCATAAAATATAGATTCTGAGCTCATATCCTGGGCAGGACATGACAAGTTAGTTTGTATGCATGAATCCTGGGTAAGGCATTGCATCTTAAAAGATAGATTCTGAGCTCATATCCTGGGCAGGACATGACAAGTTAGTTTGTAGGTGTGAATCCTAGATAATATAAGCTGGGTTTGATTCTCGCACAAAACATGGGTAGTATAAGCTGGGTTCGATTCCCGGGTAAGAGATGGATTAGTTTCCCCTGTAATTTAATTCAGAATCCTTGCATAATAATAGATGGGACACTAACTACCTAAATGCTTGTTACATAATTACAATAATAGATATTCAACAACCATATGTGCTGCATTACAAACACTTGAATCCTGGAATAGTATTGCATAAAAAAATATGTACAAAATCGGTAAATAAATGTTAGTTTAATCACTAACACCGATGAAATATTCATATTTCACATTAAAAGTATCAATTCAATACAATTATAAACGATAAAAAATTCAAAAAAACGTGATAATTCACTAAAAAGCTTTTAGTTGCACTTAAATCATTTATGGAAGTCATACTTCCTTTAGTAAAAAAAATGTTTTATTATCAAATATTGTGTTTTCCACTTACATTTCTAAATCTATAGCAGTAGCCCTGCCTGACTCTTTGCTCAGAATGCGTTGTTTGAGTGAAGGATATCTGTGCAATGGATGATTGAGCCTCGAGTAACTCTAAGGAAAGATTTGGTTTGATGTGTGATAGGGTAGCTTGGGCATATAATGTCTATTTAAGTAGTTTTATAAACAGATGGAGGACTGAGTGTGTGTGAATGTGTGAGTGCATGACTGTGAGTGTGAGTGCAGTGAAATGTGATTAAAATTTAATTCCACATGTACTTTTATGTACATTTGAGTTTATTTAACAGAGTTCAGAGAGTTGTCAGGTGAACCACCAGTAGTAGCTGCTACACTATATGGAATAGGGCCATGTCAATAAAATGCAGCCTGCCCCTCTTTTCACTGTTTAAATATTTGTAAAGTGTGTAAAAAACATCTAGAATCTATCACCGATTCCTCTGATAAGTTTTGGTTAGGAAGGCAGGACTGCTTAACTGTGTGTGTGTGTGTACAGGGAAAAATTGTGTTCTCAATAAATATTAGATGGCGTGTTGACTTGTATTTGAGAGGCCATTTAACAGAGTTTAGAGGGAGATTCTCGGTAAGCACCATAGTATTGCACTATGGAAATGGGTGTGACAATATCTCAGACCAAGGACCTTTCTAAACTGTTAAATACTGGTAAATATATTTCAATACCTTGTAGAATATAAATACAAAGTACTCAGAAGAAAATAGGTGCATGACTGTGAGTATGATTGCAAGGGTGCATTGTGTATTTAATTTTTAAGTTTGTAAGTATTTTTAAAGAAAAATTTAAGGGAGGTGTGTTTTGTGTATGAACAGTTTAGGAACTGTTCCAAAGTTCATAAACTTTGGAACAGTTAAAACAAAATAGAACTACACTGCTCATGATAAGCATGAGGGGGAGATGCATAATCTCAGCTCCCAAGCTTGTTCAGTATGAGTTGACTGCAGAAGAACAGTTGGAAGATGGATAAATGAGTCTTGAGTATTTTTAATTAATGAAATGTTTTTGATGTGTATGTGATGGGGTAGATTGGGTATTTAAGTTCATTTTAAAAGTTGAATACTGGTATTTTTTTAAATATTATTTTTAAAAGTGTTTGTTTAGTTGTAATTACTATTATTACCCAGTGTGTTGCTCCCTCGAAATTTTAAAATTAAGATCATTATTTGACAATGTAATGTATTTTTATAGTGTAAATAATTTTTATGGCATACCTTAGAATATATTTTTTGATGGTTTAATATTCATAAAAAATGTTCACAGTGTAAAGTATGTTTGGCAATGTAAAATATTTTTGATGGTGTACACTAGTTTTATTTTTTTATGGTGTCGAGTAATTCATGTTAATATTTGAAGTTTTGTCTTAAACAAATTATTTTTGCTAGTCAAAATAAAAGTATTAAATACGGCGTAAACACAGTCTGATAGCTTATTACAAAGTGCGAAGTCCATGTGTGAAATGCCTTGCTATGTAGTGAACTGGTAACTGTCGCATGGTGGTCGACAGCAGTCATGTCAACCGGTGTAGTAGATTCATCGGATGGCAGGGGAAGTGTCTCCATAATTCTAGGAGTAATGCTTCATGCAGGTGTTGAAGGAACGGTTCATTGCAGTGCGCTGGGAAAGGGAAGCAGCACTTACTGCAGGCACAGAGGAGATGCTTGTGGTCTGATAGGATGGGGAAGGGGACAGTATCCAATACATAGCGCTAGCTGACCAAGCACCTAAGCTTACTCACTCCTTTCTTCATCCTGCTGTTCGCACACGAATCCACTCGATTCAGGCAGCTCGCTTCGCCCGCTCTCTTCCTTCCTTTGTGACCACGCTTCACCGACTCTCTCGGCAGCTTTTGCTAAATGGCTGTTTCTGTAAACCACTTCACTCTCAACGACAGTTCCTCCTCGCTGTACACATCACAGCTCATCCTTGTCGTTTTCACACACTGTCTCCCTCTCCCCACCATGCTCTCCTGTTTCACGCAGCTTTGTCAGACTTGCTTTGTCGAGAATGCCTCGGCACACCTCGCCCTGCCACTCTCTCTCGCCGTCCACAGTCCCGGTCTATTTATAAACAAGAACAGCTCCGTCGTGGCTCAGTGCACATTGCAGGAAATAAACTCTCTCATGCTGTGGACGATTCGTTTACACAAGTATTTAGGGCATTAAATGTTAACAATTTCGCTGTGAAATCCATTTGCATGAATATAATTTATAACAGTATTGGTTTCTGATGTGGTCAAACAAAATAATATGTCAGTCATTAGGATGAGTGAATGAAAATTACATATTTTGATTACAGAATACATACCAAGCAATTTTTTTTGTTAGGTTGATATGGTTGTTGTAGCTAAGTGTGTAAAAAAAGTTACACCCATGATTAAATACATAGTACTAACACAAACAGTTTGTAAAAGTTATGACCATAGATAGCCAAACTAATATATTTTATGTAAACAATGATTCACTCATTTCTTTAAGATATATATTATGTTTGATATAAAATGAAACATACTTTCAGTTCGAAATGCAATTTATTATGTTCAATTTTTCAAACAAACATAACATTTATATACATATACAAATATAACATTTCCTCATAAAATATTTTAGTTACATATACAAGCAATCTTCTTTATTCATTTAAGCACTACACTTTGACATAGTGAAGTTCATATCTGGAAACGATGCTGATGTTAACATTTTAGATAATGCTGCGGGGAGACTGACTTGATATTCGCTCAAATTACATTAAATGGTTTTATTCTAGATGAATTGTTGGTTCATTGACTGTCAGATTAGATTATTCACACATTCTTGATATGGTTTGGAGCTTTATTCACTCATTGAAGGTGGCTTAGCTGAATTTATTATGATATAGAGTGTAGTCAGAGGCAGTGAAGAGAATTTGTGAGCTTGTGAGGTCTTGAGGGCTGATGAGGGTGAAGCAAGTGATGGAACAGCATTTGATTACATATCTTCTTATAGACACTAAGTAGGATTACTTCCAACCAGCGAAAAATGGTTGGTATTTGGAACACATTAACTAAATTTTTTAAATTTTTGTGAAGTAATGTACTGTGGTAGAGTTATAAAAGGCACTAATATCTATAGAATGTAGAATGGAGACAGCTTGAATTTGAAAGTAGAAAGTTTCTGTAGAGGATTCCTCTGCTGTGATGGATTTAAAATATTTACAGGATATATTTACACTAAGATATACTGGCTGGGGTGATGATGTAGTTAATTCTAACAGAGACTTCCTACACCTTGTAAAAATCTTTGAAGTCTATATCAGACTCTGTTTGGTCATTACATATCCTAGCATCAGTCAGTCTGCCTGCAAAAGCTGTGCTCAATTTTTAATAATTGAGCTTGTGCAAAGCAGCAAGCGATTTACCTCACAATCCTGTATCAATGTTGCAGCATATTGAATGAAATACTGTAGTTGTAGCAGGAAATTTCAACTTTGGCGCTGACTGTGAAGGCAATTGTGGAGGTGAATGTGGAGGTAAAGTTGGATGTGGAGGTGGAGGTGGAGGCGAATTTGGAGGCGGAGGTGAATGTGGAGGTGAATGTGGTGGTAGAGGAGGATGTGAAGGGTTCTGCTTCTTGCAGAAATTGCATTGCAACTGTTTGTTTGAATTTTTCATTCTATAGCTTGTTCCTTCATGTTGTCAAAAATTCTGTGAATCTGTAAATGTTTTACCACAGAAATTGCACAGCAAAGCCCTCATTGCTTCCATACTCTTCCAGGTCTAGAATGGAACTGAAAGTTTCCAACCTTTTATAGTCAGCTTTAGAGAATTCTAAGAAGTGCAAAATGAGAGAAATAGTTAAATTCTAGGAATTGTAAATTAGTTTATAAGCACATTTATTTTTTTAATGTATGTTTAATTTTTAAATAGCTTTCAAAGCTTTATTGCTAAATGAATGTAACTATTATTATGTAGTCGGAATATGGGAATATTACAATTAATGTATTAATTAAGTTAGTAAAATACAAAAAAAAAGTAGTTCCAAACCATTAATTTTGCTACAAAATACTTATTGACAAAATTAGATGTTTACAAAAACACACATTTACATAATTTCTTACCTTTGAAAATATTTGTAGTATTTCCATCTGTTTGATTGTCTTGCAATAGTAGTATGCATTCTGGTAAAAGAGCAAATACATTTCTTCAATATAAGAGTTGTATTCGGAAATATAACGTTTTGTCATATCTGGACAAGATATTAAATCATTGGAATTTTTCACCTTCTAATGGATATTTTTGGAATGAAACAAACAAGAGTTCCAAAGATGCAAATAGTAGTTGAGTGTAAAAAAAGACTTGTTTACAAAAACAGTGAAACTGTTACTTTCCAAAACATTTTCTAAAAGGTTTACTACAGTGTGCAATTAACTTTGTAATATTCACTTTACATTTTGATTTTTGTATTCACAAGCACATGACCTCATTATTTCTTGATCCAGCTTTACAAAGTATTGACTTGCACAAATCAAGTACTTTTATATACTAAATTCAACTCATCCAGGATAATGCCATATTACTTGTATAATATCCACTGGTGACTCATTTGGAGAATCCTCATAATCTGTTTCACCCAAGTCAAACATCAATGCCCATGTTAGCATCAATTTAGAGTTTTCCTTTGCAGATAGGAATTTTGAATTGGATCTGAATATTTTATGCAATTGTTTGAATGATGGACAATTGTATTCTTTTTGAATAGCTGTTACTTTCCCATTCCACACACTTTGCAAGATACATTTTTGATCGACTTCACCTACATATATTTCACAATTATTTAAGTATTGTTTGCAAATATCTTCAATATTCTCACACTCCATACACCCACTTTCCCAGGTTAAATAGTGTTGATGTCAAGTAACACATCTATTTGTTTTCTTGTACTTAGGACTTAGATATTTCCAGTGGAACTGTGGTTTGAAGCTGAATACCATTGTGTGTTCTTCCATGTCAGTAATAGACAATATTTTAATAATAAATTTTTCTGGGGATTGGAATCCTCACTCATTGCAAAACATGTTAATACCATGTCTTGTTGTCTACTGACTCAAGTCATTATCTTCAACAGCTTATCTCTTACATTATAGCTTGCCAATAAATCGTGAGTTATTAACACATAAGCTTGCATATTTCCCAGAATTGGTGTATTTCCAATAATTTCAATTTGCAATCAATAATGCTATTGGTAATTGTGTTGTCTTGTTTGCTTACATGAAATACCAATAACATTCTGCTGGTTCTAAATGATTCAGGTTCTATTATTATTGAACTGATTTTGTTATAATACATATCCTGGAATTTTGAGTACATATTGTAACAAATAAGGAATTCCCCTTTTCAAAGTTTGCATTTAAATTGGTATAGGAATATGCTTGACTGTTTAGATACCATTTAATATTTTTCATATCACAATTAACGAATACTGATCTATTAGTTTTAAATTATTTTGTCAATTTGTTTGAAAAGAAATTATAACAAATCATGGTTTCTCAGATGGAAAACTTGATTTCACATTCCAATTAACTTTTTGTGATGTTGATAGAGCTTGAAATATCTCCAAAGCCAACGACCTAAACACAATATCTAGATTCTTCTCTTTTTCGATATGTTTTGAAAATTTTACATGTTCATGAGTTTTGATTTCCATATGTGGCATTGGCCATTTGATACCATTTAATTTGAATGTTACACCTTCCTCATTATTAGCTGTGCTGTGTATAGCATTGAAATGTGTGTTACTGAATAGGATAACTAATTCTTGTTTTGTATTTAAATATTACATGTTTAATTCCTCAGCAATTCCAGGTACCGTACTTAACTGAATAGCAACCGCATATTTTCCAGCTGGGTTTATATGTAGTGTAAAATTATTAGCATTGCTCCACCCAGCCATTAGCCCTGTATAAAGATTTTTTTCAGTTTCCAAGAGATATTGCTTTATTGTGGAAGTAATTCCAACATCCTGTGATTGGTCGATTTCAACACCATTGAGCAGATATGCAATTCTTTCGATTTAATGAAGTAAAATGTTTCTCACAATTCCTGTACTTGCTGGAATAGTTGCATCTGCTGTCTTTTGTTTTCTTCCTCTAAACCTTAAACTTGATTTCGATGTTAATGTGTATATATTGTGATTTTCTATGGCAATCCTTATTTCCAATGTAAATATATACAGTCCTTACAGTCCTACTCGAAATGGTTCATATATATGTATTTCCATATTGGTGGTTGCATCATCATTATTTATTCAACACTAAGTATATCTTCCATTTCTATTAATGGTATATCCTAATTACTTTAAAAACAATCTTTTGCCCTATGTTATCTTTACATGTATATTGTTTTAAATGGTCGTTTAATCTTCTTATTACATCTATTTATAACTCCTTATTTCTAAATATGTTTTTGAAACATAATTTTGAAATGAAGCACCTTCTAAGTGTCCGAATTTAATATTGTATACAATACCCATTTTGATTGTAATGTGCAATTGAATGCAACTGTATATATAGATTTTTAAAAATATAAATTGATGGTAATTTATTCATTTCTAAAATTAATTAGTTTACTGTCTTGATCGATGATTGTAACAACTATTTAATAAATGTGATTCACTATTACTGGAAGATATATCAATGTATTTGTTTTTAAATTATTTGTAACCTTGAACTGCTGCACATGTGAATTCATTTATTGTATTTGTCAGTTTTCCATTCAAATTAAATCTGCCTACAATATTAACATTTATAAAATATACATTAAGGGACAATATATTAACCTGTTTTGACAATTTATGCAATTGATTAGCTGGATATACTCTCCTTTCATAACCTAACTTTTTGCAATTGAATTGTCTTCTATGAAATGGATATCGACATTACTATATACCACACTAGTTAATATATTTCGATTTCAACGTATTTGGAATAGTATATTTTAAGGTAATGTCACTTAATGAACATTTCTAAGTCATCCAACTCATAATATCCTTCTGGTATCACAATCTTATAGATTTTTCACCATTGTTGAACATAAATTATTCCTTCTGGTATCACAATCTTATAGATTTTTCACCATTGTTGAACGTAAATTATTGATTCTCTATAACAATTTTTGGGATGCTATTGAAAGTACCGAATTCGATTATAATTATTTGCCATTCTCCATCTGCCTCCAATGCTGGGATATATAATGACCGCAATTGCGACGAATTTCCACTCAATATTAATGTAATTGACATATTACTAAACAGTTTTACTATTACATTGATATATATCCTATTTATAGTCAAAAAACATAAATATAATGACCACAATTGACTGTATTTGGTATTTGTTCCATCTTGTAATTCTATCTTAGTTGCACGTTTTTCTAATAATTGTGTATATCAATTGGAGGACATAAATCGCCAAAACTGTCATAATACAATGATTGATTTAGGTTTTTAATTAATGCAACCCGATGTGTTCCTTCGTTTTTTTTAGAATCTAAATTAGCAATCATACATTTGCGAAGGGATGGTTTCTTTGGTAATTTTTCTCCTATATACATACCTTGGAAATTGGGAATATCCAGTGTCTTTACAAATACATTAGTGTCTTTGTTTGTTAATAAATGTTTTTGAAGACTTTTTAGGACTTTCCGCGTTTCTTTCCACGTTTGAAGTTTTTTCATCCTTCACTAACTTTATTTGGTTTAATATGCATTCCTTTACCACTTGATTTACTTGATTTAGCAACATATGAAATGCCTCCCATTGAAGCTCGAAGAGCTGAAATATTCCACCTTTCTTGGTTTTTCATTTCGTTTAGTGTTTTTTACCCATATATGTTTTCATCTTCGCCTGCATAACTTTGTCAATGACCCAAGCACCTAGTTTTGTCTGTGGATGTAGGCGGGTTCTTCCTTATATTTGCTGCTTTATCAGCTAGAATTGTATCCGCTATATGTTTTTCTTTCAAATAATTTGTTTGACCATATACTATATTGTGTTCTTTACAAGCATTTTTCAAAGTGTTTACTCCTTGGTCATTGTGTGACAAATGTTTTGCAAGCTTAGTCCCAGTTCCGCAATGATTGTATTTTGGTAAATGCAATTCAAATGGTAACTAGTTAATGAATGTATGCAATACTTGGCATCCTTTTTTGTTACGTTTTGTATGTGCCATTGTTTTCAACTGAATGCGAACCTAATATAGACATACATTTATAGTTTTTATGGTAATATGTTATCTAGTACTGTAGAAATGAAGGTTATAAAAATGTTTATTTGCTGGTAATTGTAAATATGAAAGAAAATATAATAGAACAGAAACATGCTATTATTTTATAATCAAATAAACATTGTATAATAAGATGTGTCTGCATGTGGAAAAACATGTGATATTTTGTCGCTGTTGGATAACCAAATGGACTTAAATTTGAAAATGTAATGTGTTTTCTAAAACAATACAAGAGAAATATCAACAATTAGCATCTATTTTGTCATTAATTGAAGTAATGCGATATTTCCCTTTTACAAATAAAGAAGATATTGTGTCTTCGAAGAAGCATTACCCAATGTCGTGTTTATATTTGACTATGTTTGGTGCGAACCACAGGGTGAAATACAACAATACTTTAGTTTTGGTAGACATTAAAATGTCGATTTCTTTATCTATTGCAAAGTTACACATGTATACCAAACCATAATTTGCTCGATAATGTAAATATTTTAATTGTGTTCAAAATGGACATTATATATACACACACACAACTATTTACAATGATCATGTTTTAGATGTTATGACATTTATAAAGTTGATATGCATTTTTACTGTTGGAAAAAAAGTACGGATTTCTGGTAATCATACCACCTCTTCCCCTATATAAAGAAATATATAGGCCTGAATTTTACAGTTTTTAACTTCCCGATGAAGAATAGTGAGTATTTCAAAGTGTGGATACATTGGTATAAAATACAATCATTACAATACCTGTTTAATGAGAAATCGCGATGGGAATTGTGATTTGAATGGACATAAATTACGTAATGTGGGTATGGCTGTGAAATATAATGATGTGGATAGTAAATGTTATGGGGAAGACTTAAAAACTATTACACTAAATGTGTTTAAATCACAATCGACCACTATGCAAGAGAAATAAATAAATATAATTGAAACTATTACAAAAGTGTCTGCTAATATTAGTTATATTTCAGAAATATTGGCAAATGTGACAATTGAATTGCAAAATATAGAAACTAGAACAAACAAAATTTGGAATTTAAAAAAATATATAATTAATGAAATGGTAAGTCATACGATTACAAAACAATTTGATACACAAATAGACCAAATGATGCATTATAAATTGTTCAATTGATCAATAAAACATCTGGTTTAGCTATGCAAACAGAAGTGAAAAAGCAAATTGATGATTTGAAATCTCTAATAAATTATTTTAGTAACGATTTGAAGGTTAAAACTGTGAGTAAATTAGACATATGTTTGAGTAAATTCGATAAAATTGAAAAAGTGCAAACTAATCGACCTAATACATCTGCTAAAAAAATATCGACTTAATTTATAGATAAATACTGGAACATTAAAATAAACACACAAAATGTCTGACTCTGCTTCAGAAATACATAAAGTTGTATCTGTTGTAGAGGCCAAATATTTACAAGTTTAACATGCTCGAATGTTTTGAATGAAGAACTATTTAAACCTGTTATGAGTAGAATGGATACATTACATTCCATGCTAAATACATTAAATGAACAAGTGTAAATTAAATTAGAAGTACCAATAAAGAAGAAAAAGATAACTCAATTAACACTACATTATTTAGCTATAAAACAACTTTGTCTACGTGCGATATGGTATTTGTTGTATATCGACATGGAAATTATGGCTTCTGGGAGATTCGGTAATTAAGTTGTTGCCTGAGAATAGACTTCAAGTAGGTGATTATGTAACTAATGTCAGTGAAGGATTGTTTGAATTATTATTTTAAAAAGTTCGGAATGGTTATTCCGATATCGATTTGGAGAAATATAAGGATCTTCTTCATCACATGAATGCTAATAAACGTTTAGATGATGATGAATATCATCCGAAACTACATTTATTAACCGATATTGTTGGACGTGTAATATAGAAAGACGAAGTAAGCAATCAGTTTTCTCCTGTAAATTGGAACAATCCTAATGGATTGGTCTATAGAATAAAACTTATCATCGCTTCGAGAGAGTCTGGGAATAATTCACATACAAACCAAATTATTTCTATTATTGAAGAATTGACTGAAGACGGTTATATTACCAATAAAGTTCACTAATATTGCTCAATAGCTTCATGCCACTGCAAGGATAAACTTTCCTAGAAGACGTGTTATTACTAAATACAATAAGGGATACAAGTATATTTTAACTGTAATAGACATTTATTCCAAATATGGTTGGGGTACACCTGTCAAGAACAAGACAGGGAAACAGGTTAGCGATGCAATGAAGATTGTTTTTGTGAGAAATAATGCCGAATTCACTCCAAAGCGACAAATGAACTGATTTCTTTGACGTTTCATTCCAGGAACTAATGACAGATTATGATATCAATCATTACGTAATGTATTCAGACCTTAAACCAGTGTTGTCGAGAGGTTTAACAAGAGGTTGAAACAGTTAATATACAAGCATTTCACATCAAATGGAACATATAATTGGGGGATTTTTGCCTGTAATAATTAACATTTATCATTCCAGATATCATAGAACTATTAAAATGGTGCCTGAAAAGGTCATGGACATTAGTTTGATGAAATTTGTGTATAATAACGTAAAAGGGTTTGACAAGAGAAAACCAAAATTTAAAGTTGATATATATGTATGAGTGTCTAAGCTTAAATCTGTCTCTGAGAAAAAATATACAGTTATTGGTCGTACGAAATATTTAAAATTATTTCAACCTAGAAACTTATGATGGAAACCCTATAAAAGGCAATTCTTACATGAATTGAAAAAAGTTTATTCTCCAAATTAATATTTGGTTGATAAAATCATTAAAACAGATATGAATAAGTTATTGGTTCGATAGAGAGGTTTCTCAAAAGCAAATGACTCGTGGTTGAATAATGAAGATTTTAAAAGAATTAAATAAAATTACTTGTAAATTGTTTTTATATTAAATAAAAATATTCTATATTATATTTTATGTGTTATTCATTTAATATACTTATCGATATTGATGTGCAATTATTGTGCAATCATTCCTTTTGTTAGGGTAGTAATCCATTATTATTAATTTATGATGAAACCAATCATGTTCGTCTGGTTTAACCTGTATTTCATTTTGAGTTTAGAGAGCTGATGAGGGTGAAGTATTTAATAATGTGCACTTTTATTGGGAGGGTAGGGATGTGGAGAAATTTGATATTAGCTGGGCATTTGTTTAATTTAATTAGTTCCATTCGGTAAACGCATTATTAAAGTCGGTTTAATGAATATGTGTCTGTAGATTCAATGTTATGCTATTAAAGCCTTTTGGTTAATGATTCGTACTTATTTCATTTGCTTTGCTCAAATAGTTTGTTACTCTTATACTATTCAATGTGTGATTAACGTAATTAATTTGGTAACTTAATTCAATGTCTCTTTTAATAAAAAAATATTTACTTCACTGAAAAGAAAACATTTCTCCCGTATCTAAACTAGTTAAATCCTCAGTATGCCTCCCGACATTCGACCTGGCCATGTCGCCCGCTCTGCATATCAGTCACAAAAAAAAATTTTCCTTATACCACTCTTACACCAACATTAACTCCTATATAAATAATTACAACCTGCTCCTCTGGTCAGTTGGTTGTAGAACCTTACAGAGTCCACACCGGACCTACTCCGCCAATATGACCCTTATGACGTGAATAAATTAATAACAATTTTTTTATATAAAAAATTCTATAAAATAAAAATAATAAATTTTATATAAAACATTATTTAATTAATAGATTATTCGAATTAATCAATGCGAATTAATTTTCAAATTAATCAAACATTAATCTCATTTGTATAGGCTAATTATACAATTATGCTAATCAGGTCGCTCCACCCACGTGTCATTCTAGCAGTGTCGCAGAAGTGACATGCTCCCTCCACTTCCATGCGAGTATATGCACTTTCGGACAGAGAGAATTAACGCTTATATGTGCGTGAAACTATAAGTAAAATTTTCTTTACCATGAAGGGTGAATACAAAATAGGCTAAAGTGTATTAGAGTGTACAACAGCAATCGCCTTATATACATTTACAATTAAAATGTTTGGGTTATCTTTAAACTGAACAAAATATTTCACTCAAAATTTCGAGGTTCTTACATATAGACATTGTATAAATCGAATCATGTAATAATTCAGAGTGCTTTTGAAATTTACTTATAATAGTAGCAAGCAGCAATGAATATAAATAGGTCTATTATAATGCAGTACAAACAGAAATAAAAAAGTAATATATTATTTAAAACTTGATCATTGGTGCACACATACCCCAAAACAAAAAGAAGGTGCCGATATAACTAATGAACTGACTTTTCTTTATACGGATGCAAATAATTATGATGACATTCTTATAAGCTTAGATGGTAGGTAGGTCTTGACGTCTTGTTAACAGACACAGTTTATCAATAGAGATCTAACCAAGAAAATATGCAACACTAGCGTGGAAATTACAAATACACTGTGCCTTACCCAGTATTCGAGCCCACAACTCCTCGTAGTGTTAGCTGACATGTTACCAAATAAATTACAGATCCCTCCGTAATGTATCTGGTTGAATTAGGAGCATCAGTTTTGGTTAAAATCACTATAATAGTTTTGTACAGGGGGTTTACTAACGTGAACTATTTACAGGGCCATCATTTTGAAAGTAAGTATGCAAGTCACTTAAATCATGTAGCACTAATATTGTGCAAAATTCGGTGAGGACTAATTGACTGACTCCCGAAATAAAGCATAAAGTTTCCATTGCTATTATCTTACAATAGAAGCGGACATAGGAGTGAGTGAAGAGATTTGGGCGGCTCTTAACAGCGTGGTCTTGAGAGCCGATGGGGGCGATTTAGGTGGGTATGGAGCGGCGCTGGAAACGGGAGTTCCCCGAGAAAACCCGCTGACCATCGCCATCGTCTGGCACGATTCCCACATCCGAGATTCCGGTGACCCGGCCAGTAATTGAACTCTAATCACCCTGGTGGGAGGCAAGCAGGCTAACCGCTCAGCTACCGTAGTTCCCGAAGACATAAGAGACTGACTCCCGAAATAAAGCATAAACGTTACATTTTATCACCTGCTTTTATCTTACAAAAGAAACATAAGAGACTCTTATAAACATAATTTATGCTTTCACGGATACTGGCACCATACAAATTTTGGATGAATTTTGTTAAATTATTTAAGATTGAAGTAAAGAAACTGCCTATGGAGCACTGCACCTGACTACACAATGTGAAGAACTCATAAAAAAAAGTACTACAGACATGATAGAACGGCCAGAAAGTGCGATTTATGCTGTATATGAAAAAATAATGTATATATTTTGTAACAATATAAAATATTTTACTAAAATATACTTTTTAAATTTAAAAAAATGAATCGATTTATGAGTCCGCATTTTAACAAAATCCAAGCCCATTTCCCTTTTCGATGCTTCGGAAAGCAGAGTTTACAACAAAATCCTCTTCAAGAAAAATCGTCATAATATTTAATGTGATCATACGTCACAAAATCATAATAATGTACCATATCAATTTCATAATTAACTTTATTTACGTCGGTTTCAGTCATAAATGTTTGTGACAAATAGACGCACTTAAAATCAAATATAAATTTATTTCCCACGTTATTATTACAATTTTCTTACATACAATCATAGAAAAATATTATGACGATATTCCACGACGAAGATTTTCTTGCAACTTCTGCTTTCTGAAGCATCCAGAATGGAAATATGCTTAAATTTTGTTAAAAATGCAAACTTTTTTAATCGATTATTGTTTTATGTTTGAAACGTATATGTTGGTAAAATATGTTATAATGTTGCAAAATATATACAATCTTCTTTCATATACAGCATAAACCGCACTTTTCTGTCAAATTTTATGGCGCCTGTACTAATAGTCGGGTGCAGTGTTCTATAGGCAGTAGCATTACTTCAACCTTAAGAGATAAAACATTATAATCTAAATTATTTATATTGCCGCCATTTTAAGAAAGTACTCCACTCATTCAAAACACGCAAGTTAACATAACCTACTGTGGCACTACCTGTGTGCAAAATTTGGTGTGAGCCGGTTTATTGATCCCTGAATTAATTTGGTGGTGGGGGGGGGGGGGAACTGCACATTTTCATGTGGTTCTATATTCATAAATGGCGGAAAAATGTTATTAAATTGGCACATTCGATGTTTGTCATAGATAGACCTACTACCAATATATAAACTTCGGTTGAAATTATTTGGGACATATTGCATACTAACCCAAAATATATACATGGCTTTTATATTATAAATAAGTGCCCCATCACGACGTGTAAATTTAGATGGACTATAAAAGGAACTTCCGGTGTGAATTAGGTGACAACTGGTGTTATTGCTTCCAGAGGGGTGACATAAAAGCTTCATTTTATCATATGGCATTATCTTAAAAATGTCGCACAATAGAGCCTGAGTAGAAACACTTTATTTTTGCAATAGATCCTGCCAGTATACAAAGTTAAGTTGAAGTTTGTTATATTACTTTATAGATATGACATAGTAAACAAAAATTTTTATATGGCCGCCATTTTGAAAAAAAGTACATTACGTACTTAAAAACCTGTCATTTTATGTGGCCTACTATAGAACTACTTGTCTGCCAGACTTGCAAGGAATCAGGTGATTATTTCCGGAGATATGACCGAGAAATTTTATTTCTTTATAAGGCCTAATCTAACAAAATGGCGGAGAAAAAAGACTTTTTGTAGACACATGATGGTTGTGATACATACTAACACCATGCAAAGTTAAGTAGAAGTTGATTACATGGTTTAGTAAACGCATCATACTAAGTTAAAATATTTATATGGACGCCGTGTTGAAAATAATCGTCTTAGGTACTTAAAGAAAATCGGTTTTCATCTCCACAAGTAGTACTACATGCTTGCCAAGTTTGGTAGGTATACTGTCGTTTGTTCCCGGAAATACGGCATAAGAATATTTATATGGACGCCATGTTGAAAATAATCGTCTTAGGTACTTAAAGAATATCGGTTTTCATCTCCACAAGTAGTACTACATGCTTGCCAAGTTTGGTAGGTATACTGTCGTTTGTTCCCGGAAATACGGCATAAGAATATTTATATGGCCGCCATTTTGAAAATAATCGTCTTAGATACTTAAAGAATATCGGTTTTCATCTCCACAAGTAGTACTACATGCGTGCCAAATTTGGTAGGTATACTGTCGTTTGTTCCTGGAAATACGGCATAAGAATATTTTTTAATTTCCAATATCTTACAAAGTGGCGGACAAATGAGTCAGTTTATTGGGATATTTGATACTAAATACACTTCCAGTAGACAATTTGTGGTTGAACTTGGTTAAACGGTATGGTAGAAATACCATTTATGTATGGCCATCATTTTGAAAATCAGTGTCTGACGTTACTTAAATCATGTAAGTTTATATGGATTTCTATAGCACTACTAGTGTGCGAAATGTGGTGGAAATTACTTGAATGGTTTCGGAAATATAGTAAACTGTTTCATTTTTTCACATGGCACTATGGCACTATTTTACAATAAGGCCTGAAAAAGAGGATGTCTGTACGCAAAACTGATGCTTCACATGACTGCTGTTGGTGTAGAAAATTTGTTTGAATTTTGTTGAATTATTTAATAGATATGCAAATCAAAATTATTAATATCAACGGATTATAAAAAAAACGGGACACCTAAACATGTAAGTTTAAATTCCCTGCTATAGCACTACTTACATCGAAAATTTAGTGGCAGTAGGTTGATTGGTTCTCGAGATATGACATTAAAGCTTTATTTCTTACATGTGACGATTTTCTTAAATGGATATGTACTAGCACATTAAACGGTTGTCATAGATACTGCTAGTATACAAAAATTAAATTATATATGGTTACATAGTTTCGTAGGTATAACATACTAAGCTAAAGTGTTTACATAGGCACGCTTCTCAAAGTAAGGGTCTTCGTAAACTTAAAACATATAAATAAATATGGCCTTCCATAGTACGATTTCTTCTCCAAATTTGGTATGAATCTGTTAATTGTTTCCCGAGATATGACATAAAAGTTTTATGTTTTTCATGTAGGGCAATCTTACAAAATGGCGAATAAATTATTCTGTGTATATACACATTTGATGTTTATTTTAGTTCTTGCCAACATACAAAGTTAAATTGAAATATGTTTTGTACATTCGTAGATATAGCACACTTTGCTAAAATGTTTATATAATATGGCCGCAATTTTGAAAATAAATTTGTAACCTACTTGAAACATATCATTTTACATGGCCTTCCTGACTCGAAGGGTGATTATGCAATGGCATGCCATTTCCTTGTACCTATAACAATCTTATTTTGTCAGTACATCCTCCCGCCTTTTACGGAAATTTACCACGCCCACGCCAGAATTCGAACTACACACTACCAGATATGGTCCGTTTAGGCAGAGTCCTACCCCATTCACAATAATAAGTTCTGGGAGTTAGAGTAACAAAGCATATATAAGAAATTTTTTTCAAATGAGTGCAGATATCTTGGGGTGTGCAAAGGGATGTCAAGACGAGTGTTTTGAAGCAGCCAACACGGTGTTAGAAATGCATTTTTATGCTACAAATATAATGTAGTTCAAGGCGCACTGCTGCTGCTGTTGGAGATGCCCTCACGAGTAAACAGTGCCTCGTCTGTCCATAACACAATGGCAGGTAAGTCGGGAATAGCAATCCGCTGCTGCAAGAACTACCTGGCAAAGTCAAGTCTACGACGACAATCATCACTACTGCCACACGTTCTGCCTCGAGTGCAGCTGTACTGTATGTCGCCGTGCAACCAGGTCAACGGCCATCACTTCGAACTATTATTGTAATACCTACTGCACTTGCGGTCTCGATGTCAACTTGCTTTCAATGACTGTGTTACATGTTCTTGCTTACAGCATATGCGTCTTGCGTTTTACTTATTTCTAGCATAAGGACGCATTTCCGACACCATGTTCATTACATCAAAACACTCGTCTCGACACCCCATTGCATTCCCCAACATATCAGAACTAATTTCAAAAACATCCTTTATACCTAAAGACAAACGAAATCTAGAGGTTGTGCCTTTGATGGGTTCTAGAGTAATTAAGCATACAGAGGCGAAACATCCGCTTATTCCGCCAACTCCACTCTGACACGCCAGAAAAATATCGGAACTGGTCTAGGGCATGTCGGAACGCCGCTCGCCAACCAGAGCAATGTAAACTACTTGTCAGTTGACAAATCAGCATGCAGCACGCAGTAGCCAATCAGACACAAGACCAGTTCCCAGCGCATTGCTGAGCTAATCAGATATATGCTGATCACGGTAAAGTGAGTGAGCACTTTTGAAAGCCCGGTTTATGAGCTGCTTGTATGCACGTTGTGTATTCTTCCGCCGTATGTAAAATTATCATTGCCATAGGCCTCATCACTTTATATATATATATATATATATATATATATATATATTTATATATATATATATATATATATATATATATATATATATATATATATATATATATATATATATATATATATATATGCGTGTGTGTGTGTGTCGGTCAGGTGAAATTGTGAAATGATTAGGAAAGTATTTAGCAAATCTGCTCATTTTTACACTTCGATGCATTAAAAGAAACAGAGAACGAAGGAAATGATTGAAGTTATCACAAATGGTTAACTAACACTTTTTATTTGACGTTGAGATGTAGAACTACTTTCCATCCATCGTTACCAACTTTACTAGGCGTGCAGGAAGAGGCAGTAACATTTTTCTAAGGTCGATTTCAAAAGTGCTCATTTATCGTGAACAGCGTTTAATCAGTATGCCCCATATAAGGGAAAACCACGCCATTTCACTTCTGTATGCTTGCTTGTTGTGTGGAGTGGGAGTGCCCATTCGCTGCGCGGGACTCCGGGAACGGGCCTTTTGCCTGACTGGCTACAGTGTGCTGCGGAAGGCTACCTTGTTACCTAGGCTGCCGTCTGGTGAGTGTGTTACCAGGCGCTGATTGGCAAACGGCGTTCCAAAATGTTGCCGGCCAGTGACTCCATTTCGCTGGCGTGTGTGAGGCTGGATTTGGCGGAACATGCGGCCATTTAACCACTGTATTCGGGAGGGAGTAACACACCCTCTTTATGCTCGATGGGGTGGTGATGGCCGCTAGTAGAGGGACGACCAGCCTGTAATGGGTGTAAGATGTACCCCTCCCCCTGCCTGTAATGGGTGGGGTTGCGCCCTGGCAGCCAGGGTATGAGCAGGTGACCAATCTGTTATGGATGTAAGGTTATGCCTGGTAGGAGTGTTGTTGACTCCAGAAAGCAAACTCCTTCTCCGGTCTCCTCACTGTCGTCAGGGTGATACACGCTATTGCCTGGTAGGGCTATGTCAACTACCGGAAGCCTATCCATAGCCAGGTACTGCTCCTGATGGACTTCGACGGGGTGCTTGAGGTATGGTGGAAGAAATGCTGACCGAAAGGGAAATATATTTCCTGTCCTGCTCGGGCGGGCGGATCTGCTTCCATGAGGAAGGAGAGGGGCAACTGATCTGAGAAGTGTTGGAGCTATTGCAAGCTCTAGTAACGGAGAAAAAACCTGATGTGTGATACCAGGAAGGGCAAGTGAACCATCTCTTACAGTTTCTCCTGTATTAGAGGAACCCACTACCTCCTCGTGGTACCGCTGGGTAACCTCTTACTTGATGTTAGCAAAAGTAGGAAACTCCCGGGTGTGCCTTATGCTTCTACATTAAAGGGGGTATATCTGCCTCCCAAGGCTAAGCTTGACTCACGGGCAATCATGATGGTGGTGCATGTTGGTGGGCCGGTCGACTCCGTAACAGTTAGAGGGGCCCCAGTGACTCGATTTCAATGTGAAGAGATTCGAGAGAATGGAAATTGGGACACTGCGGCGTAGACGAGAGCTCTCCGAGTTTTGGGAAGCGGGAGGGGGGAAGAAGGTGGGCATTGGTGGCTGCTGCCGAGATGGAGATGCTTGAGGGTCTGAGGTGGCCACGAACGCTTTCCTGTGCTAATGAAATATTTAACGGTGGGATTTTTTTACACGTGATGAAAGCCCATAGATTAAAAGCGACTGTGCGGTTTTATTTTCTCCTGCCTATTAAGGAAATTGCGTAGGAGGGCTTAGATAATTTTTTTAAAATCATTTTTGACAAAAAGTCATATTCCCAGGACATTGATAATCTGAGATAGGCCTCCGCTTAAGCGCGCGGACTACGGATGTACAGGAAGTATGTCCGGACTACCAATCCGCACTCCGAGTTCGAACGGTGGGCTTTAACAAACGCAGGAAGGGACGAGCACGTGCTGCTGGCACGTGACCGAGCTGCATGCTCGCACCAAGGCAATGCGTAATGACGTCATTACCGACACCTGCGACCTAGCGGGCCGAGATACGAGCACCACCTTACTCGCGACACCTGTCCGCTGGAAATGGTTTTGCCGAGAGCCTTCTCCAGGCAGTAAAACGGCGGCACGGGCTGGATATGATTTACGCTTCTACTACACAATGGAAAAAAAATACACGTAAAACTTTGTTATCTTTCTGACTCAAAGGAGTCTGTGGAGTCACAAGATAATATTGTATAACATGTCTGCAGTGTACGGGATGTCCCAGGAGGAAAGGTTTTTATTCCGGGAGGTAAAAGAAGAAATAATTTTAAGAAAAATAAGCCTATCCCAAATGGTTTCAAACGTACAGCTGCTTTAATCTACAAGTGTTATGAAATTGGTGCGTAGTACTTTTCGTCGCTCCCAGCTCTCAAAGTAGAATTGTTAGCGAAAAATATGTCCTACATTTATTCGCACGCGGCATACGCTATTGTTTTGTTTGTTTACGGCTTCTGCGACGATAAAGCGCCTGCTGCTGTTGGCGCAATCATATACGTCGCGTTCTAGATCGTAGATTGTTTTCCAGAGTGTGCAATATATTACGAAAGTGATAATATTCCCAGTTTTTACTTGGAATCGGAACGAGACTGTAAACACGATGTGCAGCCCGTTGTAAAAAATGTTTAATTAGGTTCTATACTTCAGTGTACGGACGAACTACAGCAAAAATGGAGGGGCCGCGGTGGCTGAGCGGGTATCTAAGTAGCCAGGTGTTCTAGTTAGTAAGCTTAGTTTGAACGTGGCAGTCGTGGCCACTTCGTCTCAACTCATGTAAGCAACAGGAATATATTATGGAGCCAAAGGTTGCTGGTCCATCAAAGTCTGAGGTTGGCACAGTGCTATCGACTTCTTCAGGTGGGCACGCGGCAGCAGCATCGTCATCGACTTTTTCAGGCGTGGAACCCAGCACCATCGACTTCTTTGAATGATACACCTACAGCAATGCTGTCATCGAGGACTTCGCCAAGGCTTTGTTGCTATTACTCTGACAGGTTCAGTAAAAGTTGCAATGCTCGTCGGCATGAGAGGGCAGTCTATACTAAGATTCCTTTTCGCGTGATGAAGTATTACGACAATGACCACATGCAGTTTATGCAAAGTGATACAATGAAGGAACATACAAAGATCGGCAAGGATCTGTTGAGAGCTAACAAGTTATATCGCCAATAGCTACTGCTACTTCGATGGTTATTGTTTCCGCAGCCGATTAAGATGGGACAGTAAATACTAAAGATGGAATGAGTGCATTACAGTCAGTATGTGCGAAAAGTACATTCACAAGACTTACGCGTGAAGTTGGCGAACTTCAAAATAAACAGTTGTCAGCTCTTATTACTGATGAGCATACACCTCCTACAAAGAAAAGCAAATTTAATATTGAGGGTGAAGCAGGAAGTGAAGACGATCATGAAGACAGCATTGATGATGACTATGACGACAGTGATAGTGTTGAATATGATTCCCTCGACGTTTCCACACATTTCACCAACGAGTTTCCCTCGACAAGTGGTCTGAAGGCAGAAGACGCTGCGAATACTAACTATATGTTTACTTGTAGACATACTTATATCTTTGCTTGAGCTTCAAAGACATGGGGATTTCTCGAACATGAAACAGGAGGTTTCGATCGTAAGAGAACTTAAGGATCGGGGTTATATCAGATGATGTCATGAACTGCTTTCTTCTGAAAATGTATTTACAAAAAATGATGAATTATTATTACTAAAAATGTTTTTTCTTAATATTTGTGTATTGTATCCATCTATCGGCGTTAACATTTTTAATAAACATAATTTATGCATGTTGAATTTTATGTATTTTTCTCGAATTTTTGTTTTCAACATCATTCAAGGTTATGGGATCAAGATCTGTGTCGTATACATCTAATATGGTGGTAGTAGTCTGTAAAGTATTATGCTTGTTGACTTTTAGGAATTTTTTCTGGATATTTGGTTTTAAAGGTCATTCAAGGTCATGGGGTCAAAGTCGAGGTAGTGTGCATCTCATATGGTGGTAGTAGACTGTAACATATTATGCTTGCTGACTTTTATCAAAGTCAATATGACGTCATAGGGCTGGCACACTCGTATATTATAAGCAGTAGGGAGGCCAGCTTAGCCTTTGGAAGGTTAGGTTTTGTTAGGTTTTTGGGCTTTAGTAGGTTAAGTTACGTTAATTTGACTGATGGTAGGAATGTTTGTGTTGCGGGTTGGTCTGGACTATAAATTTGCTTGGTACACTTGGGTTAACATGGATGATATGGTTGGTATGTTGGTTGATATGATTTTCCAGTATATCTGTCTTGCGAGTATTAGTGTATGTCGAATGGTGTGGACAGTATGTGTGTGTCGGCAAGTCCTGTAATTCTAAGGCATGCTTGAGTTAAAGTCTTTGGTATGGGTGGCAAAGAGTATTTTGACTGGCGTTAGTCGGGTTGGTAAATGGTATGAGAAGTTGATTGTGTCACTGGTATGGGCTGTATGTTTTGCTTTTGTATTGCCTGTGTGAACGAATGGTTGAGCTATCTACAGTTATAGTAGGTGGTATGGTTGGTATTAGGTATAAGCAGTGTTTGTTGTTAGAGCAGACGGCATGCATGAGTTACAGTGGCTGGTATGGATTGTTTATATATGTAACTGGTGAAGTTAGATGGGCTGAATTCATAATCAATATAGTTGACTGTTTTGATTGATCAGTAAGTCTGAGGTGTGGTGGTTGATATTGCCTGTATTTTTAATATCATGACTGTGGTATGCTTGGGTTAGAGTGAATACCATTGTTTGGGCTGTATGTTTTTTTGGTTGGTATGGTTATCTACTGTGGTGTTTATATAATATATTCAGATGGTATAGTATGTTGGTATGCTGGAGGGTTGTCACCTTGTATGTTTGGTTGGTGTCTGATGGCAATGATGGCATAACAGACATGCTGGAGTTACGATTCTTGGTATACTTTTTCTCAATTGTTGTGTTTTTTCTTGGTGTTGTATTATTGGAAGTTGGGTAAGTAAGGGTAGGGGTTGATGTTTAGGGCACTGGGATGAGTGTGAGGTTAACACGATATGCTTTTAGATTTTTTAGGTTTTTTTTTTTTGCATTTTTGTGGTTTTTTGTATATGTTTTGTTTCGCGTGTCTGAGGGTGGTGTTGGATATGTAAAATTTAGTAAAATAAAAAATATATATAAAATATTTGTGTGTTTTATTTAAAAGGTCTTCCCTTTATATAATATGATTTTAAATAAGAAAACTTACATTTAAAATTGGTGGAGGCCTGCCGACTCATTAACCTATATGAAACATTGGTGTTGGGGGTCACCTCCGGAAAAATTAAATTTTTAAAATACATTGTACATTTTTTTTTTTCAGATTTTTCGCTCTAAAATCCAAAATGTTGGGCCTGGCATTGGGTTACATAATAAATATGACATAACGATCGTATGCGCCTTGAAAAGACAAGTCCGGTGATATATAACCCTTAATACATACGCCCTTTTTAAATTATAAAAAGATATTTAATTTAAAAAAAATTAGATTTTTAGAGTGAAAGGTCTACACCAGTCCGCTCTCCTGCCCCAAAATTCACCTGGGTCACAAGTCCGCCTTGCCTGCTCCGGCTGAAAATTGACTTTTCTGGGGAGCCAGTTTTTTTTTTTTTTTTTTTTTTTTTTTTTTTTTTTTTTTTTGCAAAATGGGAAAATGCGTCATTTCTAGGAGAAAAAGTAATTTTTGGTTAAAATAATTGATTTGTGAATTTTTTTTGGACTAAAACATGCGATTCTAGGGTCAAACCACCGATTTTTGAGAGAAAAAATTCCGACATGGTGGCCGACTCCCCTCGAGAGCCGGACCCTAGACCCTGCACCAGAAGGAACTATGCCCTACTACTTTCGTTACTACTAGAATTTTCGTTTCCTTATGAAATGAAGTATCTTAAGCGCCTCCGCGTGTTCGTTTGACGTCACTATGTTCGATACCATGTTCGAAACGATAACGAATTCCTTCCGATTTTCGTTACGGAGTTTTATTATGAAAACGCAGCTAGTGCGTTTTACAGGTTGTCATTTATAACTGTGGAAAATGAGAATCGTGTATTAATGTGCCTTCAAGCACAAATATAATAGCATATTTCAAAACGTAATTACTTTAATGTCACTAATTAAACTTTCGGATTTAATTTGTGAGCTATACACGCAGCAGTGTATGTCGACAAATGTGATGGCATTTGCTTATTTAATTACAGTTGTTTATAATGAAATATTAAACACAAATAATAATCTTTGTTCAATAACTTTTCTAAACAAAGTAGTTTGGAAATGAACCAATCAGTAACGCTAAACTCTCAATAATGCTTGAGAACATACAATAATATACAACAAAATAACCTGTCCATTGGAAATAATTTAGTAAAAATTCATAACATACTGAAATTAATACAGTTGAGTGGAAACAAGACAACATCTGGTTTGCTGTTCATTAGTTATTATGTAATCTTGGTAAAAAAAAAATATAAAAAAAAAATAAACACGTGCCGTAAGCAGCCTGCAACCAAACAGCAAAATGGTAACGCAGAAATATCTGAGTACATGTGATAATCAGAGTCATGTCTTCTCTCTCTTATCGGAACACATAAGAATCCACCTTAACACAGCTGCATGTGACATTACAGCATGTATATGATATATAATACGTCAGACGTCCAGCCGAGTTATAAAACACTGCCAAGTACGATATGGACAGTACATTTGAGACGTTTGGCGAGCCAAATATGCCTGTTATATTTGTTTAGTTCTAATATTTAAAACCATCCAAATGCAAATAAAATATGTTAAAGGCTTTGCTGCTTTTGTTCATTGATATTTTTAAGCGGAAGTTTTCATTAATGTATAAACAAATTTTCATATTTCAGTTAAAGTTTATGTGGGTAATGTAGCCAACTTGCTTTCTCTAGCGGAAACCCGGACATTAACGAAGGCTCTGAAGGCTGTAACGAAACATAACGTAGAATACGAAATTGCCTTCCTCGAATATTTTATTCGTTTCGAGAGCTTTCGAAAGTTAAAGAACACGAAAGATTACCAAACAACTTAGAATAAGACCCCTGGTCTTGTGTCTGCACTGTGAAATTCACGGGTGATGGTATAGGCCGTTCACGGTAAAGTGAGCACGTTTTGAAGCTGTTTCATCAGACATAACTAATAAATACATTTCATTGCGGCCTCGGACTTTTGGTTTTGGGTACGGTGGATGCATACACTGTGTTTATTACTCACATGGCAGGATTTGCATTAACAAGTGGTGGAAGGATATAAATTGGTTAAAAGAAAAAAAGTAACTGGGGCTTCAAAAGTGCTCACTTTACGGTGAACGGCCTATATCACACGGTGAAATGCGATGTTCCCGTACCACCTCCTTTCAATGCTTGACCGTCCCTGTCAGTCAACACACGTGGCCAAAACGGCATTCGTTTTGTCTTGGCTGTGCCTTCCCGCTTCTACTTCACATTCACATTCCCGATGGTCGACTTGGACAACTTGAGAAAGGCAGAAATGGACCTAACTGATTCCTTACTGATGTAACCAGTAACTACACCACGTTCGAAGTCTCTGAAGTCTTCTGCTCCACGCATCCTGCCGGTTTCGCGTAGCAGCATTGATCCCTTCGCCTATTTTTATAACATCAGCGGAGGTCGTAGTGACAACCAGGCACGAGTTTATGTTCGCAGAAGGATGTCCAGATACGTCTGAACAAATAGTACGCACAATACAATGGCGTTCTAGAGTTCTCCTTATCCAGTAAAAGTTCCGCAGTATATTGCAATTATTAGTCTCTGGTTTAACCGTTCTTTTATTTCAGTGTAGGGCAGGATTCCGAACGCACTGGATAAAACGTGTTTTCAAACGTAGTGACATCGATTGCGGAACTCTCTGCAGGTCGCGCGCAGTGAAATGTGTCATTCGAGCGAGTTTATTAAAACCAGCGTAAAAACCAGAGGGCAGCGCCACACTGTGTGCCTGTTATTAAACATTCCTGATACTCCTCCACTGAGATAAATGTGCATAAATTGCCTTTTTTAATTTATTCTGTAACCGAGAAGCATTAATAACCAAAGTTTATGGCCGCGATGTCCACTCCGCACTTTCGTGCGTCGGCTATTATTGATATATTCTTCGCCTCGATTCGTTATAAATAGAACAAGTCGCTCGGGCTGTCAGGAGAAGGAATTAGCCTGAATGTGTATTAAAGGAACGATCCTGGCACCGACATGGAATATTTTTTTTGGGAAAAATAAGTATTGGGGAGGGAGGGGGAGGAGTTTAAACTTAGAAAAATTTAAATCAACACGGCGGGACCGGGAATTGAAACCGGGTCCTACAGAACGTGAGTCTAGTGTGTTATCTCCGAATCATCTGGCTAAATTTCAGTTTATTAATCAACTGGTATGACGCTATAATCTTCAGGAGCTGCTATGTATTTTTTAAACTGTTTCGGAATTTTGCCTTGAACTGGGGATACAAAGTGGTACTAACGTATTCAGCTAAATGAAAATTTTAGCCTACTTTCCTTCAAAGGTAGGCTTGTAATACCTTTAGACTTTCTGTGTGTCCTCTTTCTCAAATAAAATTTATTTACAACGGAACCGATCGTGATAAAATTTTGTAGGAATATGACTCAGTCGTTTAACAAAACATGCCTTATTTATTTTATAAACTCCGAAATTTCGGACTTTTTCTTTTGTGTGAGCACGATATTATTACAAATACGTGTCATTTCACGTTAAACACGCTTTTGCCAGTTTAAAGTGCAGTAATTAATCGCAATTAATTATAGTCATTTATCCCATTTCCCCTTACGTAATAATTTAGCTCTCGTTCTGCAAGCACGCTTAGAACAATCTATTAAAGGCTGTTCACGATAAAGTGAGCACTTTTGAAATCAAACTTAGAAATAAGTCACTGCCCCTAACTGCATATATTTTAACGGGCGCACTGAGTGACCTGCGCCCAGTAAAGTTGGTAACGATTGATGGAAAGTAGTTCTTGACGTCAAATAAAAAATGTTTGGTAATCATTTCAGATAACGTAAATTATATCTTTCGCTTTCTGTTTTTTTTTTTTTTCATGCATCGAAGTGTAAAAATGAGCAAAATTGTAAAATATTTACTTTTCTAATAATGTCATAGTTTCATTTGACCTTGGCATGAATAAAACGATGAGGCCAATGACAATGTTAATCTTGCATAATGCGGATGAACACACAACGTTCATACAAGTAGATCTTAAGCAGGGCTTTAAAAAGTATTCATTTCACAGTGAATAGCTTATAACTTTATTTTCACACTATTTAAATCTTCATATCACTAACAAGCAAATATATTTGCTGCTCACTGATACTTTTCCAGTTCGGCTGACGAACAACCATTAACTGTCAGTGATGTGAGTGTTTGTCGACAGCTTTGAAAGGCTGTCTTCGTGTATTCACACGGCTGCTTCATATAACATATGAATATACAGAGTACAAGTCAAACAGTGATGATAGCACACTTGTTATTATATTGGCAGGGCGATGCCCTAGAACATTACTCCGTGCTTGACTGGCAGATGCATACTTCGAAATATTCCCTGTTGCTGGGTTACCTTCTGGCAATTCAATCACTAGGTAGCGAGCGACTGGCGAATGAAGTCACGCCCCGTTACTTACTGAAGGATGTTCAAGATAAAGTGAGCACTTTTCAAAGCCCTGGTTAAGATCTATTTATATGCGCATTGTGTCTTCTTCCACCATATGTATAATTAACATTGTCATGGGCCTGATCATTTTATTCATGCGTCGGTCAAGTGAAATAACAGAATTATAACAAAAGTTTATATATTCCAAATTTGCTGATTCCTATACTTATATCCTTTTAAAATACAGAAAACTAACTAAATGATTTCAGTAAACACAAATGATTACCTAACGCTCTTCATTCAATGTTAAAATATAGTATTACTTTCCCTTCCGTCGTTACCAACTTTACTGAGCTTAAGCCACTTAAAGTACCGCTTAGAATATATGCAGGTGGGGGCAGTGACATTTTTCAAAGGTTGATTTGAAAAGTGTTTATTCAATCGTGGACAGCCTTAGCAAGTCATGTCACATAGTGTGTGTGTAAGTGGTGTTCACGTTATTAACGAAATGGCAGGCGGCGCCACTTGGTTATCACTCCACAGCAGGCCAGTTTTCGTCAGTTTAATAGTCGTCGCTGAAGCATGAAGAAACTCATGATTTCCTTCAACTTTTTTTTTTTTTTTTTTTTTTTTTTTTTTTTTTTTTTTTTTTTGCGATTTCTTCCTGTGCTCGCTCCTGAACGTGGCTCAAGAAGTGAAGGGCGAGTTTCTACAAGACATACGAAACAGGTATCGAATTCTTGGTTGTCGCGCATGGATGAAAACGTTCAAACAAATTGGGGCGTGGCTGTGTTGGGGACACGGCGGTTTGTTTTGCGTGATCTACATTGACGCGCTCGGACGCCTTGATGGTTTTTTTTTTTTCTGCACAGCTTCACTCGATCATATGGGGTTTTATGGGTATCATTGGATTGCTTTTGAAATGCTCTTTCTAACCGTTTCCGATTTCTATATTTCGGCTTTGCTTTTTGACGAGTATAGGCTGACATTGTGTTAAGTTTTCTCCATTTTTTGCATTAAACTCATACAATTTCACCATAACCACGCCGCACAAATGTTTTTATACACGCAATCGATAGATCTTGCCGAGAGCTGTCGATTGAAACCCAAACGAGCGTCGTAGCTTCTCCTAGTCAAAAGTTATACTACGCGGAAGTGATGAGACACGGCGAAACGAACTAAAATTTGCGCCCCCTTCCCTCCCCCTCTTCAAAATGAAGCCCGGGATGTTTTGCAGTCCTCACTGAACGTAACATATTTTTTTATCATTTGACAATTGAATTTTAAATGTCGACGATATATTCGGAGCTGCATTGCGAAACTGCATCCCCAATTTTTATATCATGGGATTTTCTGGATTGCCTCCCGCTATGGTCGCAAATTTAAAGATGTATTGGCGTCA
Organism: Dryococelus australis; assembly: GCA_029891345.1. Taxonomy (NCBI): domain Eukaryota; kingdom Metazoa; phylum Arthropoda; class Insecta; order Phasmatodea; family Phasmatidae; genus Dryococelus; species Dryococelus australis. Next base: position 163,125,874 of record CM056993.1, on the reverse strand, counting down.
ATAATGAAGGAAAAACAGTGATTCGTTCTCTACTCACCAGCATAGCACTAACTGCAGATAGAATCCACATAGTGTCAAGAGCGGCGCTGTCGTGGCGTGGTGTAAAAATTACGCATACATGTCGAAGGTTAGTGGTGACGGTCTGTCACCAACCACGTGAACAGTGGCTAGAGCGCTCGCTTCCCTACAAGACAAATTGAGTTCGATTCCCGGCGGGGTCGATTCCGTATTTTCGTACCTAGGTATCGTACAGGACGAAGTCGCTGTTCTCCAGTTTCCCCGGCCCTTACAGTTCGGCGCTGCTTCATATCATTGGGTAAAGATATACTCACCTCGTTTCGCCCTCACCGGCTCTCAAGACCTCAAACCTCTCCGCTCTCTCTCTCTCTCTCTCTCTTTCTCTCTCTCTCCAACTGGTCTCACGCTACTTTCTCATTAGCTATATGCGCGCTAATACATTCCTTTTCGTGGATATAAAATATTCCACCTACCACAGGTCATACAGCCACGAGCACTTTATTCCCTTGCTACTTCAGTGCGGCGCCCTGTACTATGGAGAGAGGCAACGCGTAGCTTGCTACGAGAAACGGCTGTTGTCTCGTGTCATGCTACAAAAGGAAACGAGCATAGCATGCTGTGGTTGCATTTGGATAGGATTAAACTCGTAGTTTGTTTTTGCCTTAACTTTTTTTTTTTAGTACGTATCAGTCTGTGAGCGGATGGGTTAGTGTAATTATATTTATATCGCGACCGACTGCAGTTGCTGCTGCTTGCTCGCGGTGGAACGAAATACGAAGTTTTTCCACTTTCTTTCTTTAGTACTAGAACTGAACTATTTAACTTAACACAGCGAGACAGCGCGACGTGTCTGTTTTAACACCACGACTATCCTTGCGTTTGAGTTGACTCGGGTCCCGCAACTCGCCATTATTCTCACAGTTACATTTCCTGTGTAGACCGCTGCATGCTGTCTGGCGCGCCGCATGCAACACGACTTGTTTCCCGCGAAAACGATCGGAAACGGACAACGGAGGGCAACGATGCATTTTTGCTGCACGCGACGGAGAAAAAAATAGCAAAGCGTAGCACAGAGTCACATGTTACAACAATGGTATGCATCTGGTGTAGAATGAAACACTTTTGATACAAAAAACATTTTTCTATTAATTCTAGTCCAAAATAATTTTTTAACTTTCAAATTTAGAAAAACATTTTAATAATTTAATTTTTTCCCAGTGTCGTATCATTGTACGTAACTTGATTTAAATATCTAAAATGTTATTTGTAGATTCTATTTTAAATTCAGTGTTTAACTTTATCTTGTACATGTAATATTTTACTCTACGACACATAAATTTAAGTTTTACATCTAGGCTATAAATGTGTTTTTCATATTTATTATAAAAATTTAATTTCTAATTTGTGTATTAAATATACTGTTTTTTCTAATTCACCACTCAAAATTGTTAAAATTTAGATACTTAAATTAAATTTATAAAATTGTTTATTTTAAACACTGTATATGAAAAGTTTTCCAAGATTGATCAATTACACACTACTTAAAACGTTGTACGATACATGTTACCTCTTGTCGCCGTGGCTGAGCGGTTAGACTGCTCGCCTCCCACCAAGGTGAACCAAGTTTATTCCCCGGCCGGGTTACTCCCGGGTTTTCGCATGTGAGAATCGTGTCGGACGATACTGCTGGTCGGCGGGTTTTCTCGGGGGTCTCCCGTTTCTCCCGCCCTTTCATTCCGACGCCGCTCAATAATTACCTCAATCACTCCCATCGGCTCTCAAGACCTCGCTGTTAAGAGCCGTTCATATCTCTTACCTCACTCTCGCCGCATGCAATGTTCTGCGACTACGTGTCGTGAGGTCGTCAGGCGGGTAGCCGCGTTATTGTCGGCTGGCGCAGCAAACAATGTCCCTCTACGGTTTCGTGTCGGGCGGACGTAACATTGGCGGAGACCTGTCCCTGTGGGAACTTGCAGCGGATCTGAAAAACTTCCTATATCATACGTTCTGGGGAGACGCTGTGGGTGACAGAAAACTCCGTTTCACGCCCCAATATTACGGACGCTCACAAAGGGAAACGACGATTTTCTAGGACTATCTTTTCAGGTGCTTTATTCAGGCAGTTAATACAGAATGAAAACATATGCAATACATGTTTATATTGTGAACTCAGACTTCAGGTACGAAAAAAAAATGGGCCACTCACCAGCAAGATGGTCGAACACCGTTCACCAATCAGCGCCCGGTAACTTACATGTCATCCTGCATTCTGAAGCCCATTCCATAGGGAATCTTTCGCAGCACGCGATAGTGATAAAGGCTTACCATGGTAAAGTGAGAACTTTTGGAATGAATCGTAGATAAAAAGTCACTGCCTCTGCGAGCATATATTTTAATGGGAGCACTGAGTAACACTCGTCCATTAAAGTTGGTAACGATAGATAAAAAGTAGTTCCATATCTTACCGTCAAATAAAAAGTGTTAGGTAACCATTTGTGATAACTTAAAATTATTTATTTCGCTTTTGTTTTTTCAATTCATCGAAGTGTAAAAATGAGCAGATTTGTAAAATATATATTTTCTTAACAATTTCACAGTTTTATTTGATTCACATATGAATAAAATTATGAGAGTCATGGCAATGTTAATTTTCTATAATGTGGAGGATTACACAATGTGCATACAAGTAGATCTTAAGCAGGGCTTTCGAAAGTGCTCATTTTGCCGTGAACAGCCTGTACCACTGCAGTTCTCCTCGCAGTCAAACGGCGAATGCATTTGCTTACAATCAAAGCTATTTCACCTGTGTGTACTTACTCTATATTGACACTACAGCTAAAGCACGATTAAAACATACTTAATTTTCTATTCTCACGATATTCACATAGTAAATGAATAATTATGAACCGCGGTATTTATAATAAATATATGCATGACAGAGTGGGCGGTGTACAAGTTAGAAGAACGGCTTATACGCGAGTAGTTGACGTAATGAGACGCAATATTGCGTTTTAGTTACATGAGTAGGGCTACGTGTTTTGCATCACATTTTTGTACGCAAATTAATCGAAAAGTTTAAGATGAAGTGACCTACTTGTTATCTTCGTACCTCATTGCTGTAAAACTCAACGAATTTAAATGTCTTAAACATTAAAATCAAAAATAAAATTTTACTCACTTATGTATTTTAATATGGAACCAGAAGTCAGGGAAACAGGCAGCACCAGCTTGGAGGCGACTAAATTTTACATGTATCAACAGACAGGATATAAAAACCTGACACCCTGGCCTTGGCTATGGTTGAGGCCACTCATGTAACTTCATTCCCTCAATTTTATCTAGAACTCTCAAAGGCTGCAGGCGGGGGGGGGGGGGGGGGGGAGCAGTATTTCTTCAGTATTTAAACATTCACTAAAATGTGTCTTCCTCAAGTTTGCATTTTAAACTAATTAATACTTCAAATATACAGTTTCATTTGATAGGATATCAACAGATTATCAAAGTCATTATATCACAAAAATTGCATATTTAAATAAAACGTAGGACAAGCCTTAACCTGACAAGCCGCTGATAAACGTCTACTTCTTATACCAATAGGCCGAGAGTGATAAGTTTACATAAATAACTAAATCAAATATTACGTATAATAGCGGCACTTACATCATTGTCTTACCTAGCAATTTAACTGATGAATACTCGCATATTTACTTGATGTCCTACAATTACGTCACCGATGAAGGTAGAAACAAACAATAAAACTTGTTAGTAAGTATTTGCATTTTCTTTAACGAAAAACGTTTCTCATTCGTTGACCACTTCCTATTTTACATATTTTCATACTGTATTGAAATTTAGAGTATTTAAATACTTATTTTACGAATGTTAAAGATTTTTTAGTCAATATTTATGTTTCAAGTATTATTATGTTAGTTATTGCCGTTCATATCGAAAAACTGGGCTTTTAGGTGATCAATAGTGATCATTCGATTCAGCACACCCAAACTAGTTATAAAGCACCTGAACACTCTCTCTCACTAGAATCCTTCACATAATGGCAGGCATCACACATGTCAACATGTCCAATTCTGACCGCCATACTGAGGGCACGACTCCATCTTCACCCAACGACGCATCTGTTCACAAGCTGGAAGTTGTCGCTCTTGGCCTACTCCCCACATGAAACCCCCAAAATGCAAACGGTTGCCTCACAAAAGTTCAGTTGACGGCTCAGACGTCGCTCGCTCCACTGGTGACAGTGGCACTGAAATCTCAAGAAAACAACATCTAAGCAACAATAATGTCAGAATTTCTACCTCCTCGTGCATTCTTTCGCTCAACACAACTACAATTACAACGACCACCTGCTCTCAACCATTACCGTCTACCAGCTCTTCTCAATTCGTTCCTCCCCACCAGCCACCATATGCGTCACGAACTACAGATACCGTCATCAACACATATCCTGCTCTGCATACAAAAGAATCCACGACCATGTCGCCACATGGCCTACCTTCTCCTGGCATGTCAGAAATCACTGCTGCTGAACCTATACCTCATCAGTTTCTGAGCAACCACCATTCTCCACCGCTTCACAGTAACAGCTGTATAAATCCATTCTGAATGCCATCTCCACTTCCTGCCAACTGATCGAATCTCAGGCAATACATCGGCTTTACCCCAATCGTTGCAAGACCCTGCCAACTCTTTCTCACGGGATCGCAAATTGTAGCATTCTTCAATCAGGCCCACGTGAAACTTAATGCTTTCCACGTTCTACCCGCTCAACTCAATATTACTGCAACCACTACTTAGCAAGAAAACCACACATCAGCCTAGAATCACCACCGCCTCATCAGGCTCTTCTGCTTCTATTATCATCCTACCTCTTCAGAACTTCACTCCTTTTACTGCCGAAAGAAAGGAAGTCGCCGAAGACCATCTCGGGTACGCCCTGCTGAGAGCCATCCCGATAACTTGGACTGTGGCGAGGGCCAGGATGAATGGACCACTGTCTTCTATTCCAAATACGAGTCCTCATCTCGAACCCCCAATACATCTGCCCCAAAACAGCAGCGCTCCTCTACTGACTGCAAGGGTCAGCACCAACGTGACGTTCCCCTAAGAGCCGTACCCTCTCCCCCCTTTACAGCTACGATGATGCTTCCATTCGCGGTTGCACATCTGCCTCCGCCAGACTCAAACAAACTCAAACCCTCGCCTCTTTTAAGCTCACTAAAACATCTACTATATCCACCAGCAAATCAGTCTCCCGTTCAACCACCGTCAAAACTCTCTCCTCCACTTCCAATGCATCATATCTCCCTATCCAATCACTCCTACCACTCAACGACGAGCTAAGAGACTCCCGCTCATCGTCTGAAAAACTGGTATCTCACCAAACGCCATAAAAGAAATGTCAACACTTTGTTCAGAATTCCGTATGGATCTTAAGGCAGCTCATTAATTGAACTCCCCCCACATTTCAAATGGGCTGCAAGGAGGACCACTCCAAAATGTATGTGTACTTGTGGCCTGTTACACATATCCAGTAATCAAACAAACAAAATAATAAGCGACGTCCTAAAAGTAACTTGTGGGTGGCTCTTAACATCGAGGTCTTGAGAGCCAATAGGGTGAAGCGAGGTGAGTGTGAAGCAATGCTGGAATAAAGGGGTAGGAGAAACGGGAGATCCCGAGAAAACCCACCGACCAGCAGCATCGTCCGGCACAAATTCCACATGCAAAGAAAAAAGTATAAGTTTAGTGTTTGGATCACTGGTAAAAACAAAAATTGATTTATGCTTACTTTAAAAAAAAATGTTTCGCGGCACCACGATTACTATGTTATTTGGTTGCACAAATACTTAGCATAACACTAAATCAGAATGGACAGTTTTTAATAACATGCTTATAAAACGTTGCTGTTTCTGGAATACAATTACTAGAATAATTTAACACATTTGCACAAAATTAACACAATATAATTTTTAAAATTTAACTTGTACTATTTGTATATGACCTACGCTTTAGCTTGAGCTTTCATTTACAGCACACATATTTTCAAACGGTTACTTTGAGATCACGAAAATTTATTAAAATACAAAAAGAAATGGAGAGCAATCATCTGGACCTGTCAGAGCCTCCAATCCAATAAAATGATTTAAAAATTTTATGACAATAAAACCAAGACAACACATTTAAAAACGAATACCCTAAAAAGTGAGCTGTGGAAATGGAAAAAGCACATAAAAAAATTATTGAACTTGGGCGGCGCACCAGAGACAATCACGACATGTTAAAGAAGATGCACAGCAGACGCGACACTATAGTTAGAGACAAACATAATTTGGAAAAGCATCTATAAATTCAATTTAGAAATGGGAAGCAGCTACTGCACACCCAAGTAACTACATAAACATACCACAAAAAATTACAAATCATTGAAACTCTATCACAAATCACACTATCGTTTTCCACGCCTCGCCGTAATTTACCCCATAGCTCAGAATGACGACTAAATGGTGTCTATTGATATCAGTTTAGCATAGTTCCCGTAGAAGTGCAGCGCAACCAAGCGATGTGAATTGCAGACGGCCCAGCACAGATCAGTTATGTAACTCTGCCGCGCAAGTTCTTAAATCAAAGACTTTCACTAATCACAGAATAGGACGCACACGTAGAGGAAGGGGAAATGATGAGCGGGAGTCGAAGGAGAACAAAGAAGGGGATTTCGAGCGAGAACAAAAGTATATCTGCGGCCGCTCATTAAAGTAGCAGAGATGGCGCAGATGACACAAGCCCACCCTAAAACATGTGTCCTGGTGACTAGTCTCTCTTTCTTAGTCCATGTCGATAACTAACGCCAACAATTCATAGAAGATGCAATGATGATACTAGAAATCAGAAGGTAGACTTGAAACGATAAAAGAGTGTGTTCACATACAGTTAATAGATTCGTAGAAAATGTAACAACATATAAGTCAACGTCCAGTAGCATCAATTTAAGCATAGGCGGAACCAGTACCATAATCACGTCGGTATCCAGAGACGGTAAGCAAGCCCAGAGTTAGCCAGATATCTTAGCGCCTTGAGATCTAGTCTCGTCTCTGGCACTGCAAACTGCTACACAATGCTGTCGAGGGAATTGCGGCAGGCGAAACTAACAGGGGCACAGCTTCCTTATCTTGAAGTCTTACAGCGCCCTGGCAGTTGACATCAGTGAAGAGAGGCGAACTCAGCACGGCTCGGTAGGAGAGCGGCAACAGTACATTAACAGGAAATTGGAAAAAGGAAAAACAAGGAAACGAAATGAGCTAGGGCAACGGTATACGCGTTTGTTAACAAAATTCACACAAGCATAACAAATGAGTCATGAAATATACAAACAATAATTAATCGATTACGTGGCACAAACGCCTTTAACTGAGAGACGCGAGCTTTACGACAAGAGCGATTAGAGCTGGGCAAAACAAGACTGAACTTATTAGGGCCCAGAAACTTATGGATTTTAAATGGCCCACAGAATGTTGCAATTAACTACCCCGTCACCTCCTTACCTAAGTCTGCTCAATCTACCTTGTTCATTGCTGGCACATTACTGCGATGGACATCCTCCAGCAAACGATCATGGTCAGCATCACCAAGGGGAGACGGAACAGGAAAGATGTTGCATATATTTAACAGTGGATGACCGAGGTGTCGACCAAGGAAAGTGGAGAGAAGGAGGAACTCCAGTGGAATCATGGAGTGCACTGTTTAACTCTAAGTTAATGAAATCTAGGTCCCGATCCCACTTAGCATAATCCTGATTGTGGAAAATCGTCAACCACGGTTTCAAATTTTTATTGAACCTTTCACCTGGTTCCCTTCTGGATAATATGGACTTGAGGTGAAATGCTTAACTGCCCAGCGAAAACACTTATTCTGAAAAGCGTACGCACGCACGTAACTGTGGCAATGTCTTAGTCTACTGCCATGCCGCGGGAGTCTGGGTCAGGCGGGTAGACTGCACCAGCGCCTAGCGAGAGCCCTCGATCCAGTACCGTCGACAAGTCTGCATACAGAATACAGTGGTAGATGCTGAGTTCTTCGAGTGTGTGAGTTGGGGTTTTATTGGTGGTTAGGTTACAAACCCTTCTGCAGCATTGTCAGTAAGTCAGAATATTAGCTGAAATAGTTAATTGTGTACTGAACATGGATTGCCTTACACGAGATCATTGTAGAACCATTTTATTGTAAATTAAAGTGATAGCGTGACCTCAATATTTCGAGTCTTTTACTCTTTCTGACTAGCCTTTTAACGCAAAGCAGTGCGTTACCTTAACTTGTACTTTCTTAGGTTGCATGAACTAAGACGGTGACAAGATTTAATATTTGCAATACGATAATCATTACAATGAAACTTTTAAAACGTCACATGCCGTTCCATCCACACGAATGTTTCTGAACAAAATGTTTTCTCGATACGACTGAATATTCTACAATTGTCATTTATTTCATTGAATCAGCTGAAAACAGGCGTATGATTGTGTGTGTGCGTGAATATATTAAGATTGCAAGCCTCGTAAAGTTAGCTTTACCATGGAGGCCAACGTTTATGGATTGCTTTCCGTTTCTTTTTTTCATCGAAGGACGTGCGCAGTTCAGATACAAGTTTTTATGTATAAAAGAGTAATAAAATTGTAAAGTTTCTCGACTTGTTTTACTGGTGCTCATCGAAGTGCGAGAAAATACGCAAAGTTTTGTGTCTGAAAGCTTACAGGAAACTATTTACAGAAGTTTAGTCCGAAGTTTGAATTGTTGGATGCAATATAAGAGAAGTACGGATAAAGTTCAAACTTGCAGCGATACGGTGTTTTCCAGCATGCTGGATATGTTAGTGAACAAAAGTTTGGTTCAATACCGCTGGTCAGGTCACTGCACATCGCAGCATCTCTTCCATTAGGAAGAGGCGAGTATTACTTCCACGCACGGACCACATCCCCCTTCCCCCTCATTAGGTGCATTAGTCCCTATCTGTGCCTTTTGAAACCGTTTATAGAGTTCGGCCAGTCGATGGTGATATTTATTTATTATTAGCTGGCAGTACCCTCGCCCGCTTCGCTGGGGAACTGTTTATTTTTCTATAAACATTATAATAGCATTAATAGGTTATATTCTTATAATTTTTATTACAAAATTTTAGATTTACAATTTTAAAAGTAACATTAAAATTTTTTCTCCGTAATTACCTAAAAGTAAGAAAATATATTTTAACATATTATTTTTAATAGCTGCCGCCTTCGCATTAGTTCGTTTTTTTCATAGGTTTTATATAAATTTACATTAACGGTACAGGGGAGTATGATCATCAGATTAACTTAGTTTTTGCGTAAATAGGAAATATAAATCTCTTATTCCAAAGCATTTTTTCCATGGGTTTCATTATACTTACATAAACTTATTAGAGCTTCTCTGTATACTATGTTTATTGTTTTATTATTTTTTGGTAGTAAAACATATTGGTTTTTCTGGATTTCCGACATATCATTGGCCGTGAGAAAAACATCCCTTGCTCAAATCTATTCACACAAATTTGAAAGTTTGTCCTTGGGACTTGTGTATTGTGAGAGCAATCGATACCTTCACCGGAAACTGCAACCGCTTGAAAGGAATAGGCAGATCTGATGGGATCGTAGGGATACGAGGAATACACACTATCTGTCCAGCGGCAGGTCCAGTTAATATTATTACTTCGATGATGTCGTTTCGCAAATCTGTTATCAATAGTCTCGTGCCATTACACATATTAGGTGGGTTTAAGTTGGGTAGTGGCATTATTGGGATACCAATCTTTAATTTGAGATTGTGTGGCGGCAGGCCAGAAGGATTTTATGAGTTTAAAAATTATCGAGGGTAGTGCACACAGTACTCAATGTCGGTGACGGTATCACTGGATTTGTAATGTTTAACTTGGCTGGGAACTTCTTGTAATATCATTGTATTTATTCCCTTAACTATATCGTTTCTGGGAGCTACTATTGCCCTTGAACAGAGCCAATGATAGTCTCTTTACAATAAATATCCTGGATCGGGATATATTGCCTCTATAAAATGTTCTAATTTATGGACTTTGCGACCCAATCCAGCATCAAGTTTGATTTCAGCGCTCCCACCATTTGCGCTTTAAAAAGGGAATTTTCCTTCTCCAAGCTTTAGCTATTGTTGTGGAAAACCGTATCACTGCGAGCGTTCAGTGCTATACTCTGTAGCGCGTGTGTCCGACGTATGTGCTCGATGGACAGCAAGCCGCTGGGACCGTCCGGTGCTTGATACCCTAGCGCGAGTCTATAAGGTTCTTATATTTTGGTTGGCAAGCCGCTGCGAGTATTCCGCGATATACTCTCTAATTCGATGTATTTCAACTGCCCTCTCCACGGACGCATTTCTTGAAAGTTGCAATTTTCTTTTAAGCATGATTTCGTCTTTACATACTATTTGATTATTAGTAGCAACCACACACATGCAGTAAAATAACTATATTTTTTAATTGGCTATTTAACTAAATCAACTTTGGTATTATCTATGGTAAATAATCAAATAAGAAGTAAAATAATTAGTTTGTAATCAAAACCAATTAAATTTTTTTTTGTAAATTCAATTATCTTTTACAGTTAGCATTAAAAAAACGATATCCAATATTGTTTAGTATGTCTTAATAACAATTAATTGTTAAGCTTACGCTCAAACAAACAATAGAAGCTCTCTTGTTACAAAATAAACTCAAAATAATCACAAGATCATTAACAAACCCATTCACATAGATTTATTATTTTAAAAATATTATTTTTTTACTTACATTCAAATTTACATTTAAAATTAAGTGTAAAAATAACATTTCTTGCCAAACAAATATAGGTATAGCAAAAATAACATTTCTTGCTAAACAAATATAGGTATAGCAAAAATAATATTTCTTGCTAAACAAATATAGATATAGCAAAAATAACATTTCTTGCTAAACAAATATAGGTATAGCAAAAATATAATTTAGTAGCTAATTAAATTCTCTACAAAAATTTAGGTACATAAAATTATTTCGCCGTAATTGTAAGTTAAAGTAATAAAATTAATTTTAACAATATTATAATTGAATTGATTGAACATTTCTTTCGTAAATCTGTGGTTTCGAGTATGAATTTACATACAAAAATAGGAATGTAATAGTTTTTTTATTTACATTTTTTGTATTTAAACTTTCCGGTGTTGTCATAACGACTTGATATAAAGCCTATGTTTGTCCAGAAAGTGCAGGCTACTTACCAGTGAAAGAATTATTTTTAATCGGATACGTAGTTCTAGAGATTACCTCTAACAAAATTACAAACTTTGCCTCTTTATTATATTAGTGTGGATTTTCACTAGCATTTGCTGAGTGCGACTATTTCATGTACTTATATTGTTAATTTTGTATGTACTGTAATTTTCAACATTGTTGCAATTAAATATTCTATTTTAAAATTTGAAATCTTTATTTTATATTATGTCTTACATTGTAGATATCTTAATTATATGTGCTGACGACTGTCCCTAAAACTTGAAGTGACCTTTTGACTTACTCAAGTACATTATTAGTAATAAATAATTAATTATTGCAGCGAAAGTCTAAGAATTAAAGTTTCTGGAATATTAAACAAATAGTGGAGAACTCTACGTTAACATCAATTTTACAGAAGTTGGAAAACAGTAGTCATAGTGATGTCGGAAGAAATAAAAATTAAAGTATGCCATATGAACAAATTCGAAACTGTTAGGATAATAAATACATAACCATTGCGCTAATGGTTACTCTAGTGCTTATAGAAAAGAAAACAAATTTACTTACCACCAATTTAAGAGCTACACACTGACAAAAATTAACAGCACAACAGTGACAAAAAGGAAGTTTTGTAATCAGGCTTCATGGTAGCAACAATCAAACTTATGTACCATCGACAAAACGTTCTGTTATTTTATTACATGTTTGTTGCGGCAACAATCCAAATATGGCTGAAGTTGTTCTGTTGAAGAACCATCTATACCGTGGGAGAAACAGAATTTTCTGTTGTGTGAACTGTATTCATAATTGCAAACACATGAATATACAATATTATATATCCGGTTCTCTTGATATTACTACCTACTTTAAAAGTATTAAAATTTTATCAACAATCAATCTGGTTGCTGTGCCTATATTAACAGTCTAGATGGTTTAGGGGTAGACAAAATTGGTCCCCACAAACGTTTTTTTTTCTCAGTGCACAGTCAAAGACATAATTCATGTATACTATTTCTATTTCGTGCCAACATTACAAAAGCTACGCCTGTTGCGATTCTGTTAAAATTACACAGTTTAAAGTATATTTTCTACTAATATTTATTGTTAAAACGTTAAATTGATAATGAGCGAATCATGGCTTTGTCGTAATAGGCGAGAAAAAAAATGGGAGGTGTAAGGAGTTTCCTTGCAGGTAGTCACCGCATGGTACTTTATTATTCCTAAATTTTTACACACACCATTTATGGTCATTTAAATATTGTGAACATATGTTATTAACTTCATTTGAATGGTTTGATCTAAATTCTTTTACATTTCACTTTAATTAACAGGTATTTTCACATATTGTAATTCATTTAAATCAGCTAATGGTAACTATGTAAGAAAACACAGTGCAACTCTTATCCACACTCTACTAGATTGACAGTTTAGCTGCATGATTTTAATGGACGAAATTAGTGTTTAAACAGTGTGTTATCTGTTTTTCATTGGTAAGAGATATATGAAAGTGTGCCCAGCAGAAAACAAATTTTGAGGTTTGAAATGTGACAATGCAGACGTGTTTTTGATTATTAGGAAGGACTTGACTGAAAATTTTATGTTCTATAAAAATATTCTTAAAAAATAAGGAACAAATGGCCTCCATGCAAAAGTTACATGTATGACTGATGTGGCTGATGTTAATTGAATTTTATGAAGAGGTTTCAGTATTGAGGCTAAGCAGTATTATGTATCGCTGTTAAACACACCGGAGAGTATCTATCTGCAGGAGAATTATTCATTATGCATTTCCCGGTTGGTGTTCTGAGGCAGTTTGGCATACCAGCTATTGTGCCTTAATATCTACAGAATTCTTCAAGTAAGATTTTTATTTAGTATTTAATCGGTCAACACATTACTGGTCTTGAAGTTGTATATGCAATTTAATAATATGGTAAGTCCAGTGGTCCGAGAATGTGGTATTTAAGTACCAAGATCAATGTTAAATTATTCTTAAGCTCTACTGATGAACTAAGCCTGGTTGCCCTCATAAAGCTATTCTTCAGTTAAGTTTGGTAGTCAAATAATATGCTTGTAATTAATCAGAACTATTGTGTGATTATTTTAGGAAAATAAGTTGTTTCTTTTATCACAATTTAATTCTGAAGTAACTGATTTCCTCTAAGAACTGGCGGCAGAATCCTTAGATATTAAATGTCTCCTGTTGAAAAAGGTTTAAATATGTTGCACGTGAGTAGTGAAGGAGATTTTTCATTACTTCTTTAATTATATTTTCCTAAGATTTCTCCAAAGTGTTTCCTTGTGTTATGTTAATAGTAAGTATTTATTATTCTGCAATCTATAATAGTCTGTGTATATAATACAATTATCCTGATAATTACATGGGAAAGAAATAGTACATATTGTTATGGTTTGTGCTAATTTCCAAACGCACATTATTTTTATTTTACTACACACATTTATATTCATTGGGTTGTATCGGCTTCAAGATGTATATTACTTTCTGTAAAGTTAATCTGTTCCAACACACCGTCATTTTAGAAATATCGGCACACCAAGTATGGGGTACGCAAAATAGTTGTGTGTGCACATAAGTGACCCAGTACTTTATAGAAATTATTAGCTGTCCCAACGTCGGGGCTTTAACATCTGCCATGAATTGTGTTTAACACATTTAGATTGAAGATATTTCATTGCAATTGTTGCCACTTCTAATTTGGTTACAACCCTTACCATTTCGGGTTAAATTTCGGTACCAAGGTAAATGGCATACTAGTAGGATGTTATTTTCACGTACGCAATAGGACCTCCACTCTTCCGACACACCCTGCAGAACTCACAACCAACAGCATCTCCATTCCGTGTGGTCATGTGGAACAGGAGAAGGAGTTCTGCCTTTGGCGGCAGCCGATGAAAATGTCACCTGCGCATAATATCAAGCGCTCTAGTTCTAAATTATCTGAGAAGTATGGTAATTTTCTAAGAAATTCTCGGTTGCAGTATACTGGAGCGGATTATCATTCCGGCAAATATAAGTTAATATTTTTTAAACTAATTCGTTGTTTATTTTATTTACACATAAATGTGTCAACATTAATATGTACGTCATGTTTTATCAAATGTGTGTCAAAATTATTTTGCAAATTATTTTTAAAGATGTTCTTCGTAAAAGTACAATAAAGGGTACAAGAGAAAGTAGCCATTTTTAACTTAGACCACGTAGCACAGGATGTTTATAGCAGCACCGTTATTTACTAAATATTCTTCCATTACGTGTTGAATAAGCTGTGATACAACTGAAGAAGGCACTGAAACGTGTGAAGCATAACTTACCACCAAACGAATTCGCAAAACTTTCTCATTCTTCATTAACTTTTCTGGCTGCGAAGAGAGGACCAGACTATTAGGGAATCGTTTTCTAACAACAGACACAGCCCATTTGTATAAATTCTCGCATTTCCACGCGTCGTCCTCGAATCGGAGCTCAGTAATACTTGGGAAGGGCTCGCATGTGCGGGATTTTAATCCTCAGTGCACTTATGAAAGGGGTTGCTGTGCTTGACCAGTTAGTCGCTGTGAATTGGCGGGAGCCAAACTATCAGGGTCTCACGGTGCATGCGCGGACACCAGAAGCTTACAGCGGTCAATTATTTTTGCGCACGCATATATTGTGTGTGAGTGTGCGCGTGAGCAAGTAACAGTCCGTTAAAAAATTGAATATAAGCAAATTTACACGTTATTAATTAAAAGTTAGAAAGTAGTACTCTTAGTTATAAATTTACCATACTTCGATTGTTTGAACACGTCACTCTGTTAGTTCTGTAAGTGGTCCGAGAGCCAAAGCTGGGTTCATCGGCACAAGACGAAAATCAATTCACAAGATTGACAGTCATAAATTTATACAGAAATACAAGTAATTTTTTTAATTAATTCCCAGCTCTAAAGTTTCTAATTTTCAGTTTCACTCAAAACCGGTGATATCAATATCGCTACCAGAACCAACACTTTTTGTGCATTTTAAAAAACGGTGAAATGAGTTTTCAGTGTTTTACTTGAAATTCTGTACTCTACTCTTCATGTCTAGAATAAAGTAGATTTCCAGCAGTGTTAGTCAAGATAGACCAAACCGACCAATAAAGTGAAGCTGAGGTGTAACAATAGCTTGGGCGAACAAAATATATGCTACTGGTCACAAGATATGTGTGCTTTGCATATATCCAATGCCTTGAAAATCGGGGGCCCCTGTGCCTGAGCCCATTTGGGTATAATAGGGGTACGACTTCCAGATCTATATTTGAGAGGACGACTTGCCAGGCCGTCCTCTTGCCAGACTTTTTAGCACGTCACTGTTAGAACAGTCATCACGCTATTAATTGATTGATGTTGAATGCAACCAATAGAAGGAGTTACGCTCCTTCTAATCGCGGTGGGTGGAAGTGCAACCACCTCACCTATCAACAATGTTTGCCAGATTTGCCGACATACACTACCTTGATGGGGCCGAGGCCTATCCAACCTCTATTCACTCACTGAGTAAATGTGTCCTCTTCTTGGCAGACCAGACCTGCGCCCCTTCGTAGGAAAGTATCCTGACTTTTCCCAAGACTGGGGGGTGGTTCCAACTCGGTTCAAGTAAGGAATTTCCTCCAGGACGTCTTCCCCAAGCATTATGGTTATCAACCATTGCCACCACAAGATATGTTACTGGAAGTTGACTGTTTCCTACCGTATACGCTGGACACTATAAAGTTTGTGACGCAAGCTGTTCAGAGTAGCGGAAGAGTACACGCCATACAGTTTTAAACATTAATTTTGCCTTTGAATTATTTTAACTAAGTTGGGTGTTATGCTGGATTCCCAATAGTACGACTATCACGTCACGACAGTCCGAAAGAACGTCAGACCACGCCGCAATTTCGTATCATATTTTACTCGGCATTCACAATACGCCGATATATCTGTCCAAGTATTGTAGTGTTACAAAATCGTAAAATTGGGAGTAAGCTCTATACAGTGACCAATATGTACGACATAAAACACACGATTAAGTGAATTATACTTTGTTTTGATCATAGTTGAATACGTAAGAATACAATGTTTACAGAAACAAACTGAAACGTGCTTATCACGGCAGGTTCAAATATTATTAATGAGCGTAGGAGAATACGGAGAACATTTCGTCTTGTTTTGACGTGAATACGTCTTTAAATTTGCAACTATTGTGAGAGGCAATCCAGAAAATCCGATAATTTTTCAAAATCATGGGCTGCAGCTCCGAATCTATCGTCTACACTCAAAATTATGTTACACAACTCGAGTTTTAAA
Organism: Dryococelus australis; assembly: GCA_029891345.1. Taxonomy (NCBI): domain Eukaryota; kingdom Metazoa; phylum Arthropoda; class Insecta; order Phasmatodea; family Phasmatidae; genus Dryococelus; species Dryococelus australis. The sequence goes on along the minus strand of CM056993.1, from coordinate 163,109,235 downwards.
GGATCAAAAAATATGTTACGTTGAGTGAGGACTGCGAAGTATTAAGCGCCGTGAAGGGGAGGGGGTACAATTTTGAGTTCGTTTCGCCGCATCTCATAATTTCCGAGAAGTATAATTTTTGACTAGGAGGATATACGTCGCTTGTTTACTTTTAAATCGCCATCTCTCGTCAAGATCAATCGATTGAGTGTATAAAAACATTTGTGCGCCGTGGTTATGGTGAAATTGTACGCGTTGAATGTAAAAAAATTAAGAAAACTTGACACAATTTCGGCCTATACTCGCCAAAAAGCGACGTCGAAATACAGAAATCGTATACGGTTGGAAAGAGCATCTCAAAAGCAATCCAGTGATAGCTATAAAACCCCATACGATCGAGTGAAGCGGTGCCGGGAACGTAAAATATACATCAAGGCGTCCGAGCGCGTTAGCGCAGACGCATTTACGTAAAACAAATGGCCGTGTCCCCAACACAGTCAAGCCCAATTTTTTTATCTGCATTCTTTGTGTACCGCAACGATCACGACACAACGAAAAGCAGACACAGAATCTACTTTTGTCACGAATTAGATGAGTACACGGAAAATAACCGGATTGGCAGGTTCCTTCGCTGTAGGAGTATCAATTTTCTGACACTGCGCCAGGTTCTGGGAACGGCCTGGTGTCTGATAGCGTGCTGCGAAAGACTCCCTATTGGCTGGGCGGCTCGCCCTGTTGTGCTGTTGTGACTCCAGAATTAAGGCGGACTCACAATAGTCCGTCACATCCGTCAGTCAGTCGGTGATCTGTCGGTTTTTCATCCGTCAAATGAACGCGATTCACAACAATCCGTCGTTCGTCAATCCTTCTGCGCGGCTACATTTCAGTATAACCACTTAATATCGTGAACTTTCTTTAGCTGGAGGAATATTTATTGTTTGTAAATGCATTTTTAAGAGTAAATTTTTTGGGAAAATAAATGTTTACGTTTTACAGATTTATATTGATTTCTTTTTACATTTTCAATTCATGAATTCACCAGCAAAGCTAGATAAACATATATCCATCGCTTTGCATTTTATTTCAAAGCGTCTATTCTAGTCTAAGGAATGTCATCAGAAGGCGGCGGCTCATCCGTCCGTCGAAAGTTAAAATTTGGTAAATATTTGACGGATAGACGGACAGAAAATACAGTTGCCCTGCGATTAGTTAAAGATTACGTGACAACCGGACGGACGGACGGACGGACGGACGACTGTGGGTGTGACAGACTATCGTGAGTTCAGCATTAATGTCCTAACTGTTATAGTCTGTTGGCTGTTTCTTCACACGTTTGGATCAAACTGTGACAATGTGGTCGTCTCACTGATTTTTTCCTTGTGCTTGGTTCCATTTTCGTTGAGATTGTCAACAGTCAGTTAGTAACTTATGACGTCATATTTACTATCGTTTAATTTGTAATATTTTTTAACAGGCCGGTATGTTATGTAGCCTATTATTGATACAATGTTAATTAGTATTATATATTATGTGTATTCAGTATTGGTTTTTATATACTTTTATTAGGCCTGTATATTTTATATGAATATTTGAATTGAAGTTCGTATGTTACTAATGAGAGTCAGCGCTTGGCTGCGCGGTATGTCGCGTTGCCGGTGATGTCAGTAGGCAGCAGGCGTCGTGTGATATAGTCCGTTGGTAGACGGTGTCGAGGCAGGAAGGTGTGTGCCTTGCACGCGGGTTCCTGAATACGTCGCCAGGCCTCCGCAGCAAAATGCGGCCGGTCGGGCGGTACTAGTAACGAGAGCGCAGAGTGCCCTTTAGCGATCGTGTTCGGGAGTGACGTTGCTATGGATGTTAAGTTTAACCCTCCGCGAGTGATCGCTTTAATAGTGTCGACGTAAGCCTTGCCCGAAATGGAGCCGTTACGCGTTAAAGTAATGTTTGTTATTTACTTGATTTAAGCAAGAAGCTAGCCGACGCCTTGTGGGTTGGTGTTGCAAACGGTCCCTAGTGAAAATGTCATAGATAAATAAGGTGTTGCTAGATCGGTATCTCCTATGTTAATATCTTTGACCAAGGACGCACTGCGATAGTAGCGCCTTGCGACTGGTCATGAACTAAAGATCACGATGGCGGCCGGCAGCGGATAATTCAAATACAGTTTAAAGGCGATATATATATAAAATGGTCAATGAAATCCCAACAGGGATAAATATGTATTTGTGTATATCAATGTATTTGTGTATATCAATGTATTTGTATAAAGAAATTAAGTATATATTAAACCGTTTTATATATAATTGTTATATATATAAATGTTTTACATATATAATCATATTAAAATATATATATATTTACATTAAATTTGTTTATATATAACATATATTTATATATAAACTTAATTTGTATAAATATATTTATTTATACAAATTTATTTATATACATAAATACATATTTATCTCTATAGGGATTCCATTAACTGGGCGTTCCAATCAGTTTTATTTTTGCCTTGTTATGTTTGTTGGGTTCTGTTTATTTTATTTCGAGAGAAAAAGGAAACAGTGTGCGAAAAGAAAGGGAAAGGGGTGGTCTTTAGTTTTACGTCTTTCGTGAGACGGCATTGTTTTTATGTTCTTATGAGTGAAAATTTTAACTTCAATGAAAAAACAAAATGCGATATATATGTCGCTGTTCGTATTCGTACAGTTGCAGGAATATTCACACACATCACACACTTTGGCCGAAGTTAACCTTGCACTCGTTGAATTTACGATATATGCAAATAAACACGTATTATTTAAAAACTACAAAATTGTTGAAACAATTGCAGCTTTATTAGGCCACATACCTTTCAATACATTATTTATAAAGCACGTAAACTTAACTGTAAAATTCGCAACCCCTTTAAAACATGTTTTTCTATGGAAATCCTTACAAGTTTATTTCACTATAGCCCCATTTGTTCGTCATTAGCTTTAAATAATATATTTGTAGAATCGTTCCGTAAAATCAACATTGCATGAAACCAACAAACTGAACCACGTAAATAAGATGTGTCGCTTTATTGTGGACGGCGGTTACAGTAAGAAAAATGGTAGGAACGAGCAGTTTTAAGAAACGGTAAACACAAGCCAATTAATATCACCTTTCACTCAAGACGACACACTACAACGGTACCTACAACCAACTACGCTTAAAGAAAGAAGAAAAAATAATTTACACATAAAATATTCCTACAACACCAACAAGATAATATCTTCGCATTTTATTACAAATGTTACCAATTAACATTGCCACCACTCTTGTAGCAAGCAAATACACTTGTTTATTGACGATTGTCGCACCTGCTACGTAATTAGAAGTTATTTCCATTCTGAAAATTCGAGATTTCTGTCGCGTTGTCACAAAATAACTGCCTGCATTTGGGTGAAACATTACCTGAATTAGTATTGGTACTGAATTTGTGTGTATTTTTTGGGCTTGCTTATGTTACGCGTAGGATCATTGTTTATAGTATTTGACGCCAATTTTAAAATCATTCTGTAGACTTGTAATATGGTATATAGAAAGAATAAAACACAATGCAAAATGCCAGAAACCGAACCACTCATGTCTATTCAAACAAGTGACAAATTTAACACAGGCCTACATATCTAAGAAGAATACAAGTACAAAATCTTTAAAAATTTCTAGACACATACACACCATAAATAGTACATATCCATACTATACAATAAAATTAATTTTCTAGTAGCAATTTTGTTTACTTTAAATGCTGAGAGAGGCAATATAGCCAAAGTATCTATGGTGGTAATTGTGTGTATATTTACAGCATCACCCTTCCTCCTACTAAATGCATGTAGTGCCTAATGAACATGACCCATTTCTTTCAATATAAATTAATCTTAGATAAATTTACAAAGATGATATATTTGTATAGCCTGTTCATGGTAAAGTGAGCACTTTATGATGCAATCTCATCAGACATATCTTAACCAATGTGAACATTTCATTACGGTCTTGGCCTTTTGTTTAGAGTATGGGGAAATGTATAAAATGTTTTAATTACTCACATGGCAGTATTTTTCATCGCGTTACTGTACTGCGTTAGATATTTTCATAAATAACTGAAGGTTCAGTTGACACTAATACAGGTGGAGTTGATTGTTACAATGCAAGCCCAAATAGAGCAGGTGAGAAGCCAAACATTCCAAATTTTTTTACAAGTAAGCAAAATTTAAGAAGTGTATTAAAAATAGTGTTTTTTATTTAAGTACCGTCAGCAATTTTATTTTAGCAAATTCACATCCCTCCACTTGTTAATGTAAACACTGCCATGTGAGTACCTAATTTACACAGCATATATCTTTTCCAATTCTCTATTAAAAAAATGGCCAATGCCATAATGAAATGTATTTATTGGTAAAATGTCTGATGAAACTGCATCATAAATGCACACATTACATGAACAAGCTATACAATTATATCATCTTTGTAAATTTATCTAAGGCTAATTTATTCTAAAAGAAATGGGTCAAGTTCATTAGGCTTACATGCTAAGAAACCAAAAAAAAAACGAGACTAATGCATTTTTATTAGACTCTTCATGTACTTAGTAGGTGGAAGGGTAATGCTGTAAATATACACACAATTCCCACCATAGATACTTTGGATATATTCATGACGCTATCCATGTATCATATTACATGTCCAGGTTAACTAAAATGATTATTATAAACCTAGCGACAAATACTGCATACAAATATCGTACGCGTAACATAATAAAGCCCAAAAAGTACACACAAATTCTGTACTGTACCAATAATAATTCTTACGTGGCAAACTCAGATTAAGCACGGAATTAGGATTCACCCGTTTCGCACCAGGGCTGAAACACACTTTCCTGAAATGCCAACTACAAATCTTTAATTTCTTGTAGATATCGTCAGTACTCACTTCCTTAAATTTTTGCGACGCTAATAACAGCTTCCACAATTCGAACCGATGTGCATAATAAAGATCACGAAACCTGTGTTTACTTCCCGATTAGTCCTTACAACCTGGAACAAAGCACTTCGTCATCCTGCAGATCACATCGCGTACTTTATTTATTATTTATACTTATACGCGTTGTAAGTAAGCACTAAACGCAATCTAGGAATTACCGCCATTAATCTGAAATACAATTAAAAAAAATTACAAGGGCGGAAGTGGACAGAAGTAAATAAACAACACTAGCGCCGGAAATGAAACTGCGGTTGGTCATGGACTAAATTGATGGTCGACAGAATCCCTCAGAGATAAGAGGCCCTGGAAAAGGTTTACCACCTCCTGCATTATGGGAGCGTTACGTAGTCCATCGCCGTATTCGGTTGCCAGTGCAGGCCTCAGCGGCAAACTTACTCACCGTTCAGCGTAAGGCAGACGATAGGCTATTCTCGGTGAAGTGAGCACTTTTTAAGGCCCTGCTAAGTTTTTCCTTTAAATTGATTTGTACCTTCCCGCCAGTTTTTAATGTAAGCATTGCAATATGACTAATAAACACAGTTTACACATTGCATCACTTTCAAAAGTTGACGTCTGAGTCTGCAATGAAATATATTTATTAAGGGTTAATGTCTTTTTTGGGAGGGCCTTAAAAAGTGCTCACTTTACCGTGAACAGCCTATAGCAAAGAACGGAGAATAGGACCGTCGGGTCCTTGTGGAGGAGTTCTTTACCAACGTCTGCATCAACTGCAGTTTTAAATTAACAAGGGATGGTCTCGGCCCGAAATCCTGCAAGGGCAGCGATGATGTAGTGCACGTACTTTTTATTAAGTTGGCCTGGAATTACGCACGTCGCAATAAGCATACCACGGCTTTCCCGATATACACTGTGTATAAATTTAATATTGGTCACGGAATTTTTATGTATGTATACGCTTATTGTGATTGAACTTATTTACGTCCTTTTAAACAAATTGTTTTGTAGTACAAAACGGGCAGTGTTTTGAATAGGAATTTTAAGCAAATTTTTGTGGAGAGCTTGTATAAATTTAAATGTAAATTGAAGGCAGTTTGCGTTTTGAAAATAAAAGGCCAACAGTTAATCATATGGTTGTTGTCAGTGATGGAATACCTGCTAATGACTTACAGTTGAGTGAACATTGCTAAAGTGGATCAAGGATCAGGCTATAATTTAATATGTTTAGGGAATGAATTAATAACATTGGGCGAAAAGAAGAAGATGTTTAATACGGGTCCCCGCTACCTAGGGTATTTGTCAAGTGTATGTTTAAGTGGAGCAGTAGTAGTGAGGTAGAGTTGATTAACCCGATACTCAACCGGTTGAGGGCGTCTCAAAACCTTTAAAAAATTACCCTTTGTATCACGTGTTTAGTTATTTCCTATATTTGTTATGCATGAAAAACCTTTTATACTTCTGTTACAATAAAAGTACCTTATTTTTAGTTGAATTGAACTTTTACTGATAGTTTATCGATTTAGTTTATATTTAATATGAATAAAAACAGGGAGAAAATATGAGTGTTGGCAATACCTAGTAAGAAATAGATCTTATGCAGAATATTGTTACATAGAGCGCACACGGATTCGGTGCGTTTTCTCTGTGGTGTAATTTTCTGGACACAATTAAGCTTAGTTTAGATGAGGCGGAGGGATATCCTGGAAGTAGAACTTTAGCATAGGGCTTCATACAAGTTGGAAGTAACCGTAAATTGACTACAGACACTTTATGGCCAGAGTATCTTGAAGCGAAGTGAATTCGTGACAAATGACGTACGCAAAGGGACTTCCTTAAACGTGGCTTTAGACGGTTAGACGGAGCGACGTTCGAGGAAAGTGACGTGTAGACTGAGAGGTTCGTTACAAAGAGGAAGGCGTAGCTGCCGCGCCGGCGGGACTCGACTCAGCCGCGCGCAGTGACACCACTCCAGTCCCCGGGGACAGGGTGGCGATACGGGCGGCATCCAACTCTTTATCTCCGCCGCAGTACTTGCTTCTCTGCTGGTTCTCCTGGGCACGCTTCCAGCGCAGCGGCCCGCCAGCCCGCCAACCCGCCGTAGATATCCTCCCCCACCCTCTAGCACCGTCGCCTTGTGTAAGGGTGGCGACGTGGTCAAGTAAACAAAAATGAACTCCTAGCGTGGCTGCAAGTGCTCGGCCCCACATCAACCCGGCCAGCGAGCAGCTGCGTTCGTTATGGTAGAGTAGATAGGTATACAGAGGCGAAACAACTACTTATTCCGCTAACTCCTGCAGCACACGCCAGCGTATTAGGCTGTTCGCGGTAAAGTGAGCACTTTTTAAGGCCCTGCCAACAGGCATTAACCAATAAAAATATATCTTATTACAGCCTCGGGCATTAAATTTTAAGGGCGGAGGATTGTATACACTGTGCTTATTGGTCACATTGCAATGTTTATATTAAAAAGCAGCAGGAAGATGGAAATTGGATGAAAGGGAAAATTCGGAAGGACCTTGAAAAGTGCTCACTTTACCGTGAACAGCATATAATCGCGTCAACTTGTCAAAAACGTATCGGGATTTCTTTCACCGATCAGCGCCTGGTAGCTCAGTCAGTGGGGAACCTTTCGCAGCGCGAAGTAGTGAATCAGATACAAAGCCCGTTTCCAGAGCCCCGCGCAGCTAATCAGAGGATGGTTACACCCACATCAAAGTAACCACCACGCCATTTCGACTCTGTGTGTTCATCTACTCTGTAACCGAGCGCGTGATCAATGGATCATCAACTTACAGCGAGAATAATTGTACATTTCAAGTCACCAATACACAGCTATAGAAGAGAGTCGGGAAGTCAGGTTGCGCGCTGATACTAAATGTTCCAACGACCTAGCAAGACTTTACCAGGTCATCCAGCAATCCGCGCCCGCCAACTTATACCACCGGACACTATATGATCGAATGAGATATCCTGATACAATGTTAGTACTCCCCAAATCAGGCATCAGGCACGCTGTACATTCAACAGAAACGCCCCAGCAACGAGTAGCAGATTCCTGCACTCACCGCAGAGACACTGACACGCCTGTATATCCTTCTGTGACTCAATTTTGTGAGTTTCTTTCCCATAAGTTTCATAATTTGTAGAAGTTTCAGGGCTTCTACATAGTTTTTTTAATGATGATGTCAACAACGCCATTATTAAATGACAACGCAGACATTTGGGCAAGCAGTCGACGTGTTACGACAAACAGGTACTGACTCAACGGAAGTACAATTCTGGCCAAACTCTCACGTGCTATTAACAGTTAAAATCGTATACAAATCTTTGTCGAGAGGGTTAGTGTTATTTATTTGAAAAATATGAATATAATTCATTAATTGATAATTTTCATTTATTTTATTCTATTTCGTATGTTTTTCAGGTTTTCTATAGTATTCATAGTTGTTGAAATTAAAAACAATTATGAAAAATCCTTATATTTTTCTAAAACTTTATTTGAAGTTTAAACCCTTCCAGTAATTATCCTTTTTCTTGATTAGTTAAGTTTGGCATGATTATGCGTAAACTTTCTATTATTTATATTTCGTGCCAAAATTACTAGCTTATTTCTGGAAAACAATATATGTTAGAAATTAAGTCAGCGAAGTGCTCGCCTCAGAAAGTTTGTATAATATTGAAACCATTACTTTCTGAACATTTTAAAATAAAACTATATTAGAGAATTTTTATACGTGATTCACCAAGATGGTTTAAAATATTCAATTCAGTCAAATTTCACTTTAAAAATAGCATTTACGTGTACGGTTAAATGTTTCAGTTACGATGCCAACCATAGCTTTATAAAAAATAAGAGAAAATGTTAATTTTAAATGCAACCACAAAAAGTGTAAACCATAGAATATTTCATTTCATAATTAGCGCACTATTTACAGACTCTAAGATAAACCTTTTTTGTATTCCATACGAAGTTAAGATAGAATGGGTCACTGGCTGTTGAGGGTGTTCAATATACAGGAATCTTAAGTCAAAGGAGGCTTGAATTACCTAAATAGCCTGAACCTAAATGGATAAATTTACGAAGGCAGTCAATACGGGACAGGTACCTAATCAGTTTGTAATAATCACTTCTAAATAAGTCGTTATTTTAAATACACGTTATCTGTGGTGTTGGAAAATTTGAAGAACTGAACGGTTCCTTATATGCCCAGACGTGTGCTGACGATCACCAATACAGTAAATGCCTTTAGGTTGGTAATACTGTTAGTCGCTGCTTGTGCAAGGAGCCCATGGGAACTATTCTAATACGTTCATTTTGGTAAGGCGTTGCCAAAATTTGTTTAGAAACTTGTCAGGCCATGGACTGAATCTACTGAATCACTTGAAGTGCAGTGTGAATGTTGCAGTTACCCATTTCAGATGAAGAGGTTTCCCGCCATCTTGGATTCGTATAAATTTTGCCACGTATAAATTCCATTGTTGAAAATTTAAAAATAAAATATATTTAAGAAAAGGAGACATATTATAGTATATTCGTGGTTTCTTCATACTTTCTGAATCAAACTTTAGAAAATTACCCCATTTGTGACGTCTTAGGTGGTTTCCTAAATGGTAATGTATTAAACATTTCTTGTACTTCTGTTGACATAAAAGTATCTAACTTTTGGATAAATTGCACTTTTACTCACAGTGTATCTATAAATTGTAATATATAATTTATAATTAACATGAAATAAAGCAAGGAGAAAATAAGTGTGTTGGTAATGCCTAGTAAGAAATAGTTCTCATGCAAAATATCATTACATTCAGCGCGCACGAATGCGGTACTCTGTCCCTTTGGTGTAATTTTGCATACTTGAATAAGCTTTGTTTGTTTGAGGTGGAATATTATTCTGGAAGTATAACTTCAGCAATGCTTCGTAACAGCTGGAAGTATCCGTGAATGTACTATAACAGTTATTTTGAAATCCGTATTGTATACTATCCGTTGCTCTTGTCACATTTTGAACTTCATCATAGACGTAGAAGTTTATTTACGAATCGCTGTAAATAAATCCAACATGAAGTTCATCCTTCCATTTTAAGATATGGCATAGACCAGAGAACACCCTAGAAAAAATATCGATAATTGCATTAGTACGTCAATCAATCATATCTCTCTGATCGCGGAAAGGAATACAGTCGATTTGAGTGGTGGGAAATAAAAGGTTATAGCCTCATTTCTTGTGTTTATAGGAGACGAATTATTCACTCAAGTGTTTAAATCAGTTAGGATATTTGTTCCACTATTTTACTTAACAGTACGTGCTTCTTCGTGGGGTAGCATGCCGGATAGAATTTAGGAGGTCTCTTCATTGATACCGGTTGTTTGAATTGGGGATTGTTTCTTTAGGGGTGTTTCAACCCCATAACCGGACGAATGCGGGTAAAATTCCCAAAAATATGTTCTTAGTACTCACTGTCAGACTGAAGCCCTTTATTAGGCACAATGTGTAAAGGGAATGACGATAATCACGATTTTATACAGTAAATAATCAAATCTATGCTCAATCAGGATCGCTGGTAAGCCGGAACTTTGAAGAATATTGTAAGTGGTGTTCCTGTATGTAGAGGGCAGACACTGCCCGTGCGACACGTAACTGCTTGTTCACTAACGGGAAGATTTGCGTTAACCAGCAGGGGTGGTAACGATTTTATGACGACGGTAACTTTGGGTCGAAATTGGGCAGAATCGCGCTTGGGGGAGGACGGGTGAAAGGAGATTGTAATCCTTGACGTGTTCGCACCTCCCCGCCTCCATCGCCAATAATCTCGCTCCATTACGGCAGGGCCGTCCCGGCCATAAGGGCGATGGGGGATGGAGGCCTCTCCAATTACGACCAACCATCCCAAGCCTTATTAAAGCGCTCGGTCCACTCCGGGTCAAGGATCAGTGCCCTGATTGAAGCAGTCCGCTGGGTAAACCTCTTTCCCCCTTGCACCTCCTTCACGCCATTCCCACACCCTTTATGTCGCGAGCTTTTGATTCCAGACCTTGATTTGCGGCAGATCAGCCTCCCGGGGGCCAAGGATTAAGCGTCAACACAATCCCGTTTTGACCAATTACTCTTGAAGGATTTCCCTCCTGGGGCTCTTGAACCACGGCGCCACACCTCCTGCGTACATCCGGTCTCATCGGCCAAATCATTTCGGGGCTAATATGCTTCCTTTCCTTTTTTCGAGGAGAGTTCATGTGATTACTTAGAACATTACTTAGCATTGTAAAATCCAGCATTCGCTCATAGGCTCATTGTCAGAGAATTCACAGTGGCCATGCTCATGAGTACATCACGCTCAAGTGACGAGGCAACCAAACGGGCGACTGCTCGAACCGAACCAGCGAATTGTCAAGTGGACTAACGACTACATACTCGGTATATCTGGTAGTGCGGAGCCTGCTGTGGTCTGGAGCTCGAGTTGATCTCTATTGTTCGTAACTATTTGACGTCAGACTCGTAGCTTTTCAAGACGTTGTTAGTAATCTTCCTGGTCGAGATCATTAAGACCTTCTCTTTGGACGAAGATGATCCGGGTTTTAACTCCAGGTATAAGACCGATTTGTGGTTAAATTGTAGGTTAGATTTGATTGCGGGTCCTTTACAAGAAGACATGACGTGAAAAATGTCAAATTATTTCTCAGGAGGATTGACACCCTTGCGCGGTCTAAGTAATATTTTGCGGTAGCAAGTTTTGAAACCATCAAAAATGGTGTTGGTTACAAAAATATTCCTGATGTGTGCGGTAGTGAGTTCCTGTAGTTTGCATTAAAGAGTAGAGCTATAAATTTTTTTAAGGTATAATCTGAGTAGTAAAATGGTTTTTATTTTTCTATGCAGACACTTGAATGTTTTCTCTTATTTGTTTGCTTTCTTTATTCGAAAACCTTTGCTATCCACCACGGTACCACAGAACTCTGTTACTGATTCAGAGAATTTCCTAGTTGGTGCGCACACATTTGCAAGTTATTGTACAGCAAATTTTATACGACAAATCACTCATATCTGTACACTAGTAGTGAAGGAATAATGAACCAGTTTCGTACAAGACCCAACTCCCGCTTAAGCCACGGGACCATTAAAGAACTTATGCTGAATCTGCTATTATAGTTAGCGGCTGTTTTAAGTACGTTAGTATTCGCCTCTTTTTCATGAAAGTCAATTCGTTTTTACATCTTTTGTGAGCAGACGTTTTCGCTAAACTCACTACTTTATAACGCAAACAACACACAGTATGGTCTCGCTGCTTAATGTTTCTGTTTTAACGCCCGCAGTGGCGGCTCTCGTGTCGCTTAATTCCCAATAAACCGAATATCTGTAAATTTCAAACTGCTAATATATTTGTTTAAGAATTTTGCTACTTCACCTTCGTGTATATATTTACACAATCGAATCGTTCTCATTTACTCACTAGCTCCTACCACGTTGAAAATCTGTAAGCAACGTAACTGGGTTACACATAGTTTGCCTACGGAATTGTGAAATCTTTTATTAATCAAACTATATGCTTCCTGTGCTTGCAAAACAAACTGCATTCCACTGACGAAAGTATTGCCAGAATGCACGTTGTTAAAAATTGACTTGCTGGTCAGTTCATACCTGAAAGAGACTAAGGGCGGATCTAAATAGTCATGATTAGGTAGAGCGCAGCACTATAAGATGGGATTTATTGAACATAAGAATTATAAAATAACTATTTACATGACCGTTGATCGTGGGAGCTTAAATGGAATACCAAAATACTAATTATTATGTTAAGATTATTTGCCGCACACCATTATTATTACAATCTATTTAGGAAATCCGCGCCTTGTTCGTTGCCGGAGGCTGATTCTAGGAGCCGGTTAACGATGGCTGGACACATCCATTTTCAGTGGTCTTTTCGTTCCAATGGTCCAACGACAAAAGACCTGCGCCCAGTGTTACGATGGCCTATATCAGGCGCGTTGTTTAACATTTTCGGACCCGATTACTGGTGGGTGGAGGGGGTGTCTGCAACTTCTTTTTGTAAGGTGTTATTGCAATCACACTCGTGCCCTGGTTCAATGTTTGAAGGTGTGATCAGGCAGGCCATTCACGTAAGACCTGATCATTTCATAACATCTACTCCAATGTTCACTAGCGAGATGCCCTCATCTCGCCCTAGAGTCACTGTGGTTTATGTAGCTGACTGGGAATTGCGGGTTCATCTTGTGGCAGTAGGGATATAGATAGGGTTGAAGTCCTCTTCGCTATGGTAGGGAATTTTATGAAAGGAATCTTAATAGACGGATAAGTGAAATATAAGGAACTGACAATTGCTCTCGTGCAGTCCTTGAGCAAGGCGGGCCATTCAAATGCTGTGCTGTGTTTTTACCGAGGCGATGCGGGCCTTGAACTTGCAATTACGTTGGGTGTGCAAAATGTCTTTCACGCGAGAGTGGCAGATGCCTCGCGGGCAGTTCGCGAATGCCTCAGCCTGTCTTGAGGATGTGAGTTCCTAATTACTGCTTGGTGTGAATCTTTTAATACATTAATTGTTGCAAAGAATGTAACAGCAATACAATTTAAAAAATTGTCAACTGTAGTGAAAAAGAATAATTTAACCTGTGAAGAATGTGAATTGTGAAAAATTAACTGTTATCCCTGTTACAATAATAATTGTTTTCTGTTTGTACAGAAAATATAATTGCTGAAAAATAAATACAGATAAATGAACTTCTCAGTGCTATATCACTGACAAAAATCGTGATGTGATAGGAAAAGTTACATACTTAAATAGGACATGACGCCACGGTGGAAGGATACGGATGGGATGGTATCGAAGTGTAGACCATTATATAGTTAATAATTGATACTTTCGTAATTTTCAAAGAGAAATTAAACGCTGCAGCTGCTGTTGAACTATGTTGCAATGCGTAACAGGTTAATGGAAGGGATACTTACTGACATATCATTAAAAAAAAAAAAAAAAATTGCTGAAGTACCTATTTCACAAAAAATATGCATCAAAGACAGATGATAATAATATCTATTACATGTGTAAAATAGTATAAATTGATTGTTTTCTATGTATATTAAAATCTTAAATTACAGTTATGAGAAAGTATTTTTTTCTTAAAGACTAGATATAATTTCGTTTTTGTTTGACCACAATTCGATAAAGTATTACAAATTATATGTCTCTATTTTGTGATGTTGAGTTTTACAATCTATCAATTTATATATAGAATTTGTTAATTGAATATGTACATTTTCAAATATTAAATTATTTTCTCTTATTGCAAGAAGTGGAGTATTACATTTTTTGTTTACTGCTAAATTATTTTGAATCTCAGTACTTGTTTGAACTTGTAAATTTATTATAAATCATAAATTTCAAAACTAGCTTTTGTAGGCCTCCTTTTAGTGACGTCCATGTATCTAATTTTAAATATATGTTATATAATCATAAACTTTTTAAAGAAAAGTTTATTATGTAAGTGTTAGTGTTACCTGCAGGGATCGGTGCGAATGGTGTGTGTAAAATATGGAAACTGCTTTGTTACCTGTATATAGTGTTATGACTCGCGAGTTGGGCTATGCAGTAGTGCTGATGCTGTAGTATGGATGTGCGCGCCTTGACATTGGCGTGTGTGTGTTGTGTGACGTCAGAACAGGTGTCGTGCTGCCGCTGCTATCGCAGACACTACATGCGCCGCCTATCCGCCGCTTTTGTGTCGCCCTCCGGAGGAACTTTGGATGAGGTATGACGTCACTGCTGGTTGCTGCTGTTCTGAAACTTAAAAGGAATTTATTAACATAATGACTTCACAGTTTGTCTAAACACCTTATATAAAATAACAGGGCCATAATATTTTATGAGGGGTATGGTTACTTAAAATTAACTTGTGAAATTTAATTATGGTGTTATTATAATATACAAGTATAATATATTTCTGGGTGTGTCCGACCTTGGAAGTTTGTATGTCGAGACGTGCGTTAACAGTAATTTATTTCAGAATGGTCTTCGTCAATTATACTCTCGGGAGACAACACATTTGGGCTAACTAATGTCAGTGTTTAAAATACATTTCTTAGGCAACATATACAAATTGGAATGGTTATACAAGTAACTATTGGCATACCATTTTTTCTCTGAAAATAATTTATTGTAGTTAACTGTGTCGTCTGATAACTTCTAATTAATAATATTTATTACGGACGAAAGGCATGAACATGTAGTCCTAAAACATTATGGAACGGATTATGAAAAATATAAGATAGTAGTAGAGAGGAAAGTTACAAATAAATACCAATTACAATACTACTTCCACGAAAAGGGGTAGCATACATGGGTTGGGGAAATATGTACTCAATGACTTACACCAGGGAGGTCAAAAGCGAACGTATCCTCGTGGTATACTTTCAATACACTGTGCAGTATAGAAAGAGACCCACAGTAAAAGTCCGACGCATACTAATTGCGCCCCTACTGCATGAACACATTCAAGGTCAGTAGAGCACAAAAGGTAGGGCCCTCTGGTCGAGTCACCACTCCGGCAGAGGCCTACGAAAACTGCCCACTGTCTCACAAGAAACGAAAGGTTGACCTCCTGGATAGTAAACTCCATGAACGAACAGTTACAGTCAAAGTGGGAGTTTCTCAGGCACTCTTCCCATTTCGTTAAATACCCTTGGCATTGCGCGCAATTATTCCTCCTTCTTGTGTCAGTTTCAGCAGTCTGTGCATCAAACAAATGACTCGCACGGCGTGTCTCTTGCACCTCCGAAGGCCACGAGGATTGACTAAGTCCTCGGATTACAGAACTGTGGGAAACAGAATGGAATTCATTATGACCAGTGTCCGTATGGCAATGGATTGTATGAAGTGTCTGATAATATTGCGATTATTGTGAACTTCAATCTAGAACAGTAAACTGAAATTAACGCAGGTGTGAAGAATTAGGCCGTGTGCACACGTGCGGACAATGTCCGCGCGGCGCCGCGACAGCGTTCCACGAGGGCTTGGCTTATATGTAGCAGTGCACACGCCAGCTTGCAATTTCGCGAACACGGCGACACTCGAGCCGCAAGGAAGTGCTGATGTGAGAAGTGACGACATCAACTCCAGGGTAGGGAGGAACCAAGCCTCCACCTATGTTATTAACTGACTTGTTGATCAGTTCATACCTGAGAGGGGTTAAGCGTGTAGTTTAACAATGAGTCACGATTAGGTAGATAAGGTTTATTGAACATAAGGATTATGCAATAACTATTTACGTGGTTATCGATCGGGGGAGCTTAAATGACATACAATAATACTAGTTAATTATGTTGAGATTATTTAACGCACGCCATTTGTATTGAAGTCTAATTGGAAAGTCTCCACCTTATTTATGTTGCCTAGGAGGCGGTAATGAAGGCCTTACATACCCATCGTCAATGGTCTCGTTTCAATGGCCCGACGACAAAGACACCGTGCCCAGTGTTGTATTGGCCGATATCGGGTGCGATGTTTAATATTTTCGGCCCCGATTACTGGTCGGTGGAGATGATTTCTGTAACTGCCTTTCGTAACGTATTACTGCAATCACGCTCGTGCCCTGGTTCAATGTTTGAAGACGTGATCAGGCACGCCGTCTACCTAAGGCCTGATCACTTCTTAACAATGTGCTTGTGGTACATATCCTAACATCGATTTATAAAACCATGTTTCCATTCCTCTTGGCTGTGAATAGAGATCTATGTGAGTTCATTAACCTAAAGGTTTAACTGTACAACCATTTTTTAAAAGTTCATTCTCTGCGTGGTAGCAAAATCTTTGGTCTGCATTTATCTGCATAAATTTTAAAAGGCTTATATTTTTTCGGGGCTTAAGTAATTAAAGGCCCAGTTAAAGAAAATTTCACTCTTACACCTGGCAGTAAATGAAACAGAGAAATCTCCGTGTCTTTGTAAATAGTATAATTTTGGTATTATTTAAAATACGTTTTATTTACAGGGGAAGTTTATCTCATGTTCTCCTCTGAAATACATAAAAACAGTACTTGAACCAACGACGTAGACAAAAGAAATGTTTGCGGAGCTAGTGTTTCATATGAGGAAATATTAATCCAGTTTTATTGCAGGCAGCGAAGTGCTTCTGTAACCTCGCACGAGAGGGCGACCTTGCAATAAGAGAGAAAGGGTGGATTTCTCTCAGCACCAAGTGCTCAAAAGGGTTGAAACATTTCTGCGTTTTATTCCGCGACGCGAAACTGTATAACCGCCCCCTTCCCTTCCGCCCCGCCGGCCCGGAGGGCGAGATAAGGGAAGGCGCAAAGGGTTAGGAGCGCAGTCTTACATATTCCCGGGGCGAGATGACGGGCGCGAGGCTCGTATTTACATAGTGATGAAGAGAGCGAGGGGAATCTGCATTCCACTGCCGCTGCCTCGTTGCTCTCGCTGAATTCCCGCCGAGTGCGCTACGTGCCCTGTACTTAACGCTGATAAATACTGCCTCTCGGAGCGGCTGTTTCCGAAGGGCTAACGCTCGGCTTCACTTATTATAGTATATACACGGTTTCTTCAAACTTTTAGGATCTGCCTTTGAAAAATCACCCCATGTAAGACGTGTGTGGTTGATTCCCAAATGTCACGTATCACAAGCGTTTTAGACTTCTGTTATGATAAAATATCCTTACTTTTTGGTTAAATTGAACTTTAACTTGTGTTTTATATATACATTTTAGTATTTTATTTATAATTAGTATGAATAAAATCAGTGAGAAAACAGGCGTGTTGGTATTGCCTAGTAAGAAATTGTTCTAATAATAAATATTATTATACACCGTTCGCACGAATGTGGTGTGTTGTCCCTTCGATGTAATTTCCTAGACTCGGTTAAGCTTAGTTTGGACGAGGCTGACGAATATCGTGGAAGCGGAACTTCAGCGGGGCTTCACAAGCGTTCGAAGTAACCATGAATAGACTATGTACAGAAACTATTCGTTTTCTTGGATAGTTTCAATCTGAGAAAATTACTGATAAGGTTTTATTTTAGAAAATTTACATTTTAAATGTTGTTTACTATTTTTATATCTAATTTTTACTATGCGTTATTTCCTGATTGCAAAAAGACAGAAGCTTGTTTTGTTAGTAAAATATAAATATATTCCTGGATTTTTACAAGTATAAACATAACGCATTAAAATCTGAGCACAAAAATACAAAACAGCTTCTAAAATGCAAATTTTATATGATCAAACGTTGTAAATAATTACTCTGAAACCACAATTATGATACGAAAACGAATAATTTGTCAAGAGCGGCGAAGTCGATACTTAGGCGGCCGCCTGGTAGCAGACTTGGTTCCTGTGCAAATGTCTGGTTAAAGGGGATCCCTATTTAAACGCCTCAGGATAACGTCTAGCCATAAGGAAGCACTGCAACGGAACTTCGCAAAGGCTGTGATATGCACTCCGCAGTAGCTAAATTTCTCGTGAGTAGTATGTAACAGTAAGATATTATTACACGCGATGTAAGCCACTGGATCAAACCACAGATGACACTTAGTTTTTTTTGTACCTCTACCTTAAGTTAACTTTGCAGGCGATCCCTAAAAATGCAGTTTTAAACGATTTTCACTGTTTTATTTATTTGTAAATATATTCAATACGACAGAAGTTAAAAAGGGTAGCAGAAGGTAATATATTTTTTACCTTTCCTAGTAACAAAATATTATTCCAAGGCCATTTATTTACTGAGAGACGCGCACACACACACGAAACACTGACTTTACAGACAATATTTTACTAGGGAGAGGGACCATGGTGGTGTAGTGGTTAGACAGCACACAGCCCACCTAGGCTTATCGGGTTCGGTTTCCGGCGGGGTCGCTCCAAAATTTTTGCACGTGAGAATCGTGCCGAACGGGTTTTCTCGGGTATCTCCCGTTTCCCTCACCCTTCCATTCCGGCGCAGCTCCATACAGATACGAGTAGTGATCAGGCCTTAGCTGAGTGACCTGCCTGATCGCACCTTCACCTATTTATCCAGGACACGGGCTGTGACTGCTAAAATTAGTAATGAAATGGCAGACCACAGAAACCCGTCCAGCGGTCAGTAGACGGGTACAACGCAACAGATATACACTGACATGATAAAAGTCATAGGATACCCATCTAATAACATGTAGGGCCCCCTCTAGCCCGAACAAGTGCCGTAACTCGATGTGGCATGGACTCCACAAGTGGACGGAAGACCTCTGGAGAGTAGTTAAACCATGCTGTCTGAATAGCTGCCCTAAGTTCCCTGGTATTTCTAGGTGCAGGATCGTGGGTGCTAATGGCTCTCTCCACCACGTCACATGAATGCTCGATTAGGTTCATGTCGGGGGAACGTGCTGGCCACTCCAGTCGGTGGAACTCTCCAGAATGCTCTTCGCACCATTCCTGGACATCCGCAGCCCGATAAGACGGCGTATTGTCATGTTGGAACATCCCATCCCTGTCAGGAAAACTGAAGTCCATGAACGGCTACAAACGGTCACCAAGGAGAGTTTTGTAGTGGTTACCATTGAGTTTTGTGGGTGCATGGACAAATGGACCCAACCCATGCAATGCGAACACACCCCACACCATTATGGAACCACCACCAGCCTGCACGGAGCCTTGTTGACAACTGGGATCCATGGCCTCATTGGGTTTGCGCCATATCCGAATCCTGCCACCGGCCCGAAACAACCCCTGTATCGTTACTTATCGGACCAGACCGCATGTTTCCAGTCATACATCGACCGCCGTCTTCGATTTATGTGTCTAGGATTACAAATTAGTATTAGGAAATTGATTGGAAAAAATCGATTGAATGTGGATTTGTCAACAGCAAATCGTCTTCATACATACTTAATGACCTAGGTCTGTTTATAGGTAAGAGATCTCTAATATTACATTTGTAATTACTGTAGCTGCTCAAAAAATAATTTTGAAAATGTTACTTTGCTAGAGCATATAAAGTTTTTAATTAATACTGCACGGAATTATTCTTTGATTAGATTTCATCTACATACTACTTACGCATCTATAAACATTCTCAGAAGGTAAGCAGTAATAAATTGCATTTATTCTACATGGTAAACATATAAACGTACTCCACTGATATTACTGTTATACAATCCTCTGATTGATGTACGTACTACGCCTTGTCAGAGACGAAATTTTATTAATGAATAATGAATATGTTTTGTGACTAATACTGGTAACACCACAATCATTTTCTCTATCTCTCCCGTAACAACGCTAAAGGGGTGCGTGGGAATTAGCTTTCGTGTGCTGTTATCTCGAAAATGGCCTCACCAAAGTTATTACAACATAGGTGTCATTTTGCTGCATGCAGAATGATCATAAGCGTAAACATCCGCCGTAACTCGTTACGAACGTCTGTTTTACCGTACAAACAGCGTTATAGACCCTGTTTTTACCATGACGGGACTTGCTGTTGGCATTAAATAGTTGCATAACTGCAAAATCTCACACAGGAACACACAATACACACCCACGTCATCCCATAGCTCTTTCACGAGTTGTGCCTCTCTCAGGAACAGTTTTAGACCGCAATTCCCATGTATAACTTAGTATGTTTTCGACATATCGTCGCCGGGAATCACCTCCTAAGGTCTTTCGGTGTAAGTGAGAACCACCCTGGTTTATGGTGTGTATCTGGTAAAATATGATAACGTCCAGAGATTTTTGCCAACTTGGGCAGAATCCTAACGACGGTGCCCAGCGTCCTTAAACAGTCTCCCTAATCGTCATATGGGTTTGATTGTAAGCAGCGGTTTACATTCTCATTTTTAAATGAGTATGGAATATTTTAATATAATATTTTTTCCAGGATAGTAATAACATCGATACTTTGTTGCCCATTCATAAATTCAGATATTTATAGGCTGTTCGTGGTAAAATGAGCATTTTCAAAGGCCTGCGTAAGATCTACTTCTACAGATGGTATATATTCTTCCGCCTTATGTAAAATTAACATTGCCATGAGCCTCAACACTTAATTCATTCGTCGGTCAAGTGAAACTGTGTAATTAATAGAAAAGTAAATATGTTATAATCTGCTCATTTTTACACGTCGTAGCATTAAGTAAGAGAGAAAGGGAATGAAGAAATTTCAGTTGTCACAAATGGTTACCTAACCCTTTTAATTCGACGTTAAGACATGGAACTGGTGTCCCTACATAGTTACCAACTTTACTAGGCGCATATCACTCAATGCGCCCCATTAAAATGTACGTATATAGGACCAGTGAAATTTTTTTAAGGTTGATTTCAAAAGTGCTCACTTAATCTTGAACAATCTTTAATCATAGATGTGCTGGTTCAAAAGTGTCCAATTCAGCGAATATCCGTTTAAGCAACTCTCTGCCTACGATATTTATTCATGTGTAAAACAGAGCTATTAACTATAGATTCAATGTTGCATCTTTTCTGAACATATTATTGTATTAAAACCACATAGGCACTGCGTACAATTCTGGGGAAGCCGAACATACGCGAAGCTCGCTTATGCTATCTTCTTTCGCAGTCGCAGCGCTTCCTCACTGCCGGATGTGAGCTAGAGGCGTTTTGCTAGGGATTCCCCTTAACTCGTTCACGCTCTGTATCTACGACTGTGGTCACGTTGCCCGTGAATTATACTGATAACTGGTTCTTGTACACGGGCAGGCACCAGTGAGCCATGTTACTCGTAGCTAATCTGAATTGTGGAAAAACATTTTTGCACCTCTTTCACATGAATGGCTAGTGTCCAAGGTCATCGTGCACAAAGCACGTTATTCACTAATCACAAGACAAGTGCATAAAAAAAATTACGTGAATACGTCACTTGAACTCAAAAGAAGAACATATAACATAACGGGTTAAAGCAACCAACTATTATCCGTGATCACGCTGGACGCAACTACGTCATGTGAACCACTGAATAAATACGTGTACTCGAGACCTTCATCGTTGTTCATGACTTTTTGTAATCAGACATGATATCACCTCGCTGACCAGTACAGTTCGCCATCGTTTTTTGTTAAGAATAGTGCGATCGTAGAGAAAATATGCGTGGTAGATTGCGCTTGGCAGCCTTGCAGTAACCATCTCTACTTCGCGAAACTAAACGGCTGTTTTTGAAACAGAGCTATTAAAACCAACTGACTTCCATTTAGGTTAGCACGATATTTTCGTATATAAATGCTTAACGATGTTATTACTCGTCTGCTAACAGATTTGCAGCAAAATTATGAGATAACTACTAAAGTTAACGTAGAATATTATACTTTTTATCAAAACGTATGTTTGTCGTACAACCAAGCGTAAAAAAAAAAAGGCACGACATTGTTTGAACGCGCGATTTTCACAGTTCCTTCACAGAAAAAAAAAAATAACGTTCTTGCAACAAAAAAATTACCATGAGGTATTTGTTAAACGTTTATGCTCTAGTAAAATGAATGATGATGTGACAAGTTACTAATGTTTTACGTTTACAAGTGTTATAATATTAATATTAATTAAACCTCCAAGTAATGTTGCCACAACCAAAAGTTGTATTACGCTAAAATAACAGTACGAACAAAATATTTTGTGTTACTCTTACAGTAAAGAAATATTCAAGCAACTAAAGTTTACACTGGCTTGGCGTTGTAAAATGGCGGATACTGGTGAACAGCGACACACCCCGTCAAATGAAACCACTATTTCAATTTTAAAACACAGCATGAGGAGTAATATATCTTAGGCCAGCTCTCAAGCCCTGCAAATCAGTTTACGTGAGGCAATTGTGCACATATTTAAAGAGGATAAAATATTTCCACGTAAAGAAAGGAAACAACAGTTTGTCGTCATATGTTGTAGAAAATTCACAATAAGAAACAGAGTTTTTAAAATAGATTATATAGTAGGACGCCAGGTTCTGTAAAGTGAAGAGCGTCTAGTACCCAGGGCGTGGATTCGTTTTTTCTCTTACCCATCAATATTCTTTTCCGTTGGCAACGCTGTATTTCTCTACGTAACAAACCATTTTGTTTAAGTAGTTCTACATTGGAATGTTTTTTTAAAGCAAATTAATGCAGTAAAATTTTAACACAAATGTTAACATCAATTCAATATAAAATTCGTTTTGCAGCAACATTAACACCACCTTAATGTTGACAGAATAGTAAGGTGGTAATGTTGTTACAAAAGTAGCCTACTTAATGGTACATTAAAATTAATTGCTTACAAAGTATATTACATTAACAACTACATTAGTTACTGTTGGTTCACAGATAACAAAAAATTACTGATTTGATAACATTAATACTGTTGTCACAACACTTTCTTCTGTGTATGCCTAGCGTGAAGCCTACCTACCATATCAATCTATGGTTCCAAAATTGGGCTTATTGGCAATAACAGTATCAAGACTAAGTGGACTGGATTTTAGGTTAAAACACTAATTACTATGTAAACAGATGCTTTGAAATGTTTGTGAAGTACTTCTCAACTAACTAGAGTACAATAATTTTAGCTCAAATATAATATTAATACATATTTTAAAAAAAAAACAGCTGTTTCAGACATTTTAATGTAAACGAGATCCTTATCATCGTTGCATGAATAATTATTTCCTTTTACTAGGGACGAGTATATATTGAAGTGATGTGAATAGCAATAAAGTCTGTCTCCCATTTAATTTATAAGTGCAGTGCATGGTGTTTATAATTACCAACACAACGCGCTATATACCCCACCTCAGTCACGGCCGCTTTCCTTTAACAAAGAGACTGTGAACTGAATCTGCTTGCAAAAACGAAAAAAGGGGTTTTTTTTTTTGTCCCGCGAGAGAGTTGCTCGTATAAAAGGCAACGTTTTCCTGTTCCGGGCACAAACTCGGCGAGGCGGAGTTGAGGCTGAGTGATGGAACAAATCGCTGACACCTGTCTTCCTCGGGAAGAGTCATCAGTGTCTGGAAAAAGAAAAAAAAAGGGGGGGGGGGGGGTGAGCCATACTGTATTTATCGAATTTGTACTAGAACATGCTTCTATATCTCTGTAGCTCGCGAAAATACTATAATGTTACATTGACGCCTGAGGGGCGTATTTGAGTTGATGAGGGATGGAGATCTTAATAGAAATAAATTAACTAAATTTGATTTCGAATTTATTTATGCTGCTATTATTTACAGCATTAAATTATATGTCTCCGCTATTACTCTTTTTGTTTAACTGCGAGCGCAATATTGAATGACTATTTCAACTTTACTTGATGTACTTCTTAAACGTCTCTGTTTGGTTACAGTCTATTAACTCATGCTCATTATTAACACGTGTTCAGTCTATTTGTTGTCACCATATGTAATGGCTTTCGATCACGCATCAAGTCCAACTGTCCATCCGGCCCGCCGCACTCTTCACTGCTTGATACTCGTAGTCGCAGATTTCCCTTCCGCTGGTTACTTCTCTTGCTGTTCTTCCTCTATTACTCGGAACTCAGCCACTCATTCACTCATCAACTACTTGGCTTGTAGGCCTGTCACACTTTTATATCGTTCGTCCTGGCCATCTGGAAGATTCAACGAACCCCGAGTTATGCCGAGAGAACGATGCAAGTAACCCAGAGCATTCTTCAGATAAACCAGAAATCAATACAACCAGGGTCGGATGCGTGCGCAGCAAAAAGAATTATCGTGTCAGCTCGCTTTCTGTAACACATATGAGGCCACCGGCCTCTCTCTTGCCTGTTCATTCAAAACAATCCTTTGACTTGCCGCCGCCATCATAATAACTACTGTCTCTCACTTCCACTCACTCACGTGGGATACGAAGCAGGGAGCGCGTAACGATAATTTAAACTGAACTACAATATTTTGTACTATAACTTGTAACTTTTTGTTGCGCAGACCTACAGTATATTCACTACGGCACGTCATATCCCTGTGTGGTACGTATCCCGTCAAGACAATTCTAACATAAATTTTTTATAAGTATTCGAGGTTTGTCTCTCAGCTATAAGATTATATGTTTTTACCGATTGTGTTCAGATGAATGTGAACCGTTATGTCCTAGAATGGATGCTTATTTACACAGTTCAAGTGGATATGCTACTGAAATAGTTTTCAAGATTTTTGGAAATACTTTTTATATCTATAAATTATTAATATTTCCACACCGAAAAATTTTAAGATAAGTAATGACAACTACACCAAAGATAGTGAGTGCTACAGTAACATTCTATTTGCGTATTTAGAGAAACTTAGAAAATTACGAAACTCGTGAACATTGAAAAAAACTATTCAATTTAATAATTAACAATACATTTTATAATAGATTTAAATTCACTAGTTAAATTATTCTCAATAACGTATTATAATTTCGTACAAAATGCTATAATTTTCAGAGATTTGCACTACTTTTTATAACTTGGAAGGTTTACATCTCTGAGGGCTGAAGCTCTCTGAGCTATCCAAACTAGGAGAAAGATTTCGTTGAATCATACAAAGTTTGTCTGGCTCAGCCAGATTAATCGTTTGTATAGGAGAAATAAAATATTTTGTTGTTTAAACCAAATTATTATTTTATTCTTATTTGGTTACCCAAAACTAAGATTTGTTTGGTGCAACTTAAGATTTGCTTGGCTATAAGTATATTAAACTGTTTCGGTTTATATAAAAAATGGAAAGCCGACAGAGAATCGAATCTAGAACGCTTCTAACCATGCGATACACCCTAGCACCCACGGTTATAAAATTACTACAAATAAAACGTAAAGGTTTTCTAATATATTGAAATCAACATGCATAAATATAGACCAAGTTTTACAGGTTTACTGTATAGTATCCTGTCAAACCTGAGTTGTACCCACTTTTATGTCATTATTAAGCATCAATAAATGCTCACACTATTCCTACACTAATTGTCACAAAAAAAAACTCTCGAACTGTATTTTCGAACAAAGGCAATCAAATGAGTGACTAAACAAATACATACAGTTGATTCAACTAAATACTTTGTTTACAGTCTAATTTGTTTTGGCTCAACACACAGGTTTTGTTTATTTAAGCAAAATAAAATTATTTTTGTACGTTTTCATGTTTCGTTTACTCAGCAAACATTATGTTATGGCAACTAGATATATTTTTGTCCCTACACGAACAAACATTTTGTGTTAGCTGGAAGAAACGTTTCTGTGAGTGCAGGACGTGTGCCAGGGCTGGCGCGGAGAGGGCTAGCGTGCAGACGAGCGGAGGACTTGAAACACACACCAGCAGTGGTAGAAGGTCGGTATGCGGCACAAAGTGACGTGGATAACGCACGACCGGCTTCTCAAAGCTGCGAGATATCCCCACAGGCGCTCCCCGGGTACGCCCGCGTCAACCACAGCTACGAGCTTGAAGCTGCACGCTAGGGAAGAGAAACACCATGCGATGCCAGACACCATACATAATAATACTATAGTGCATTTGTATAAACACAAAGTACTTAAGTTAGAAAGTATTTATCAAAACACATATCTGCAGGAATGAATATATATATATATATATATATATATATATATATATATATATATATATATATATATATATACACACACACATTTATATAATTATGAATTTAAAAAACAGAACTTAAATATTACTACAACTGTTATAGTCTTGTGTCTTTGGGTTTCATCAAGCGGTAAGATTTTTGTAAGTATCGCGTGGAATAAGATAATAAGAAGCAAAACATAATAACTCTGTCAAAATAGTTTATAGTGGATACGTAAATGAACACAAACTACAGCGTTACTGTCGATCTGGTTACTATGCCGCAAATTTTCATAATTTAGCTCGGCGTAAGATATCACACAATAAGAAGTCTCATTCCGTCAACAATATTCCTTACAAAGTAGGTGAAAACTGTTATTATTTATGATTTCCCTTTATTGATTTTACTATGTCGGCTTCCAGAAAATTGTTAGATTCATGTTACATATTCAGCGTTAATTTATGCACCACGTTCGTCAAATTATTAGTTTCTTAACCCACTAGTTCTCTGTGGACACGATCGTGTATGTGTTGCGCAGAGTATACACTTTTTGACGAACTGTACACCATCAGTTATCTTATCTAACCCCGGTCACAGAGTAGGTTTACTTAAGTATAAAGAGATTATACAGCCACTTTCTCTTCTGGACCCCAGTCGCATACGCCTTAAAAATAGCGTCGCTGGTTAGGAATACGTCGCAACGCCATTCGCCAGTCAGCGCCTCACTGTAAGATACTCTCTTCGCTGCAACACATTAAATGTTACCAAAAGAAAAAATTTGCGTAGATATAAATAACTGCAAAGTAGGCTTGCCATAAACATACTCTTTGTTACATCTATATAGTCATGACCATGTTAACTTTGCATTTTCGTTTAAATAGTTCAGCAGACGACTTTGTGGTACTGTCAGTTACACTGTAAAACTATTTTACTTTGAAATATAACCGCGAAAACAGTAAAAAAGAGAGAAGTAAGTGACAAATGTTTCAAAATTATATTCGCTATAAAAAGCTATGTTGAAACCCAGGTTCGAACCCTTACCCCCCGTGTTAACATCCTTGTGCCCGTAATTATGCGAACACTAATTAGGCATAATTGTTTTTTAGATTAATTTCGATAGGCAGGTTATGTCAGTTCGCAACATTAGCCAGAATATGTCACCTCTTGGGGAAAACTGAGGTCAGTAATTTCTAAAATCACTGCACATCAGAATGACATTAAAAGTCTGCAGGAGGACTGTATATTTGCTCAATTGTTGTTCCGTAACTGCTAAGTGCATTGGTTTAAGACTGTTGGTGTCGGGACAACAGCTACGTATGGAAAACTTCAATGGAGAGATTTGGGCGGCTCGTAACATCAAGGTCTTGAGAACTGATGGGGGTGAAGGGAGGTGAGTATAGAACAGCGCCGGTATACAAGGGCAGGGGAAGCGGGAGATCCCCTAGAAATCCCGCCGACCAGTGGATTCATCCAACACGATTCCCGCCTGCAAAAATCCGGGATTAATCCCGCCGGGAATCGAACCCACTTCGCCTAAGTGGGAGGTGGCCCCAAAGAGCTTCAATGTACGATATAAAAGCTTTAATATGATTAAATCGTTGTCTTTGGCAGGAAGTAAATTTTCTTTACCCTTAACAGAAGCTGTTGATACAGTATCTTTTTTTTTTTGCTGTTAATGAAGATAACATTGCTCTAACACATAAACCTATATAGAAAACATGCATTAACAGTACTCATAGGTTTTTCTAACCTTCTATTTGAATTAAATGACTATTATGTCAGTGTAAACAAATCAGCCTCAGACTTTGCAGCACAGAAAACTTTGAATGGATATTTTTTGTGCGGGGCTCCTGACAAACGCCTTTACGCACCTGTTCAACGATTTCCGCCGCAAAAGATGATCTTCCTCTGCTCTTGTTCTTTAAAACTCTTGTTGTATCTTTAAACTTATCCAGCCACTGGTGAAAGCTCCTTCATGTTGGAGGGGGTCGGTGGTACTCTGTTCTTAACTTTCGCTGAACCTGCGTTGCAGATTTTGGTTCAGCAAGGGACTAGACATACAACCTTTTCCTGCGGCGACGCCACTACTGTTTAAAAGACAGTTAGCGCTGCCACTCGTCGGAGGGTCAAACTAACGGAACAGTTCAAATAACGCATAAACGTTGACAGTAGAAGGAATATGGGCATTCTGGCGCAAGGGCGTGGGGCACGGGATTAGGATTCCGGGAGCCGCTATCTTGTTAAGCCACAGACCGCAATCGTGGATGTCAATGACATTTTACCACTGACCCATGTGACCTTGACCTTGACCGCATGGACCTATGACCTAAAAACAATAAAAAAACATAAAAATTCCAAAAACTCATCAAAAATCCCAAAAACATCTAAGAAATTCTAAAAAAAAAAAACTAAAAAAATAATACAAATTATTAAAAAATACTAAAAAATTATGAAAAAATTATTTTAAAAAATATTAAAAGGATCCTCAGAAATGACCCATCCCCCACCCCCTTACAAATTGTAGAAACCCCCTGGCACAAAAATCAGCCCCTTAAATCCAATTTTCGTAATTTTAATTAATTTGGAAGGCTTCCTTCGGACCTACAGAACAGTGGTGGCCGTATTGGTTTTATAGGCATACCCTATGCCAAATCGATACAAGGTATAGAGGATAGGATTCAGACCTAAGCATCATCCATCTTGCATACATATTGTATGCAGATGACATTTGATCCCGTCCATGGCCTTTGACCCATGACCTTGACGTTTGACCTTGAAAATGAAAAATCCCAAAAATAAATAAATATTCACAAAAATGCCAAAAAAAATCACAAAAAATCCAAAAAGAAAAACTAAAAAAAAGAAATATTTTTTAAAAATTATTTAAAAATTGATTATTAAAATTAATTATTAAACTCGACTGGAATGTTCTCATTTCGACTTTAGCATTAACTGTGGCGTCATTATCATCTGCGGAAACGGTAACCATATATGTAGCAGGAGGCATTGATGACATCACTTGCTGATTCCCAGTAGACGAACCCACTCGACAGACACTGATGAACTGATCGAACCCACGTCTGTACCTTCCCCTATGTAGCAGATAGTCCTTGATGATCGTCAAAAATCCATATTTATCTTTCCAGCACAAGGTACACATATATTTAAAATCTGATATAGGCATGTCCGTATTAACATGATCATCGTAAACATGACGTTAATTCGTATACTCCACGCGAAACAGCAACAACATGTTTCCATTGTCGCAAAGCAGTTGTTTGGATATGGGCGAACAAGTCTGGCCGAGGTACACACAGTCAACGTTCGCGTGTCGCCCCATAGTAAATAATTCTTGAATGCAAGTTTGTTTCTCGCAGACAATGTCGTCGAAGACAAATATCGAGTTTCGCAGTGCTTCACTCGGAGGTACGATCGCTTCGTTATCGCTGCATGGGAAATAACCCACGCCATCCACAGCTTGCAGTACTCATGCCAGTCGCTGGTATTTCGGTTGCTGAAGTGATTTGGAGTATAGGTTCACATTCTCGAACCGAAGGCCGTTCTCTTCTTTCAGCAGACTCAGTAGGACGCATGCCTTGCCACAACCCGATCGTCCCGTGCTGATGCAGCGCACAATATTTGGAAATAGGCTTCTGTGTCGCGATTCGTGGGAGATAGCTTCATCTTCAGCATGAATGCATATGGGTAGAGTAACATCTTGCTTGGCGATCCGTATGTTACTACTACGATCTTCTAGAGCAGGTAAGGCCGATTTTACTTGCAGAGAACCAGTGCTTCAAATTTTTGAATGTTTCCTTAACGCACCACTACGAAAAAAAATGTCTATGGTAGAACTGATAATCAAAAGCCATACTCGAACTTTTCATTCCGCAGGTCGTTATTTCATGTCGCCGTATATCCCGCTGTGAATTCTTTACCGCAGAAACGCACAGCAGATGCATCATCGCTGACATTTTACGTCAGTACTGTTCCAAGTCTAAAATGATACTGAAATGAAAATGTATAAAAGGATTGTATTTATACATTTTAACCAGCATCGGACATGTCCCATATGACAAATGGCTGATACTTAATACTGTATATATAAACAAATATATTAATGCATTATACATTTGGTGAACGAATGTAATTTCTATACATATGGGCGAAGGGTACAAACCGAAAGCGATGGAGCGATGGAGCTATGGAGCATCCAATCCAGTTAGAGATGTAGAAGGTCACAGCCCCATGCTCATCGTGGTGAAAAGGCAGCCCTTCATATTCGCAATTCAACTTCGCAGTATGGGAGGACTCTGAGAAGAACCAAATACTCGTTCGCCTCAGAAGAAAACATGCAGGTACTTATATAAAAATATGTTATTTAAATGTGCTTGTAGGCATATGAAGGATGTATACTTATATACAGACATTTAAATTATTTTTATGTTCACTTATTTATATGTACATATTTATATGCCTATAAATATACATAATTATATATAAGATAAATCGAAAGAATTTTATATGTATATATTTATATATGTATGCATATTTATATAGATATACCTATACATATAAATTAAAATTGAAAATAATTCGATATTTACATACTTATATACCTATACATATCCTTATAAATTAGATTAGAAATATATTTATAATAACATATAAATTAAATTGAAACTAATGTTATATTTGCATACTTATATACCTATACCTATCCACGTAAATTAAAATGAAAATAATTTCATATTTACATAATTATATACCTATAATTATACATAACCATGTACAAATTAAATTGTAATAAATGTATATTTCCATACTTATATGTACATAACTGTATATATATGTATATATATTAAAATGATAATATTTTTATATTTACATACTTATATATATCTATACATATTTATGTATAGTCCTATCATATATGTATAATAGGACCTGCGTGTTTTCTTCCGGGGTGAACGAGTATTTGGGTTTTCTCAGAGTGCTCAAATACCGCGGAGTTGAATTGCAAATATAAAGGGCTGCCTTTTAACCTCGACGAGCATAGCGCTGTGACCTGCATCATTGCTAACTGGATTGAACTGGATGCTCCATAGCTCCATCGCTCCATCGCTCTATAAGTCTTTCGCAATCTTTCACAATCTTTCGGTGTGTGCCCTCCGTCCATATGTATAGAAATTACATTCGTTCATCAACTGTATGATGCATGCATATATTAGTTTATATACACAGTATTCCGTATCAGCCATTTGTCATATGGTGCACGTCCAATGCTGGTCGAAATGAATAAATACAATCCTTTTATACATTTTCATTTCAGTATTATTTTAGACTTGGAATAGAACAGACGTAAACCGTCAATGATGACGCATCTGCTATGCCGCTTCTGCGGTAAAGAATTCACAGCAGGATTTACGGCGACATGAAATAACGACCTGCGGAATGAAAAGTTCGAGTGTGGATTTTGAAAGTCAATTCTACCATAGACATTTTTCTCGTAGTGATGCGTTAAAGAAGCATTCAAAAATTTGAAGCACTGGTTCTCTGCAAGTACAATCGGCTTCACCTGCTCTAGAAGATCGTAGTAGTAACATACGGATCGCCAAGCAAGATGTTACTTTACCCATTCGCATTCATGCTGAAGATGAAGTTATCACCCACGAATAGCGACACGGATGCCTATTTCCAAATATTGTGCGCTGCATCAGCACGGGACGATCGGGTTGTGGCAAGGCATGCGTCCTACTGAGTCTGCTGAAAGAAGAGAACGGCCTTCGGTTCGAGAATGTGAACCTATACTCCAAATCACTTCAGCAACCGAAATACCAGCGACTGGCATGAGTACTGCAAGCTGTGGATGGCGTGGGTTATTTCCCATGCAGCGATAACGAAGCGATCGTACCTCCGAGTGAAGCACTGCGAAACTCGATATTTGTCTTCGACGACATTGTCTGCGAGAAACAAACTTGCATTCAAGAATTATTTACTATGGGGCGACACGCGAACGTTGACTGTGTGTACCTCGGCCAGACTTGTTCGCCCATATCCAAACAACTGCTTTGCGACAATGGAAACATGTTGTTGCTGTTTCGCGTGGAGTATACGAATTAACGTCATGTTTACGATGATCATGTTAATACGGACATGCCTATATCAGATTTTAAATATATGTGTACCTTGTGCTGGAAAGATAAATATGGATTTTTGACGATCATCAAGGACTATCTGCTACATAGGGGAAGGTACAGACGTGGGTTCGATCAGTTCATCAGTGTCTGTCGAGTGGGTTCGTCTACTGGGAATCAGCAAGTGATGTCATCAATGCCTCCTGCTACATATATGGTTACCGTTTCCGCAGATGATAATGACGCCACAGTTAATGCTAAAGTCGAAATGAGTGCAGTCCAGTCAATTTGTGCGGAAGGTACACTTGCAAGATGTTCGTGTGTGTTCGAAAAACTTCAAAATAAATGATCATCAGCTATAAATACTGATGAACATACAACTCCTGCTACACAGAAGAGTAAACTAGATATTGAGGATGCAGCAGGAAGTTAGGCCGACCATAAAGACAGTTTTGATGATGACTATGACGACAGTGATAGTGTTGAAGACAAAGATGATTCCCTCGACGGTACCACACATTTCCCCAACGAGTTTCCTTCGACAAGTGATGTTAATAAGGCAGAAGACATCGAGTATTCTGATGATATGTTTATCGAAGGTCCCAACAAACTTGTAAACATACTAAAATATTTGCTTGATAGGCAACAACGTGGGGATTATTCGACCATGAAAGAGGTGGTTTCAATCTTAAGAGCCCTTAAGGATCGGGGTTATATCAGATTATGTGATGAAGTGCTTTATTCTGAAAATGTATTTACAAAGTAATAATATATTATAATTAAAAATTGTTTCTCTTAATTTTTGTGTGTTGTATCCTCCAGTTAACCTTTAAGTTTTTAATAACCATCATAGGTATTAAATATTTAATAAATTAAGCATGTAGTCAGTCATGCATCATGCATGTAGCTATACCGCTTATTAAAAAAAAATATTTTTGAAACATAGGATGGAAAATTGCAATAGTAATCACCTACTAAGAAGGTGGTCGCCTACCAAGATGGTGGCCTCCAGTAATGTTTAAACAAATAAAAAAATATGGCGGCCTCCGGTAACATATAAACGAATATTTCTGTCTCCAGTAGCATATAAACAAATGGAGAACGAAAAAAAATCAAGATGGCGGAATGAGTGAAAGTGAGGAGAGTGGGTGTGAGAGATTCAGTAGTCTACTGACCATTGTGCTGAGGGGACTCTTCGGAAATATATGTTAAATAAACTGAATATTTTAAAAATAATTATTAATAATCAATTTTTAATTATAATGAAATTTTTTGTATTTTTGGATATTTTTTTTTTACTTTTTTGGAAATTTTTGTATTTGATTTATTTTGTGATTTTTTTTATTTTCAAGGTCAAAGTTCAAGGCCACAGTCAAATGTAATGGTCACGGGTCTAATGTCAAGGTCACTAGTCAAATGTCAAGGTCATGGGTCAAAGGCTATGGTTGGGGCCAAAGGTCATCTGCATACAATATGGATGGAAGATGGCTAATGTTTTGGTCTGAGTCCTATCCTCTATACATTGGATCGATTTGTAATAGGGTATGCCTATAAAATCAATATGGCCGCTACTGTTCTGTAGGTCCGAAGGAATACCTCTAAAGTAATTAAATTGACGAAAATTGGATTTCGGGGGGTTTGTTTTTGCACGAGGGTGGCTTCTACCATTTTGGGGGGAAAGGGTGTCATTTCTGAGGATCCTTTTGGTAACGTTTTAAATTTTTTTATAACCTTTAATAATTTTTAATAGTTAATTTTTTCGGAATTCTTCGGAATATTTTAGAATTCTTTGGAAAATTTTGAGTAATTTTTGGAACTTTTACAGTTTTTTGAGGTCAAAGGTCCACCGGGTCAAGGTCAAGGTCATATGGGTCAGGCTTAAAATTAAATTACATCCAATATGGTGGTCGGGTAACGTCACAAGATGGCGGCTCCCCAAATCCTAATCCTGTACCCCATGCCCTTGTGCCAGAATGTCCATATTCCTAATACTGTTGACAGTTACCAGTACGATTTACGAAAACATATATATATATATATATATATATATATATATATATATATATATATATATATTGTGTGTGTGTGTGTGTGTGTGTGTGTGTGTGTGTGTGTGTGTGTGTGTGTGTGTGTGTTTCCATTACTCCCGGGCCGAAATGAAAATTTTAAGTACGAAAAAGGACTTTACGTCAGTTTCTGAACAAGTGGCTAAAGAGGCTGCAGGTCAATTTACGTTTTAATTCTGCAGCGGCGTTCTTAGGCCCCAATTCCGCAATTCCGGCATCTCCAGCCGACGTCGATGGCTGGCAGCCTACCGATCACCATCTGTTCACTGACGATGACAAAAGGCCTCTCAAAGATCCCCGGCTCGAGGCACGTACCGCCTGTAAAAACATACCCACTAAAACTTTCCATGATGGATGCACGAATTTATTGGAACCAAGATACCGGGAAGCTTAGACTTTCAGCTTGTGGCCAACGCCCACCTGCCACCGCGGTCAGCGAATAGCAGCGCTCTCATATGTATTCCAAATATTCCAAACGCACCGAGCTGGCCGGTGTAGCTGGGGCACTACCAACAGCGCAGTGACCAGAATGTGACGACACACTCTACCATAGGCTTCCCGGCCTTTGGATCAGCGACATTTTGGCGACTGCGAAATGCCATCTACTTGAGCTCCCGCTTTACAGGTGTCCACGTGCTCGCGAAAATAATGAATAATTTCCTTAACTGGCCACAACCAACATCAGTAATTTTAAGGCCCACGAATTCTTTCCCGATAACATTCCGCAGTCTTGCAAACAGCTGGTGTAAATAACATAATAAAAAATATTGCCTCCAACATATGAAAGAGAGTAATACTGATACTAGTACAGTTCCAAACAAAAAAAAATTGTTTGTTGGAACATATAAAATTATATACCTACTTACCTGTAACGGGAAGGGTTCACTTCAGCACAGAGAATGTAGGAATACGAACTCCAAAAGTCATCACCCGCACGGAACAACTCTCTCTGGACACAGAGCAATTAAGAATACAGATGTGAAACAGCCACTTGACCTATTTGCAAGCTGACAGCCCCTAATAGGAAATATTACGCAGGACTTGTTTGCCAATTAGACGCAAGGGCTGGAACCTCTCGCAGGCAACGAGTGAATGGGTAAGCCCACATCAAAGTTACCGTTACGCCATTTCGCATCTGTGTATTTGCGTAATCTGTGGCCTGGGGGTTCCCCGGTGAGAAGTCGGCCGGCTGTAGTGCCGTCCAAGAAACAAAGTCACGGAAAGTAGCTCAGTTTAATCACAGCACATCCTACACGCGTACTGCAATACGCCAGCAGCTCTAGTCTCAATCCGTGGCGGATTTGCTCGTTTATGCGGCTCTGCCACAGAGTACATATTTACACAGAGGCGAAATATGCTTTGTATATTTCAAGATTTATTTATTTGATTTTAATAATTTTTTACCATTAAAAAAAAACTCTTAGTTAATTAAAGTTACTGCGTTTTAAGATAATTGATAGGTGCATTTTAATGTCTTAATAAATTTTCGGTGGCTCTGTTGTTTACTTTCTGACACTCCTAGCCACGCATGCAAGCAAGAGGCTCTCTTCAAACAGCCCGCTGGCCGCGAGACCACGTCTGCCTTCGACGTTTGTTATAATCCATTCACAGTTATTTTAGACTTTTATGAAACCCTGCCAAAGTTCTACTTCCAGAATACTATTCTGCCTCGTTCAAACTAAGTTTAACTAAGTCTAGGAAATCATACCAAAGGACAACGCACCGAATTCGTGCGCACTCAGTTGTGATGCTATTTTGCATGAGAACTATTTCGTACTAGGCGCTACCAGCACAAGCGTTTTCTCACGGTTTTTATTAATTATAAATGAAATCTTATAATATATAAATTAAATATAGATGAACTTAAATGTAACGAAAAAATATAATTTTATGTTAAAGAGGCATAAAACGGATGTGATACACGACGTATTTGGGAAATAATTAAATACGTCACACATTGGGTGATTTTTCAATGGTTTGGTTCAAAAAGTGTGAAGAAAGCGCGAATAGACTATATCATGCACTGCACTTGCGCTGGATCGTAGGTATTTCTTACATTGCGCAAGTCAGGCAGCGCTGTCTTTTGGTGCATTAACACTCCCATCACAGGAAACTTTCCTTTTGTGGGCTTTGTTGCCATATACCCATTAAAAAAAAAGCGCCTCTTTGTACCCGCTTTGACGAGCTTTCTGCATCCCAGTGCCATCTAGTGGCCACTTTGAAACTATATTTTAGCGTATCCTTCCGCTGGCAACGCGGTCACTATAATACCTGCAGCCACAGTTCGACTCATTCCACTGCTGATCCAGTGTATCCTTGTGTTGTAGGATGTAATCGCCGAGTGAGAGTACTAATTTTTACTAATTAGGTATGTACTATAGCTAAACATGTCAAAGTCGTTTAGCGCAGATGATGCTGTATTGATTCTGGTTTTTTCGTTACCAGCTGACGATGCTGTTCAAATTTCTCCGAACCCTTCTGTAGGTAAGTTTGTTCACCGACGGTTTTGTATCTATGTAACGCGTTCGTGCTCAGTTAGTAATTAAATCGTTTTTTTTTTCTGCTTGCAGAGGGTAACTTCGTTCTCATTTTTTGATTCCCCTTTTTGAAATTTTCCTGGTTCTCTTTTGGGCTATGAAAAAATGGATTAACTTCTACTTCTGTCGGACGAACCCAGCATTGGTCCATTTACTGCAATGTCTTGATAATGTAGGCTGAGTTCATTCAACCAGTAATAACTTACCTCAAATAACTAGTTTACTTCGAATTCTTTTCTTCATAATTTTGTGTCGCATGACGGAACATTTAGTAGCTCAACTATTGCAGTCATGGATTAAAAATATTTTTGTAATGCAAAAATTATTTTGGACTGGGAGGTTATTTTAACACATGTTAGTTCATTATGATTAAGAGACATATAAAGTGAGCGTGAAATATATATGTAGTTAAAATTAATATAAAATTTGTTGTAAGGGGTCCCACGTATCGCATTTTCTTTTATGAAAGTTCATTTTCCTAATCAGTTTAATTTTGTGCAATTTTGATCGTTTTACTTAAGTGTTCGTAGAAATATTTGTGTTTAAAAATTTGGTTTTAAAATACAAGTTCATAAATCAGCCTACTTCATCTCTTTCATTTAACTTCCTTTTATTAGTCATTTAAATGTGTAACCTCTGGTATTTATTAATATTATGAAATTCAGTATTTCGTTTTGATGGTTTGAGTCACATTTTTCCAGAACGCATTTTTCATCATTCTTAATGTAACTTTTGGTAGCAGTTTGTATATTTGTTAGTGGCTCAATTGTAAGTGTAGACATTGAATTTCAATGTCATCATAAACATTCGGATTTATTGGTATTTTATTTTACGTTTTCTGTATGCCTGTTTTATGCCAACATATGGGAAGTTTGTCACACACAAGGCACCGTACATTTTTTATAGAGGCCATGGAGACCTGGCGCTAGGGATTTTACGTCCGCTGGCTTGACAGGATACACTGTGAAAATTTTGGAACTACAGCAGTGGAGTTATTTCATGTACTTAGCTACTGCTTCAGCCCGCGTCCAAGCTATTGGAAACTTCCGTATGTCCACGGGAATTTTCGCGGAAACGTGCAATTAATATTCGGGAAAATTATCCATACTGACGTAGATATAGTTGATTCACGTAGATGTCAAACACGGAACTTCTCCATATTTCTTATAAGTCGGCTTGCAGGAACGGACAATGGCGAGTTTACACGAGACTTTCTTGGCCACGGTATCCACAACATTTTCGTTCCTGCTGTGCAATAATTAGGGGCCTGAAAAATTTGCGAGTTTAACTACCCCACAGGCGTTATGTGCCTTCATGTAGATATCAGTTGCCTATTGGTCGCTTGCTGCCACAGTGGAGAGCGGTGATTTGGCGTGCATTTTGTTACATGTTTCTCATCTGCCTAGGGTTCTCCCGTACCCGGGTGTGGTGACCAGAGTGATGTGCAGGCATCACTCTGGTTAAGCCAGTGCCATTCCCAGACATCACTGCCCATTTCTCTACTATTCATTTCATCTCTCCTAATAATAAAGAATGATGTCCAGCCTTATTTCTACCATGTATAACGTGCTTGTTTGTTTACCAAACATGTCATATGTCACCAGCGTTTTATACTTCTGTTAACATAACAATTCCACATTTTTGGTTAGTTTGAACTTATACTTCCATTTTATCCATAAATTATAATATTTAATTTATAACTAATATTAGTAATAATGGGAGAATAAAGGCATGTTGATAATGCCTTGTCAGAAATAATCCTAGTGCGAAGTATTATTACACTGAGTGCGTACAAATGCGATACATTGTCCCTTTGGTGTAATTTTCTAGACTCGGTGAAGCTTTGTTTGCATGAGGTGGAGGAATATCCTTGGAAGTATAACTTTAGCAGGGCTTCAGAAAAGTTGGAGGTAACCGGGAATGGATTATACTCGAGAGAAATGCAGAATAAGCTGTTTCTGCCGAGGGAAATTTTTCGCGCTGTTGGTTTCATCAAGCAGCTTTAGAGTGAGGCGAGAAGGTAGAGAGATGCTCAGGGGACGGCGAAGAAGGAATAAGAGAATATGATAGTGGAAGGCGCTTGTGTGGGAGAGGTTCAAATATAAGCGTTATTTAATAGGAACATTTCTAATCCACCGTTTTCCTCTCGGTCGCCTGATATCGCGTACAAGCCACCTGTAATTTATCACGCCAGATTTACTGTCAGCAACAAGGAAATAGCCTCTCCTCGACAGTGAAGCCTCTGAAATTAAAATAGTAATAAGAAACTTGAGATGAAAGGAACGAAACAAGAAAAGGGTAAAATTTGAACGGAAAGGGGGGTGGAAATAATTTCCCTAACTGGAAAGAATAGTAATCACAGTCGTACATTTAATTTCACTAATTGATCGCATTGTAGACAAACGAGCCCAAAGCAATTATTATGGAAAGATCATTACCATTAGGCGTAACCCTAAATACAGGTAGAAATAAATAGGAGCTATTGGTGAATAGAGCATTTTATCCCGAAAAGAAAAAAAAAATTCTTTCAGCGTTCTAAAAACGAATCATATTAACAAAACACTATTTGTAGGATTACAAGAAAGACACTAGGGAATTTTAAAAGATCCAATGACATAGCAATTCTGTAAAACACCGAAATAGTTTTTAACAAGAGCTTTTGAATTTTTACAAACAAACTTCTAATTTTGTGTGATCGCAACGTACTTCGGTGTGTAGGCTGTTCACGGTAAAGTGAGCACTTTTTAAGGCCCTTCCAATAGGCATTGACCACTAATAAATATATTTTATGACAGCGTGAGACGTTAAGTTTTGGTCGTGGGGGGGATGTATACACTGTATTTATTGGTCACATGGTAATGTTTATTTTAAAAAGTGGCGGAAAGATGCTAAAAGAAAGAATTAGCAGGGCCTTAAAAAGTGCTCGCCTTACTGTGAACCGACTATACGGCAGTGTATCGAAAGAAATGTAATGAACTGATTTACCTGGCCTAAAAATATTATATAGCGGAAAATGTTTAAATAAACTAATTCTAAGTTTCCAATTTCTGATTTTTACCATTGGGAAAACTTTAAATTTTTTTTTAAAATTATGTCAGAAATATGCTATTCCTAATCTTCTACAGAGTGGTTATGCAAATTTCTGCAAACTATTTTTATAATAACTGTAAACTGTTAAATGCGCGAGCTATATTTCTCACGGTGTCTTTCATTAACACACCTACATAATGTATTTCTTCCGCATATTTTCCTATCCAGAATCAATAACCCGAAGCTGGTTCCGTTAAACTGAAAAAGGTTCTTGACAAAAAAAGGGTGTCTTTTTTTGTATTTGCACAAAAGAGATTATTTGGAAACTACCAAAAATATGTTTGTAACATTTAAACAAATAGAGTAAATTTCACAAAACGTTGTGGGGAATGTGTAAAACAAATGTCGAATTTTAACAAGCAAGTATCGTAGAATAAGAACTTAGCTATTATAAACAGCGAGAAAAATTAAAAGTTTTTCATGTTTTCTAAAATATTGCGTTAAATGTTCAATATTTCAGCTGTAGGGCTACAAGAAAATCTTTGACATCCAGTTTCCTAACAAATATTTGTAACCAATTCAGAATTATTTTACTTTGTATTGCAATCAATAATATGGAAATAGTGTCATTTATGCTTTTTATAATGAAAACACCAATATTGAGATTTGTCCTACGATTGGGAAATTCCCAGTTTTCTCGTTCCTGGCACTCCAACTTCCAGAATCTATTGTGAAAAAACGGAAATTTAGGGGAAATTTAGGGCCTGTTCAGTAACGAGGCCCAAGATTTTTGCCACCTTACACGCTGATGTATACTGACTTAAATAAATTTTGCTTCGTAGATACCTTAAACTGGAATATTTGTCTTAGATCATAGAATATATATATATATATATATATATATATATAATATATGCGTGTGTGTTTATATATGTGTGTGTGTGTTTACAAATTCGGGCACGTGATTCGTGACCAGAAAATGGGAAGAATGATATAGGATACCCAGATACCCATGATGTAACTCAAATAGTAAGGGCTGCAGAAGCCCACAAAGGCATGGGGAGGGGGCGACGAGTATCAAGTATATTACGTGAGATATTATGCAAAGTACTTGCGTTAGAGGAACACAAATCATTGTACGGATTAATTAAACCAAGACCATGGATAAACGGAAGGTATGGTACGTCGTGCACAACCCTATCACGTAAATTATAGTAATTGGCTCCTTTTTATTGCATGCAACGTTGACACCGAGAGGTTTAAATAATGGGGGATATCATCATAGGAAGCAGGACGTCGTAATTAGCAAATAAGACCCCTAGTGGCAACACTAAGACCCACCGTTTCCGGTTAAGTCGCAAACTTCATGTTCAGTGTGTAGCAATACCATGGCCTGGTGAGTAGGCAACACTTCCTGCAGTCGGAGGAATACAGCGGGGATTTCCCGCCGAATGAGTATGGCTAGGAACGTACACACAGCAAACAGATTAGCATTAGGAAATGCGCTACGCCAAAATGTAGCAATGTAGTGGCAGATTGTGCAGCACAGGGTAGAAACGAACAAAATATTATGTAGGTTGCACTGGTTGTGACCTTATCCGTGATAAACAAATGTTTGATGCATTCAGTTATGATGTATGATGCGCAATACAGTCGGTGTTGTGATACGTTGAGAATAGTGATCATGACTTAATGGGCCCAGCAGCGTGACTCTGTACCAACGTGTGTACTCACATGTAAATACCGTGACGTATAGCAATGCGTCATTGGTACTGAAGGCACTACCTCACAGCACAACAGAACAGACACTTCGATTATTCTAGATCATGCAGGTGACGTATCGCAACCAATTTTCACAACAAATGTTCGAATTGTGCCCCTCCAATGTTAACGCAGTAGTTCATACGGCGTATTAGAGACTGGCGAGCGCGTAGAAAAACCTTTGGTGTGTCTCGCACTTGATCGCAGGCAGTCATGACCTTCGCTAAAAGGTGCCTCTTCAGATGCCACGGGTGTCTCGTACACACACGCCTTAAGAAATCCCCACAGCCAGAAGTCCAATGGCATAAGGTCTGGGGAGAGAGTGGCGATCAAGCACCAGGTCCATCCCATCCTATCCAGCGAGCGGGATACACTGTGTTAAGGTGGTTACGCACAGTTCGTTTTAAATGTGTCGGGGCACCATCGTGTTGCAGTCACATCCGTTCTCTGATGGTAAACGGAACAAGCTCCAGTATCTTTGGCAATCGGGACTGCAGGAAATCATAAAACATCCGTTGAATGCAATGACTCGGTGCCAATTACTAATAGTTAAGGCGGGTTTACAAAAAAAAAACGAAATACTCACTAAGAATTCTACAATAAGCGCTAATCTGTCATACGGAAACCCTCTTCTGTATTTTCAGTTTCCAATAATGTTTTAATTTTTAATTCTAGCTAATGGAAACAGGCGGCAAGCCTGTTATATTTACTTTTGTTTCTAACCTAATTTCGTATATCACAATCATATTTAAGCAGATCATGCTTCAAAGCCAACAATTTATATCAGAGAAGCTTATTTTTGTAAACAATTGTAATCGTTAACGTGTGCACAAACACGACTTTTTCATATTTATTTTACTTACATTAGTGTAAATAACTGTTTCCCGCCAACACTCGAAATATAAAATATAACTATTTCTTTCAACGCCTGAGGAAATCCCAACAACGTACACGACATGCAGTTCCACTGGACAATTATACTTGAGATAACACACTTCCGTTTCTTCTGCACACATCTTAACGTATAATTTAACGCTTAATTGTTCTACTGTATACCCAGCTTTACTTCAGACTTCGCAACTTACGCTAAATTAAAGTGTGCAGGTGTATTTAAACGCAATTAAAACAAATAATATATCTGTTCATATCGTACAGTTGTTACCTAGAAGAACAGTAATTATGTTTAAATATCTTCACTGTGTGAAAATTATTTTGTATATTCTGGAATGTTTATCGTCTCCTAGTGACAACAATTTAAGAAAAAATATATCGAAATGTGAATCATTTGTGACAGTAGGGCATCATTTTGTGTTAACTTTGCGGCATATTTAACCAAATATAATTTACTTTTCCTATGAATACTTTTTTTGTTAACGACCACTAATTTTGTTTGCCCGATTATACTATACATACGAAATATATTTTATAACGTGTAGGATCATCTTCATAACGAGGAGTGTTAATTCATACAGCAAATTTAGTTTCGATTCGTTCATCGTGGGTATTTACTCCTCTTTACTAGCATTCCTCTACCACACAACAGTGTTAATTTTAATATGTTAGCAAGATACTAGCAAATTAAAGCTTTTATGTGTGTCTGTTAACGTTACTCATGCTACATAGCACAAATTATCTACTTTGAAACGAATCGATTT
The DNA here is from genome assembly GCA_029891345.1 of Dryococelus australis. Lineage (NCBI taxonomy): Eukaryota > Metazoa > Arthropoda > Insecta > Phasmatodea > Phasmatidae > Dryococelus > Dryococelus australis. The sequence continues at coordinate 163,065,568 of CM056993.1, read as the reverse complement.
GATAAGCAAACAACCACAGCTAGTCGATTGCACTGTGCTGTTACTTGCATCTTATTGCTGTAAGATAAAGGAATTCGGGAAATAAAAGTTTTCTAACAATAAAATAAGTTATGAGTGGCAGTCTCAAACCATTTCCAGTTTTAATATCTTTGGACATTTTCTTAAGTTGTGGAACTGAGATTATGATAGTCATCCCCTTAGCCTCCTTTAATTTCTTGTTCAAGTTGGTATTTCGTTAGGAAAGAATCAATATTCAAACCCTTCAACTCATCGTTAGGAACTTGAAATACAATGTTTTTTACTTTAATTTATTATAACAAATATTTTATCATTTCATTTTAATTCCCCAACCAAGCTTATGTTTAATATGCATCGCAGATCCAGTAACACCAGCCCACAATCACTCATTGAGATTAGTATCTGAACTTAACAAACTTTTGAACGCTTTCTTGTGTAGTTCTTTGCCAGCTACATGTCTTTCAGCTAGATCTTTATGATGATGATAAGCTATATAATGTTCCATTGCAGCCCCATCTAGTGGATTAATGGGTTTATCACCACACTCAATTCTCTCTTTTAGTCTGGTACCCGGTCCTAAGTACTGATAACCTGTTGCATGCAACTCAAAAGGTAGTGAATTTATTATGTCATTGAGTAACTCTTTTCCGTGATGCTTCGACTTCCAAAAAATATGTGGTAATTGGTTTAACATTTGTATCAGATATGGTATACCTTTAGGATTATTCACAACAAAGTCACTAAACTTGCTGTTGAGCATATTCATTATTCCAACTTTTTCATATTAATAGTTATCATTTCCAGCATTCTCTTCGCCATAAATAACAAGAAGTCGATCAATAAGCATCCTAACACTATCCATCCATGTGTATTCTTTGGGATAGTCTGTATATTTCTTTATACCTTTCCCCTTTTTAGGCGAGGAACGTTTCTTTTTGATCGAATCGTAAATAGGTTTAACAATAATTTTCCATTTATTCCATTTACTCGATTTTGGCGTTCCCAAGTTTAGATCATTGTTTTGAAAACTGCGTTTGTATCTGCTAGGATACGACTATAGTGTTCATAGTCAGTTGCAGTGTAGTCACTTTCTGTTACTTTCTTACTAGTTAGTAATTTCATCAAACCATCAGTTCCAGTGTTATGTCCGACCTTTTACAGTAAATTTGTCATTGATGAATGTTACTTCTATATCACCAATATACAAACTACATTTATCAGCCTTTAGTCCAATAAATCGTATTTGCAGTAAATTAAGAAATCAGCCACTTACTTTTCAATAAATGTTTTGTAGTTAGTTAACTGTGATATATCAGTTATCAAACGCCCCAACACATTTTCATAGCGTTCATCGTCATCTTCATAGCGTTCATCCTCATCAATGCGTTTAATGCCATCGTCAAAGCGTTCATCGTCATAGCGTTCATTGTCATCATCAATGCATTTATCGGTGTCTGTTTTACCAAACAGTTTTCTTTCAAAAGATGTTTCTGTTGGTGTCTGTGGGTAGTCTAAATTCTTAACAGCAAATGGAACAAGTTCTTTTCTTAAGTTCTTATTCTCATTTGTTACATGTCCAATTTTTTGTCCCAAATCTTCTATCACATCTATCAATGGTTGGTAGTGTTTTTTATTTTTATCATATTAATCTTGGCGAAATTTTCTAAATGTTTTAAACTTTTCAATTAGCTGTCTTCTTCTCTCTATATTCTTCTCTATATTGTTTACATTTTTTTGTTGTCTCATTTATTATATAAATAAATAAAATGAACAATGATAACTTAAATGTAAACTGTCTCAAATGTATAAAAAATACACTAAGTTCATATGAACTTACAAATAATAACAAAGTAAGAATTAAATGTATTTGTAGATGTTGTGTTACCAATAACTCGATATTCACTGGTAGTGGTAAAAAAAATGATATTGTAAATTAAATTTATAAACCAATGCGAAAAAACTTTCCCAAGAAGAACGGTTCTATCTTTTGGCATCGATGATCTTTGGCAAGCTGATTTAGTTGAGATGAATTCTTGTTCTTTAAAAGGTAAACACAGAATTAACAAAGGTTTTTAATATATGTTGACCATGATAGATGTTTTTTTTTCAAATATTCATGGGCAATACCAATCAAAGATAAAACTGGTGAAAATGTTACGTTAGCAATTAAAACTATTTTGAATGATCGCAAACCCATGCATTTACATACAGATGAGGGGAAATAATTTTACAATAAATCATTTAGGACATTAATAGCCAATAACAACATAACATACTATTCAACATACAGTGAAAAGAAAGCTGGTGTTATAGAAAGATTTAATAGAACATTGAAGGAGAAAATGTGGAAGATATTTACTGTGCAGGGAAGCTATAAATGGGTGGTTATAGTACCTAAACTTATAAGTAAATGCAATAACACTGTTCACAGTACAATCTGAATGAAGCCCTCCAGTGTAAATGCAAAGAATGAAAGTTCTATTCTAATCAACATGTATGGAGGAGAAAGAAAAATGGCTAAACTAAAGTTTGCATTAGGAGATAAAGTTCCTATAAGTAAAAATAAAAATTTGTTTGAAAAAGGATATACACCAATTTGGTCCACTGGAGTATTTGAGGTTTTCGAAGTAATGCACACAAACCCCGCCACATACAGAATAAAAGATTTAAAAAACGAACTTATTAATGGTATTTTTTATTAGCCAGATCTGCTTAAGACCAAATATGATAAAGACTACTTAGAGGAAAAAGTTTTGCGAAGGAAAGTAAATAAGCTGCTAATTAAATGGTTAGGTTTTGACAGTAGTCATAATTCTTAGGTTGATAAAAAAAAGTGTACTTGTTTAAGAAATTTTTTTTCTATGTAATAAATGGGTCAACAAAAAATTGGAAGTTATGAGCGTCAGTCGTTTCCGCCAAAACGACTAAACAAAAAATAATTTGAATGAATACAACAAGCACATTGAGTTTGATATTCCTATTGGCGATGCATTTTCACATCCCAATGAAGCTTATGTATACCAACAGTATAAGCTAACAAAAAGAGATGCAAATGCAGATTGTGAAAAACCTTCAACTATTGATCTTTGTGAGAATTTCTTCCTATTCCAGTTCTCAAGAATAGAAATCTCTAAACATGGTTGTATAATCGAAAGTATTGACAACCCTGGCATCACTTCAACAATGATGCATACATTGCTAGGTTCGGAATCAGAATCAGCATACTTCCAAATGTCGGGGATAGAACTAGGTACATATGTTAGGAAAGATAAGGGAAACGAAATTACCTACCCATTACGATATTTGTTTGGGTTTATGAGAGATTGCAATGAAATATTCTGAAAAGGTGGGTACAAGATCGCATTCATTCGAAATTCTAATGATGATGTTTCTTTTTACAGAAGACCCCCAAAGAAAGCTGATGAATCTGATGATGAAGATAATATACCAGATTCTGGTAAAATTGTTATTGAGGAAATTGAAATTCTGTGGCCTATTGTTGAATACGATCCTATCTATGGAGACGAAATTAAAGTAAAATTATACAAATACCCCAAAATTCCAATCGGTTTCAATTATTGGCAATGTCTTGATAAACCAGTACCGACTAATGCAAACTAATTTCAGTTTGATATAAAAGATCAGTTCAATTAAATCCAATTCAATATGCCAGACTTTGTCATTGTTGGTTTTCAGCAAAACAGAAAAGAAGATCCTGGACAATTCACACACCGGTTCAATGTTTGACTCTTGTTTTGTCAAAAAATATTTTTATTAAGAAGGGATGGAATGAAGTGTTTCCCAAAGAGAATTTGAATTTAAACATTGATGATAAAATATTCGATAAGATGTATATTGCTTACAATGATTTTAGAATTTCAAAGACTAAACTAGATACCTCTTATCATAATAATGAACTGTGCTTCAACTCTGGGTCATTTATTTGGAGAAGGCCATTGTATGTTACTGATTGTTCTTACAGAAAAACCGCTATTGTAAAAGATCTAACTAATCTGAAACTTACAGTTGGTTTTAATAAACCAATATTGGCTACAACTATTTGTAATGTGGTACTAATAAGCCAAAGAAGCCTAATTTATGATGTTAAATGTGAAAGAATCACTGAAGTCCAATTGTGCCCAAACATGTATGGTTATTAGTTTTTAATGGATAGTTATCCATTAAAAACATTTACTGTTAAATAATATTTCATAGTATCACTCTTTTTAAATTTTGTAGTGCCCCCATGGTAATACCATCTTTAAGAATAAATCTTTTATAATCTTCGAAACTTAATGCTTTTTTTCTCAACTCAATCGTATCGAGTTCATGTTTCTTACTTCTAATAAAATTCATACTTTTGTACAACACTTTCTTTATCAAACAAATACTTTTTGTAGTCACCAAAACTAATCTCATTTATGACTACAGTGTTTTTCACACCCTTTGCTCTTTTCTTTACACCACCTTCCACATTTATTGCATACATTTTCGATTTCAATCCAATTAATTCTTCCATTATTTTTCCATTACATTCAGCTTTCATTTTACCAATAATCTTTTTAACTAACGGTATACCATATGGATTATCTTTTTTATAGTCAGAAGTATCAAAATGATCGACCATTTCTTTCGTGTCACTGTAGAAATCTGATGTTTTATATAATAGATGTGTGAATCAGTATCTTGGTAGCACAGTTAGATAGTTTTCCCATACTTTGATTTCATTATATTATAGTGACAATCCTACATTAAGGCTTAACGATAGATCAAGTATACTCATTCCAACATAAATGGGTTTGTTTAAGCACAGTTTTGTTTTAATCAAATGAACTGCAACCAAAGAGTTAGTAAATATAGTTCTATCTTTAAAGTTTTGTTTAGCTACTAGTTTATCAATTTGCTTAGAACTTGTGTGCAACCATATATCCACTCTGTTTATAATATTTTCCATTGTTTTTCCAAAAACAGAATTGTTCATTAATTTGTAGAAATCTTTTTCAAAGTCATTTGTAGACTTTGTTCGCATATTTGTGTTTAAATTAATATCACTTACAACATTGTGAAATTCTGCCACGAACACCTTTTTCTATCATTAAAATCATGTCGTAATCTGTTAATAATTCTAGTTCTATTTTAGTATGTTTGAGCATAGCATCCCATGCTAACCATGGGGCTGTGAAATGCCATGCTGTATACTCTTTTAGAGATTTTAGGTTGAATTTTTCCCACACCTTTCTCGCAAATTCGTAATCTTCGTCTGTAATGTCACATTTATTGAGTTTGTTGTAAAATGCATCTTTGGATGGAAGTGATGCCTTACAAAGTTTTCAGCACTATCCATGGATTCATACGAACAAACACCTTTTCTTATAACAAAGTCAAGAAGTTCATTGGAAAAATCCTTACATGTTTCTCAGAATTGGCTTTTGGAAAGGTTACTAGAGGGTTAAACGATACTACTAGCCATAAATTTATATGAGTCAATATATCTAATATTTACACTTTCACGTACATGTTTCGTAAAAGAAATGTAATTTTCTTCATTGTTGGGAATTAGATCAATTTTATTTTCATCGATGCCAAGATCTCTTGTGAATAAATGTGTGTCATAACCAGATAGATTGTGTATAAACACTGGGACAAAAAATGGATTTCTATACGATAAGTTACAATCTCTATGTGCAGCTCCCCTAATTTGCCCCGTAAGATGATCATGATCATTCACAGAATTACCATTCAAAGACTTTTCACATAAATGACAATGGGTAGCTGTATCATAAACAATTTGTTCTTTCTGAGTTAGTGGAAGCATTGGTTTTTCATTTGTGTATATATCACCAATAGACTTTGCTCCTTCCATTAGCATTTTAACGAATACATTAGATGCATAAGATCCTTCATAAGCTACTGTTGGTTTATAGTATCCATGTTCGTATTTTACATAGTAACAGAAGCTAATAGGCTCGTGTTTTTGGTACCGTTTCGTGTAGGATTCGTCGGGGTTTGGTTGGCAAGTTTCAATTTTAGTCAACAAACATTCAAAATCAGCATATATCACAAACGGAACTCTCAAAAAATAAACTTTGTTTTTAAATCTTAATATTTCATTTTTTCCTTTAGATGGTAGTTCAACTCTAACACCATCGTGATCTCGGTAGTCCTGTTCGTGATATTTTAGCTTATTTACAGAGTAGAAATGTTGCAAACATCTATTGCATGTATATATTTTGTGACCATTATTTGTTACTTGTGATGCGATAAGACTCGAAAGACTTTTTATCCTGCAGTAGTGGTCGTTCTTTTCGTCTTTGATATAGAGTATGTTAATGTGCTTATCTGTCTTATTTTTTGTTGTTTTTTATGGGGAGATTATATATTTCTTACTACCATTTTTTTCTTCATATGCGTATACATTAATAGAAATTCCACTTCTTTTCTCAAAGGTTGGTATGCTATTCAATTTCATTGCAAATTCCAAACCCTTAAGTGCATCATCAAACTCATGTTCATAAGCTATGTACACTATCATAAGCTATCATGACACTTTGGGTGTCTCTTTGTACTGGATGCAATGCAGATAGAACAGACCACAAAAAAAATTTTCGATCACTCTTAACATTAATTAACGCCTGCTTAGCTTTGATTTTTTCTGGGCGATCAACATATGAACTGCCCTTGAATGGTACATATTTATTTATTCGCATTTCTAGTTTAAATATTCTGTTGAGTACCCATTGAGATCCCCTTGCTTAGAAAGCCCGCATCTCGGCTATGATTTTCGATATGCTGTTGGTGTAATAGTCTTCCAGATTAGTCGATTTCATTATAATTTTGTTCTTTGTTTTAAAGGAGATTTCTACATATTCAATATTCTCACCAATTCCCCTTTCGTACTCAGTGAAGAGTTTCATGTTCACTTTGAGTGATTTAAAATGTTTATTAAATAGTCCCACGCCTCTTTCTTTTCCCAATGTTTAGGAAATGATTTGGGTCTTTGTATGCATTCACATTCTTTACAGCATAAGTCTTGATCCTACTTTGAAATGCTGTTTCGATTTCATCTACACTGAATCTGAGTGTGTACTTATGAATTTTACTTCTCAAGTGACTTCTTATGACAGACGGTTTGTAATAGTGACTACACGTTTCACATTTCACTTGTTTCTCTCATGGGAACATCTGTTTTGATATTAAATGATGTGATATTTTAAACATTTCCCATGCATTTGTTGGTTCATGTGATTTATTATGTATTGGTATATGACCTTTGTGCAATCTATTTTAGGATGACTTCTTATGAGAGATGATTTGTAAAAGTGATTACAAGTTCCACACTTGACATACTTCTCTTGAGATTTCTTCTTCTTTCTTTTCAAAAAATATCTTTCTTAAATTTATATTCTTTCCAAACATTACCTGTTACGTTAGTCTTTTTAATTGCCATGGTCGTCATCATATTAGATATCAGTTTATTTTTTATTTTCGTCCATTTATTACATACAATATTTTATTTATTACGTTTTCAATTATTTTGAGCCACCTTTTTTTTTTGCAACTGCGCCCAAACGCAACTTTTTACGCATATTTTTGCAGTTGCACTCAAAACGCATAGTTTAACGCAACTTTTTTTCTAGAGACTACGATCTGACCAAACGCAACTTTTTTTGCAACTGCTCCCAAACGCAACTTTTTGAGCCACTTTTTTGCTGTTGTGCTCGAATCGTCATTTGATGTTTTGGATCAGAAAATTAACAGTAATTTTTTTCTTATGGTTTTCTGATGGCTCGAGCTTTTAATTTACCTTTGTTTTTCTGATAACTGGGGGCTGCAGCTTGAATCGGCATTTCTATACTACTCATGATAAGCGATAAACAAGGATAAGGGGGGGGGGGGGAGAGATGCTCGCGCAAGTCTGGCCGTGCTATCGGCTATTCTACAAACATCAGTTATGGTGGGCTCAGTTGTATGGAAGGCAATGGAGGACGCAGGACGTTTGCAGAGGTAAGGAAAATTTATACTCCGCATTACAAAACTGCACTTGCCAACGATATTCAAGAACGCCCACATATATGAAAATGATACAACTACTACGTAGTTTGTAACACTCGGTGAAGTTGCGCGTAAATTCATTTATGTGTACATTTTAACAAAGTATATCTAAACAGTAACGTTTTATAGTTTTATGTGCTCAAAGTCGTGATAATGGATGTCTTTAGTCATAGTGGACTGTACTGCGGTATAAAGAAAGCCTACACACAGATTATATAAAATAATAAAAATAATAATAAAAATTAAACAATGCCACCGCTATGACATATTACACTATACAGTATAATGTTCATCTACTTTACAAATTCCACCCAATTAATCTGCGTGTAAGCATTATTGCCATGTTTAACAGTAGTTTATGTGAAATTGTGGTCTGCATACGCCCAGTTGTTCGAATTATAAAGCCCACGTAAATCGCAGTAAATCATTGAATGTTTATATAAAATGGTATTAATTACCATGTCTGTTTATGTATTATTTCTAGAATCCCGAATCAAATGCACAAGTAACGCCACCAGTAAATATGTTTTTCCAAATAACGCTGGTTTCGGCAGCACGGTGTAATCGCTGTAAAAATATTTCTGTAGCCTTTATGATAAAATAATTATTTTTACTAACTTAAGAGTCCGTAATAAACTTCCGCATAGATACCAGTCATATTACTAGACATACAAATTAGAAACTTAAGTTATGGTATCGTTAAGTAAATTTGTTTGTTGGGTTTGCAGTTAAGTTCACAAGTATTTGCTCAAGAAGGCGCAGGTTCGATTTTAAGTTGTAGCTTTTTTGTTTTAGATATAATATAAAATATTATCTTTGTATTACAGTTATGGTACAAATAAAGGTATTTTCGATAGTACATTATATTTTTGCATTCGCTGTTTACCAATGTAATTAAATTATAAGCGTAACTTTAATATAAAAAATCTATATCTTGCAAGTCCACTTATAGGTTAATGTACTTATTACAAGAAAAAAACAAGTATTCAGTTGTATACTAGTATCCATGGATTTACAAGACTAAATGCAAATATATTTCCAGATGTACAGCACACAACTTCTTAATTCCGTGACAACTGTGTTCTCGCAGTTTTCGTATTGAAGTGATGTTTCCCATGAAAAGTTGACCCATACGGACGAGCATAAATCACACACACACACCCATGCCCTACCCGGGATTCGAAACCGGAACCACTCACGCTCAACACTCAACCGACTGCGCCACAGAGGGCAGCCAATAGGACAACCAGAACACTGTCAGTGATAATGCGGACTTCTTTGAAGTGAACAAAAAACTGCCTATTTCATTGGAGATACTTTTTAAGTTACAATTGACGTAATATATTAAGTGATTGTTCCACATTGAATGATTTACTGCCATGTTGGTTAGGATTCGCAGTTACTGGGGGAAGAGTTTTGAACGTTGATTTAAAACATGTATTGTTTAGCTTGAAGATCATGCATCACTTTTTTCGATGGGATATAAATTTAAATAACAATTTGTTTTTATATTTTGTCAATTATATTATTTGTTATTGTATAGCCCTGATTATTCTAAATATCCATGTGTTATTTAACGTGACATTATTATATTTAAAGATATTTTCAATATATTATTCTTTGTTACAAATTTATTCGCAGCCCCAATCGTCTGCCGGTGCCAGTAGCTACCCTCTATTTCTAGTATTACAAATATGTGCTATCCATTTTTAAAAGGAAACTTTTGTAGTTCTATAAATAATTCTTTTGGCAACATGATTTTCCAGAATGTTCCTTCTCAAAATACCGAAAAAATGTTTCTTACAGTGTAGCACCTATGCACCGATTAAACGATGCAGTGGAAATCTTATACCGTAAATGCATACATGATACATGTTACTGTTAAAACAATTGTCCTTATAAATTGCTATATATATATATATATATATATATATATAACCAAATCAGCGGCCACAAAGACTGTCATTAGATATATTTTTTAAACTCTTAATTTCATAGAAATAGAGTTCGTAGTTTTTTTAATACAGTGCTTTGCCGTAGATCAATAAGCTACGTATATGAGTAAAGGTGTAGCGGTTCCCTTTACGTGGGTGTACCCATTCTCTGTCGAGCTGTGCGATGTTATGGAACGGACCTTCTGTCAGATTGGCTACTGTTTACTACGAAAGGTTCCTTATTGACTGAGCTGCCAGCCGGCAAGTAGGTTACCAGACGCGCATTGGCGAACGGCGTTTCAAATTGTTTTTTGGCCAGTAGCATCATTTTGCTGGCGCGTGCAGGAATTAGCGGCTGTTTCGTATCTGTATGCTCACCTACTCTGTTTTCATTTAACAGTGGGTGACACCAAACATACAGCAGCGAGCGACAAAGATGTAAAGATGGCAAGAAAGGTAGCTCGCAGAACTGCCTAGTAAAGGCTTGGCAGTACGCTTTCGTACGTCAACGAACCAGGGAAGCTATTCGTCATTCCGGCGATCTATCCATCAACATCCAGCCTGTAGTGCGACTGTCTCGACTGCTCATTTACTTGCAGCAGCCTTCGACGTGTAACCTTATAGCTATAAGATTTGAAAGTGGTTGTCGGTTTGACTTAACCCTTTCAGTCTCGAATTAATTGACTAACTCAAGTGTTGAAATAGTTTTACTATATGGTGTACACTGTACTTGTGTGGAACGTGCGTCTTGTAGGCAATGTACAACGCACAGCGTGTTTGTTAATGTGAGAGCAGTAACCATTCATATGTGAGAAAACTTCAATAAATGATATTGCTCACAAGGGAGACGATCAATGCACTGGCCACTGTCTCCTTGTTGTGTACAGTGCTAAACATAAATACCCTTCATGTGGAGCATGTCCCTGATCATGGAGATGGGCACTGAACGGGTCAACACAATTCCATGATCGAGAACGTATTGCACATGAAGGATATTCATAGTTGGCACTGTACACAGCAAGGACTCAGTGACCAAAATATTCAGCATCATTCTTGTCAGAAATCTGATTTGTTGAAATTTATGCACCTCTCATCTGTGAATAGTTCGGCAAGACCACTCGACATAGGTACACCGCAGATCAAAACATTAAACGATTTCAACGTTTGAACTCGTAAACTAATTCGAGACTGTATGGTTTAAAACATACGAGTGTTCTGTTTCTAATACCTTGCAGTCTCATATATTTACTGAGAAGTTAGCTTATCACACGTTACTACCATATTTGAAATGAGTTTTAATTTTGACTGCGTTAAAATAAGTTTCTGTTCTAATTCGTCATCACCGTGGAAGTGTGGGTGAAAGTAAAAATTAGAGCGTTTGAATTTGCGAATTTCCTAGAGCTAGAAATTCCGAAAAATATTTAAGTAAATTTAATCTTGGAAAGAAACTGTACCCTCATCGGGTCTCCCAGGCCTCGTTATCAAGAGCCGCTCAAATCTCTCAACTCAACTCGACATTTCGCAGCACGCAGTAGCCCCTCTAGCACAAGGCTCGCTCCCAGTGCAGCTCACGCAGACAGTCAGATAATGTTTACGCCCACGTTAAAGGAACCTCGACGCCATTTCGATTCCGTGTAGTACATACTCCGTGATTTGATCAACAACCTGCTTGTTCGAAGGGCAACTGCAGAGGCTGGTAGGGGCTCTACCAAAAGAACATTGTGCTGCCTGCGATCTACTCTCTAAATGTGAATCAAAGAGATTTTCACTGTTTCACAGTTCCTGGCTGATTCATTGAACTCTTCAGTGAATTTAAATTACGAGTCAGTGAAAAAATGCCAGATTTACTTCATTTATTGATTCAGTGACATTTTCTACTGATTCAACAGTCATTTTTCCACTGTCTTTCAGTGGTATTGATGTAATCATCACATCGCTCTGTATATAATCTGATAAAGAGAGTGCACTCATACATACTATTCTTTTTAACAATCCTAACGGTACCAATTATAAAAAAAACAAAAAGTATGGGCATGTAATTTAAATCCTCACGATTTCGTTAATCTATACGACGTATATTTTCGTGTTATTTATTATTCGAACTTGGCTTGGTAGCGAGGATAGTAAGGAGGCGGTCTAAGATCAAAATGGAGAGAGTATGCGAGTTCAATCCCGCCCACATCATAACTTTTTTTTTTTTACTTTTTTTAAATTACGGTACATTGTTGGTCAATATAAATAGTAAACTATAGTAAATATCTTTATTTAACGCAATTATTTGGCTACATTAAAAAGAACAATATATAATTCACCACAGCTGTCGGCCGTCACTTTTTCTATCAGTGAAATTGTTTCACGTCTCTAATTCAATCCGTGAGGTTTTTTTACTGAAACAATCAGTGCTTTTCCACTGATTCTAAGTTGAGCCATTTTCACTGATCCGAATAGTTGAATTTCACTACGAATCAGTGGCTTTCCACAGATTATAATTTAGAGTGTACGTCGACAATGGAGAGGAGGCGGGAGAAGTTCGTGAGTTATTGAGCAAGTTCTCGCAGTCTTGTCCAGTGTAGATTATCGAGCGGTGCAATATTTGTTGCGAATAAATTTATGAATTGTACACAGATATTTTATTTCGTCAAAGATGAACCTCTAATACATAAAGCGTAGATATGTTATTACAAATCGGATTCTTCTATTTGGTCACCGGTATAAAAATGAGAATTGTAAAATAAATTTAAATAATCTTACATATTATTATGAATTTTAAAATGTTATCTAATTTACTGAAATATTTTGGTTTGAATTAAATCATAAATATTTTTTATTTTGTTGTCTAGACGTTGTTTATACAAAATAAAGTTTTCGATTCCAATTTTGTAAAGATTTTGGTACAAAAAGATATATAAAGTTATTTTTATATATAAGTAACATTATTTTACTTTTACGCATTTCACATACACCTGCAGAAAAAGTTGAATTTTTTTTTAACTTATTCTCCCGTGTTAAGAGTTTGAAGTGATAAAAACCCTAAATATTAAACGTATTATCTTCTATCTATTGAATCCATTGTGCGTGAGTAAACCGCATCATCACTGACAAACCCACTGGACCAATTGAGACCAATTGAGACCATATTCACACCATGTGTTACTGAGGTGGCGAGTAAGGTTTCTAGTTATGTTTCATTCCGAAAGGTGGCGCTGGAGTCTAACTTCTATATTTATGGACCGATTTCGCTCATGCATGCAGGAAATGTTCGTTGATCTAAAATAAATGGTTTTATTGTGTTTTGCATTCGGTAGGTTCGGTTCCGATAGGTGGCGCTGGATTCTAATTTCTATATTTATAGGCCGATTCTTCTCATACTTGCAGGAGATTTTTGTTGATCTAAAATACATTATTTTATTGTGCTTTGCATTAAGGTTGGTTAGGTTCCAATAGGTGGCGCTTGAGTCTAATGTCTATATTTATGGGCCAATTTTGCTCATACTTGCAAATAATGTTTGTTCATCTATTGAAACCATATTCACACCATCGAGGTTTTTAATTATGTTTCATTCCAATAGGGGGCGCTGGAGTCAAACTTCTATATTTATGGGCCAATTTTCCTCATACTTGCAGGAAATTGTTTTAGTGTTCTTAACTCATGCCTTCAAATGACTTCGTTTTGTGCGAAAAAGTAATTAAAAATGATGATGGAAGAAATTTCGAAACAACATTTAAGAGTATCATCAAATCGGATATTTATTCTCCATGCCAGAAAATGCACTTTATAGGGGAAAGGCACCAATTACGAGACAGTCACGTAATATAAGACATTGGTGTAGCTGGCCCGGAAGTTGCGGCCACCTATCGATTGTCACAGGAAATACGTCGTAAGGGAATGGTTACGTGGTTAAACAGTGGGCGCCGCCATTAGAGCAGTCTGTGAGCGTTCGTGCTGGTGTTTGTTGCCGTCATCGTTTTAAAAGTTTTCTAATCTTACACTGCAACATACTTTTCATCGGAAGGTAAGAACATTCTATCTAATGTTACATATCAATGTAAACAGAAAGTGATAGCTCTTACTATATACATATAATTTTTTATTTCAATATACTTAGCAGTATCACCGACAACCTTCATTTACGGCGTGTGATTGAGCCTAATATGAGGTAGTAAGGAGCGCCTAATATGAGGTATCTCATATTTGGGCCACAGAGGTATCTCATATAAGGTACATCATACAATTAAGAGTTAAATACTAATTAATTTAGCAATAAAAGTTTAGTTTGATAATAATAAGACTCTCTTGCATTTCTATACTCCCCTAACTTCATATTGATGATTTAAAAAACTTAAAATGTATCATACAGATATCATTTCTTTAACAAAAGGGGATACATTATTTAAGTCAATAAATTGTTAAACTTTTTGTTTACAGATGTCTACCGAGAAGCGGAAGAAATGGAGTAAGGAGGCTATGGTACGAGCAATAGAAGCAGTTCGTAAAAAGGAAATGGGTTACTCAAAAGCAGCAAGAATATTTGGTGTACCGAAAGGAAATTTGGAGTGTTATGTAAAAGACAATAGTTCTGCAAACAAATTAGTTGAAGTTCCCTTAGGAAGAAAACCAGTTCTCCGCTACGAATTATAGGAAGAACTAGTTAAGTATTGTCTCGAAATGGAGCAGAACTATTTTGGTCTAACAAGTAAAGCCATAAAAGTAGTGGCATTCCAGCTGGCTATAAAAATGGCATTTCACATCCTTTCAGTCACGAAAAATGAGCAGGTGGAAAAATGGTTAAAAGGTTTCCTTAAAAGAAATCCTCAGCTATCCTTGAGAACACCACAAGGAATATCGTCTGCTAGAGTTAAGGAGTTTAATCCAGTGAGTGTTAAGACATTTTTCGACATATATGAGCTACAGTTAGAAAGAATGAAGTACATGCCACATCGACTTTTCGATGTCGATGGAACAGTTTTAACTGTGGTTCAGCATAATCACAGAAAGGCGAACGCTTGAAAGGAAAAAAAAAAAAAAAAACAAATTTGTGGGTTAAACTCAGCTGAAATGGGGAAGCTGATGACAGAAGTTACAGCAATGAATGCTTGCGGTAGTTTTATACCTATATTAGTTGTTTTTCCACAGAAAAACCTGTCAGTTTTTCTAATGAAAGGAGCACGATTTGGGTCGACCTGGGCATGCCATCCCTCGGGATGGATTCAATCCGATATTTTCACACAATGGCTTGATCATTTCATAAAATTTGCCAAGCCTGCAGAAGAAGATCCCGTACTTCTTGTGTTGGGTGGTCATTATTTCCACAGCAGAAATGTTGACGTAATTGACATGGCCCGTTCAAATCACGAAGCCATTGTGTGCCTTCCTCCACATTCGACCCATCGCATGCAGCCATTGGACGTGGGTTTCATGTCACCCCTTAAAACTTATTATGCACAAAAAATTGAAACATGGCTTAAGAACAATCCCGGTAGAGTTGTCATAAAGAGCATCGTCTGTAAGTTGTTTGGTGCTGCATGAAACAGAACTGCTTCAATGGAGGTTTCAGTCAACTCATTCAGAAAAAAACAGGCATATTTCCGTGTAACAAAAAATAATTTTAGAGAGCACGAGTATGCAGACAGCCCCAACCAAGAAGATATTTTACCTTCTACAGAGAGCAGCACGAGTGAGCAGCCAGAATCTCCTGTGGCCTCATGCAGTGGTAGACGTATAGTTAAGCCTTCTGAAATAAGCCCAATTCCCAGCACCAGTAGAAACCAACCAACAACATCATCACGATCCAGCTCAGTTGCTTTTATAACAGCCTCGCCCTATAAGCACACACTTGTTGGAAGGCACGCTTTGGAAGAAAAATGTCAGCTAATGCAATAAAAAAACTTTCACAGGTAAATAAACGTCAAACCAAGCCCCAGAAGTCATCAGAACGGCAGTTGTTCTGAATACGACGTTCTCCAAGATTCAAGTGACCTCATGAAGTTTGTGGGTAAACAGAGGGAAATGGTTTTTTTTGTTCATTCTGTAAGAAATCTTGAACTCAAAAGAAGTGAAATTTTGTAGCTTATGTATTTCTTTGACTTTGTAATTTTTTATTTGCCATTCCGTGTTTTCTTTGTATTTTATATTTTAATAGATAACAGATATTCAAAAGACCTTCAGTGATAGAAAGTTGAACTGATTTTTTACGACATTAATTTCACTGATCATTTTTATATATTAAAGTATTCTGTTTTTAAACAAATACTGTTGGTAAATATGAAAATAATTTCATTAATAACATGAATTGTTTACATATTTTAGTCATGTCTGCATCGATGCAATTAGTTGCCTAATATGAGATACTGTTTCATATTAGGAGACTCATGGAAAGTCCTTGTAAAATGTATAAAAGTAGAAAATATTAAATTTTAAAAGTTGCAAGTCAAGTATTTTCTTGGGATATTATATCGTGTAACATAAACATATTTCCATACTAAAATTTTTCTTACAGGTTTGTGATTAACGATGACTCCACAAATGGCATCCAAGAAAAATTATCTCATATTTGGTGCCTATAAAATCCATTGCTCATGAGTAAACCGCATCATCACTGGCAAACCACTGGACCAATTGAGACGATATTCACACCATTTGTTAATGAGGTGGCGAGTAAGGTTTTTAGTTGTTTCATTCCGATAGGTGACGCTGGAGTCTAACTTCTAGACTATATTTATGGGCCGATTTTACCCATACGCATTGAGAAGGCAAAAGAAAACGTGAACACGCGTTGCAGGAACTGAAGAGGCACGACCACAGAATCAAGAAGCAAACAGCACGATCACAAGATCAGCACGTGCACGCCAAACAGATTCTAATAGACAATTATGCGTAGAAACACCACACTTCAAAACATACAAGACACACATCGATCATACGCAATATATACTTATATTCTGGGAAGGATAGGAATGAATATCATTTTAATTATAAACAAAAAAAAATCCAACAACAGGCGCTGTAACTGAAAAAAAAAAACTGAACTTCTATGCGTGTCGAATAATTGCACATGAGTTTTGTCATTGTGCAACAAATACGTATGAGAAATAATTTAATAAGCGGTGTTGAATGTTTAATTACAGATTTATTATGTCAATTCTATTTAATTAGAACATGTAAAATATAATACTTTTATATGTACAAACAATTATATTTACGAAACACAATACACATAACATTTGCGCCTAATTTACTATGACACACATTCACATGACATTTACACTTCATTGTTTTCAATTTGGCATTTACAATTTAAATACAATATTTGGCGTTAATTACATATTCATGTTCACCGGGATCAGGTAGTTTATTTATATTAATGCTTTTTGTTTGAAGTTACTCTGATTTTAAATTAATGTAATAAAATAATTTTCTAAAAAATGAATATATATTTTGTAATTTAAATAATTTATATATATAATTTAAATAAACTCATCCATATCACAAAAATTTTGCTGCGGAATATTCGAATTAACTTATTTGTATATTTAACGCAATAAAATTGTATTTTTGAATCAAATTTTAGGCTGAAATTATTTTAATGAAAGATTGAACATTTATTTGTGTGATGTTATGATTTGTGAAATTTTAAAAATATTTTTCTGATTCTTATAATAATATATTTGCATACTGTCGCCGTACAGAAATGCTTATGGCGTTTAGTTTAATGTAGTTGAAATACATTGATCTATTCAGATTTTTCATAGTTTTCAAATGTTCAATTTAAATATTATTTATAAATGTTTGATTATATATATACAGGACTATTACAAATGATTCATCGGGTTTTAAAAATCTGTAATTCACAAAGTACTTGTCAGAAAATTATGGGCAATACATGAGCATAACCAGAAACTTTCCAAGTTTTTTTCTACAAATTTCTACAAATGTTCATTGTGAACTCCTTTCGTCACACGACACATATTCAATCGGTAGTCGAGTTTACCGCATACGCGTTGCAGCATGTCCGTGTCGATGACCATGACAGCTGTGGTAATGTGGTTTCGGAGCTCATGCAGTGTTGTTGGCAATGGTGGCACGTAAGCAGCGTCTTTCACGTACCCCCAAAGAAAGAAACCACACGGTGTAAGGTCGGGAGACCTGGACGGCCATCTGAACAGCGTCAAGTCATCCCGACCACAGCGTCCAATCCAGCGGTTAGTTGATTTTCGCGGGCTACGCACAACATAATTTCCCCTCACTCTCTCCACTGTTTCGTTAGAAACACCTGGCCTGGCCGCCCTGTGCTCTTACTTTTACACAAGAATCCTGTGTCCTGGAACTGACGATACCACTGCAGAATGCTCTGGTGACCTAGTGGTTGTGTGTGGTAATGCCCTCGGAACACACACTGCACGGTAACAATCGATAAACATCTTGCACATTCCAAAACACAAAATGGTTTCTGTTGATTCGTCGCCATTTTGTGAACTGAGCTAGTGCTGTCATCTCGTGTGATAAAAAGGAAGTTTAGACTCGCATGGAAAAACTTTGTAAGTTTTTCTTTTGTTTGGTGGTTAGCGCAAACATTTAACATAAATAGTTTAATTACAGATTTTTAAAACCCGATGAATCATTTCTAATAGCCATCTATTTTATATACTTTCTTAATTGATTCCTGTAGTATGATACTATTTCGCAAAATATTCATAACTGTTATATATTTTTTCGGTTATATATATTTTAATATTTTTAATATACTTATTTTCAGTAAATTTGTGTGAATCAAAGATTGCTATAATATACTTATTCGCCAAATCTATTATTATACTAATTAGTTATGTTTGGCGTTGTTAATTTTAAACTGTGGTAGCGATGAAAATTTTGAAGGCACGAAATTATTACAAAAAATATATCTATATAATTATTATGTACTCAGTGGGTCCGCCACAAAATTACGCTTCACTGCCTGCCATTCCCTAACCTTTAAGCTACAAGTGCCTTATTCGGCATGATGGCTTATCAAACTCAAACAGTTCTGTCAGTAACACTTTATAGCGTCCCTCTACTTTGAAATTTATAGCATAAGCCTCCAAAATGTCCTATCAACAGAGGAAGTATTCGCCTTATCCCCTTCATATATTTATCAAAGATAAATATTTGAATAAATTATTTCTGAAAGTAAATTAATTTAAAAACAAAATCATCATATTTGTGTTTTAGAGAATCTAAATAATATTGCTTATTAGCTATGAAACATAATTAATTTTAGTTTTATTAAAATGTTTTGTTCTCTTCGTTACTGGTTCACTTTTGTTTCCTCGTCGTTTCGTGTGTTTCGGCGAGCCCGTGAGTTGTCACCTTGTAATTAGCTTTAATTTGTTCTCAATACTGTTTTATTGTCATAAACTATGCCAATCATGCGAAACGGTAAATGGAAATAAAACAATAAGTTCATTTTAAATCGGTTTGTACATATTCCATTATTTTTTCTATGGGTGATTTTACACGCACGTACCTGCATTATTATCATCTCTTGTTAATTTAGCAGAACGGAAAATTTAATTTAACCACAAATATTTTATTTTCTCATATTAAAATAGCTAAATTTGTATTGTGATCAAACGTTAATTTTGTTGGGATGCTCCCCCCCCCCCTACACCCCACCCCCCTCAAATTCTATCCTACCTAACCGACGTCGTCACATATAACATATTTCAATAATTAATTCGTTTTCGGGCTTGAAAAGTCGTTAAAAATAATGCGTGTAATTAAATGACGGTAACCGGACACCGACAGTGTGTTTGCAGACAGCGATATGTAATTGTATAAAACATACTGCATTGTTTTCGCAGGACTTTCTTAGATTTCGTGTCCTTGGGTGATTGACGTCCGTATCATATACGCGTCCAAACGACTATACCAAAATTTTTGAATAATTAATGCGATACGAAATTATATTTAAAAAGATAACTGATAAGACTAATAGACCGACTTTCCTCAACATGGGTGAAATTTTTTTTATTAAGTTCTTAAAATCTAAGTCGGTAGGTAGGAATTGACTTCTGTTTGAAAGCAATATCATTAGAGATAAAACTAGAAACATATTCAACAGTAGTGAAACAATTACAAATACACACGTGCCTTACCCGGGACATGAACCAAGGAAACCTCGCACTATAAGCTAGCGCGCAATGCACTGCATTATAGAGATCGGATTCGGAGAATCAACTGCGGATTAAATGTCTATTTTTTCGAATTATATGGTTTACTAGCCTGAAATATTTAGAGGGCAGATCCTTTGAAAATAAGTGACTGAACTACTTACAACATATAAGTTTACATGGCCTACCGCAGCGCTACTTGTGTGAAGAATTTGGTGGAAATCAGTTGTTTAGTCCCTAAGATAAGCCATAACAATTCAATTTACTTATTTGAAGCTATTGTACAATATTGCCAAAAATAAGCTATATATACGATGCTTCTAATGTATACTGTGTGGATACAAATTTTAATTGTATTTGGTTAAATTATTTAATTTGTGTGGAAAACATCCCCAATTTATTTAAGAAGTCGCCATTTTGGACATCATTGTCTGACCCATTTAAGTCATGGATGTTTACATGGACTTCTTTAGATTTATAGTGTGCACAATTTGGTACAAATTAGTTAAAATGTTCCTGTGTAACATTTGGTGGGAATCGGTTCATTGGTCCTCGAGACACCGTATAAAACAACCATAATTATTATATGGCGATCTTTATAAATGGAGGACAAAAATGTAATGTATTGTTACATTAGATGATTGTTTACTAACAATAGCTAAAGTTAAGTTAAAATATAATTCCGTAATTTCGTAGATACTAAACACAAAACTATAATAATTTTATAGCCACCATTCTGAATAAGAGGGTTTCATACTTTAAAAGATACACATATTAATATAGCCAACCTCAGTACATCTTCGCCAAATGTTGTAGGAATGGGTTAATTGTTTCCCGAAATTTGAGATAAATGTTTTATTTTTTAATGGCAGAGAAATGAGGTTCTGCATAAACATATTTTATGGTTGTAATAGGCACTTCCAGCACACAGACTTAAAGTTGGAATTCGTTTCGTTGATAAAATATATTCGCCTAAAATATTTATATAGACACCATTTTGAAAATAAGTTCCTGACATAATTTAAACTTACCAGTTTATAAAACCTGTTGTAGTACTATTTGTTTGCCAAATTTGGTAGGAATCTGTCAATTTCTTCCCGAGATATGACATAAAAAGATCACATATTCGCATGACACTATATTACAAAATGGAGAACAAAAGAAGCTCTGTTTAGATACATATGCTAGTTATAACACCTACCGCTAGCATACAAGGTTAAGTTATAATTGATTGCATGGTTTCGACGATACAACATTGTAGGTTAAAATGGCTATATCGCCACCATTTTGAAAATAATTGCCTCACATGCTTAAAACATACCACTTAATACTATCTGCCTCAAAACTACTTGCTGCGAAATTTGGTAGCTGTGGTAAGATTTTTACCGAAATAGATATGGCATAGTAACATTTTATTAGCATGGCGTTATATTCCAAAATGGCCGACAAAAGAGGTTTTATATGTGTATATATGATGTTACTAACAGATATTTTCAGCTTACAAAATTTCGTCGAAGTTATTTAACTGGTATGGCAGATATAACATATAAACCTAAATAAATTTGTGTTTTTGCCATGTTAAAAGTAAGTAACCAATCAAGTTCAATCACTTACGTTTACTTGAGCTAACATAGTATTACTTACGTGCCAGATTGGATGAGAATTGGTCAAATAGTTTTCGAGATAAAATGAAAAATCTTAGCTTTTTTTTTTTTTTGGTGTTACTTTCCAAAACAGTAGACAAACAATTATATCTAACACAAATTTCATTCTTAGATGATGCTCTGCCAGCATAGAACGTTTGGTTTGAATCGATTGAATAGTTCCCGAGATATGACATATAACCCCTAATTTTAATATGGCCGACATTTTGAAAATAAGTGTCCGACGTGATCGAAAGTTATACAAATTCAGGTATAATTATTAAGTGCTATACGTGTACCAAATTTAGTGAAATTCAATCAACGCGTTCAAAATGAAAGGGGGTTAGGCCTATACACTTGCACAGACAGCTAGCAACACACAGCTACACACCTACAAACACAGACCGACAGCCAGGATAGTGATCTAACCCTTTCTTTCCTTCGAAAAGTAGACTGAATACTAATAAAGTTAGATAAACCACTTGCTGGAACACGAATCATATTCAAGCAGATAAATTTTCTATTGGCACTTTTATAACATAATCTTTGAATACAAAGAATTAATTCATAACATAAGTAAATTACATAAGAAAAAAGTAGTAGGAAAATGGGCATAACGCGCAAGGGATTGGGAAATCGGATCCGGATGCAAGGGAACCGCCATCTTGTTACGTCACTCGGCCGCCATTTTGGATGTCATTGACTTTTAACCCTTACCCGTGTGACCTTTGACCGTGACCTTGACCCCGATGACTTTTGACATCAAAAAACAATAAAAAAACATTTTAAAATTCCAAAAAATTCTCAAAAAATTTAAAAAATTCTAAAAAAAGCCGAAAAATTATTTAAAAATTATAAAAAAATATTTTAAAATGATTTTAAAATTATTAAAGGGATGCTCAGAAATGACTTTTTTTTTTTTTTTTTTTTTTTTAAGCTGACAGGGATCAGCGACTTCGGTTACTGGTATCAGTGACTCCAAGCCAGGTGATCAGGATCAGGACTTCTGATCTTTGCCTTTGATCTGGAAAATGAAAAAAAAATTAATAAATATTCACAAAAAAATCCCCAAAAAACAAAAAAAATGGATTATTGATAAATATTAAAAATTATTAAAAATTATTATTAAAAATTATTTAATTTTTTGAACTAACATTTCCGAAGGTTAGCCCAGCACAATGCTCAGCATACGACTGACTCCCTTGCACCCACTCCCCTCATCAAAACTAATTCAGCCATCTTGATTTTTTCGTTCGTCAAGTGTTTACATGCTAATGGAGGCAGCCATCTTTTTTTTATATGTTACTGGAGGCCGCCAGATGTGTTTTTCGTTTGCCATTAGTTTATATATTACTAGGTGCCACCATATTGGTAGGCGACGGCCATCTTGGTAGGTGACCACCATCTTGATATACATCACCCCTCCACCATCTTGGAAGACAAAGCCCATTTGCATTTGAGCTTTGACCTGTAACCTTGAAAACCAAAATTAGAGAAAAATGCATAAAATTCAGCAAGCATAATACATCACATACTACCAGCGCCATATTAGATGCAGACTACCTCCACCTTGACCCCACGACCTTGGATAACCTTGAAAACAAACATTCGAGAAAATCCATAGAAGTCAGCAAGCATAATACAGTAAAGACTACCACCGCCATATTAGATGCATACTACCCCGACCTTGATCCCATTACCTCAAATTACCTTGAAAACAAAAACTACAGAATACATAAAAGTCAGCAAGCATTATACATTACAGATTACCACCACTATATTAGATACAGACTATCTCGACTTTGACCCAATGACCTTAAATAACCTTGAAAATAAAAAACTTTAGAAAAAAAATTATAAAAGGCAACAAGCATAATACATTGCAGACTACTGCCACCATATTAGATGCAGACTAACTCCATGACTTAGAATGACCTTGACAATAAAAACTCGAGAAAAATACATAAAAGTCATTAAGCATATGGCATAATAGACTATCATCGCCATATTAGATAAAGACTACCTCAACCTCGACCCTATGACCGTGATATACCTTGAAAACAAAGAACTGGAGAAAAATACACAAAAGTCAGCAAGCATAATACATTACATACTCTTACGGCCATATTATACGCAGACTACCTTGACCTTGACAAAAAACTCGAGAAAAAAGTGCAAAGAACAGAAGCTGACTGAGACTATATATCTTTACAACAGCTGTTGTCACACTAGGCCTCGCAGCCTACCTCCCTACTGCTTATAATATACACATATGCAAACCCTTTGTTATTTTATTTACTTTGAACCTATCGTATTGCACCATTATTATTTAGTGCAGACACCGACCAACCAATCGCCGAGTTACCACATGATTGCAGCTGACCAATCACATGCAGGCATTGAGACATCACACACGCAGATAGGTAGGCCGGCTTTAGATGCTAGTTCCTTTATCACATTAACATGCAGTTATATCTTCATCAGTTTCTTTCAGACTTCTTCGCTCACCTATAAATCATGGACACACTTAAAGTAGACAACTGACTCCTGTTGTCGGACCGCCCCTTACAAGACTGACCTGTAGATCCATTGACTCCATTGACCCATAATGACCCCTGATTGCGGTGCTAATTTTGGTGCTAATTGCGGTACTGCGGTGCTGATTGCGGTGCTAATTTGGGTGCTGTTTGTGATTGCGGTACTGATTGCGGAGGCGGAGCTGATTGCAGAAGCGGAACTGATTGCGGAGACGGAACTGATTACGGAAGCAGAACTGACTGCAGAGCTGATTGCGGAGACGGAGCCGATTGTAGTGGCAGAGAACCAGTGCTACGAGTTTCATAATGTCTCTTCAAAATATCACTCCGTGTAAACTGCCTGTGGCAGGAATCGCATTCGCATGTCACATGCGAAGTTTTCATCTTGCAGGTTGTTATTTCGTGTCGTCGTAAATTCCGCAAAGCTGTAAGTGCTTTACCACAAAAGCACAGCAGGTGCATCATTGACATTTTATATTCGTACTGATCCAAGTCGTGACTGACACTGAAATGAAAATGTATAGAAGGAACATATTTATACTTTGATGAAAACTCGATCGCGGAATCGACACTGGCGGCAACCAGTTAACGATTATTCATATTCATGGCTCCATGATCGTCGATGTCAAAAAGACAGCCCTTCGTATTCGCAATTCATCTTAGCGTTATGGGAGCACTCTGAGAAAACCCAAATACTCGTTCGTCCGGAAGGTAATACGCAGGTTCTTATATATGATAGGACTATACATAATTATGTAAAGTTGTATAAATATGTATAGTTGTATAGATATGTATAGGTATGTAAGTATGTAAATATAAAATTATTTTAAATTTAATCTCTCTATATATATTTATGTATGTATAAGTTTATAAATATAAAAATATTTTCAAATTAATGTAGGAATTGCGGGTGTTGGGGGGGGGGGGGTAATGAAGATCAGTGGGGAATGGCGATCACACTGTTTTCTCTGTTCTATGGAGGATGGAAGCAAGCCGACGCATGGTGCCATCTCTACTATCGTACTGGAACTACGTCCTCTTCCTACGCAATTCTCGCTTTTTTCTCCGCTGTGTAAAGCTGAATGTAATGTCTTGAACAGTTTTCTTGTAATTTTCCAGCATTTTGATTTTAAAATGTAAGTATCTACATTCAACAGATCGTCACTAAGTACTGTTACTTATGAATTGCTAGATATACAGGCTGTATTTTAAAGCCACAATTATTTAAACAAAATTATTAGTAACGTTTCTGTAGCGATCAATATAATGGCGCGCATGTTGTGGCAATGCAGATCAGGGTGATCGCCATTCCCCGCATGTGTTCACAATTCCCCGCAAGTGATCGCAAGTGTCACATTATATTTATTTTTAATTTTGTTTCAAGTAGCTCGTACGTACGATCGTAGAACTCAGAAAGCAAGGTGGACTCAGAATTATTTGGAGAATATACTGAAATGTATTGAAAACGGGGAGAGTAATCGAAGCATTTCCAAGAGGAAAGGGATCCCATATACGACGTTACAAGGTCGTGCTAAAACTGGAATTGCCACTCCACCTTCTTTGGGTAGAAAGGCTACACTTACGCCCGAGGATGAAAGTGAAATAGCTAACTATGTGAAGAAGTTAGCTAATATGTTTTTCGGCTTGACCCCTGTCGATTTAAAAAGAGCAGCATTCGCGTTTGCAGAGAAGAAAGGACTTCCTCATAATTTTAATAAAGCAAGCAGAATGGCAGGGCGGGACTGACTTAACGGATTCCTGATAAGGAACACATCACTTTCCGTTCGAAAGCCTGAAGCAACTAGCTTGGAGTGAATAAAGGATTTCAACAGAGAAGAAGTTTATAATTTTTTCAATAACATTGAAGAGGTAATGTCCAAGCATAAGTTTTCCCCTTCACAATTATACAGCATGGATTAAACAGGGATGGGAACTGTTCAAGAACTTGACAATACTTATAATTGCATCAAAGGGACAAAAAAGAATTGGTTCCGTTACAAGCTGGGAAAGAGGGAAAAATATTACTGTCATATATTCAGTGAATGCTGCTGGTAGTTTTGTCGCGCCGTTGTTTGTGTTCCCTCGAAAGAGAATGAGCCCTACTCTGGAAAAATATGGACCTCCTGGAGCAATGTACAAATGCTCTAAACAAATGCTTCCAAACACCATGGAATTGTCATGGTTTCAATTCCACCCCATTCCCCCCACCACTTACAACCACTGGACGTAATATTTCTTGTACCACTGAAGAAGGCATACCTTCATTTTCATGAAGGTGAACGCACAGAGAATCATTAGGCCTGATAACTGTGCAGCTCTGTGTAATTGTGCTTATTCACATATGGCCACAATTGCCAAGTACGTATCAGAATTTAAAGCCACGGGGATTATGCCTCTGGATGCTAATATAGGCAAAATCAGTGAACACTTTATCCAAAGGTAAAAGAAAACAACATTCAGAAATTTTAACTGCAACGCTACAGAAGAAAAATGTGGAAATAATGATCCAGTAAAATGTGGAAAGAGGGGAAAAAAATAAAATGAAGAATCAGCACAATGAGAGAAAACAAACGTGTACACCACGTCAAGAACAACACAAGCAAGAATATCCAGAAGGAACTTCAAAAAGGAGCTTACTTCAAGTGATACATCTTCAGAATGCGACAATATTGAGGAAAAAGATATTTGTGACGATGCTGTAAGTGATGACGTTTCTGTGTTTGACGAGGAAAATGCTTAGTGTGTGGTGAATTTGGTATTGCAAATTAAATATGTTATAGGTGCACAGTTTGTGGGCTTTGGGCTCGTTATCTCTGCACTGAATGGGAGAGTCCTGGAGGATATACTTGTGACCTATGTTTTCGTAGCAATAGAAAAGGACAGTGAAGAATCAGTTAACTATTCGTTATTCAAAACTTCCTGTTTTCGAATTACCATTTGTAGGTATTAGCTAATCCCAATAACTTTTTTTTATTACTCTACCGTGTAAATGCTGTTGTCCTGTACATTATTAATTAATTATGTATAAGTATAGTCATAGTTGCTATCAATGGCTGTAAAATGCTTATTATATTCTAGTTTAAAAACTAGATTATATTGCATATTGCAATCGTAATTGCCCCATCTTGTGATCGCAATTAGCTCACGCCGTGGGTAATAGCGATAAGTGAAGTACATTTAGATTTTAATTTTTTAATTTTAAGATTATATTCAGATAAAATGGGCGACTGTAAAATAAACTAGTTTAATATATGACATCTAAGTATATTTTAATTCACTTTCAAAATACGCGGACTTATGACTGAATAATCGATGTCTGCTTAAGAGTTCGCCACCCCCCTCCCCTCCCAGCCACTATATGTATAGCTATATATAAATATAATAATATAAAATTAATTTGAATGTATATATGTAAGTATGTACATATAAATATGATAATATAACATTATTTATAATGTATTAAAGAGTGTACAGATAAATATAGTAATATAAAATTAATATAAATGTTTATATATAAGTATGTACATATAAATATAGGAATATAAATCAATTAAAATGTCTACATTTATATATACATATGCCTAAAAGCATATTTAAATAACGTAGTGTCATGTAAGTACCTGCTTGCTTTCTTCCTGGGCGAACGAGTGTTTGGGTTCTCTCAGAGTGCTCCCATACCGCGATGAGAATTGCGAATAAGATGGGCTGCCTTTTTGACCTTGACGATCATGGAACCGTGAACCTGCATCATCGCTAACTGGTTGCCGCCAGTGACGATTCTGCGATCGAGTTTTCATCAAAGTATAAATATGAGCCTTTTATGCATTTTCATTTAGTATCAATCACGACTTGGAACACTGCTGACATAAAATGTCAATGATGAATATTCTGTGTCACTTCTGTGGTAAAGCATCTACAGCTTTGCGGAATTCACGACGATACGAAATAACAACCTGCAAGATGAAAAAAACTTCGTATGTGACATTTGAATGCGATTTCTGCCACAGGCAGTTTATATGGAGTGATATTTTGAAGAGACATATGAAACTTGTAGCATTAGTTCTCTGCAAATACAATGGCTCCGCCTCCGCCTACGTAATAAGCTCCACCTCCGCAGTCAGCTCCGCCTCCACAATCAGCTCCGTATACGCAATCAGCTCCGTCTCCGCAATCAGCTCCACATACGTATCAGCTCCGCCTCTGCAATAAGCACCGCAGTCGCAACTAGCACCGTAATTAGCACCGCAGCATCGCAAATAGTACCGCAGTATCGTAATTAGCACCACATAACCGCAATTAGCTGCGCAATCAGCATCACAATCAAGGGGTCATTATGGGTCAATGGGGTCAATGGGTCATGAGTTATGGATCTGGAGTCAATGGGTCATGGGGTCAATGGGTAAGTCTTGTAAGGGGCGGTCCGACAACATGAGTCGGTTGTCTACTTTAAGTATGACCATGATTTATAGGTGAGCGAAAAAGTCTGGAAGAAACTGATGAAGATATGACTGCATGTTAATGTGATCAAGGAACTAACGTCTAAAGCCGGCCTACCTATGTATGTGTGAGTGATGTCTCAATGCCTGCATTTGATTAGTAGGCTGCATTCGTGTGGTAACTCGGTGATTGGTTGGTCGGTGTCTGCACTAAATATTAATGGTACAATACAATAGGTTCAAAGTCAATAAAATAACAAAGGGTTTGCATATGTGTATATTATAAGCAGTAGGGAGGTAGGCTGTGAGGTTTAGTGTGGAAATGGCTGTTGTAAAGATACATTGTCTCGGCTAGCTTCTGTATCTTTAATATATCTTTTTCTTGGATTTTGGTTTTCAAGGTCATGAGGTCAAGGTCAAGGTCTGCGTATAATATGGCAGTAGGAGTCTGTAATGGATTGTGCTTGCTGTCTTTTATGTTTTTTTCGAGTTTTTGTTTTCAAGGTCATGGGGTCAAGGTTGAGGTAGTCTGTATCTAATATGGCGGTGGTAGACTGTAATGTCATACGCTTAATGACTTATACATATTTATCTCGAGTTTTATTTTTCTGGTCATTCTAGGTCATAGTCAAGGTCGAGATAGTCTGCATATAATATGTTAGTAGTATGTAATATATTATGCTTGTTGCCTTTTATGTATTTTTCTAAAGATTTTTATTTTCAAGGTCATTTAAGGTCATTGGCTCAAGTTCTAGATAGTCTGCATCTAAAATGGTGGAGGTTGTCTGTAATGTGTTATGCTTGCTGACTTTGACGTATTTTTCTCAAGTTTTGGTTTTCAAGGTCACGGGCTCAAGGTCAAGGAAGTCTGTATCTAATATAGTGGTGGTGGTCTGTACTGTCATATGCTTAATGATTTTTATGTATTAATTTCTGGAGCTTTATATCCAAGTTCATTCTATGTCATGGGGTCAAAGTCGAGTTAGTACGCATCTAGTATGGTGGTGGTAGTCTGTAATATATTATGCTTGCTGAAATTTACGCATTTTTCACGAGTTTTGATTATCAGGGTCACACGTCAAAGATCAATTGCTAATTGGCATTGTCCTCTAAGATGGTGGATGGGTGATGTGTACCAAGATGATGGTCACGTACCAAGATGACGGTCGCCTACCAAAATGGTGGCCTCCAATAATGAATAAACAAATGGCAAACGAAAAATACATATGGCGGCCTCCAGTAACATATACACAAAGATTGCTGCCTGAAGTAGCATGTAAACAAATGATGAACGAAAAAATCAAGATCGCGGAATAAGTATATGTAAGGGGAGTGGTTGCGAGAGACTCAGTCATCTGCTGAGCATTGTGCTTTGGGACCTTCGGAAATGTAAGTTTAAGAAAAATACATAATTTTAAAATCATTTTTATATTGATTAATTTTTATTAATTTTGAATAGTTTTTAATTATTATTTTTTGGTATTTTTTATTTTTTGGGAATATTTGTGATTTTTTTTCATTTTCAAGGTCAAAGGTCGAAGTCAAAGGTCAGAGGTCCTGATTCTGGTCACTTTGCTCGGAGTCGCTGATCCCAGTCACCGAAGTCCCTGATCCCTATCAGATTTTCTGAAAAAATGGGCCATTTCTGAGGATCCTTTTAGTAATTTTTAATATAATTTTATAATAATTTTAAATAATTTTTAAAAATACGTTTCTTTGGAAATTTTTTATTACAATTTTTCAGATGTTCTTTTGGATTTTTGGGGGTTTTGGAATTTTTAAAATGTTTGTTTGTGTTTTTTGAGGTCAAAAGTCGTCGAAGTCAAGGTCTAGGTCAAAGGTCACACATGTTAGGGATAAAAGTTCAATGACATCCAATATGGCGGTCGGGTGACGTAACAAGATGGTGGCTCCCCCGAATTCGGATCCGATTCCCCAATCACTTGTGCGTCATTGCCCATTTCTGTACTAATGATATACTAAATTATTTTGATTAAAAAATAACAAAATCCCTTAATTTAAAAGTTTTGTAGTTATTTATTGCCATGTATTACGTTAACACAGATGAAATAAAATGGCTTGTTGCTTTGTAAATGCCATCCGAGTGGTATTACAAACTTGCTACATTGTAAGTTGAATATTAATAACTGAAATAAATTAAATAAGTACTCGAACAACTGGGTTTGTGCCAAGGATATGATATTTTGACTGCATTCAGTGTCACGGGAAATTAGGAATTTCTGGATATTATAAAATGATCACGGAAAAAAAAAACTGTTTACTCATAACGTCGCCGCTGAGAATATAATATGCATATTCGCTCTTCGGAAGATGGAGACGAATACCTAAACGCTGGCGGTGTGGCATCGTTTTTCATCGAGCAATCGCAAGACGTATTAATAAAAGTGAAAACAGCAAATTATTCATATCATGCCTAATTCAGCTAAGAAATGTTTTCGTTACATATACCACGCCAAACAGAAACTGCAGTAAATTAACCGAGTACGTCTGCCAAAAACAGAGAAATTCGTCATGCTCGTGTGACGAGGTGGCCAAACCGGTGACGTTTAAAGCCCAACTCATTATTTAAAATATCCTGAGCAAATAGTCGGCAATTACGACGTACGAGGACCTTTGTAATAACTTCTGTCGTCTTTATCTGCCTTGCATCACAGAAATAAGTAAGAACATAAACTTGGTGTAAATTAATAGTAATATTATTTAAAAGCTGTGCCTAACTTCTTGACGACTGGGAAGTTATTAGCTCGGGTTAATAACGCTGTAAAGTGTTTGAGTATTTTTGCAAATTAATTGTTTGTATTCTTTGCTGCAAAGATTATTTTTGTAGCAATACACATAAACTATTTTTCAATATAACGAAAAAGTAGTATAAGATATGTCAAACTAATGTTCAGTTTTAACAAGGAGTGTTAGATATTTCGAGTTTATTGGAAACATGGAGTTGCATAAACATCATCAATTTAATACGTTCCATAAAGCAGTTTGCAGTATAGATAAAATATTTCAGTTGTAGAGTTACAAGAAAACCTCCTGATCTAGTTTTCAAATAATAGTTTGCAAAACGTATAGAAACGTTTACTGTGAACAGTGAAGGAAGTAGTCATGCGTTCAATTAAGGAACTACCCCGGCATTACCACTTTTTTATCGCAGCATCCCAGCCTAACACGTCCCCCTTATAGTAACCTATAGGATAATGGGCGAATACGTTTTTTTATCATATAATAAATATGAGATAGCTCTATTATTCGTACTCTACGCATGTACCCAACATTCACTTACCCATCAAAAGTGTCAAAGTCACATGGTCAACAGTAACGGAGGTGTTTGTTTATGTATTAATTTTCAAAGAGAGGCACTTTTATATGTAGGAATGACTTTTACAAACTTAAATGTAATCAAACTGGCTTACAAATTGGTTACAGGAAATATATAAATGTCTCAAAGCACTTGTTTACTAATCAGTGTTCCAACCTCAAATCATATACATGCCTTTTATGATAGTCGTACTGGTAAGCAGTTCAGTAGTAGGATATAGTTCATTCGAGGACATCAGGCTGCAGTGTGGGATCGAGGACCAGATCTTAAATGACCTTGACTTCAATATTTTCAATTTTCCCCCAAAAATCGCTTGTTTCCGCACAAAATCGTACGTTTTATCCCAAAAAGTCTTTAAATTTCCCTTTTTTCCCTACAAATATTTCCCTTTCTCCCTTACAAATTTCCCGATTTCGCTAAAGAAAAAATTAGCCAGAATGTGTAGTAGGAAGCCGCAGATGCCAAAAACGAGCTGATTTCAAGATGTTGGGTGGCTTACTTACTGCTTCTAGCGTATAACGATAAAATAAAATAATTTTAATGAATTATTTTTTAAATTTAAATATATTTATATAATTAAAACATTTGTAGGTATTAAGTTTTATATATAACCGGACTCGTCTTCTCAAGGCCCATACCATCGAGATAACATAATAATATAATTTTTTAGAATTAACTTTTTAAGTTTAAATCAATTTTTTAATTCAAAAAATTTAAAGACATAAATATTAAGTGTTGTATATCACCGGACACGTATTTTCAAGGCGCATACGATCGTGATGTCATACCACCATTCAGTCTCATATTTTCATGCTCTATCATTCTGTTCTCTCACTCTCTCTTTCTCATTTTCTCTTTAATTCTTTCATTTCTCCTTCTTTCTCTCATTCCATCTAATCATCTCCATATCTCGCTCTTGTATCTCTTTCTTTCTCAATTTCGTTTCCCTCTTCCTCTCCGAGGGTTTTCTCAGAGTGCTCCCATATTTTGTAGTTTCACTTTCTTTCCTTTCTCTCTTGTCTCTCTCATTCGTCCAAACAATTACTCACACTTGATTGATTACTCAGATTTGCTCCGCTGATAACTTATACATAGGGATAGGAACATTTCGCGAGTTAATTTCAGGACAAGGTAGAAGTCAAAATCGTGTTCACTGAAGTTGACTTTGCAATTTGATCACAATTCATTAGACATGCCCTGGACGGCTCTGAACCAATACCAGACATGCAAGGAAAACAAGTAGTGAGTGCCATACTGCCAAATGTGGAGGCAGTAGTTGATGAACAAACATCTGAGGCTCGAGTGAACACAGGACTGTGGAGTCTAGCCTACAGGTCATTGAACTCGCGAAATTTTCCTATCCCTACTTATACATGTTCGATCACACCATCTGCATAGTTCCTTCATCACCTGCTAAAATGTGTGAATCGTCAATGCGTATATATATTTACGAATTTAAAGGTGTAATTTTCCATGCACGGGAAAGCATATAAAAATTATTGTCAAGTACATTCCAGAATGGACTTTGTAAGACATGTTCAATTTTCAATACTTTTGATCTTGAGAAACAATATTTTGTCTTAATATTTTATTTTATTCAATTGGTTTTTACATTTATTGTCTAGCCTTGTAACCACATATGCATCACTATGCAGACAGGTTCACCAGGAGCAAACATGCTGCTGCCACCCACCATGAGTGACATCATCGACATGCATGGGCAGTGACATCATCACATGACATGTGGGGTAGGGACAAGTTCTTGCAAACCTAAGTGATTGTGAGGCACTGGGCTAACCAGCCCAGCCAACTAGACATCTAGGAATCGATGAGTTGATAAATAAGTAGAATTATTTTAATTTATTTCATTTATCATTTGAATAGTACCGAAAAAAATATTCTATGAAAATTACAGTAAAAATATATCAAAATATATTTTGCTTTTTTTAATTTCGTTCAAAGGGCTTAAATTTTGTAAATTTTACACTTCCCCATAGCAGCTGGTAAAATTTAAAGAAAGAAAATTCGAATGCTTGGATAGGGAATCGAATCTAGAACCTTTGGATTAGAAGTTGGGCATACTAACCATAGGTCTACCTTGATCCCACATTGGGCCGAGTGCTGAAATATTATATTTTAAAAAAATTTGGTACATTCTGAAACACACATACCTTTGCTTGCATTGATTATTCTTATATTCTCTTTTAAAATAATTATGTAGCAAGTCGGGCTGTAAGCAAATGAATATTTACATACAGTCACAGGTGAATGAAAACTGGCGATATTCAGGAACAGTTCGCGAATCGTTTGCAAGTAACATTCATAATCAGAGAGTTTTTATTTGACTAAGCCCTGAATAACAATAAAAGTAATTAGCTTAAAATAATAATTTGTTGTTCTTAACATGGTCTAACAGACTGGTTATGATACATTATCAAAATAAAAAATAAATTTTCAGGTATTTTTGTTTTTCAAATTTTACTTAAAATTCTATTACTACAGTAAAATACTTTAATAAATATTCATGTTCGTCTGTATCCTTATTCAAAGCTCAGTCCTTCGTTAAATATTAAACATACTATTCTGTAACTTATAAACTTCGTGCCGTTGTTCATTAAGCTTGAAGACAAAGTCCTTGCAACAAAAAGTGGCACTGATTAGCCACTGAAAGTTCTGTAGATCATACACTAGTAGGTCCAGATGGTTCGGCTGTCGTCATGTCGGAAGGAGCAGGAACTAGGAACGAAGTTGTCGAACATGCCGATGATAAAAGTTGCAGCAACCCAGATATAAACTTATCACTGTAGGTCACTTAAAGACATAAACATCATCAATCCACAGGCTTCTGGGTACAATACCAGTAAGAAATTAAATACTTTTTATTTATATTTTTATATATATTTACATACTTCAGACTAAAATCATATATATTGAATCCTCACATTTATTCACGCAATTTACATAGTATGTTTACAGCATCACTTAATATAGTCTGCTTATACACAGCTCAAGGCAGTCTTTCCTAGCAAGTGTCCAACCAGAATCCTCGCCAATATTTTATTCTTCTTCACAGCAAAGTTTTTCTCTCAAGGCCTCTACAGCCACTGGGATACTATCAACATTGTACAGTGCTAGCGCTTGATTCGCAGTCTCGAATGCTCGGTGACTGATGGCTTCATCCAAAGGCTGAGGCTTTACATAGGTACACTCCAGCCAAATATTGTATGTTATGTGACCTACTTCTGATAATTTATTTACTATCCTTGGCTTAATGCGGTCCATGTCGAGGTCAAAGGCAGACGATTTAAGCTTTACATATGTCAAATTAGCCGATAGAAAAATCATCTGGTGTCTAGAACAAAAAACCATCATTTTCACTATACCATCACAAGGAGATATACGTTTTGGATTATTTGTAGCGACGACACACACACTGCTTTTATATGTCTAAAAATTGTGTAGCTAAGTCTCAAGTCACGCGACCTCAGTCAGAGAAAGATCAATCTTACTCGAACGACAGACGAACTACAAATGAGACCAACTCGACTCTTTTCCATATATGAAACACCTGTGAAAAAAAGGTTAGGAGACAAGAAGTACACTGAAGAAAATTATAACGAGCTAGTATAGCTTTTCGTTCTAAGTTACTTGAAATTGACTCCAGCCAAGAAACCAAAAATACAGAAATTACAGATTAAGCTGGTGAAATTATTGATCATTTACATGTTGTAAAATTATAGTTTCTGTATCAATAGAATATGTAGAAAATTGATGGATGGTTGCCTGTGCATTATTCCAATGGAATCCCTGTGCAGCATCCTGTAGAACAAAAGAATAGTTTTCTGCAAACTCACAGAACAAGTTATTCATTTTCTTTCAGATTTTATTTCAAATTACTGAGAAACAAAGACTGCTTCTTGGCAATAGAAGAATGCTTTCAATGATTTGGTAGGGAATAAATTAATGTTGATATGAATTCCTCACATGGTTTTGTGGGTGTTTCTAAAACTGTTTGTTTATCTATCTGCATCCATTGCTCATAGGTGACATTGTCCACACTGTTCAATTCGAAGCTTTCCTCCAGCCTTCTATTCAAGTTGTTTGTTCCAGGACATGCTGTGCAATCCATAAAGTAGCAAGCCTCTGTGCGGTTTTCACATGTTATAGTAGCCAGGATATCTTGATATGTTTTTAATGGTTTATCAGGACATTCACTGAGTTCTGGAAACATACACGGCAGTAACATCAGCTTGGCATTTTGATGCGTGGTACATACGCACACACTATGTGTCCCACTGCCACCTACTAGTACACAGTGTTTTGGCCTCAGTTCACAAAACTTAGATAAACCTATTTTCCCCATAGGATATTTCTCTTTAAAATAGGAAAATAACTCCTGCTAATTACAAACAATTACGTTTTTCTGAACATGCTCACGTTTACCATTTACGTTAATAGACACAGTCCTTTTTACCTGGCATGATCCTCTCATAAAAATACCGAACTTTTTCAGTTGTGATAGGGTCTACAAATTTTCCAGGATTTGGATCAGCACATAGAATTTTTCCTTTCTCTTTTTGCAAAATTTTTGATTTGCGGACTGTATAGCTTGCTACGCCAAATTCCATTTGAATGTTGCGAACACTCCAAATTTTAGGCATTGTTGTTAGGATTTGCATTTTTGGCTTCTGTCCAGTGTTGAATTATACTCTTCTTTCAAATGATCAATAATTTCACCAGCTGAATCTGTAATTTCTGTATTTTTGGTTTCTTGGCTGGAGTCGATTTCAAGTAACTTAGAACAAAAACCTGTACTAGCTCGTTGTAATTTTCTTCAGAATACTTCTTGTCTTATAACCTTTTTTTTTTCGCAGGTGTTTCATTTAAACACATCAAACTTTTGTTCAAAGCTTCTAAAGTATAATTTTTTCTGCACTGCACAGTTTTTGCAATGTCCCTACATGATCTGAATTATCTGACCCAACTAAAAACTTTGTTTCATCTTGCTATATGGAGGCCAACAACTCTTTCTGACAACAATCACAAATGTTATCCCCCGACTTCAATGAAGCTCCTTTTCGTAGAATTTTTTACTTACATCTCCCATTCCCATTTTAATGTATTTTTGTCCTGATTTCTTCAGAGGATTGCAGAAAAACAGTTTTTGATTGATGTTTGATATCGAGGAATACGACATTAACCTCCAAAACAGTATTTATTGAGTAGTATAACAGAGAAATAATATTTTTCTCAATGGCCTGGATCAAAAACCCAATTTGAAGAATGGTTTAAGATTACACAGTCCTTCCTCAAGAAAACTGTTCCAGAAACGGTTTTCCCTTTTGAAAAAATAACTAATTGAAATATTTAAACCTTCAATATGTCAGTCAGAAATAATACCATTGATATGTAGACGCAATGAATCAACACCATGGTAATTGCTACAGCATACAACCACTTTCACCTCCAATTTGTGAGTCATACAACATTATTTATTATATGAATTGTGGGTATTAACAAATAATTACTTTTGATCCCATAATGATCCCACTCTCAAACTTTCAGGATATACTTGTAAATGTCTGATACATAATTTTTTTTTTCAGATTAAAAAAATTATTTTTTTTATGTTTCAAATATTAATAAAAAACTGTTAATAAAATTCTTATATGAACTGATATCATGTGACATGTCACATTAAAGGCCATCTCAAGGTATTTTGAACAAGCTATAATAAACATATGTAACTCGATTAGGAGCCGAGATAGTTGCATTTGAATAAATATCTAACATGAATTTATTTCACGGTTTTTTAACAGCAATAAGTCACAAAAACGTATTCAAAAATTCTGGAAAAAAAAAAATTATAAAATCTCGCCAAGGGTACAAATTATGTCCTGAATTTAATCGAAATTTGGTGGGGTCATGTTGTGAGCATGGTTGATTTGACATGGAATGACCCAGTTGCTCGAGTTTTGAAAATTATTGTACTTGGTGTATTTGTTGGTATGGTGTTGGTCAGTAGAGCAGACGGCCTACATGAGTTACAGTGGGTGTAACATTGAGTGTTAAGGTTCCTGCTTCCGAGCATATAAGTAGCTGGATTCCAGTTAGGAAGCTTAGTTTGACAGTGGCACTCGTGAAATACATATAGTCTCATCTCGTGTAAGCAACTGGCATATAATATGAAGGCAAAGGTTGCTGGTTCATCAACGCCTGAGGTTAGCGTACTGCTACCGACTTCTTCAGAAGGGACTCCTGGGGCAGCAGCATCGCCATCGACTTCTTCAGGCATGACATCGACAGCGCCATCGACTTCTTCGGATGGATCACATACAGCAGTGCTGCCATCGAAGACTTCGCTAAGGCTTCGTTGTTGCTACTGTGACAAGGTATTTGCCTACAGCCACAGTGCTAGAAAGCATGAAAGAACTTATTATGCGAAGGGACCTTCCTGTGCTATGCAGCAATGCATCAAGTGTAAGCATCTGTTCAATCGCGGTGATATACTGAAGAGACATAGCAAGAACTGTAAAAGCCGAGTTTCAGCAGCTAAGAAGAAATGACCTGTCATAGCTGTTGGTGAAACCACATCGAATGGTTTCTACCTAAAACAATCGGCATTCAAGTGCACTATAAATGATTATGTGATTGGAAACAACTTCGTAGGTACGAAAGACATATGTATGCACCTGGACCATATTAAGCAAAGTATAATCTATCAATTAACAGAAGAAGTTGAAGAAGGTCCCATAAAATACAATGTTTGACTGGAGTGTACCTATGAAAAGCCTCAGCATTTGGATGAAGCCATCAGTCACCGAGCATTCAAGGCTGCGAATCAAGCACAGTACATTGTTGATAGTATCCCAGGGGCTGTTGAGACCTTGAGAGAAGAACTTTGCTGTGAAAAAGAATAATATATGGGCACGGATTCTGGTTGGACGCTTGCTAGCAAAGAGTGCCTTGAGCTGCTAATAAGTAGACTATATTAATTATGTGCTGCTGTAAAGATACTATTTTAATTGTTTGAAAAAATGTGAGGATTCAATTTTTATGTTTGTAGTCTGAAGTATGTATATATATAAATATATATATATAAAGTATTTAATTTCTCACTGGTGTTGTACGTCTAAGGGGACCTACAGTGCTGAGAAATATATATCTGGGTTGCTGCAATTTTCATTATCGGCGTGATCGAAAACTTAGTTAGTGGTTTCTGTTCCTTCCGATATGATGACAGCCCAACCATCTGGAGCCGCTAGTGTACGATCTACAGAACTTTCAGTGGATAATTGGTGCCGCTTTTTGCTGCAAGGAATTTGCCTTCAAGCTTACTGAACAACAACACAGTGTTTATAAGTGCAAGAATAGTTGGTTTCATATTTAACGAAGACTGAGCTTAGTTTAAGGATGCAGACAAAGATAACTATTATTTAAAGGGAATTTGGGAAAAAAAAAAAAAAAAAAAAAAAAAAAAAAAAAAAAAAAACCAGAATATTTTATTTCCTTTTTAAAAACTGTATCATAACCAGTCTGTTAGAGCTCGTTAAGAACAGAAAAATATTATTTTCAGCTAATTACTATTATGGTTATTTGGGGCTTAATCAAATATAAACTCTTTGGTTATAAATGTTACTTGCAAACTGAATTTCGCGAACCTGGTCTTAATATATCGCCAATTACATTCAACGGTAACTATAAATAGTCATTTGCTTACAGCCCGACCTACTACATAAATATTTTAAAAAGAATATAAAAATAATCAATGCAAGCAAAGGCATAAATGATTCAGAATGTTAAACAAATAATTAAATATAATATTTAGCCACTCTACCCGACATGAACTCCTGGTAGACCTGTGCTTAGCATGCCCGACTTCTAACCCGAAGGTTCTGGGTTTGATTCCCTGTCCATTTTTTTTAGTGTTACCAGCTGTCATGGGAAACAGTGAAATTTACAAAATTTAAGCTATTTGAACAAAATGAAATACAGCAAAATATATTTTTGATATATTTTTACTGTAATTTTCAAAGAATATTTTTTCAGCATTATTCAGATGATAAATGAAATAAATTTAAATAATTCTACTTATTTATTAACTCATCGATTCCTGTACATCTGATTGGCTGGGCTGGTTAGCCCAGTGCCTCACAATCACTTAAGTTTGCAACCACTTGTTTCTACCCCGCACGTCGTCTGTTGATATGTCACTGCTCGTGCATGTCGATGACGTCACTCTTGGTGGGTGCCAGCAGGCACGTTTGTTCCTGGCGAACCTGTCTGCATAGTGATGCATATGTGGTTACAAGGCTAGGTAACAAATGTAAAAATGAATTCAATAAAGTAAAATACTAAGACAAAATAATGCTTTTCAAATTAAAAGTATTGAAAATCGAATATGTTTTACAAAGTCAATTCTGGAATGTACTTGACAATAATTTTTATATGCCTCATCGTGCATGGAAAATGACAGCTTTAAATTCATAAATAAATATATGCATTTACGATTCGCACATTTTAGAAGGTGATTAAAGAAATATGTATAGGGTGGGATTGTACAAGTATAAGGTATCAGTGGCGCAAATGTGACTAATCACACAAGTGTGAGTAATTGGTCGGACGAATGAGACAAGAGAGAAAGGAAATAGAATGAAACCACAAAATATGGGAGCACTCGGATAAAACCCTCGGAGAGGAAGAGAGAAACGAAATAAAGAGAGACAATAGAGATATGGAGATAAAGAGATGGACTGAGAGAAAGAAATTGAAATGAAAGAACGAAAGAGAGAAAGAGAGAGTGAGAGAGCACATAATGATAGAGCATGAAAATACAACGCAGAATGGTGTTATGACATCACGATCGTATGCGCCTTGAAAATATGAGTCCGGTGATATTTATGCACTTAATCATTATGTCTTAATTTTTTTTATTTAAACAAATGTATTTAAATTTTAAAAATGTATTTATAAAAATAATTTTATTATATTATCGTGATCGTATGTGCCTTGAAAAGACGAGTCCTGTGATATATAACGCTTAATACTTATGTCTTAAAAATGTTTTAATTTAAATTATATTCAAATTTAAAATAAATTAATTTATTAAAATCATATTATGTTATCGCGATGATATGCGCCTTGAAAAGACGAGTTTGGTGATATATAACACTTGACACTGATGTCTTCGAATTTTTTACTATAAAAGTTTGTTTAAGTTTTAAAAAAATAATTTCTTAAAATAATTTTATTTTATCGATGTAGGCTAGAAGAATAAAAGAAGCAACTCAACATCTTAAAATAATCTCGTTTTTGGCTTTCTGTGGTTTTCTACTACACATTCTGGCACATGGCATTTATTAAGCGAATATCGGG
Organism: Dryococelus australis; assembly: GCA_029891345.1. Taxonomy (NCBI): domain Eukaryota; kingdom Metazoa; phylum Arthropoda; class Insecta; order Phasmatodea; family Phasmatidae; genus Dryococelus; species Dryococelus australis. The sequence goes on along the minus strand of CM056993.1, from coordinate 163,024,090 downwards.
AAGATTTTAAGGAGAAAAGGGAAATTTGTAAGGAAAAAGGGAAATTGTAAGACATTTTTTGGATAAAACGTACAATTTTGTGCGAAAATGAGCGATTTTTGAAAAAAAATTGAAAAATTGATGTCGTGGTTATTTAAGGTCAGATCCTCGATCCTGACACTGCAACCTTATATCCTCAAAGGAACTATATCCTTTTACTCAGTTCAATGTTGGAACACGGATACTGGTTTTGCGCATTCAGCGATGTCGCTCTACCCCGTATTCGCTCTACTTTTTTGATACTTTCAATCCACTTATCTGTACTATCCAACAATATTATATCAATGGGTGTTTTGCAGTTTCAGTTAAGGCCTTATTTACAATGCGCAGTCGGCAGTCCGCTTTCAGTAGTCGGCTGTCTGCAGTCAAAGCGAAGCCGTATACACAAAGCGCATTTTGCAGAGTGTCATGTAGCAATTTTGAAGAATATTTATTAGTTATAGTTAGGGACACCCGAATTTCGCGAAAAGATTCTCGAACATGCTATATTTTAATACCCACGGGCTTAGCAGGAGTTTACTTTAGCTTATTGGCGGCGTGTCTCTGTGAGAAGACATTTTCTTATTTGTCTGGCCAATCAGAATTTGGTTACTCCGATATTGTGCGTCTTTGATTCGCGGGCAGACACTTAAGACGCGTAACACCTAGATCATCCAATCAAGAAAGTGGATCTGAACTAATGTGTTATGAAATACAACTAGTCGTGAAATCGTTTCGCGAAATTCGGGTGTCCCTAGTTATAGTTATTTGTAACTACGTATCTTATATTGTGTGCATATTACCGTTTATAAATTTAAAAGTTTATTAAGGTGGAGTGATAGAAGTAATCTTGGTGTTACAGTTCTCTGAGCCAAAAAATTTATAAAACTTCTTTTATTCAAAAATTTCCTTCAACAGGTCATAGTTTATGACTCATTTGATATTTTAGATGTAATAACAATCCAATACCTTAATTTGTTTACCATTTGGGTTAATGCGGAGTGAATTATTGATTACTTATTCATATCGACTACAGAAGTCACAATAGTACAAAAAAGGGGGCAATGATAGTCTCTAGAATGTTATGAAAAGCTACTCCATCCCTTGATGATAGTACATTTTTAAAAGTTAACCTTAAACAAAAGAAAAGTAAAATATGTAAAAATTCCAGATAGCATATACCACTACCTCTTAATAGAAAGTGATAAAAATGTAGGGAATAATTTAGTATATACATATATAAATAAATAGCCACTTATCTAATAAAATGGTTTAAAACATTAAACATGTTTGGATATTGCAAAAATTAACTAAGTATTTTACGTAGACAAAATCTTTTCAACAAAGCCTTTATAATGATGATACAAAGGTAAATTGAATGCTTTCTTTGAAAGGTAACCGAAACGTCGGATACAACATTTATATCTTAATTTGAATAACTGTGCCACGAAAACTCGCTTATTGACTGCATTGTGAAAACAGGCGACCTCCATTATATTTTTAAAATTAATTTTTACTTATATTATCTAAAATAAATTTTCGTGTGTTTAATAGAACAAAAGATTTTCGTGTACATCTTGGGGATATGTAGGGCAATGACCTAAAAAAAAATTTACATCACGTGATGAGTGACGCCACATGTTTGGCTGAGACCGTCCTGCAATCGGCAGCCGAGCAGTCAGAGGTAAGGTTGAGTTCTGACTTCTGAACTGCGGACGGCTCGACTGCTGACTGTACTACATTGTGAATACACGTACCTGCGTAAAGGAAATGTATTCCTGAGTGCCGGCCACGCATTATTGGACTCAAGTTGGCAAGCTCAATATTTTTAGTTGGGCAACAAAACATTTTCGGCGCCAGGTAGCATTGGTATCCCATGTGCAACGGATTCTTATGGTTTGTTTGTAAGCAAATGGGATATTTGCAATTTCCATAAAATAAATGTAGTTGTGTAAAATCTTACGAGTAAAATATTCTAGTGAAACGGTTGAAAATATGCTTTCTTTAAAGACTTTTCTGCGCAGTTTCCTTAAATTAAGCGAAAAGAAAAAAGTTTCGTTTTGCAGACAGCTAGGTTTTTTTTTTTCGCACCTAAATTCGTAATATTTTCCCATTGAATTAAGCTTGCTTATAAACGCCCAGTGCCAAACACATTTGTATTTTTTCTGTTTACTCTTGCAAACACCATTGTAGTGTGTGAATAACAGTAAAGTAATAAAGTTATTACTTAAAACTTTGGCTGGGGCAAATATGTATCGCAATTAGAGCCAAACACTTACTTTTACGCAAAATTACAAGATATTTCTCCATCAACCGCCAGCGTAAAAGCTACCTATTTGGAACAACAGTACACCTCACGGCGAAATTGTTACCTATGGCGAACTCTCCCATAAAAATATATCGTCTTGTTCCTTACCTGAGTATAATTAACCTTAGCATTGTGAATAGGGCCTAACCTAAAACAGCTGGCGAATAAGTGGTTCTTTTCACACTTGCATGGGCAGCAGCCACTGTCCACAGACGCAGACTGGCTGCGTGTAGCTACGGAGCGAGTCAAGTGCGTGACAGGTTCTGCCATGCTCAGTACTTATGGCTTGTTATCAGTGTAGCGGCCAGTCAGTTATTCTCTGCGCGCTGATTGACTGATGATCCTGCGTGCGTCATGTTGCTGGGGAGCGACGCCATTTTCTCAGGGTCTTCGACTGTAGTTCCCGACCAAATGAGTAAATATAAACAAAATAGAATTACTGCAACGACCTGCAAAATGCGCGTTATCTTTCAGAGAAGGATAAACTCCACTGTCTTATGTATAAGCGAGCACAATATGTGGTTTTATTGGCCGCTAACCTTTAAGCGGAGTTACCTACCTGTATGACTTCCTTAAAGAAGATTGGCCACTCCGCCGCTGAAGTTACATTATTGGTTCAACATTACCGCTAGGCGAGCTAAGACATACTGCAGGGCCGGCCTATGGCACAGTGTCATGGAGTTCAATCTGCATCTAAATCATAACGCGAATTTTGCAGGTCTCTATGAATTAGTGGAGCGTGGAGAGATTTGGCCGTCTCTTAACATCAAGGTCTTGAGAGCCGATGCGAGTGAAACGACCCAAGTACAGCTCCACAAACGTTAGCGAAACACCGGGAAACATGTGAACTAACGTTCTCCTTCTCTCTCACACACGCCAACCCTCGCTGTATTGCCGTTTGCCTCGTCTCTTTTCAGCCAATAGTGAGCAAGCGGCCTTATCTACAACCTGTGCGTACAGTCACGTCAGTTGTAAAGTGCTGTTCATTGTTGTGGCAGCTCGTGTTGTTATACACCCAGTTTCGTGTCACGCTCATTCACCCGTAAGTCAGAAATATTACCGCCATTTTATGTCGTAATGTGACTTGGAATATACACATTTATTATCTTTGCTGGAACAGTAGCCAGTTCTATTCATTTGATACTGGAGTGGTACGAAGAAAAGGATAAGAGAATTACATGATGAAAAATGCTATACCCACTCTAAAGAACTTGCGGGCAGTGTTGGTAAAAGAAATTAATTTCAGATGTACGAGGAAAACTTTGCGAAGATTAGTCAAATAAATGGGTGTCAAGTTCAAAAACTTAAAAATAAGCAGTTATTCTTAATGGAAAGAAGCGAGATCGTCGCGTGGCGAGCGAAAGCCTTCGAATTGTAATGGAAAAAGACACACAAGGAGAAAGTAAATTACCTGTAATATACCTCGATGAGACATGGATTCAGTCTAATTACTTTGTGAACAAGTGTTGGCAGCATAATGACGTAACAGGAGTGTGCAGAAACAACAATCCAGGCCAGTGATGAATTTTAGGTCGAGGGAGCAGAATTTTTTATTTTTTTAATCCAAAAACAAGACCTGAGAATATCATGATGAAATGAATAGCAACACTTTCATGAAATGGTGTGAAACACAACTACATCCCAACATTTCATCCCCAAGCATTATTGTTCTTGATAATATTCTCTATACCATAGCGTGCGTGGGAACAATTATGTCTTACTATTGCCAACATAAGAAATTGGCTGATAAATAACATTGTTTTTTTTCTGCCGACGAAAAAAAATCCGAGCTGCTTGTAAATGTTCGGTTACATTAACAACCTCCCATTTATACCGTCGATAATATGTTTACGTCCCAAGGACGTACAATTATCCAATTACCGTCATACCATTGTGATCTAAACCCAATAAAGTACATCTGGAGCGTGGTAAAATCCCGCGGTGATAACAAAAATGTTGACGTTGCGAATTCGGACGTTCTGCAATTGACTTGTTAATCAATAGACAGTATTTCACCAGCAGACTGAAAAAAAAAAAAAAAAAAAAACCAATACGACATACGAAAAAACTAGAAAACGATTATTGAGTAAATAAAGGAGTGATGAAGAAGAACATTCGTCAAGTTTTGTTTGGTAACGTGTTTGGAGTGGAGAAAGTGTCGTTAAGTTTATAGCATTCTAACACTTATTAATCAAGAAATGAAATGGTTCCTGTATGTTATAGTCGACCGTAGTGTATATACTGTGTTTTCGTCTTAAAGTAAATCATGCATCGCATCTTTCTGGCCCAATGCTGACGGTCTCTTGCATTTTGAGCGAAGTGTATGGCGACGGCCTGCTCGCCTGTCTACTGATCACTCTCCCACGCTTTCGCGAGACAACCTCGCAACACAAGCGCCCCCACCTCCTCCTCCCGAGGCTACTCTTGATTTCGTCGCACAGTAGCAAGAGACAGTGGACCAACTGAGGTTTCACTGATGGCGGTGCTGGATTACTGCTGGCCCAGGAAACTTACGGGACTACACAACTGGCCCTGCTATAGTTAACTGCTTGCACCAGGACATTTGGCATGCCATTTATAAAACATTACATTAAAGGCACGATTTTGGGTTAGTATCGCGATTCATGTAGGAAGTTTTCTCTCAACGACAGTATTTTATTTGTTTATCAGCACCTTTTGAAAAACTGATTTGTTCGCGTGGGAATTTTTAAGGCTATGGAATAACTGATGTAATTTATTTTATAATAGAATTTATTAATCATTAATGCCCGAATATATTCTAAATTAGTTCATTTAAATATAGTATATACAGTGGCATGCTGGCCTGTCACTGCAAGGGGCGTAAGTTCACGGTGCCACCCCCTCCCCCCTCTGCACCGTTAAGTATACGATTTTCGTGTCATATAAGGTGGTTAGTGAAGTAAACGAAATTTAAAAACAAATAATAATTGAGAGTGATACTGAAAATAGCTATTTTTAAGAGAGCATGTTTAAGACTTATGGTGGAAGCATGGGTAGCATATAGGCCATGCTTGGACAATTTGTGTTCACCATACCTGGGCCAGTTATGGTTAGAGACCTGCAAAATTCGCGTTATTTTTTTTGGCATCAGAATGAACGTCATAGTGCTATATATACTGGGGTCGACGTCGTTTCTCCACTGAATGTTGCACAGATGTGAAGTCACGCCCTTTCAGACTGAACTGCACTTAATTGGGCCGCACAGTTGCGAAGCGTTCATTTATTGGCGTAGAGTTACCCAGGGAGTGTCAGATAAAGTAAGGTCCAATGACAAACGTATTGCAAAGATACGCGGCGTATAGCTTAACTTGTCCTCAAATAATAACGCGAATTTTGCTGGTCTCTAGTTATGGGTAGAGTATGGCTTAGTGGTGCCATTTGAGGACCAGCAATGCATTCCAGCTGATGGCCAACTTTTTACCGGCTTGGCATCCGACTGTAAACCATAAACGTTTCGTATGTGTTTTGCTGCATGGAGAGGAGAGTATGGAACAGCGCCGAAATGCAAGTGCGGGGAAATCCGGAGATCCCCGAGAATACCCGCCGACCAGCGGGATCATTCGGCACGATTCCTACATGCGAAAATCCGCCGGGAATCGAACCCGGTTCGCCTAGGTGGGAGACGAGTAGTCTAACCACTACACCACCGCGGCCCCAGAAGTGAATTAGCGGGGTGGTTCCGTTCCTTTCATGTAAGCGTACCCCACCATTTATTGGCCGGAGTTGCCTTTAAAAAAATGCGTTGCGTCTGATTGGCTATTGCACATTGACGAAGATTCCTATTGGCCGGGTTGCCATCTGGCAAGTTAGTATGCCTATTCAAGAGCTTATTTTCAAACGAAAATCCGCTATATTGCTGGCGTGTGTGGCTTGAGTTCGCGGTGCACTCCATTATTTTACTCCTGTGTTCTAAAATATTTTGTGTTTGGACACATTCGGCAATCTCACTTCTGCATGCAAAGTATTCTGTGACAGGACCGTGCGAAGGAAAACGGACATTTTGACTTCCCGACTTTCGTTTCAGATTTAACGTGAGTGTGGGAAAACACACTGTTATACTGTCTGGTGGCTGGGTAAATTCATGAACCCTTCATCAGCTTTACCTTCCAACGTTACCGCACACGAGATTCAGTGTTATTAAAAGGAAAATGCGAAATACAACTGAGTGCGACGTCGAATTCTGGCAAACCGCGCTCCAACGAGGCAGGATTTTCTCTCTAGGCACGAGGGTGGAAAATAATAATTTCCAGAAACGTTATGGCAGAAGAGGGATAGGGAAAGGGGAGAGGGTTGGAATTTGTGTCGTTAAATAGCTTAAATGTTGAAAGGAGCTTTGAGATTTTTTCATACCACAAGCTTTGCAGAACTTTCGAGGACAAATATAATTCCCGCGCAATTTCCATGTTTTAATTTGCACACAAAATACTTGCTCTCGTGAAAGTACCAGCCAGTTTATTACTAAGTGCATTAGCCCGTATTAAACTTTTGCTGGATTTAAAAAAAAAAGTGGCAATCAGGTGGAGAATTAACCTTACTTAATTTTATACCGTTCATTTAGAAGCCTGTATTAGAAAATAATTCTCAATTATCTGACTAGCGATAAATTATACTTAGAATTATCAGATATATTTCAAATGCCGTGGAAATTGGTACCTATAGCAAGTAAACAATCAGAACTAATCTCACAAATAGAACATGTGTTAGAGGCACAGTTCGGAGTTCCAATACAAATACAAGATTTTAGGATTATTGGTCAGAATTATCTGTGATATAACGACCATTAGAATTTTGGACTTTCAAAAATGCCAGTGAATAGGTCCTCTTCCAACAAAAATACACAGCAATAAGAAATATGTTCAATAAGCAGGAAACCTTTTGTTTTTCATATATATGAAAACCAAAATCCGGTTAGCTAAAAGTCAATGAAATGACGGATATTTTTTTCAGAACAAAACATTCGTTCTCTATTAGGATTCGAAAGCGATCACGAAACGTTCATATCAACACAATATTTACCCACACACCAAAAAAAAAAACTTTAGAAATCAATAGAATATGGCGCATACAGAAACGAAAATATATCATCCGTCAAAAAGATTTAACTTAAAGGGCTTAAAGAAGTGTAACTATTTATACCAATATGATTCCAAACTTCTTCAACGGGTTTATCGCTAGGGTCCCACCACAGAGGTTTGGTCCACTTCCAAAACGGGAATTCTGAGGTTAATATTGTGACGGACATATCGTCGTGAGAGATGTTTTCTATAGCTCTTCCCCTGTTCCGTCCCTCCAGTATTCATTGCGCCTGCACTATAACCCACACTTGACAGCCTGCACCCAATCTCGAGTGTGACCGAGAAAGACAGATTGACGGGAGTGGCTCCACGATAAATAGGGGTAGGTGGTGTTGTTGCGGAGATGCATTAGTTGTTCGCTGGTTAGCTGTACAGGAAAGGGAAAAGCAGGTAGCGGGCCTTTCTACCGCGTTATAATGCTCTTACCTTGAGTCTACTCTTACTCCTGGTCGATACTAACTCTACTTGTATTACCAAACACTACCTGACTCAAGATCCAGTTACAGGAGGTTAGCAGAAGCTCAGACTCTTAATTAATGTAGGCGACACAGAAGATTATAAAACACTACACATTTTATAAATACCAAAATATACAATAATCTGTCGTTTTTATTTACCATCAGATTAATACAATACAAAACCCTAACTTACTTCTCTATATTTAATACTGACAATACTGAAACCTCTTAATTGTGTTCATAGCCTTATATACAATATCCGCGCCAGTAACGTTAAGTTATGTTCCGGATTCTCACGACCTAGGCCTGCACTGTAGTCTATAAGTCGTCTTACCACTGTTTGGTTATAGCGACACGGGCAGAGCTCCTCTAGTCCTGTGTTTGGAAGGCGGGCGCCATGAAGTCTTCTCTGGACTCGTCCACCTGGGTCGCAGCCCTCTGCTGCTGTGTACCTCAACACCTCCGTCGGGCTCCGGTGGCAACCTCGAGTGACAGCGCGATGGCTTGACGTAAGAGAGAGAGAGAGAGAGAGAGAGAGGTCTGCAGCGCCTGGTGGCCTCCTATTTATGCGCGGGATTTGTAATCAATATGCGATTGTTTGTAGTCTCAAGTTGGGGCGGCTGTGTTCACTACAACGTGGTTTTCTTCTGAAGATACCTGCTGATTGTTGACGGTAATAACGATGACGATAACAGATGGTGATTATTGCAGGAATATAACCGGTCCTACATACGAGGGTTTTGGCCCACTCTCTTACGCCACTGATGCGAGGCTGTTAGGGTCACCTCACGGAGCCCACAGATTTACGGTGCTTGCGACTGACGTCGGCCATATTGATAGCACAATAATGATGAATAATTCGGGTCGTAACACCCTTAACAGATCGTGAAGTGACTTTGCACGTAAAGCAGTTCACGTATTTTACTCACGTGTTAAGATCCTTTACATAAGCACTCAAACTGATGCACACACTAGAGGGATGTTGCCACCCGAAGCTGTAGAACGGCGTGGAGCGCAAAAGAAATAAGTGTTTTATGCCTCTAGGCGAGATTCTCCGGCAAGGGGGGGAAGGGACTATACTCCCGGGAAAATAAATGGAGATAAGTTTTTTATTATTTAAAATAGCTATCGACTCTAAGGCCAGTATTAAAGAGCGTTTTAATAAGGGTATGGCACAGCTTAAGCCATACCCAGGTCTTATCAGTATTCCAGAACGTTATAAAGCCGGCTAAGGCAGTAGTTAAGCCACGGCCGGAGCCTTAATGCTACGATTTTGGTGATTTACCCTTGGCGCAAAACGAAACTTACGCATGCGCAAACGTAAATCATTTTGCTAGAGCCGGTAGCATGACGAACATTCATAAGCCAAACGACGCGCCAAGACCGTTATATGGTGCGATGTAATTATTTATTTAAAAATTAAGAAAGCAACACAATTTCGTTCTTTTGCAAATGAAAGTTAAAGTTGACAGTAATACAGCGTATTATCTATGACATGTTTCAAAGGCTCCCATTATTCGAAACCACTCTCAAAACGCATATATATATATATATATATATATATATATATATATATATATATATATATATACACACACACACACAAACACACACACACTTACGTGCCGACTGACGCACTAGGCACGGGCACTATGCGCTGCGCAGTGCACTGGCACTAGGAGATAGGGGAGGGGACCCATTTCGACCCTCCCCTCCCTCCAGGCAGACATTCTCGCGGTCCCGTCGCCAGGTGGTCGGGAATGATTGACAGTTGGCCTTTCCGGCGTCTCAGCTCCTCCTCTTTCCTGCTGGATAAGCAGGTGACTTTAGAGGATGCTCACAAATATTCTGGGAACTAGGACCCTCGGCGCAACGCGGTATTTAGAGAAATTTCTGGGCGATCGCTGACATTATAAATACAGCTGCAGCTCTGGGATCGGAGTCTTTAATGTGGAAGCCAATTGACCGAGTACATTAATCGAGTGACGAAGGGGGTGGACGACGACGGGAGATTGTGAGACGACGGCGGACTAGGTGCTTGTGGTGTGATTGGACGAGAAGGCGTGATACCCGACGAGCGAAGGCAACTGCGCATGAGGGCGCTCGGAAATCTCTAAAACATTGCAGAATTGTGGAATCTGGACTAAACTGAGGCGTTACTATGAACTTATGATATGGACTTCACTGTAAATATCGTAGCTGTAAAACGTGGACACATAGACTTCACTGTAAATATCGCAGCTGTAAAACTTGGACATATAATCTATAAAGTAATTCAATTGGTTTCGATACACTGTTTATTACGACTGATTATAATTTTATAATTACATCAACTTCTTTCAGGAATTGCCAATTGTATTGATTGGATTCATTTATTGTAAATAGAAACTAAGCACTGTATTGTGAAATCTTGGATTCTATGTAGTAGTTATCCGCGTCATTGTCGTTTATCTTCGTGACGTTTCGGAAGACATTGCAGCCTCCATCTTCAGGACGAAGTAGCAGCAGCGGTAACCGTTACATTCTGCGACACACTTCAATGAAATAATAACAGCGTGCATTCTTTGTTTCCTTATACAAGGTTCCATGATTCGGACTACGAATTACATATTTTCTGTTTATAGGTAAGTTTTAAAAGTCATTATTGTATGCAAACCGTCCCTTGATTGGTCGCACAGCATACAGTAAAGACGATATAAACAATAACATAAAGCCGATCTCCCGTGGCGCAGTTGGTTGGTGCGCCGCCGATCTGGGGTGCGGGAAGATCTGGGTTTGAATCCTAGGTAAGGCTTGAGTGTTACTTTAAGTTATATCATAAGTTAATTTGTAAACCGTCCAGTGGTAAACCTTCAGGCATATCACCGGAGAACTTTAATAAGACATTTTCAATACATTAAAAAATCCAGTTAAATATGATTTGGTAGGTCAATCAGATCATTACCTCAATACGAATGTAAATGTAAGCAGATGACATAACCACGCCAGTAGAAGGAGCAGGAAGGTTCTGGATATTTATGACCTCGTGATCTTGCCCTTGACCCTGACCTTGAAAACTGATAATTTTTATCTGATTTTGATATTTTCACCATTCACCTTGACCTTAAACCTACATTTTCTAAACACTTTAGTAATTTTGGCCTTTATCCTTGACCTTGAACCTACTTTTAAAACTACTTTGAAAAATTTGACCTACTTTTAAAAATTTTGATTTACTTTCTATTTTACCATGGCGTAAGTTAGACATACGGTGCAAGACAGCTATCTTAATTTTGGAGAATTTTGAATTTCGAACTTCCGGTTTAATTCCCGGGTAATGCATGTATGTTAATTTTGAAAAAAAATTGAATACCGAACTTCCAGTTCCATTACCCGGCATAGTATGTATGTTAATTTTGGAAAATTTAGAATTTCGAACTCCCTGTTCGATTCCCGGACGACTCGCGTAATGCATAATATAAAAAATTTACGCAATCACTTACGAGAGCAGCTCTCCGACTGATGTCTTACCAACCGGGCGTCCCTCGCTCTACTGATGTGTCACCATCACTCGTGTAAACACTTAAAGGTCGAGAGGGGTGTCCGAAATGTATGATGTAATATGCTATTAACATAATGAATGTAAGTTCTTGCATAACCAATAATTGTAATTAGTTATTTATACATTAACGGATACGATGTATAACGAAAGCAATGATTTAGTTTTAACATATTCACTTGTGGTGCACCGAGGTTCGATGCTCGAGTTTATTTCCAAATTTAAAAAAATATTTTTGAATTAGTTAGCTGATGGGGGCAGTTAATGTGATGGAAATTATGGACACCGGTTCGATTCTCGGACAGAACATGTAATGATATTTTATATTTGAATTTAAAAAAAACTATTTGTGACTTGGTTTCTTGCTAAGGGCAATTAAGATAATGTTAATTCTACATAAGCACGTTTGGTACACTCGGGTTCGATTCCCGGGCGAAGTATTTAATATTATTGAATTTTTAATTTTAAAAGTTAATATTTATTAATTGGATTCCCGATAGGAATACTTGATGTAATGTTAATGTCGTATTTGGGTTCGATGCTCAAATAAAACATTTAATATTATATTTTTTCCGATTTAAAACAATTATTTGTCACTTGGATAGCTGCTGGGAGTAGTAAATATAATGTTAATCTTGGATTCGGGTTCGATTATCGAACATATAATGTAATATCATTTCACCTCCGAATAAAAAGAAATATTTTTGACTTGGATAACCAGTGGGGTAGTTAATGTAATGAAAATTCCGGACTTGGGTTCGATTTTCGAACACCTCATTAAATATTATTTTATCTACGAATTTATAAAAAAAATATATGAGTTGGATAGCTGCTGCGGGTAAAATATATTGTTATTTTCGGACGTGCTTTAGATTCTCGACTAGATCATTAAATATTTTGTTTTATATTTTAGATTAAAAAAAAAAAAGCTAGTTGATTAATTGCAGAGGTAGTTAATATGGTATTACTTTCGGTCTGTGTCTCGATACCCAGGTTAAATATTTAATATTATTGTACTTTTGACTTAAAAGTTATTATTTATGAATTGGATTTCTGTTAGGAATTCTTAATGTAATGTTAATATCGGACTTGGGTTCGATGCTCAGATCGGTCCCTTAATATTATTTTATTTCCGAATTAATTTTTGGATTGTATTCTTGCTTAACACGCTTAATATAAAGTAATTTTGTACCAATAAGGATGATTCTCGGTCAAGTAATGTAAACACTCAAAATTAGCAAACACGATAAATAGAAAAAAAATCATCCACACACATAAACCAATTAATATATCTAAATATTTTCAACCTTCATCGATTGCTAACAATCTGATTTACCTAAACACATTGATGCGTGACAGTCCCGGTTGTCAGATTGCCCCCGCCCTTAGGTAATGTGGGCGACGCTAGGCGAGACGTGTCTAGCTGTCTTAGGCCAAAAAGTGTCTCCTGCACTACAGGATTGTATCACTCCGCGATCCTGGTGGGTAGCTCGAACAATACGACGGGAACGATGTCTGGAACTGGTATGATGAGGCGTCGTTGAAACTCAGCTTGTTCCAGTGTACTGAGTAACCCGGACCTGCTAGGAAGGATACCTACTCCCTGGGGAAGCTTAACAATTGTCCTCGCCTTTCTGGCCTGTCTCTCAGCTCCACCCCTGTGGATGTACGGCATGAGGTATAGATCAGAGCAGCAGGAGTTGGGGCAGTTGACGTGTCAGTGTTTAACAGTGTGCGGGTGTCCCGTGGGAGTAGACTTCCCTGCACCAGACTGCAGCCCTCTCGGCACGACTAGGGAGCGATGAGAGTTGGGCACCTGGTTGGCAAGTCCAATCCACCGGGAGCGTACCTAATGCCGTAGCTCTACCTTTCCTTCCACGTGGTGCAACGAACGGGTGGCCTTCAAATGGTGGTGTGGTGAGGGTCCCGGGGTCACAGGTCTCCCCGAACTCAAAAAAGAACCCCTCCTCGGCACCACAGAGGGAGCGATGAGGAAGGGGCGACTTCGAGCTGACAAGTCAATTTCCCCAGGACGGTATCCTAATGTCGTGGCTCTACCATTCCTCCTACGACGTACAAGGAACAGGTGGCCTTCCAAGGATGTACTTGTTCTGTTGTGCAGTGTGTGTTCCGCAGTATCAAAACCCGGTCTCCTGCCAAGTCCTGCAGCCCCGATGTGACACAGGAAGGGGCTTGGAGTGAAAGCTAAGATGGCTGGTAAGAACGGTGTTTACTTACAGAAGTGAAATAAACACTGATGGCAGAGGTGCTAACTCCTAATTCCCCCACGGAGTACACGGAAGGTTAAACACCCGATCGTTAAACAGAGGAAGGCACCGTGTGCAAAGCTGGGCGGATTAAGCAGTTACATAATGTGCGTATCCTCAAGGCGAGCTCTGCTCTCAGATGACTGTCCTTAAGGGTCTGAACATGTCGAAGTGTAACGTCATGACTGCCGCTGGGTCTTCCTTAGGATTCCGCTGGAGAGGATCTTCGGCCCTATGAGGAGAGTGATGAAGCTTAGGAGAGGTTAGAGCGCACCAGTAACGGGGCGGTGAGAGCTCAGGAAGTGATCAAGTACTGAGAGGAACTGGTGATCAGGACCGCCATTTTACATCACTGGGACGCTACTCCCTCAGCGCGGGGGTAGATCGGCTCCTTGTGAGGAACCTTGGCCACCCAGTTGGTTATCAATTAGTTTGCGGAGGCGAGGAGAAGCTAACCCCCGCCCCCCTCCCCATCCAAGAAACTTACTTCAAGCTGCAAAGCAACATTATTGTACAGGATTCCTAGGGTAGCGCCTGGGAGCTGTTTCCAGAACTGATTTTTACTCTCTTTTTCCCTGCCTGTACGGGATAAAAGAGAGTGGTGAAGTTAATTGATTTTATCAGCGCGGAATTTTAAAGTTCAGGACTTGTGAAGTACTGTCTCGAGCTCCCTGTGAGAGAGCTAGCGACAGTTTGGTATAAAAAGCGGAGGTTAATAGCCAAATGAAGTTAAATATTCGATAAAAGTAGCTTTCCCATGACTGAAGTGGCAAGGGTTTATATAATTAAATGAATTAAATATATATTGAAGTGGTGAATTTAAGTTTCGAGAAAATTTAAATCAGTGTAGTTGTTTCAGTTTCAGTAATTACTTCATATCTTATATGTTAAAACAATTAAATAATCTGATTGGTGTGTTAGTGCATGTTTGAATGTACCGTGACGAGCGGCTAAAAGTTAAGTAAAACATGTTAACTCGGGGAAGTCCGAGAGCGATATGGCTGGCGCGATGCAAGCGTCAACCAGTTTTGTTAAACATGGTAGATTTTTGTCCCGGACCGATCGGAAAATTCCGGCCAGTTTCGGGGCCTTATTTCTATGAAATCGGGCGGTATAATTGGGCTGAAGGCGTGAATTTATATTTTAAAAATAGTTTTAAACTATATTCTGTATTGATAATTATTTAGACTTGTAAAATTCGAAAGCAGAGCCATGAAAACACGTCTCGTGAGTGAAGTTAAACATTAACATAGGCCAGAGGGCTCTGATTGGCCGAGAGAACTTGGTGGGGCGGAGCTTATGAAGTTGCTCGAGAGATGGCAGCATGGTCGTTAATTTACCGTCAACAGCTTTTAATTGACACGGAAAAATTTAAATATATTAAAAGCGGTTGTAATTATTTAGAAGTGTCCCCACATCAGTAATTTATTTCCCTCTATTTTGGTGGCTGTACTTTTGTTTTCTCTGTGCCGGTTGTGGTGCGCTCTCACTACTCTTGCAGGCGAGCGGGTAGGCGGCCTGTGGCAGGTGCGGGCTGTAGTGTCTCTTGCAGTAACGGAGTCCGGTAGACGAACTCATCTCTCACAGTGTCTCACACACACAAGGCAATCTTCGTCTTCTCTCCCTCTTCCTGACCTGAGTTATCAGGTTGAAGTGTCAGGCGGTAAGTTGGAGTGTATCAGTGTCGTGTGGGGAGTCCTGTGCCGGTGATAACGCAAGGCCGTCAGATTATAGTGTGCCGACCTACATCACATCGCTACAGCTTCTTTACTGACATTATGATTACTAAGCATTGAAAGAAAGATCAAACATATTGGCCGGCACACGGAATAAAATTCGACCCCTGGGAAAAAATTTATAAACAATTTTAAAGAAAAATTGTGCCCCAAAGCCCCACTTGCAAGACGTGTTTCTGCTGTGGCCGCATGGTGCCGCATAATGTCTAGGCCTTGCCTTTGGCCTTCTTATGTGAACACACAGCACAGTGAGAGTTACAAATACTATAGAGATTTGCACGGCCGAGACTTTCCGTTATCTCGCCTGTGCGCCAAAGTGAGAAGCGAGTGTCTGGGCAAACGGGACCCCATAAAACTGCGCACTTGACCATCATACACTAATTAGAGAAGAGAACACAGAGCACTTGTCGTGCAACACGAGAGAGAGCACTCAAATTTTCAACAATTTAAAATTGATATTATTCTTCTCACCACTTTCTTGCTGTTTTAAAGTCTTTGCGTGGTTCTGTTTGCCAGAATTTATACTGGATTGAAATTTACCTTCACCATACACTATTCAACATTTCCTTTTCCTGAAACAGTTACGTTAAACAATAAGATACTTAATATTTACAACATTATTAGAGAACTCTAATTAACACATATGACTATGATATTTACGTTACTAAGCCAATTACTGACACTTTGGCTGCTTTCAGGCAAGACTAAAGTTGATTCTGACATCAACGTGCGTTATTTGACAAACAGATTAACGATCTTTACTAGTTAATATATACAAACACAAAATATTACCAAGTTTGCATCTGTTTACTTTTATACCAGATCTTATTACGTGGTTGCAAGAAAGTTCTTTCCCAGTTCAGGCAACCCGCAGAAAATTGCTCAACAAAGCGACGTATGTTTTTCTTAAGAGGCCAACGCAAACAAAACAGTGGATAATTACAAGATACTTCCGAAATAATATTTACATTTTGCTTTGTATCCTGCCAGTTGGCTAGCTCTCAGCTGTCTCTCGTTACACACAGATTTCCCTTATCACAGGAACACAACCTACAGGTCACTCTTCAACCTAAGCTTGGGCGCTCGTTTCATTCGGAGCACTTGACTGTCCCCTCTGCGTACATCGACGGTACGCCTACACTATTTGAATGGGAAATACTATCTGTTGAACACTCACTCTGACGTGTGCTGCAGGGCGATGCGGGGCTTACATCTCGTCTCCGTCACTGGTGTGCCCCGCTTTCTCGCGGTGACGTGTGCTGACAAACCTCGTAGGCGGTCTCCATGGCGGTACCCTGTACCGACCTGGCACGGCGGCGACCGTGCGCGAGCGATGAGGCAGCATGCGTGGGTGTGGCAGGAACGCTGGCGTGGACCCCTCGGTGCCCGCAGTCTCGGACTGACCGTAGGGTGACGTGGGCGTGCTGACAGGCTCCCGGCCCGTCGTGGATGCCAGCAGAGTAGCCGTCAGAGGTAGTAGTGCTACTACCTCTATGGCGGACGGCGGTGCGATCGGAGGCTCCGTCAAGTACTTCGCGGCCGACGGTACAAGCTCGACGAGGGCCTTCATGATTGGCTCGTTAAGATACGGAGATCTGAAGGGTTCCTCGCTGTCGGCCGGGGTAGTTGGGAACATGCTTCCGGCATTATTGGGAGATGCCGGGAGTTCCTTTGGCCGGGTTGCCTCAATGGCGTGGCTAGGCTCCGGAGAAAATGCTCTTTCCTTATCCAGCTGGACAACAATGCTAGGCGTATCGCCCCTCTCACTGACCGGTTTTGGCAGGCATTGCTTCGGTCTGTTTATCCTGTCGAGTGGACTGTACCAGGATATCTCACTTGCGCTAGGAGTCTACTTTACCCCTTGGTTCCCCATCTTGGTCTTAAAGTGCGCGTATGTTGAAGGTAACGTTCGGCTGGCTGGTCCCGGAGCTCGTGGTTGCCTCTTCGGCCATGCGGGTGGCAGGTAGCTCGGAGCAGGTGAGCTGGTGGCTGCCGTTGGCGGTTTCGTTTTCTCGGCCGGCCAGGTAGGCGGTTGTAACCTGGGGAGTGGTTCATCCGGGTCTTCCGAGATCTCGGCGAGTATCGAGGCAGTCTTCTGTGCTAGGTTCCTCCTTCCCCCCCTAGGTTGACGGTTGCGGGGGCAGGCAACTTCCTCCAATTGTAATAGCCGGATAATCTCCCCCGGGCTGGTCCCCTGTGGTTTGAGGTTGCCTAACATGATCCAATTTGATCGAGAGTTGATGTTTACGGCCTATGTAGAACTTTAGTTGGCCGTGGTCCGTTATGCAATGGCATTGTTGGAGTCATGGGTGGTCGAGAATAACCCTTTCCTGCAGTCCGGGTGCCACAGTAAATTCGGCCGTGCTGGTAATATTTTGGATGGTGAACGTGAGTGTGATTCTCCCACCTATGGCCAGGATGCCGTCGGGTTTCCCCATTCGGATAGTTTTCAGTTGGGGCCGTAGTGATTTCCGTTGTTCGGCCGAAATTAAGTTGATACGGAGAAAATATCCGGTGGACGCCGAGTCAAGTAGTGCTATCACACTTTGGTGGTCGAGTATGATTCCGACATGTGGTGCCTCCGGTTAGGTCGTCTCCTCCTTCATTATTTGGATCCCGTGCCCTTCCGAATCAGCGGTCGGCCCTTTTGATCTTATGTCGTCGGTGTTTCCCGCCTGTGAGGATCACTCCGGCGTGTTGGGAGTGGGTCGCGGACCACCAATTGCTTCAACATTCTCCATGCGTTCGTATGGTTCCGGCGGTAGTTCCTTGACCTTCCCTTCTTGGGATTTCCTTGCTTCCACATGCTGGCTCGTATTCGTGCCTTCTAGACGGGCTTGCGCCTGCAGATTTTGTTCAACCTGTCTCCCCCGGTTTACTAATTCTTCCACGTCGTGTGGCTTGGGTGCAATCAGGAAGTTACGTAGTTGCGGTAGCAGCATGTGGGTTATATAGCGTAGACAGGTTTCCTCGGATTCTTCCGGGAAGATTCGTAGAAATAATCACACCTTCCTGCCGATGAATATTTCAGTCTCTTCACCGACGGTCTGGGTCCGGCTGTATAATTCCATGGTAAGTTTTGCTAACACCTCCTCGCCGGTAAATTCCGTAGCTAGCCGATTTCGGAACTGAGTCCACTCGGTAATAAACTCCCCATATTTTCCCCACCAGTCGAGTGCTTTTCCTTTGAGGCTGGCTTGCGTGAATTTAATCCACTGTTTTTGCGGAGTTCCTTGTTCTTTGAATTCCTTTTCGCAGTCTGTCACAAAGGAGAGCGGGTCTTCATGCGGTCGGTCTGCGAAGTCCGGAATTTGGAGTTCCTCGGTTGAATGGCATGATTCTGTTTTCTTCCGGGGTCCGGGATTATGTGGCCGGTAGTCCCCGGTTCGTTGGCAGACGTCACATCCGTATACCATTCCTGGCCGGGAAACCCGCTCATCCAGCCAACCAATGCAGACGTGGTGGAATGTTTTGGTGCAGATAATGCATCTCACGGTATATTGTCCCTGCCCCCGGCAGATGATCTAGCTGCAGTACGCGGTCTGGCACATCCGGCAATCCTCACATCGGTATTCAAGGCCGTCGGTGTGGCGGACGATGTCACCCCAACCTAAACACGCGTAGTGAAACTGGCGCAGGAAATGCGCACACTCGATCCTACGGATCCCTACTCCGGGGCATTATGCCGCAGTTATTGTTTTAGAGGACATTCACAGTTTCCTCCGAGTTTTCCCGCACTACCTCCTGGGTTTCTAACATTTGGCGTTTCTTGAGCACCACGGGGTGTTTTCAGACTCCCCGAAGTCTGGGTTTCTATTGCCCCGGATAGTTCTCTCGCTTCGGGGTCGTGCTGGCCTGGACCGGCCTAATTTGTTTCCAAATTAGACGGACGCCCCAAGTTGGGCGCCAAAAAGTACCCCTATTGACGCGTGACCGTCCAGGCTGTCAGACTGCCCCCGCCCTTAGGTAACTTGGGCGACGCTCGGCGAGCCGAGTCTAGCTGTCTGAGGCCAAAGAGTGCCTCTTGCACTACAGAATGGTATCCCTCCGCGAACCTGGTGGGTGGCTCGAACAATCCGACGGGAACGGTGTCTGGAACTGGTATGCTGAGACGTCGTTGAAGCGCAGCTTGTTCCCATGGACTGAGTAACCCGGACCCGCTAGGAAGTATACCTACTCCCTGGGGAAGCTTAGCAATTGCCCTCGCCTTTCTGGCCCGTCTCTCAACTCCACCCCTGTGGGTGCACGGCATGAGGTATAGATCAGAGCAGCAGGAGTTGAGGTAGTTGACGAGTTAGTGTTTAACAGTGTGCGGGTGTCCCGTGGGAGTAGATTTCCCTGCACCAGACTGCAGCCCTCTCGGCACCACTAGGGGAGCGATGAGAGTTGGGCACCTGGTTGGCAAGTCCAATCCACCGGGAGCGTACCTAATGTCGTGGCTCTACCGTTCCTCCTACGGCGTACAAGGAACGGGTGGCCTTCAGGATGTACTTGTTCTGTTGTGCAGTGTGCGTTCGGCAGTATCAAAACCCGGTCTCCTGCCAAGTCGTGCAGCCCCGATGTGACACAGGAAGAGACATGGAGTGAAAGTTAAGGTGACTGGTAAGAACGGTGTTTAATTCCCGAAGTGAAATAAACACTGATGGCAGAGGTGCTAACTCCTAATTCCCCCACGGAGTACACGGAAGGTTAAATACTCTAACGTTAAACAGGGGAATGCGCCCTGTACAAAGCTGGGTGTATTAGGCAGGTACTTAATGTGTGTATCCTCGAGGCGAGTTCTACTCTCAGGTGACTGTCCGTAAGGGACCGAACGTGTCTAAGTGTAACTTCTTGACGGCTGCTGGGTCTTCCTAAGTATTCCGCTGGAGAGGATCTTCGCCCTGTGAGGAGAGCGACGAAGTTTAAGAGATGTTAGAGCTTCGGCACCAGTAACTGGGGCGGTGAGAGCTCAGGAAGTGATCAAGTACTGAGAAGAACTGGCGATCAGGAGGATTTTTTTATTTTTTTTATTGGCTAGCCCTCAAATCCCGCTACGCAAATGTGAGCACCTTCACAGTTCTGTGTGCCCTCCGGTATGCTTGTTTGTAGCTAAGACGGTTGGAGAATGGGATGCGTCTCGGGGCAAGTCCTTTACTCCTTAGGTCGGGTTTAATTATAAAATTGGTGCATGCATCGCGGCTATAGCAAGGTTATCTGGTGCCATGGCCGCAATTGTAGCCATGGAGACACTCCGAAAGAAGAAGGGCCTAGTAAAGGGCATAGAAAACAAGGGTAAAGCGGAGAGGGCCTGGGGAAACTTTGCGACAGTCGCGGAGGATAAATGTAATTCCTTTTTTGGATTAGGGCTGGAGAAAGTAGGGTAGTGTTAGTTTGCGAAGATAGACTTTGTGAATGTGATGCAGGGTGAAATGAAATGAGGTCGTAGCTAGGTTGATAGCCAGGGTCGCGCTATGCGGCCCTGTTGGTGGGGGACAGAACTGAGCCCCCCACCCGACAGATGCCAGCCATATCTCTGTAACACAATAAAGAGTGTTAGTATGTTACACACAATTACAAGAAACTTAAAACTAGAGGTAATATTTCTATCACCGTGTATATGACCTCGCGTGCATCTGTGTGTAGGGGTGTGTTAGTGTGTTTCATTAGAGGTGTGAGTAACTGTTAGTGTAGTGTAGGTGTGCCACTCCACCACTCTCACCAGCCGCTGTAGAGATCACCCTACGCCACAAGCCATCTCACTGCTAGCCAATCTCTGGAGTTATTGCTGATTAACTTCCAGAGCCTTTATACGGCTGCATTGCTGTGAGTGACTGCCTTGGAATCGGCAGTGGCGACGCACCATACATACAGACAGCAGTCGGATGAGAGAAGTTTTGTAGCACATGTGTGTGTGGTGCAGTGTGGATGTAATGTGAATCACAGGGCCATCTCCGAGCCAGAGGCTGTACAGAGCCTGCTTCACCTTGTTCTGTGATCACATAGTGCTTCGCTAATTTGTGATGGTTATTTTGTCAAAGAGTGTAATTTTAAGTTAAATGTATTGCAGTATTACGGGTTTCCGGAATAAATTTGTTATTCGGGTGCATGGCTGAGGGCCTGTATTGCGAATTTCGTTGTTTTAAGGCGGCCTGTGATCTAAAATGCTTTTAGGCCGCTTATATTTTTGAGTCTCGTCGGGGTCATAATCTCCGAGACTAGACATTTTCGGGTTGGCATGTGTGGCACAATCATTGTAAAATTTTTCCGCCATTTTAAAGAAATGCTCGTCAAGTTTTTCGATTTTGAGTTCGTTATGCACATCTGTAATGGGGCAGTGTCTAGGGGCGTCTGCCGCAATTCGCAGGCACTTATTTTGCACAATCTGCAGTCTCTTGATATGTGTTTAAGCTGCATGGGCCCATGTAGGCGCAGCATATGTTATAACAGGCCGTATGAGCATGGTATATAACAATACTACTGTGTTTCGTGTTATGGCACTTCGCTTATTAAGTATAGGGTATAGGGCGGAGAGTCTGGCGTATGCACTTACGAATTTGGCGTCTATGTGTGCTTTCCAGGTCAACTTTCTGTCCATATGTTCGCCTAGATATTTAACAACATATTTATGGGGCATGGGTTCGCCAAATAAAGTGATTTGCGGACGGTTCGTAGCTTAGGGTAGTGTCCTGCGCGTGAAAACGATCACCTCGCTTTTCCCTACAATGATTTTAATCCGCCATTTCATGTAATATACTTGAAAGGCTGTTAAGGCAGTTTGTAATCGTCATGTTGCTAGGCCGAGATCGTGTGAGCAACTAAATATGACAGTGTCATCGGCATAGCAACCGAATTGCACCAGTCGGTGGTCTGGTTTCGGTAAATCGTTTATATAAACATTAAATAAAACTGGGCAAAATACTGCCTAAGGCACTCCAGCATATATGGTTTTAGTTTCTGATTTCGCCCCTTCGTAATGGACAGAAAAAGTCCTGCAATTGAGGTAACTGACTAATAATATAATATAGCAATCGGGGAATTTTAATTCATATAATTTATAAATTAATCTGGCATGGGAAACGCGATCAAAAGCCTTTTCGATATCTAAAAAACTGCGACTACGTAGTCTTTCCATTTAAAGGCGTGGTTAATATATTCAGTGATTCGTAACAATTGGTGTGTTGTGGAGTGCTTTTGTCTAAAGCCAAACTGCTCCTTGGGAAGTAAATTATTATTATTTATATGAGAAATAATCCGTCTTAGGATTACATATTCCTCCACTTTAGAAAGTGTATTTAAAAGGCTAATTGGCCTATAATTATGTGGGAGTCTCTTATCCTTCCCTGGTTTGTGAAAAACAATCACATTGGCAGTTTTCCATTCGTTTGGGAAGTATTCCAGCTTGAGCATAGCATTAAAGCATGTAGCTAGACAGTCAAGAATCAGTTCGGGCATTTTCTTTAATACAATAGCC
Organism: Dryococelus australis; assembly: GCA_029891345.1. Lineage (NCBI taxonomy): Eukaryota > Metazoa > Arthropoda > Insecta > Phasmatodea > Phasmatidae > Dryococelus > Dryococelus australis. The sequence goes on along the minus strand of CM056993.1, from coordinate 163,001,216 downwards.
TGAACTCCGTCTACTTCTGGAGCTTTTCTGGGATGCACGCGTCTTCAGTCGGTTTATTTGCTTTAATTTAATTTCGCGATAAATGTGGGATGTGAAATTTCTATCACAGGGATCCTGATTTGGCTGGAAAGTACTTTTCAGCACATTTGCAAACGCTTCTGCCTTTGCTTCAGAGGTGAATACAAATCCTGTGTTAGTTTGCAAGGGCGGGATTTTATCGGTTTTATTTATGAGGCGTTAAGTTAAGGCCCATACATTATTTTCGCGTGGTGTCAACTTAGCTACTTTAACATCCCAGATACTGGCCCGCCATTACTTCCTCTGAAATTACAGCCTATATTTCGTTAATTCGGGCCTTAGTTTTCCAATCTCGGCGTCTAGAATAATGGCGTCTTAGACGGTTTTTCTGCGTGATTAAATCCCGTAATACCGCGGAAAAGTATCGAGTTTATTTGTTGGTGTCTTTTCAGGAACAAATTCAGCCATGCATTGTTGTATTGTGCTTGTAAGGGCGGTTATAGCTTCGTCAACCTCCTATGTTGTTGTTAGGGAATCAATATTTATCTGCGGCAAATTATCTGTTATAAAACTCGTGAAACTCGGTCAATCGACCTTAGAATTATCTTTAATTTTTCTCGGGCATTAACTTTTGTGGAAATATACTCAAAATCAATGTGAACTGGGTAATGATCAGAGGAGAGATTATGTTCGACTCTTAGATCCATCCCAGTTGTAAATTGTTTAACTAGGGCAATATCTAAAATATCTGGATGTTGGTTAATATTTGGTGGGTTATAGGTAGGCTCAGTTGAGGACGTAACTTGATAATTTCTATTCGCTTGGTGTATTTGTAAGAGTACCCCATTTGCTGTTCTATTTCTAGAATTCCAGTTTGTATGTTTGGTATTTATGTCGCCAAGGGCCAGCAAAGTATTACCTGTTTGATTATATAGTAAATCCTCGTCGGCCAGCGTTAGAGAACGCCCTGACGGGAGGGGGCATAAATTGCTAGTTATTTTGTTGTTGGCCTAATTTTAACTCAATGCCAACTGCTTCTAATATAGGAAAGTCTGGCAGATTTATTTCGTAATGTGCTATGGAAGTATGTACTAAAATAGCCACTCCTCCTCCTTTTCCTCTTATCAAAGGCCTGTCTTTTCGATATATGTCATAGCCTGGAACAGAAAAGTGAGATTTATGTGTGAAATGTCTCGTTTATTGCCGCGATTTTAATTCTATGTCGAGACAAATAGTCTATAAACTCGTTCTTTTTTTAATTAAGGCTGCGTGCATTCCAGAAGAGAATGGAATGTAGGTGTGTTTCGGCTGAATTTAAATTAGCTGCATTAATTGGGTATACCGGCATGGTCAAAATTCTTGACCAGCTGAATGGACGAGCCGATGGTCGCGGTTATTTTGTCTTGGATCAATATATTAGTCGGCCAGATGGCGATCATGGCACAAACGGGCTGCAGCACTTGTGCCAGGTTGGGGTACTTGCTGAAATGCGCGTCATTTTTAAAGGCTTCATTAATTGCAGCTATGATTTCATTTTGGTTTACAATAGGTGGGGGGGGGGGGGGTCCGCCACAGGTTGGCACGTGGGAGTGACTACCAACAGTACGTCATCCATGGCCTGCGGGGTGTGTGTGGCGAGCTCGGCCTGAGGACGCAAGTTTTGTTGAGGCTGAGGTGAGCTCTGATTGGCTGGCCCCTGATTTGCCGGCTGGGCTACGGAGGGGAGAGCCGGAGCGGCGGTCACGGGCTGCGAACTCGTGGCTTGTGTTACAGCCTGGTTTTCGGCAAATTTTCGCTGTTTTTGAGATTATTTCCTAGATTTTGCTTGTATTTTCTTGCCCCACCTCGCATTAGGGTTGCGGGGAATTGGTTGGTTCGCCAGGGCCGGGAAAGGCATCTCGTCTTGCAGCCAGGCGTACCTTTTATACACAGGTACAGGTGCTGGCTACTGGTGTTGCGCCCACGAAGACATAAGCATATTTCGCGGTGGTTGGACGTGTGTTTGCTATGGCATTGGGGGTGTCTGGCCTGGGCTGGTTGTTGCCAAGCTGTGGTAGGCTGTTGCCAGGCTGCTACGCGGTTATTCTCGCGAATTGCAGCTCGTGACTGCTGCTGCCGAGCTCGCCTTGTTTCTGGCGCAAGGCGGCTCCATTTCGCAGTTTTATAGGTTTGGCAACCTCGATAGTTTGCGCAGTGATTTAGGCCGCAGCCCACACATGTCACTTGTGTTCTGTCCTCGACAATTTGGCAATCTTTTGTGAGGTGCGGGCCACTGCAGTACCTACATTTTGGTGTGGCGCTACATCCTGCTGCCACATGATTGAACCGCTGGCAGCAGGATCATTGTGAGAGTCCGGTGGGATTGTGGAACTCTTCCACTCGGATCTGAAAGCCTGCAGAGCTTGTGAGGGCGAGATATGGTGCTGTATTAATGCCATGAGGTTCGATCGCTAATTTGTTTATTTGGCGCCTGTTGCGATCGTGAATGAACCAGGCCCTCTGGACTGGCATTCCGAGGCACTGAAATTTTTCGTGTAGGAATTCCATTTCCGTATCCGCTTGAACCCGGCAGAATACAAGCTTCATTGGTATTTGATCTGCATGTCGGAGCAGGATCTTCTGGTACACCATTTCCTTGATGATACGGGCAGCTATAGCAAAGCCTGTCATTGAACTAGTGTGAATGCGCAGTGTGTCTGCCACGACACAGACAGCACTCCATGAAAGCGACATCGATTCATCGAGTTTTCGCTTGAGAGCGGGATATTTGTGTGTACTTGTCAGGTACACAGAAAACGGCTTTATTTGCAGCTTCTTTAGCTGCTGCTGAATTAATTTCGGGGCATTTGGCCTACTGAGGGCTGCTGCGATACCTGAGGGGGCGGTTGTGTGCCTTGATGGGGCTGTACGTCGTGCGTACGTTTTGCGCTCTTGCTTTCATTTTGCAATGCAACATCATTCGCAATTATGTTTCCTGGGTTCGCTGGGAGTTGCGTCTCCATGGCAGCATAGGTACTGGCCATTTTCGCAGGTCACAGACTGATAAGTGTGCCTCCAGGTGTACCTATCAATTTGTTGGCTGGTGTGCACCGTCCAAACCCCTCCCTCCTATCCTCTTCCCTCTACCGGAGACAAGGCCAGGGAGCCAGGGGGCGACTGGTGCTGTTTTTTCCTAAAACTCATAAAATTTTATTTTTGTATTTAAAAAACCTAACGAAACTAAGGGAACTTAACTTAAAATTATGCGGTAGTTCTAAGAAGAACTAGCCGCACGAGCTTTCACTGAAATCGAGTAGTTCTAAGAACTACTCGCAGCAGTAATCTGTAAACTGAAGTTCGCTGCTGATCCTATCTCCTCGCTGGCTGCCTCGGAACCTGCGCGATCAAGAGGCTTGGCTGCCGGATCTTTTATATTTCTCGGCCATCTCTTCTTCTTCTGACATAGGCAGGGGACATAGCAGATGCGAGCCTGGCATCTGGATCCTCCGAGCGGGCGGCGTAGTGAAGAGCGCCAGGATCTACGTCTCTTGTATGTGGCGTCATCTAGCGACTTATTGCGGTACTTACCACGGACCTCTTGCATGGTATCGGAGGCTTATTGGGCGAAACAATAATTATCAATGGGATGCCTGTCTCGGCCCGGTAGGTAATACAGTCTTGCAGACGTCGGAGGCAGTGACGTGACTCGTGGACGAGCTGTCAGGGGTGTAGTTGACTGATGAGTAGCTGTCGTTTATTATTATAGAGAAGACGTCATGCGTCAACATCAACAATTTATACTTTATCACCAAACCAGTATACAGTCGACAACTACACACTTGCAAACGTCCTCTTACCACATCCAGATATCAAACGTGAAAGACTACTACAAATTTAACTTATTATTATTATTAATATAATATCGTCATGCAATCACCAACCCATTGCATATTGCACATGCGTATACACTACACAACAACCAGAATTCTAATTACATAAGTAAACCCATTACACAAAGCACATACATCCTCTCAGCAAGTTAGCCAGACTTCAACAGACATAAAGTTATTTCTTTATTATTATTATTTTTACTATTATTAACATTATAGACGGGGATATTACAGTTGCACTAATGTGATGTGGAGGGGTTAATGAACTTATACACACGCACACACACAAATTCAAACACCAATCCACGTACCTAGTCTCTCTGCATATGTCAAAACGTAGACATGTGTGATTGCGTAGCAGCTCGCTTTTCTCTGCGAAGAGTCTACATGCGTGATTGCATACATATATGTAAGTGCATTTTCCAGAATTTCCCAAACTTCTCGAAATTTTACAACATATTATTAAATTTTCCAAACTTAACTCTGTTCCCAAAACGAAGACGGCGATAGCTGTATATTACAAGTGCATTTCCCGTTTTTCCTCTCGCAGATGCATACGTCTCATCAATTGAGCAGTAATCGATGAATGTATCAGCTAGCTTCCTACACCTGGATGGTATGGAATGCTAGAGCATGAATTTTTAAAATATGTTTTCCATAATCGATGTTTGTGATGTCATCGTATATTACAAATCCGTCTTGAAAATACAGATCTGTGGATATACCGCTCTATATACTTATTTTAGAAGTGAAATAAATTATATTGCATTAAATACGTAAGTTTTATTTACTGCACCTGGACTTGAATTCCGTATCAATCCAGTCGTTGTATGTTAGAGTTAAGCAGTATGATAGGTTTCCAAATCATCTCTGGTCGGTTGTGAAGCACATGTGGACGGGTTAGGACATAGTCGCTGTCCATCTAATGGGGTGTTAACACGTGTGGTTGTGCAATAACCTGCTTTTTTTCTCAAGAGTCTACATACGTGATTGCGCATTTCGTTATATTTCCCAGAATTTTTAAAAATATCAGGTGACGCATGGGATTAAAATCCGGTATTTCTAATGATTACATACCTACTTTGTTCTGTCTAGATATCGAACCCGATACTTATACTTGTATTCGTTGCTAATTACAAAGTTAGGCATGAGCTCACATTCGTTACGTCACTACCCGAATACTTCGTAAACAATAGAAGTGTGATTATGTAATACAAGTGCATTACCACGGTCGACCTGCAGTTTTGGGTTGATAGCGATAGGGAATGGATGTAGGCTCTCTCTCGACATCTTACGCGATGGTGTATACTTGTATGTTGCAACTGTAATATCCCCGTCTATAATGTTACTAATAGTAGTAATAATAGTAATGATAATAATAATGTTAAAGAAATATCTTTTTGTTTGTTGAAGTCTGGCTATTTTGCTGAAAGGATGTATGTGCTTTGTGTAATGGGTTTACTTATGTAATTAGAATTCTGGTTGTTGTATAGTGTATACGTATGTGCATTATGCAATGGGTTGGTGATTGCATGACAATATTATATTAATAATAATAATAATATGTTAAATTTGTAGTAGTTCTTGAAGGTTGATGTATGGATGTTGCAAGAGGACGTTTGCAAGTGTGTAGTTGTCGGCTGTATACTGGTTTGATGATAACGTATAAATTGTTGACGTGTTTAGGTAAATCAGATTGTTAGCAATCGATGAAGGTTGGAAATACTTAAAGATGTTAATTTGTGTGTGTGGATGGGAATTTTTTACGTATATTGTTTTTGCTAATTTCGATTGATTACGTCACTTGACTAAGAATCATCGTCGGTGGTGCAAAAATAGCATTGTATTAAGTGTTTTGAGCAGGAATAAAATACAAAAGTAATTTTTTTCTAATTCGGAAATAAAATAATATTAAAGGTCTGAGAGTCGAACCCAAGTTCGATATTAACATTACATTAAGTATTCCTAACGGGAATCCAATTCATAAATAATAACTTTTAAAATAAAAAATACAATAACATTAAATACTTCGCCCGGGTATCGAAACCAAGTCCGAAAGTAACATTACATTAACTAAGTCTGCAGTTAACCAACTCACTTATAAGATTTTTAAAGTTTAAAATAAAGAAAAAAAAATTTAAATATCTGTTTGAGAATCGAAACCATGTCTACAATTAACATTATATTAATTATACCTAGTAGCTATCCAACTCACTTATAATTATTTTTAAATCTAAAATAAAGAAAAAATATTACAAGATATGTTCGATAATCAAACCCGAGTCCGAAATTAACATTATATTAAATACCCCCAACTGCTATTCAGCTATCAAATTCAAAAAATACAATTTCTAAAATTCGGAAATAAAATAATATTGCACGATCTGTTCGAGAATCGAACCTGAGTCCGTAATTACCATTACATTAACTACCCCCATCAGCTAACTAATTTAAAAAAAATTTTTATTCGTAAATAAAATAATATTACATGACCTGATAGAGCATCGAACCTGGGTACGCCAGAAGTGAATATGTTAAAACAAAATCATTGCTTTCGTTAGACACCGTATCAGTTAGTGTATAAATAACTAATTACAATCATTAGTTACGCAAGAACTTACATTCATTATGTTAATAGCATATTACATCATACATTACACCCACCCCTCTTGACCTTTAAGTGTTTACACCATTGACGATGATACGTCAGTCGAGCGAGGAAGTCGTGGCGGTAAGACATCAGTCGGAGAGCTGCTCTCGTAAGTGATTGCGTAATTTTTTTATATTATGTATTACGTAAATAGTCCGGGAATCGAACCGGAAGTTCTAAATTCAAAATTTTCCAAAATTGAGATAGATGTCTTGCACCGGATGTCTAACTTACACCATGGTAAAACAGAAAGTAAATCAAATTTTTCAAAATTAGGTCAAATTTTTCAAAGTAGTTAGAAAAAGTTGGTTCAAGGTCAAGTTCAAATGTCAAAATTTCTAGAGTAGTTAGAAAAAGGATGTTCAAGATCAAGGTCAAAGGTCAAAATATTAAAATCAGATCCAAATGATCGATTTTTCAAGGTTAATGTCATGAGTACAAAAATATCCAGAACCCCCCTGCTTCTTCTACTCACGTCTATAATTTTCTCTTCATTTGCACTCCGCAAATTTCTGCACGTCCAATTTTACCACGAATTTAACTGTAACGGTACCAAATGAATGCGGTGGTAATTAACTCACTTACGTTACCGTAATAATCCTGCTGTTAAACTGCGCAATACCACAATAATTGGATAAAAGAAGCTTTCGGGAATTTGGAAAAAAGTATTGTATTGATTTTGCTTTTCCACTAAACACCGCGTAAAACATTAATTAATGGACAAGAGTAGAATTTGAACAAATATAAAACAATAATATTTAAATACTCTGTTCTAAGCAATAACAAGGCCAATTTAACATGTTGTATACATAACCAAGTGCAAACTAATATTATTCGCCAAATGTTATTTTAAAAAATACGTCTAACTTTTCTGTTAATTGCTTGCAGATCTAACAGGGACGTCAGTGGCCAAGGTGGTGTAGTTGTTAGACTACTCGCCTCTCGCCAAGGCTAACCAGGTTCTACTATCGCGGGGTCGCCCTGCCATTTCGCATGTGGGTGTCGTGCCGAACGATGCCGCTGGTCGGCGGGTTTTCTCGGATATCTCCCGTCTCCCTCCGCCTTTGCATTCCAGCGCTGGTCCATCCTCACCTCGTTCAACCACGACAACTCTCAAGAACACGATGTTGAGCACCGCCTTAATCTCTCCGCTCCACGGCAAAGTGTCTGGAACACGAATTGTCAGGCAACAGGGTGGAATTCGCCGACACACGTCAACTTACCGGCGGTAATTTCGCGATCCCATCGACGTTTGTAAGTTGCTTCACTCGGACTTAGTGGGGACTCGGAATGCTTGAAGCTCTCAGCGCGCGGCCGACAGACAAGAAAGTTAGAGGGGAAACTTTCCACAAACTCTCTACCACCTTCCTACCCTCAACAATCCCCCCTCTACACCACCCTTCCACCTTCCAACATCCGCCATCGCGCCAAGCTGCAGCAAATGAGATGATTTTAATTCGTGCTGTCGACAGAGCCCGAGACTAATCTCCCGCCGAGGATTGGGAACTTGGTCTTCGTGTGGAGGCAAAAGTCTTCAAAAGGACCTTGCGATGGTGGATTGACGAGGGGAGCGGGGAGGAACGAGTTAAGTCGGCCGGAGAGAACTGAATAGCAGGTGACGCCTCTTGAGTCTGGCGGAGGTTGCCCCCTTAAACCTCTCACGACTCCCCTCCCCAGCCCCCTTTTCTCCTGCCGACCCTCGTCAGAAAGCAATCCAGCACCGGCACACGGGCCACGTGTGCGGTATGGTTCTGACGTATCCACTTTCAAACTTCGTCCACTCTAAATATGAATCAGTGATTTCGATCAGTAGAATCATTCTTACTGATACATTAGTTAACCTATTCAGAGTCAGTGTACAGAGTCTTGTACACTGTGAACTAAACGGAACACAAAAAGCGTTCAAAGACGTAAAGTTTTTTCATGTGGATAATACATTTTTTGGTTAAGATCGTGGTGTGAAGAGGTCTGAGATGTAGTTAATTCACGGCATATTCACATTTTTTTCAAACGAACCTTCGATAAATCACTTAGGTGTTCGTAATATGTGCGGGTTTTTAAATAACTCATAAAGTACTAACTTTTTACATCTGTTATTGTCATTAAATTATAATGCTTTCGATTAAGTAAAATTTTTACTTACATATTATATATAAACTGTAATATTATTTCGTTATCTATAAGAATTAAAAACAGTGAGATCAGTTCGGTGTTGGCAAACAGCTAGTAAGAAATAGTTTACAGGAAAAATGTTTGTGATCAGAGTTTCGATACACTATTTGTTAAGTAAACTTTTTATTTTGAAATATTTGCATTATTTGGTTGCTCTGGTAGGAACATATTTAATTGCTTATAATTTATAACATCAGCTCAAAATACTGTGCAAGGCTCAAGTTAGAGCGCTTTATTTTTAATTTACAGGTAAGGAAGAAATCTAAAAAGGCATAGCTTGTCGGTTTTTTTTTATTTGACAGGTTACGCAATGCTAGTCGCAGGGAAATCATACGTGTAATTAATTACACCATATTTCGTAGTTATTGGAGAACAAATAATAATTTTAGAGCTCATGATTTAAAATTTCTTAATTACATTATTTAGTGTATTAAGACATGTCAAAGTCCGTTTTTAGTTGTGATGGTGTAACACTGGTGTTAGGAAAATTGGCAGCATGACGTATTGCTGAATTAATTATTTATTTTCTTTCTGCGAACGCGGAAATAACTTGAAATTAGCAAATCGAGTATGTAGGCCTACACATTATACTTTTGTTAACATAGCTAGGTAAGCTACGAGATTATCATTAATCTGTGTTTCTACTGCAGGTGAAAATATGCTTCAACTTGTGTTTTGTCGGCTGGGCGAGTGAAGTTTAGGAAATGGCCTTTGCAGTTCACTCCGAATTCGGTAGCCGTTATCAAAACTTCTATCAAAACTTTGTAATATCTATCAAAACTTTGTAATATTTTCCTAGATGTTTGAAACACGCACGGTTTCTCTGAATGGAATATTTGCAACAACACCAACATTTGTTCAAATTTCCAAATCTGAGTCAGAAAGTTATAGATATACCAGAAAAACGACTTGGACAAAGTTACAGTAGACCTACCAGTGCGCACGTTCACCGCATTATTCGTGTTTGTCGGCGTTACGGGAAGTTAAGTCACATGAGTTAAGTGTATGAACTTACTGTTTTTCTCTTAAACTAGGTGCTTGCTGGTTTTAATATTTATTCTTATCGAGGTCGTCTTTTCAATTAAATAGAACAACACACATCAATAACAGGATGTTAAGTAGAATTCTTTCTTCCACAGTTTAAAAATGCAAGGCTCGGTCGCAGAAATTTTTTTTACGTGTTATATGCGTAATGAAAGATACAGGTGTTTTTCGCGAAAAGAATTTGAAACCAGGTGTACTCCAAAACACTTTAGTTCATATGCACTATCGTGGTTGGACGAATTTAAATGCCACGTGCTTCAAGCATGCGTCCGCGAATTATGGACATCCCGTATCGGAGCACTATATTACGGTTGGCCCAGTCAAATAATAACATGTCTTCTCACGTAGACACTCGGCCAATAACTAAAGGAAATTATGGTTGTGGACGTAGGATATTGAAGTCTATCATGATCATTAATATTTTCGCGAAAACACCTGTCCCTAGTAATGAACAACATAAATATATTGTTAATATGTAAAATATTTACCATTAGAACTATAGTTGAGAACCGACTAAGAAATGATCAACGCCCCTAGGTATACATTGAGAACATTCATACTTAGAGACCGGAAACTTTGCGAATTCTCTGACACGTAGGCTACAATTAGGTAGCGTTTGTCTTCTGAAGTGGTCTACTGACTGCCCATTGTCTGCCTGCTACCACAGTTGAAATCCATGACTGGATCTGCGTTTTGTTGCATGGTTGTTATTGGCTCAGATGCCTTCTGAAAGTGTCAAATGAACCGTGGACTATCACCAAACGTAAAACAGACATACATGAGTTTGAAGTCTAGCTTGTTCTCACACGAATACGTGAATAATTATGGACTCTAGTTATGTATTCTTATATATGCCATCATTCCCTGACCAGCTTAGAAAGGTAAACAAAGCGTTTGACATTTTATAAGTAGACGACACATTGCATTGCTTTATTTACACATAGCGAAAATATACGTAATCGGTATCTGAAAGAACTTAAGTAGGGAAACGGGAAAGTGTGAACTTACCGGAATGGACCTGATATTGGATACACAACTAGTCTCTTGCCGGTTGTATCAAGTACAATATGCATCCTCCATTGATCATGAGGTGTACACAATTGCATTCCGGTACATGCACAGTCCAACAAAAATAACAAGAAGTTAATGGTATGATTAATAAGCAGGGGCAGGAAAATTTCGCGTTTTGAACGACTCGTAGACTAGACTCCACTGCCCTGTGTATTTGAGATCTTCAGCTTTCTTTTCATTGGCTGCTGCCCCAGTGTGTGTACAATATTACATCAGACCAGGTGAGATGTGATTCGATGCTTGTTTCCCTGCAAGACTGTTATTGGCTCAGAGTACACCCGGGCGTGTCTATTAAACTCCGATCCAATTAAAAAAGAGCGTATGAAATCTAGCTTGTACTAAAATTAATTCGCGAAATTTTCGAGTCCCTACTAATAAGACTACTTTCCTCAATATGGGTGCAATTAATTTTTAAATAAGTTCTTACAAGCTGAGTTAGTAGGTAGGACTAGACTTCTCTTTGAACGCAATAACATTAAAAATTAAAGCAAAAACTTATGCAACATTAGTGAGACAAATACAAATACAAATATGTCTTACCCGGGAATTGAACCCCAAAAAACTCTTAAAATAAGCTAGCGTGCAATCCACTGCATTACACAGGTCGAGTTCGGAGCATCAACTTCGGATTTAATGAGTCCAATGTTACGAATGATAAGGTTTTATAACCTAAAATATTTAGAGGCCCGTCGTTTTGGAAATAAGTGACTGAGCCACTTAGAACATGTAAGTTTTCATGACCTAACATAGCGCTACTTGTATGAATATTTCAATGGAAATCGGTTGGTTTGGTCTCCGAGATATTGCAAAAACATTATATTGTCTTATTTGAATATATCGTACAATATTGCCAAACAAAACAGGTTTCATATATGATGCTTCTAATGCATACTGTGTGCATAAATGTTTTATTGAATGTGGTTAATTGTTCAATATATTTGGCAAATATCCCTAAATTAGTTGCGAAGCCGCCATTTTGGGTATCATTGCCTGATCAGTTAAAATCATGAATGTTTACATGGCTTTCTGTGGCATTTATGGTGTGCACAATTTCATACAATTCATCGACTTGCATTATGTACTGTCTATGTTTGTTGTGTAATGAGTACTTAGCATTGCGTTATTACATTATATTAAATTAACATGTATTTAACTTAAATACAGGTAAAAAGAGCGATAATTTTAAATGAATATTTAATATTTAATGTTTAAGATCAGTGGGTTTAAACAGATATCGTGCACAGTAATTCATATATGCGGATTTACCTTTTTGCGAATTGAAACAAAGCATGTGTTAGTATAACTGTATATGTCTGCGTTTAGGTTGAAGTTTTGACTAAATAAGTATGCATGTTTGAATTTTGACGCTTTTAGAAGTAGATAACTAAAGTTACATTTGAACAACACTTAATCTTATTGTGTGATGATAAAACGTTTAATTGTGTAAATACTTGTTACGCAGATAAGATCTAACTATCCTAGAAGGATCAAATCAACTGTTAAAAAGAGTAGATCTTAACAAACGTTCTTTGATTATGTAGTTTTTAATGTAATAAACACGTTTTGATTTTTATATGTAGTATGGGATAGCATGATTTGAGTGCGATGAGTTCTATTGGGATCTTAATTTGGTTTCAAATGATGTTATATATATATATATATATATATATATATATATATATATATATATATATATATATATATATATATATACAGTAAATTAGAAAACGGAATCTTGGTAAGGCTTTTTTCTTTTTGTATATCATTGTCCTTTAGATTAAATATGTGTGATAATGTATATTGGAAGACAGATGATGGAGATTTGTTCATTTGTGTTGTATGATATGTTGATAAGTTTGTGAAGTATTTAGTTTTGCTTGTAAAGTTTGATGTTAGGGGTTTTACAACTGGGTGTTATGTTGTTGGTATTATAGTTTGAAGTGATTTCATAATATGATCGTGTCTGTTTTTGTATGCTTTGTTCATTTGAGTTGTATGCTATGTTGATATAGTTTTCAAGTATTTAGTTTTGCTTGTAAAGTTTGATAGTATGGGGTTTTGCAATTGCCTGGTATAGTATGTGCAAATGAGTTGTGTGAGTGTGTGTGAGTTTTGGAGCAGATTTTGGTCATTTTGGGTTAAGGTTGGGGTTATTATGTTTATAAAAGGGCTTTAGGTGTGATTGATCTTGTAGTCTTGTTTGTTGTTGGGCTTGATGTGTATGCTATGCACTTGATGATTATAGCTTTGGTATATGGGCAATTAAGAGTTAGTATGCTTATAAAAAGGCTTTAGGTGTGTTTGACCTTGTAGTCTTGTTTGTTATTGGTGTAGATGTGCGTGTTATGAATTTTACGACTGTAGCTTTATTATATGGGAAATTGTGAGTTAGTATGCTTATAAAAGCGATAAATGTATAATTGAGCTTGTCAGAAAGGACTTAAGGCCTAAATGACTTTACCATTGAGTTGGATATCGGATACGATGCCTAAGATATGAATATGACGATTGTAGCTTTGGTATATGGGAAATTATGAGTTAGTATGCTTATAAAAGGGCTTTATATGTGTTTTACCTTGTAGTCTTGTTTGTTGTTGGGGTTGTTGTGTGTGTGTTTTTTTGCTATTACATGATGAAATGGCCTATCAGAGTAATTCATTGAAATATTCTGTCTGTGGTTATTGGTAGATGTTGAAACCGCATACACGATCGTTTTTTCCTGTTAGGGCTCGTTGACCTGACAGGAATAAAGCAGGAACTGTTTTCGCTTGAAAATATCCTATGGAAAATATGATTATGGCAAGTCTTGATTCTTGAGCAGTAGTTCCTCGGGAGCGGACATATGTCTCTCTACATATCATGTGCATACTTGATAAGTGTATATAGTGAATGCTAACATAGTGTAAGTGTAATACCATCCACAACTAATAATAATAAAAAATAATACTAATTGAAAATTATGAAACTAATTAAAAGGTATATGACAGTCAAATTTGGCTGTTTTGCTGAGAGGATATATTGCTTTGGGGAATGTTTGGTTGTTAATTTTTCATGTGTGTACTTGCATACCTAGTAAATATTTATTGCATATTTATGCAAGTATGGATTTTCACGATTATGTTAATTACACAATTACATCATATAACTGCATTCTCCACCATTCTCGGCCTTCGACAGTTGACATCAAACATAGAACACGTGAGTTGACCAGTATACACCGGTCAGGTAATATGATAGACAGCAATCGTAAGTGAATGCGTAAAAATGTATTTCCCCGATTTTTTTTAAAACTATTAATAGTACCTCCTGGGAATCGATGTTGGTATTCCAAAATAAACATTGTATAATTAATTACTATAAGAAGGAATATAAAACAAAACTAAATATTTCTTAAATTCGGATATAAAAGAATATTAGGTGTTCTGACCGAGACTCGAACTCGATAATCCTAAATTACCATAATATTATGTTAGCCTAGCACCTCCCAATTCACAAATAAAATTTGGTTAAAATTGGAATTGAAATAATATTACCTGCCATGATCGAGAATCGAGCTCGGAAATCCGAAATTAACATTACATTAATTGCCCCTGCCACCTACCGAACTCACAAATAATATTTGATTAAAATCGGATATGAAATAATTTTATGTGCCCTGGCCGAGGATCGAACTCCAAAATCCCTAATATACATTACATTAATTATCTCTAGCATCTACCCAAGTCACAAATTTAATTCGAATAAAATCGCAAATTATATTATGTTGTTAAAGATGTCCTTTATTAGTATGTACTTGGTGAGTTTATGACTAACTATGTTTATAAAAGGGCTTAAATGCATGATTGACCTTGTCAGGAAGGTCTTAGGGATTAAATGAGGTTAGCACCGTGATGGACATCGCCTATGTTATGAATTTGATCACTATATCTTCAATGTTTCGGAAATCATGACTACATTTTACAAAAGGTTTTAAACGCATAATTGACCTGGTCAGAAAGGTCTTAGGACTTAAATGACCTTAGCATCTTGATGGATATCGAGTACGGTGCTAAGTGAGGAGGAGGAGGAGGAGGAGGAACAGCACCACTATAGTATCCTCCTGTTTGAGACCCTTCCCAGGTTAATCTTATTGCACTAAGCCTGCCTGCCGATGACCAATCAAATCCGGTACCCCCCCCCCCCCACCAAGTCCCTACTACTACAATGGATAGAGATATATCAAATGGGGCCACAGTGGATAATGAACGAGAGATTAAAAGTGGGGCCTTAGTGGCTCAGTGGATATAACTATATTTAATAGGGCTGCAGAGGCCCATTGGATATATATGTGTGTGTATATATATATATATATATATATATATATATATATATATATATATATATCGCTCTTGCCACAGTGCAACTGGAGCCACAGTGGCCAAGTGGTAAGAGAGATTCCAAGTGCGGCCTTAGTGCCTAAGTGGATAGAAATATGTTAAGTGGGGCCGCAGTGGCCCAGTGGATAGATAAATATTAAAAAGGGCCGCAGTCGCTTCAATGTAGAGTTAATTTCATATAATTTCATTATTACCTACATATCTCTTTGCAATTTTTTTTTTCAGTCTTTGTATTATAACAAAAATTTGTAACATCGTAACTATTCTAGGTGCGTGGCAATACTGAAAACACGGTCACAAGCCATACTCTCACGAATTATCCAAAAATGTTTCATGCAAGTAACTTCGACAGCCATATTTGTGAACGGAGAAATTTACAATACTGTAGATGGAAGCAAACAAACGGAAATGCTAGCATCAAGAGCGCGCTCCTATAGTTATTTATAATTCTTTCGACCATTCTCAGTTATGATAAACATAAAATTTAGACTCGGTGCTTAATATTTTTCAAGTGTTTGCAGATCAATCCACCAATTTCAGCCATCTTAATACCACTGTTATTTTCTTCAAAGCAGCCAAATGGAGTCAGTTAACTCTCAAGAAGAGGTGATTGTGATGATATTTGAAATGTATTAGTTCAGTGCCCTTTGATTGTGGCCGTGAATAACGTGTGGAACAATCATTAGCCTAATTTTCCTTTCAAAGCCTTTTGCCAATTAAAACAAAAGTGTACAATTGTTTCTAAGATTTTTGTTACAAGACATAGGTATCAGGGACTTTTATTAAGGGCTCCGTCTGGCTGGCTTATGAAGCGCGTTGCAAAAGTTTGGCGGAATAAACGTGATTGAAAAATATTTTGATGTGTTGCAATCTCTCATTTCAGCTCCACGTATTAATTATTTTTGTGGAGTGAAAATACTTAAAACGGGTATTTTCAGAATCCCTCATGCTTGTAAAAGTTTTCTGTGAACAGTCACACTGGATTAGTTTCAGAAAGTCGACTTACCTTCATTCCAAGTTTTTCATGGGAGAGTTCTGGCATACATTTTCCAGAGCTGTTATTTTTCTCGGCAAGATTTGCAGAGTTTTCAATTTGCGTTTCTGGGTGCGTACCTTTATCCCCACTATTATTCGCCATATTCATAATGTCAGCTCTGCTTCGTGGCCTATGCATTGCCACTTTGAAGTCAGTTGGTGAAGTTTCATAACTTGAAAAGTGCACAGTGGTGATGCGTTTGATACCTCTGTCAGCCGTTCCTGGAGCATGGCTTTCTAATCCGAGTTGCTCCGTTCCTTTTGAGGGCGGGTCCGCGGCCTACTGCTGCGTCAGTGATTCTTTCCTTCGACAAGGTTCCACTGATTGGCCGCTTCAAATTGCCGCAATATTTTCTGATTTATTTTCCTGTGTTCCCGTTCCGCCCAGCGAATGGCTCAGAGGATCGGTGTCAGTGTGGTGCGGTGGTTTTGAGTGTTTAAAGGAACGATTTGGACATCGGCTTGAAATTACAAAGCTCGATTCATCACTTTCTGAATACTGAGCTGAAACTTGATTAACTAATCTATATTCAGGAGCCAGAACGTTAAAGGGAATACAGTTTACTGTACTTAGAGCATATGTTTTAATCTCGCACTTGCGATCTGTATGGATTGTTTCAGGGTGTATAGAATTCTGTAGATTTATTTTCACACTGTTAGCCATTATTGGTACTTCGCGGGAGGTACATTGCAGTGGCCGAAGTACTTTTGCCGAAATATTCTGAGGACTATCGCCATAAGCTCGGCTGCAGTTTTCCATTTGGTTCATTGGATTTTGTCTCGTTGGTTGCTTCTCTTGTTGTGGCTCTTTATCATCCAATCACCTCAGTGATCTTTCTTAGGTATTCTTTAACTTTCTCTATTTCAGTGGTCCGGTTATTCTGGTTTTGCACACTTGGTTCCGGGAAATTACTGTTAGCTAAAGTCTGTGCATGTGAATGAGTCTGATTTCGTTGTTGACGTGTTTCATAAACATTTTGTGGATGAATACCTGCCACTTAGGCTATATCTTCACTGACTGTCATCATGTTTGAAGCGTTGGAAAGTGACGGTTGTGTGGACGAGGTTAATCGGAATCTTGTTACTACCTCCAGAAAATTTTTACTTCTGAACCGATTTGGGTTTGAACTTTTTGACTCATTAGTTCTCTAGTTGAAGTAAAGTGTACTGCTGTCATCAATTGAACTTTCTGGTTTTTGCATTGCTCTTGTGTTTCGCGTATCTTGTCTCGAGATTGATGGAATATATATTTTTTTTGCCCTCATTGATATGAGCATTGTACTTTTCATAGCAGGGGGATGTTGACTCATAAATCTCTCCACATCGCTGCTCGCTGCTTTGAAGGAAAGGCAGTCACAAAAAAAAAAAAAAAAAAAACTCGCGACTTAAAATCCAGCTTCACAATTACTTCGATACGAGTAGACTATAAAACAGTAGCACGAGAGGGATACAGTGCTAATTGGACTGCAATATATTTTTTTATCCTGGGTAATCCCATATTCCTCTCATTTAATTTTATAACAATTTATTTGGGGTACACAATTTTCCTCTGTCCGTTTTTTGCCATCATCTCATCACATCGATAGTCGAGTGCTCCTGTGGGAGAGTATATTTTAAGTCACAATAACTTTTCAATATAAATAGAATACTGTGGTGAATTAGGGTTCTTTAATGCATGTGAAAACAAATGGATAGATATTTATTTGTTTAATTATTATGTAATATGTAGGCACGGTATGCAAATAAACAACTGAATGTGTAGATGGCAGAACACACAATGCAAAATACTAAAAATCACCGCAAAAATATTAATAGACTTGCATCTTATCAGCATGTTTCCTTGTATCCAGGCTTATCTCCGCCTCCACACAGCTATACATATATCACACTTTAAATATTTGCTGGGAAATAATAAGGAAACTAACTACTAGCATATCAATCAAAGAAGTCCAAGGGTGAAGTGGAGTTTAATGCAAACGAAATCTTTTCTTAATTTAAATAAAGTTTCCAACTTTATATTGTAACCACATAATATTTACAAAATACCACGCAGTAGCTGGACTATAATATTAAATTTAAAACTCTGTATGTCTGACAAAAATAGCAATTATGTGTATGTGCTTGGCAACCATAATTTAAGTCTTTGCAGTTTTTAAAAGTCCGTACCGAAATTAAAAATATTTTAGTGTGAAGAAAGTTTGGTTAATGTTCAAATAGTAATTAAACTCACGCGTTGCATTTTTCAAGAAACCTGCCTATGTGTTAACACTGAATAAAATGATCCTGGCTAGTATGGCAGTGATAGAAATACCTTACATATCTGCGTAATAATCGAAGTTGCTAAGCTCCTGAGCCCTCTTCGGACAGTTTTAAAACACTTTGTCGGCTATTTACGTAAAACGGAGCATATTTGTCGGGGTCAAACTCACTTTTAAATTATAATTATTCACTTTTCAGGCGAAGCTCAGATCTACCCGACCTGTTACGTTAGTGACCCATTTCAAACAAGATGGAGACCAGAACATTATTTCAACAACTCAATTTGATGTCGGTTACCTGATTTGAATTTACCTGTGTGACATAGGTCTTACATGGGGGTGCATTCCTTATTATTACAATCAATACGTTGTTATCAACCATTACCAACTTACACAAATTAACATGTAGCTCAAAACTTAACAGTATGAAAATAAGTACGTAATATTGAATATATGAGTAATAACCTCTCAACTGCTGAGTGTACGATAGTAAATATGCAAAATAAAATAAAAAAGAAAATAAAATGACCGAATAATAAACATATGTATAACACGTCACAACAATATCACTTTTATAAAATAAACATGTATGTACTCGTATACTAGATTTCCATACAACTGTAAGGATTAACAATACTAATTAGATGCTGTACACAGTGAGGCGTTACATAACCTACCCAGACTTTGCTCCCGGTGAATATGATTATAATAATGAGCAAGGAAGCATAAGTTTTATATCAAAGTAATGTCTACAAAATAAACTGGATCTGCACTTAGTTTACATGTTATGTGCGCTCTACAACTCATACGATAAGAGATATTGACATATGGGACAAATCATAAACAGTTTAGATCTACATGCAACACAGTACATGAAGAGAATGGTTCTCTGAATACTTTTAATAATAGGGCTATCTATTCCAGCGCTAGGCCGGGTAGCAAGGACTATGGTTTTCTTTATTCTCTTTTTTACGAAAGTAAAATAACACAGCTACATTAATAGCACTTTTTTTTATCGCTTTTCATTCCCCAAGTCTCCTTCGTGCGGGTCAGATGATACGCTCCGTCGAAGGGCGACGGCCGTCCAAAGAGGTAATCGCTGTACCAGCTGGCTTCTCTCAGCCAATCAGGGCAGAGCACCCCCCTCCCCACCCGACATCGCGCAAAAACAGTTCTCTTGCTCGGGAATGATAATCAGTGCTTTGAGAAACGGGTTCACGGCCGGGTCTATATCACCAGCACCCGTGTCGGGTCGGGCGTGTTAGGGTCAGGAACAGTCTTCAAGCCGCCTCAAGAGACATAACTATAACAATGCTGGTACAAACATGAATGTATTGGTACTTCACTGAGCGTCCAAAACAAAACGCTGTTAGGACGAACGAATATTTGGCACTGATGTGTTCGTTTACATCAGCTGCAACAAAGTAAGCAATGCGTGTGTTCGTGTGAAATTGCTTGTGGTGTTACATAAACATTTCGTCGCACTACCGTCGCTCCCTGGGATAAGTTCATCAGGTACTCGCCCCTAATAACTTAAGGGTGTCGTCCTTGCACACACTCAACACACGTTTACCAAATGTAAACAAAGTCACTATAGGTACATCGTAGCACTTCGCTGCTTTTGAAGTGTTACCTCTAACAACCACCACATAATTGCATTCATAACAAAATGTAAACATAACATTATAGATTCTGCACCTGCAGAGCTACCAGAAAAGAAGAATATTATTCCACAACAAGCCTAGTGGAAACATAGAAAAATATTGCGACGACTCACAAACAGTTTGCAAATTATCAACAAACACATGAAGCAGCTGAAATTATTCAGTTTCTCACTAAGAAAAATGAACAGTATTTACAAAAAAATGACCAATCGACGCAAACCTAGGAATAAATATTGAAAACTCTCTGGGACTACGCAGGAGATTATTAATAAGTTCGACCAGGATAAACTCACAAGAAGACAAACGCTGGATTATCTATATAACCAAGGATCATGTGGATTATACAGGAACCACGGTTGGTAAAAATCTTTCATACAGAGTTTATGTGATTTAATAAAAGGGCACGTTGCTTTTTGTACAGGGCGGACGCCCCTTTGCTTAAATGTTTCAGTAATTGTCAGCAGTCCA
This sequence comes from Dryococelus australis, assembly GCA_029891345.1. NCBI lineage: Eukaryota > Metazoa > Arthropoda > Insecta > Phasmatodea > Phasmatidae > Dryococelus > Dryococelus australis. The sequence continues at coordinate 162,980,591 of CM056993.1, read as the reverse complement.
TGGGCGAGAGAGCTGGTTCGATCTGCATAACTACAAGTAAGTGTTCGTCGAACGAGTGTGGATTCAGGGCCTGTTATCCAGTGTGTTTAATTACCTTTTTGCTGTTTAGGTGCTTCGCGTACAATGCAACACCGTAGACAATCTGTTTGCACTTAACATTACTGAGAGCAAAATTTTTTTTTACCTGCCGAAATTCCTGGCAGCAGACTAGTAGCATTCAAGTCATCTGGAACAGAGGCTTAATTAGTAGGCGCGGGAACAACATGGCAATATATGCGGCATTGAACTTCGTATTTTCTCAGTAAACTTAGGCGGGCTCTCCGGCTCCTGCTCTCAAATAAATAATAATAAACATTGCCTTACATCGCAGCCTTATTTGAAGTACATTTTCCCTCGTTCTGCCCAGGTAATTAAACACTGTTGCCAGCTGTCTGGAACGTCCAGTACACAAATGCTAACTCTAGCTCACACTTCACCAGTGCAATGTTTTGCTTAGACTTCGGTCCGTAGGAGGTGCACGATACGGTTTTAATTGGCGTAAATTGGAGCTTCCAAACAGCTCGCCTGTTGCCGGACCGGCCAATTCATAACAGTTTTCGTTTTTCCTTTCAGACACAACGAATGGACCTGAGTATAGCGGCGTAAGTTTCGCACGTATGAAATTCCACATCTTGCTAATATTAGCGGCGCGAACAAAAACAGATGTTCCAATTTCTAACGCCTTCTGCTTTGACGTCTTGCAGTAATGACTTCGCCGTTCTGCAGCTATTTTCAATCTCTGCCCTACTAAGTTCTGCAGATCATCCCTCACTTCTTGTTCGCTCAATAGCGTATTATCAATATGGTCTCAGGTGGCGGTGGTAGGTTTTGCGGGTCAAACACACACGATCGCTGACCAGTTAATATCTCAGTAGGGGTAAAACTCGTTGATTCATGCGCATTATTATTGAAAACGTGTTCTATTAATGACAGCTTTTCACATAAACTTTGCTGCTTATTGTGACAGAATAGGCGCAGCATGTTGCCTAACTATTTCATTTCTATCTCAACTGGGTTCGTTTGTGGTCTTCTTATCGACGAGGTAGTGGGTACTATTTCCAGTTTAGTCAGGCTTTCCTTCCACACCTTCCCCTTGAACAGCGTACCTCGGTCCGATAAGACACAATTTGGCTTTCCGACCTCATAAATAAAAGATTTCGTTTTTGAAAACACTGTCCGTGCGCTGGCTTTGACTATGGCGTATAACTTAGTATACTTGGAGAACACGTCCAAGATTACAAAAATGTATACCACTTTACCTCTTGACTTTGGTAGAGGTCCGAATAAATCTACTGCAACAAGCTGGAGTGATAGATGTGGAATTATCGCCTGTGGAGGTCCTGTCAAATTTTCCTGTGCATGTTTGCACCTCTGGCATAGGTTGCAGGCTCTGATATGATTTGTGAAGGCTCGCTGCATGCCCTTAAAATAAAACTGTCTGCGCAACGCGGCGTAAACTTTCTCAATTCCGCTGTGAGCCAGTATATCGTGTGTATCGCTAATGAGCTCTTTCAGCTTATTCAGAGGAATAACTAATTTCCATTAATTTTCAAATTTATCTTTAGATATGCTGTGGTAAAATAATGTGCCGTCCTGGGTAACACAAAACATTAGGTTTAGTTCATGCTCTGGCGGGGCCTGTTTTAGCTTTTCCACTACCTGCTTTCAAAAATCGTCATCCTGCTGTTCTAGCCGAATATTTTGAAAATTCAGTTGCCAGGTATTAGCTTGCTGCAACTGGGTACTTACTGCCTTGTGCTAGTATGAAGTCAGTAGGTTAGCGATCAGCGCGAGTGGGGTCGTCATCTGGGATTTGACTCCGACAGTCGGCTACTAAATTACTTGAACCCTTAATATGCTTGAAGTCAATGTCAAATTCTTGAATTAATAACGCCCTCCTGGTTAGGCGATCACTGCACACTCTGCTGGTTTTCAGACTTAATAAAGCTTGATGGTCAGTTTGCAAAATATTTTTTTCTCCCAGGAGTAGATTGCGGTATTTTTGTAGCGACCAAATAACTGCAAGCATCTCCTTTTCAGTCACAGGGTAATTGCGTTCAGGCTTACTCATCGTGCTGCTGGCCATGGCGCTACTGTTTTGTCATTTTCTGCGTTGTCTAGTTGCGCTAATTTTGCTCCAGTTGCGTAAGCTGAGGCAGCTGTATATAGATAGTATATGGCACCAATATTAGGATGATGAATAACGTGTTCTTGCAAAAATAGCTGCTTGACTGCTTCGAAAGCCTTCTGTATTTCCTCATTCCAGGTCCAGGGAATGTCTTTCTTAAGCAATTAGAACAGGGGCAGGGCTGTGCCAGCAATTTTATTAGTGTAATTTAGATAAAACCCCACTACTCCAAGAAAAGCCCTCAGCTGTTTAATATTGCGTGGAGTGGGATAATTTGTTATCACACTTAATTTTTCCGGAGCAGTCCTGATGCCTTCAGGGGTTAAAATATGCCCTAAAAATGGACTTCACTTCTGCAAAACAGGGACTTCTTCAACTTAATCGTCATACCTGCAACAGCCAATTTAGATAAAATAATTTCGTTGTGTTCCAAATGTTCCTCGAAAGTACTTGAGGCTGTCAAAATGTCGTCAACATGCGACCTGGCGAAATCCAAACAACTGTGGCCTAGTGTGGCATTCATGCAGCACGTGAACTGTGCTACTGCGTTACACAAGCCGAAGGGCAGGACTTCAAAGGCGTATTGCTGGTTGCGAAACAGAAAACCAGTGTACTGACACGACGCTTCAGTCAACGGAATTTGCCAGCATCCATGTGTCAGGTCTATTGTGGACATATACTTGACGTTAGCGTACAGCCTTAATAAATCTTCTGTAGGGTTGGACTTTCACGGCTTTTCACTGTAATTTTATTAATGTATTGTCCATATAAACAAAGTTGCACTGAGCCATCCTTTTTACGCACACAGACCATGGGAATACTATACGGGCTCGTGTCTCGACGTATTATATTCCATTCTAACATCAACTTGAGGTATTTTCCGCCTCACTAAGATACCTGATCGAAATTTGATAGGTTTTCCGGTGAAAAGGCTCCCCAGGGATTACTTTAATATCCGCCTTAAGCAACTTATTACGCCCTGCTTTCTCTGAAAATATTGGCGCACGATTACAAAGTATTCGCTCCAGCTGTTGTTGCTGTTCCCTTGTAACGGTTTCTACACACCCCACTGCCTGGTAAATGTCCTCGGGTGTCGCTAGAACTGTTTAACTGGCATAGTTACTCACAGTAGAAATTCCGTTTCTTGAGGAGCACACCATACGGTCAGAAAACGTCCACATTTCAGGAGAAGCTACAATATTCAAATCTTTCTCTCGTGTGCTAACTAGCCAGCCACCGAAATCAAGGTGAATTTTATATGCAGTCAAGAAATCTGCTCCTAAAATCACGGGTTTCGTAAGGCATTTAATAACCAATACAGCCATGGTTTTAACTTTGCCTAGGCCTTCAACGGTTAACAAAACTTGCTGGTTTACCACAGGACTGGGTTTTGATGTCGCATCTATTATCCTCAAATTAGGCATTGGCAAGATAGGTAGGTTATAGCCAGAGTTTACTATAGCCTGTACACACTCTCCAGCAACACAGCTGACCTCGACTCCGCTGTCAAGTAATACCGGAACTTTTATGTTACACTCAGTTAGTACTAATTCTGGACATAGAATTTCCTGAAAATTAACCATTTCTTCTACTGGCTCATTTAATAGAAATTCCCTTTCATTTTCACCCAGACTGACAGTGTTTACAACGACTTTAGGCAAACTGTCGTTAACAGCTGGTAGTGTATTATTACAGTGCATTCCTCCAGTTTGTTTAGACCCCTCAGGAATAACCTGTGTTCCTGTGGTCAGCGATCGGGTCTCAACATCGCCAACCCCTTCTAGTTTAACCTACTGTGCTGGCCCTGGTGGTGGCTAACCTGCCCTTGATTTAATCCCTATGAGTAGGTGTAGGTGTAAATGCTGGTACACTTGGGTCCAGTGGTTCTTGATTATTAAAATATCCACTATGCTGCGGTGTAGTTTACATTGGGCCGCTCCGCGTGCCTGCAGCTGGCAAAAAACTGGTGATTACTGCTTGTAAACAGCTGGTGCCTCCCGCAGCTTGTTTGGTGTTTACATTAGCTTCCCGGTGTGATTGCATCGTTATACTACGTTCCGAGCGGTCACCTCTGTACTTATTGTTCCAATCAGGCCTCGGTTCATCCTGTTCCACTTTCCTTCGTTTGTAATCATCTCGCCTTTCCGAGCCGTTCACGCCGGACGGGTCACTGTCTGAACCACTGCTCTGTCGTCCTCCTACCCACCAATTGCTTTCTCTCTGGTTACGCCAGCTACTAGGATACTTCTGACCACGATTATTGCGAAAGTTTCCTCCCCAGCCTCCCCGCGAGTAATATTCTGTGCTTACATTGCGAACATGCGGGTTGTTTCCAAATCTTGGGGGAGGTCGACTGTCTGTGACCGGTTGGTCAGCATGCGACTGTCTTAGGTCGTGAGGACTTTGTTTGTCTTGTTCGTTGCCGCTTTGTATCCTTTGCAGGCGATCAATCTGATCGTACGCTAGGATATCTTCCCTGAAAGTGGACAGGTCTTCTGGATGACTTCCAGTCCAGTGAGATTGGTAGTGATACGGAAGCAGACGTAATACCACAGCCATGAATTCTTCATCTGACTGGGGCGGTTCCAAATATCTGGATTTCTCGTACATCTCTGTGAAGTGAAATTCCAGCCTTCTGCCTTTACCGGTAACAAACCGTTCACTGTGGAATTGCGCACGCAGATTACCTTGGATTTTCTTATTCCAGAAGACTCATCCGACTGACTCTTTATGATCGCCGCGAGCTTGCTCGAACTGCGATAGGCGGTGTTCAACATGCTGGCTTAGCGAGGTTAGGTCTGCCCCTACTTGTTCTCTAACTTGCACCTTTACTTGTTCCGCTACCTGTTCCAGGTCGGTGCGTTTCATGACATTGTTCGACAAGCTATCCATGCGGGATGAATTAAGTTTAATGGACTCTTGTAGCCTGTTGGTGGCCCTTAATACTTCGTCGCATACTTCTGTTCTCAGTTCTTCCTTTAATGCGGTGGAAACTTCAGATAAGTAGCTTTGAAAGTCAGTTTTGAATTCGGCTTTAAGCTGTTGCAATGTCTCAGTTTGTTCGGCATTTTAGCCTCTTGCGCTGTCATACCAGCTACCAGTCTAGTTTCTTTTGCTGCCATATTAGCTTTTATGTCTGCCATATTATATGCCATGCTAATTTGCATTTGCCCTACCAGCCCAGCTTCTTGTGCTGCCATACTAAATTGAATTTGTTGTAAAAAGCTCATCATTGGGTTGAATTTGCTATCAGTATCATGTAGGGCAGTATGTGCTACTAGAAATTCTTCCGCACTTGACACGGAGTTAATATCGTTTCGCTCGTGACCCGGTTCTGTGACTAAAACCCCCTCTGTACCCTGCTGTACTTTGGGATCAGAAACATGGCTCGTGTCGATTGTAACGACTTTATATTAGTTTCTCCGATAATCAGTCGGAACTGTTTCCCTTAGACTGTACTTAGTTCTGCTGGCCCTACTCATAGGCTACTAACTTCCTCGAAAACTGAGCACACTTCAAAAACAAAACAACACTTTCTAGTGTTCAGGCCCTCACGTTATTGGCGCCAATGAAATTAATTAGGTGGGGACATAGGGTTGACTTGTATATGCAAATTAGGGCTCATTACAGCACCACGCATGGGCGGCACTGGAATTAATTAAGCTGTGGGGAAGACTGTAAGTAAGATAGAGTGAGAAATACTATTTAAGCCCCATGTATGGGTATTAGCCTCTGTGGTTGCTAATCACCGCAAAAATATTAATAGGCTTGCATCTTATCAGCATGTTTCCTTGTATCCAGGCTTATCTCCGCCTCCACACAGCTATACATATATCACACTTTAAATATTTGCTGGGAAATAATAAGGAAACTAACTACTAGCATATCAATCAAAGAAGTCCAAGGGTGAAGTGGAGTTTAATGCAAACGAAATCTTTTCTTAATTTAAATAAAGTTTCCAACTTTATATTGTAACCACATAATATTTACAAAATACCACGCAGTAGCTGGACTATAATATTAAATTTAAAACTCTGTATGTCTGACAAAAATAGCAATTATGTGTATGTGCTTGGCAACCATAATTTAAGTCTTTGCAGTTTTTAAAAGTCCGTACCGAAATTAAAAATATTTTAGTGTGAAGAAAGTTTGGTTAATGTTCAAATAGTAATTAAACTCACGCGTTGCATTTTTTAAGAAACCTGCCTATGTGTTAACACTGAATAAAATGATCCTGGCTAGTATGGCAGTGATAGAAATACCTTACATATCTGCGTAATAATCGAAGTTGCTAAGCTCCTGAGCCCTCTTCGGACAGTTTTAAAACACTTTGTCGGCTATTTACGTAAAACGGAGCATATTTGTCGGGGTCAAACTCACTTTTAAATTATAATTATTCACTTTTCAGGCGAAGCTCAGATCTACCCGACCTGTTACGTTAGTGACCCATTTCAAACAAGATGGAGACCAGAACATTATTTCAACAACTCAATTTGATGTCGGTTACCTGATTTGAATTTACGTGTGTGACATAGGTCTTACATAGGGGTGCATTCCTTATTATTACAATCAATACGTTGTTATCAACCATTACCAACTTACACAAATTAACATGTAGCTCAAAACTTAACAGTATGAAAATAAGTACGTAATATTGAATATATGAATAATAACCTCTCAACTGCTGCGTGTATGATAATAAATATGTAAAATAAAATAAAAATAAAAATTAAATTTCCTAATAATAATCTTGTATGTAGGACACGTCACAACAATAGAATTTCTACAAATTAAACATGTGTGTACTCGTATACTAGATTTCCATACAATTCTAAGGCTCAACAATACTATTTATAAGCTCTACATAGTGAGACGTTACAATGTGTACGTGTGTGTGGTTCAGTTAGACTGTGTGTGTTGCGCTAAAACTTTTGATAAAAAAAAAACAGAATTCCATAAAAACTCGGTACATACACGGTAATAATTAAGGACTCTGATTTGTTTAGCTTTCTACCACTTCGTTTGCTTATTTAAAACATGGCGCACATTTTAATAATTACGGCGCCAATTCAAATATCGGGATTTATTTCAATAATGTAAACCAACTTTTGTGTTTTGACAATTCGTCATATAAAGAGTTTCATTTAGAGAGGGCTATTGTAATTTATAGCCATTTTGAAACATTACCTAAACGAAAAATTAAGACTAGTCTATACCTATAGTCACGCCAACTATCACAGGTGGCTAGTACTATGGTAAGTCGTGGTAATATATGTAATTTAAGTGTATGTGACATTTTTTCAACAAGGAGGTCATATAGATAACTTAATATAATTTTTTAAAAATAACTTTCATTAATTTTGATCAGCCTCGACCAAACTTAGTATGCTGGAAGTAACAACTACAAGCAAAAAATATAATAATACATATAGCCCCTTTTGTCCGCCATTTTGTAAGTTAGCGCTACATTAAATTAAAGTGTTGTGTCATATCTCGCGATGAAATCAACCGAGTCATGCCGAATTTGGCAAACAAGGCCATATAAGCTAATTGTTTTAAGTATATCGGATACTTGGTTTCAAATGGCGGCCAAATAAATATTTTTATAAGTATATGTACGAAATCATGTAACTAAGTTCAATCTTTCTTTGTATGCTGGTAGTAGCCTATACTGCAACCATCAAACGTGTCTACACAGAACCTAATTTGACAACCATTTTGTAAAACAGCGCTAATTTATGTCATTTCCCAGGAAACAATCAACCGATTTCCACCAAAATGGGTAAACAAGTATGACAACGCTAGATTATGTAAACGGATATGTTTTAACTGAATGAGCACGTATTTTCAAAATGATGGTATATAAATATTTCTAAACACACATGTTTTCCTCTTATTTCAATGTTAAGTGTATGGCCTACTTTATCAGATTTACTCGGATACTTATGTAGAGGAACGTAGACTAACATGTTATATTGGCAACATCTTGTTTCTTTATCACTCAATACATATGTAGAATTTGTTAGCATTACGTTACTCATTAACATGCAATAGTTAGTGAATGAAAGTCAATAAATAGTTCAATATTTTTCTCCGGTAATAGGTAAATATAATTTGGATACTTCAAAATCTGCTTTGCAGTATGTTAGATTGGCAGTCACTTACTCTTTTAATGAAATATACAGCCGTCAACACAACCAATGGTGTTATGGAGATAAATGTAACAGTTCTGTGAATTAGACTATTACGAATCGATTGAATTGCAACGCAGATATATCAGACTTGTTTTTGTTCATTTATAAACAACCTCTATTTATGGCATTAAGCCGAATGTGGACAAAAGCAATAAATTCAAAATAAATGGGGGAAAAAAAACAGGTTTAATATCAGTGCCCCCCCCCCCCTCCCCATGGTTTATACTTCCCTACAAAGCCAAAATCCACCGCGATTTGCACCAATAAAATTGGCGGCCTCTTTCATAGCTAATGTTAGGTAGAACACTTAATTTTTTTCGAAGAAATATTCTTCCAGGGCAGTAACGTTGGTCTTGACTACGCGTATTAACCACAGGGAAATAGAAAGCAATTGTTAAATAAATTATACCGCCATATACAAAGATCCCGTTTCAATGGTAAACTAATTTGAGAAGTTGCTACCGTTAATGGAGTCATATTGTAAATATCGTGCAGCATGTTGTTTGTTACTCGTGAATCACGGTCACCGTCCGGAGTAGAGATAATCGTGAGCCCTGAAGCACGTTGCCTCTACCCCCTTCCATCCATGCATCCATCCCAGCACGTAGCGACACAAATGCTGCCTGCAGCGAATGAGTAGATAGGATTTTACAATCGACTAATAAGAGGTGGGACAAAGTTTGTGCAAACCTTTGGTCCTTCCTCTCTCGAACCCACCCCCTCGCCCCCCCCCCCACCACCGGGAAGAATACACGTTGTAAGGGATGGTGTGTTTTCACTTTCTTTCGGTCGGGATACTGCACTTTTCGACCGATGTACGTGAGATTTGGGGGCGGGGTTTATTTTTTACCCCCCCCCCCTTGCCGGGAGTTAGGAACTATGGGTTGGTGCCCGTACCATAATTGCGTACCATATTGTTACTATTTTTTTTGGCTTGGAATCTGCATTTTTGACAGTGTTAGGGGTCATTTGGGGCCGGGGTTTATTTTCATACAATACCTCGTCCTGTCAGAGGTTAGGCCCTTATTTGCTCCATTCCTCCGGTACGACTACTGTCCGATCTCTGGAGCAAGAAATAGACTATAATAATGCGCGGGGATCTCAATTGAAAACCCGGAGAAAGCCTTCTCCTCTCTAATCCAGATGTCATTCTTCGTTATCGACTCAGAAGCTCCAAGATCTTGCAGGAAGTTCAGAAGAAACATGTACAAGCTGATCACTTGCAAACTGAAGACATTCTCAATACTCGTTGTCAGTAATAATGCAAACAGATAAACTACATAGGATAATGTATGTACCGGCGGAATGGAGAAAATGGCGTGAAGTAAGAGAATATATATTACAATTCTTCATGGTTTGTCGTTGGTAGGAATACGTATATGTTGTGAAACCGAATGCCCTGTTCAACAGCTGCGGGGCCGCGGTGGTGTAGTGGTTAGAATATTCGCTTACAACCTAGGTGAACCGGGTTAGATTCCCGGCGGGGGTCCCCCTCGGATATTCATATGTGTCGGCGGGTTTTCTAGGGGATCTCCCATTTTCTCCTCCCTTTCATTCCGGCACTGCTCCATTCTCACCTAGCTTCACCCTCGTCGGCTCTCAAGACCTCGTCATTAAAGCCGCCCAAATCTCTCCACTCCACTCCTGTTCAACTCGTTATCCTACTCACCACAACCTCGGCCTGGCAACTCAATACTCCATACTGAAGTCTACCGTAGCGCTTAATCGCGAGGTATTCAGATACGTTTGAAGACCAGTAATTTTTTTCTGTTAGAAGCACAAATGCTGCCCGTTGATGTGTACAATAAAGGAATCTAATCTCAGTTGCCACTTACGTAAAAACTAGCCTGCACTATAAGAACTATAATAGACGGGCGTAAAAATCGCGACAAGCTACACGCAGTGGGTTGCATTCTAGAACGTGAATCACGTAATCAAATGTTGCAAGCTAAAACTTTGTACATGAGCGGGAGGCAGAATTGGTTAGCGGTAAACCGGGTGGAAAACAGCAATTCGCTCTGGACACACGTACGTCCCAATTTGCAACCAAACAAGAAATTACCAATACAAATAATGACCCTATTCCCTTTACACGGGTGTAAATAATTTTGATAAAGTTCTATGGCGTTGACAGCCATATCATTAAACATGGAACCAGAAACCAATGCAATACTAGCGAGACAATCACAAATACATGCACGTCTTGCCAGGGACTCGAACCCAGAACATCTCGTACCGTAATATGGCGTGCAACTAACTGCGTTATGGAAGTAGAATTCGGAGCATTAACTTCTGGTTTAATCAGTCTAAAGTTTTGATAGACTGGGTTTACCAGCCTCGAATATTTACAGGAATATCATTTTGAAAACAATTGAGTAAGTAACTTAGACCATGTATGTATTGTTAGTTGTGCGCAGAATTAGGTGGAAATAGGATGACTGGTTCCCGATATACGGTATAAAAGATCTGTTTTCTCTTCTGGCTCTAGTGTAAAAAAATCGCCTGAAACCAGGCTCTGATACTTCTAATAAATAGACACTATCTACATACAAAGTTAGGTTGAATTTCTGTAAAATTATTTATTTCATTCGCCATTTTGAAAAAAATATTAGATCCATCTAAATTATTTGTGTTTTACTTGGCAAACTGTAGTACTGCCTATGTGAGAAAATTCGGTGGGAATTGGTTGCTTCCCCAGATATGGCATGAATATTACATTTTATCACCAGGTATCATCTTCCATAGGGAGCCAAAAGAGGCTCTCTATTAGACTATTTGACGCTTCTAATGGTAACTATCCACTTACAAAATTTAATTGAAATTTATTATTTTGTTAAATATTTTTGACTAACATATAAAGGTTCCCTGCTTAATAGAAAACAATGAAAGTTTGATGTAATTATTATTGTATTATATTATTATTAATATATTATTTATGTGGACCGTGTTAAGGGAGAAATTCGCTTTTAGAATTTAAAAATTATTAGAGAGGGACATGCATTCCAAACAGACATTCGGGTGATTGCATAAGCCTATCTTTCCCATGGAGAGTAGTCTGAAAAGAGCTCCATATTAGTGTGGGTAAATGTCACTCAGTCGCCCATCATGTTTGGCCTAGAGCAATTTATCTACGTGGTTTGAAAACAGCTAGTCGAAACTACCTACTGACTTACGAAAGTATGAAATAAATTTCTTTGTATAATTCCACTGACCACCGAATTTTAAAGTCAGTACACTATAAGGTGGAGAGTGTGGTATAGATAAAAAAGAATGCACCCACCAACAACAATAATATTTGAAAATTTATTTAAAAAATAGTACGGGAAACCCCTTATCTGTGTGATGTCCATTCTACTACTATCAGATTGTCAGTACTTCAAACGGCGTTCTGCACATCGTATTTCTTGTCCGCCCGTAAGGCGATTAGACATGGATGTCTAGATTTGGTTCACTACAATATAACTGCAGATAACTCGCCAGTATTAAAATTAAAATTCATGCAGATACGGGAAGATAGATTTCAAAGGTAGTTTCTGCGGTAGTCCACCCGTTGTACTTCTACTTAATGCAAAAAACATATATGCTTCATCAAACTGCAGCAATTTTCCGAATCACGACCGTCTAGTACACAAGTCTCCTGCGAATTGATATCAAATTTCCTTCCTTCTCCTGTGGTCAATCAGTCATTACCGCCACTTCGTGCTCTTCTCTCCCATTACCAGGCATACACCTCCACCCCTCCTGTTCGACCAATAGGGTCTCTTCATTGTCAAGCTGCCTGCTCACACGTGCGCAAAGTGTACGTGACGAGAGTACAGAAGGCAATGGGAACGAGCTGCAATCAGAACCCAAACAGATTACAGGGGACCGCAAACAACAGCATTTGACTCGTGCGTAGCTATGGACTCCAGATTAAGTGCGTTCAGAGGCGCGGCCAGTCTCTCTAGCTCTGACACAGTGGGAGTGGAATAATTTGCGCGGCTCTTAATATCGAGGTCTCAAGAGCTGATGGGGGCGAGACGAGGTGAGCATGATGCAGGGCGGGAATGGGAAGCCGGGGGAAACGGGAGATACCCGGTAAAACCCATCGACTAGCGGCATCGTCCGGCATGCTTCTCATCCGGGAGTGACCTCGCTGGGAATCGAACCCGGTTCGCCCAGGTGGGAGGCAAGTAGTCTGACCACTACACTACCGCGGCCCCTACACAGAGTACATGATAATATAGAAGTGAAACAGCCGCTTTTCCCGCGAACTGCGGTAAAACGGTACCGCTGGCCAGCAGCAACATGGCGGAACGCCGTTCACCAATCAGTGCTTGGATTCTTTAACTGAACAACTTCTCGTCTCGATTTCGATCGAGTTCCAATTCAATAGGTTTGTGAGAGAGCGATTCTGTAACTTTTTTCAAGTCTATCGAAATGGTACAAGAAATTTCGATCGCTTTCTCAGATGACTATTTGGCAACATTGAATGGCCATTGCAGAAAACGAAAATGCATAATCTTGACAACCAGTTGCCAATCAGAATTTAGATTCTTTACCACTTATTTGTATATACACTCATATTTATTTATATTTTAAGTGTTGAGGTTAGTAGTACCTATTTATAATAGAGAGTAAGCACGTATTTTATGCTTAACATTTAATAAATGTATTTATTAGCAAAGAACATTGTTTACAATGCGTGTGTTTGTTTTGATTTGTAATGTGTAACTACCCCATTATTTAAGTATTAATCTGACAGCGTAGTCGCTATTAAAATTATCAGCAATACACCTCCAGCGCCTATCAACGTAGTTACTTTAGTGATATTTGAACTAATCGACTAAATAGAATAATGGTACGATTTCGTATAAATATTTTGTAATATTATAAATATACTAGCGTAATATGCGTGATATTAAAGAAGAGTACTTTGTTTTTAAAAAGTAGATATTTTTTTAACCTTCCTATGTTTTATGACTTAATACTTACCCATTTTAATAATTTACACTCATAGACGATTAAAAATAAAAATCTAGATTAAAGAATAGAATTTATTATCTTTAGCACTATCTATGAATAGCAACGAAACTATTTCTGATGTATACACTGCAGGTTATTTTGTGAAACGAATCTAGATGCAAAATTACAATACAATCCTATATATAGTGTTCCAGATCCATAAATACATTATCTTAATAGAAATGTGTGAATATGGAGCCTCATACAAATTTAAATATTTAAATCTTAATCAAATACGGGTCTTATAACCCTCTGCCTAGTTGAAAACAACTAACATTTTCGATTGAAATAAGAACTCGATCGAAATATCGGAAATTGATCGAAATGAAAGAAAAACAAGTTACAGAATTTCATTTTTCATTTCGATCGAAATTAAAGACGATCTCGATCGAAACGAGGTGAAAGATAGTCACGGAATCCCAATTGAGCACTTAATAACCTAATCTAGAGCCGACTGCCCAGCCAATAGGGAATCTTCCGCAGCGCACAGTAGCCAATCTGAAATAAAACCGGTTGCCAGAGCCTCGCGGAGCCAAACAGTACGACAAAATCAAAGAAACCGCCACACAATGTCGCCTCTGTGATTCTGGGCTGGTGCGAGTGCCACATACGCAACTTATACGAATTGCACTATTTGTAAGTAAAATTTATGTGGGTGTAGTGACATTAGCTATAGTTTACATTGCTTTAATATTGACAATAATGACTTACTGAGAGAAAGGATTGTTCCAGCCAACAACATATTTGTTTTTATAAGGCCAAATATTTAGTTGTCCCAAAAAAATATTTTGTTGGTAAACAAAACTTGAAAAGCAACTAAATTAATGTGTTTCTTCTAATGAAATACGTGTTAGAATTAACAAAACCTCTATTTTGGGTCGAAATAAATTATACTCTCAACCAAATACATACACGAATTTTAACAAGTTGCGAGCTACGTTTCAACCTACGAGAGGGTTGGAGCCGTGCAGGATGTCGGGCATCCTTGAGCGATGGTCTATGAATATGGACAGGTGTTTTTCGCGAAAATACTTAAAGACCAGTTGTTCTCCAAAACATTTTTGCTGAAATGCACTTTCGTAGCTGGATGATTTTAAATTTTATTACGGTTGGCCCAGCCAGATAGAAACATTTCTTCTCACGTAAACACGCAGCCAATAACTAAAGGATGTTGTGGTCCTCAGGATATTAAAGAGTGAAGAGATTTGGGCGGCCCTTAACTGATTTTCACGGCCCGAAGGCCGGCACAACCGTCCTTCCTCCCACACTGAATCTGTACTCGGATCAATAAGGCAGTACACGGCACTTTCTCTTCTTAGTCTTCACTCTTCTGTGCCTTGTGCCTTTCTAGTTGTCTACACGGCCGAAGCTGGTTTTCTCAGTGAAAACCTGTCCTCCTCTCCGATCAGAAGTGCTCTGACTTTCACATAAAGCCTTTACCTGAACACTCCCTCGTGGGCCATCGGAATTCTCGAGCTTCCACCGGTCAAATTTTTCAAGCCTTTTTCCAATTTTTGTGGCGAATCCATTCCACAGCATGTGCATCTCCTTGTTCTCCATCACCATTCTTCTGTCCAGCTGCATCCCTCTTCTGTCAGCAACGCCTTGCAGCCATTCTCTTGTGTCTTCAATTTTCGGATAGTCCATTAGCACAGGCTCCAGAGTATCATCTACTCCACATACCTCACATAGTGAGGAAACTACTAATCCCAAACTATGTAGTTTTGCCTTAAAATTCCCATGACCGGTGTGCAGCTGAGCACTGTAATGGTTCATTGTTAACCATTTATTCTTCATCCTCCTCTCGATGTTGGGGATGATCTCGTATGTTATTCTTCCCTTTGCAGACTAGTCCCATCTCTCTTGCCAACCTTCCAATGTGTCCTGCCTGATCACCCTTCTTTCTTCTTTGCTTAGTCTTCTAATCCTTTGCTGTTCAGCCACCAACACTCTCTCACGAACCAGCAGGTAAACTGGCAGGACACCGGCCAGCACAGGGAGCTCCTCATTGGACACTGTTCTGTATGCTTTGATTACTGCCAACAGTGCCACCCTCTGAGCACTAACAAGCTTTCTTCTATGGAACACCAATTCCGCACGTGTATGTCACATAACTGCTCCATAAACTATTATTCCTTCGAACACTACTTTGTAGATTTTCCTTAATGCTGGGAAATTTACTCCCCAATCAGTGTTCCCCAGTGTTCTAAGCTTGTGGAACGCCATCACTGCTTTTCTGGCTACATACTTAATGTGCTCCAAGAAACTCATCTTGACATCCATGATGACCCCCAGGTATTTATACTGTGTGACATACTGAAGGATCTCCCCGTTGAATACCACAGTTGGATTTCTTTCCAGTCTTCCATTTACCAACATTTTTTCATCTTGGTGGTGGAAAAACTAATTTTCACACCTTCTACCCATCTCTCAATGTTCAGCATTATTGTTGCTGGCTTGTATTCAAGCTACCAACCAAGACAAGCCCATCATCGGCATGTCCAAATATACTGCATTATTCCGGGAGAGCCACCTCCAGCAGTCTATCAAACACGATGTTCCATATGACTGGTCCAAGAACCGATCCCTGGGGACATTCCTTAGAAAGTTACTTACTGACCTGTACTGTCTTTGCAGTGTAATAGGACGTCCTGTCCCGAAAATAACCCATAAGTACTTCATACAGGTTCGCCGGACAGCTCTTCCTTTTTAACTGCCAAATCACTTCCGGCCAATAGGCATTGTCAAAGTCCCCCGCAACATCCAGAAATATAGTCATCATATATTTCTCCTGGCAGTAATTTATTGCAGCTTTGATATCGTAAAGGGCAGAATCCGCGCCTCTTCCCTTTCGAAACCCATACTGTCTGTCAGTTAGTTATCCTTCTGCTCCAAGCGAGGTCTTGAGAGCCGATGGGTGAGTATGGAATAAAGGGACGGGGAAAACGGGAGATACCCTAGAAAACCCACCACGATTCCCACATGCGAAAGCCTGGTGACCCAACCGGGGATTGAGCCTGGATCGCCTTGGTGGGAGGCGAGCGAGCTAACAGCTCGGCCACCACGGCCCCGTTAGGATATTGAAGTCCAGCATGACCATAAACATTTTCGCGAAATACACATGTCCCTTTCTATGAAGGAGCCCGTCTGACTGCACGCGACCCACTGGCGAGCTGGTCTTCATGTGTCGCGCGGGAACTGTTCTTGCCCTCACGTCCCGTCATTTCCTCCCGCCATTTCCGCACTCCTGAAGCCTTCTGCTAGGCGTCCGTGCTGCCCGTGACGGCACAGAGGACTGTCATGGCGTTAAAGAAAATTTGAAAATGTTTTCAAGACTTTTGTTGAACAGCATTGGGAGTGTCTTTCTGCTTTCGGGTAGAGACAACCACTACTCTTAAAGGCAGGGTTTCGCCGGAACTTACGTTCCGCTGGAGTGATGGGTACCTGATCTATTTAAATACCAGCGAAAGATACTGTAAGTAGTCATTTGTTATGAGTTTTATATTTATGTAAAAGGTTTTCCAGGAAATGTTTTTTGTAATGCTTTAATGTACTCAAATTTTAATATACACAATATACTCAAATTTACCATTGTATCTCGTATTATATTCGACTGTGTATAGTACTTTTTTTAAATATCATTGTGCTAAAAGTTTATTATACTTTCTTTTTTACAAAGGAAATATATTTTCGGCCCCAAATATAAGGTGAAATTGGAAATCTGTGAAGTACAACTTTCACAAAACGTTTTCGGACAATATTATCTCACTGCCTCTCGAGACTGGTTTTCGCGTTTAGACTCTGCTGCTAATGTTTCATGAAGTTCAAAATAATTTCCACTGAAGAAACGAAAGACACAGTCTCTCTCACATGAAGGTTTCCGGCGCGGCATTTGAAACCATTCCAATTTCATCTGTAGTCACTTTTTCTGATGTTGATAAGGCGTAGAGTTCCAGCGCAAGTGATCTGGGTTGGTATCCCGCTTTCGCTTCCACTATTTTCTATACTAACCGAAACTGTTTAATGTAGTTACAGCCAATCAAATATTTAGTTGTACCAACCAAACACTTTTTTGGGGCAATCAGTCAAGAAGAACAAAATAATGTTGTTACAAAAACAATAATTTCGACTTCCCCTATACAAAGAATTAAATTTGTTGAGCCAAACAAACTTTGTTTGATTGAACAAAATCTTTTCCTCAGTGTACCTATATGGGCACCCAACAAACACAATAAATACGGGCTGAAATCGGGCAGGTAAAAGATAGCCAACAAACTCCAGCCAGATGAAGTCGGCCCACTGTCTTATGCCGGAAGCGGCCCGATGGAAATATGGACTGGCGGCTGACTGTTGGGTGACAGTGTCAAAAATACACAGTATGGTTAACGATAAGATACGGAATGTATTCCGGCTCAACATAAACGAAAAGTACAGGCTAGAATCGGGCCGGTAAATCCTAGCCAACAAGTTTCGAAATCTGCAGCTGCTGGATGGCGGCAAGACGCCGGGCCTGCGAGGGCTGGATGGCGACAAGACACCGGGTCTGCAGCGGTTGGATGGCATCAAGACACCGGGTCTGCAGCGGTTCGATGGCGACAAGACACCGGGTCTGCAGCGGTTCGATGGCGGCAAGACGCCAGGCCTGCGGGGACTGGATGGCGGCAAGACGCCAGGCCTACAGCAGTTGGATGGCGGCAAGATGCCGGGCCTGCGATGGCTGGATGTCGTTACGATGCCAAGCCTGCAACGGCATAGGTGTCCACGTATGGGAGATGACGCCACTTCCGCGGAGTAAACAAGGGCGGGAGATGAAAATGATATTGTTCAAACATTTTGTTCTACGTGCAAGCTTAAACCATAAAGTACTGATCACTCCAGTTTTATACGCAGTAGCCTCATATTTGCCTCTCCCTTGTTCCCTTCTTTATCTCTTTCAAAGCTTTGCTAATGTTTGTGAGGATGAGGAGAGGCGCGAAAAAACTTAACAACGTTCGGAAAAAAAAGCCCTTGGAATAACGATTAATTTCTGTTCTTGTTTTTCCGCTGTTACGTTTCAAACGCTTACATCAAAATGAATAAATTTCGCACCTAAAAAAAATTCTACAAAAGAGAAAAAGCTGCTTTACACTGCCGCTGTAACAGCTACTAGCTAGCAGTTCCGCTAACACGCTGAACGCCAGATGTAGTAACAGCTATGAGTTACTTACGTGTGAAGATGTAATTAGTTAGGCCTCTGTAGAGATATACCGTGTAACTCAAATGTAAATAACTTAAGTGTGTGACAAAAGAACACTAACAAATAAAACAGCAAAAATAATACAATTGCAGAAAAACCAAGATTATAACTAGGAGAATATCTACTACTATTTGAAATGATTAACCAGCAAGACGTGGCCAGAAAAATTTGGAATTTAATTAATTTTATTTCAATCAGGTGAAATATGACAGGAATAGAATAATTAATTTGCAGATTATATTTTATATGCGGCCTCTCTCGTGTCTGGCATGTTCCATTTTATTATAGATTTGGCATTGAAAAGAATTCTAACCTTCAGGAAAAATAAATAAATAGTTTTACTTCTCAGCTCCAGACTGGCTCAGGGTTTTAAGAGTGATGCTTCAGGTTACAATGTGTACGTAGTTAAATTAACCTGGAATCAGTTAAAATAGATTTAAAAAATAATAATAATTTTCGTCTCTGCTTCTTAATAAAAAATTTGTTCTTGAACTTACCTGAATATAATTTAAAAAACGAAGAATTCCAGAAGTTCTAGGCGTTCCTGTTCATCTCGTTGTCAGCAGTCGCATTCCCCTGGATACGGCAGGACCTCTCGTCGCGGGCTTCCCTAATTCAGGCTCTCGGGCCAGTAGTGCCATTATAGTCCCAGCACATATTAGCACACGCGGTAGTTCGAACTAAATTACTCCGGAAACATGCGCGGGTGACGACCGAAACATGCCTACTCTTTCCTTAAACTTGCCTCGCGTCTTCGTCTCCTTCGAGACGGCATTTTATTCAGGTTCGAGCTCGGGTCCTTGTAATACAATCTAATTAGAATCCCTCCGTGCCAAACCCACGCGGCCTAGCACACTGCCTTCGAACGCCAAGATTACTAAATATTCCTTTAAAACACTTAATAAAATAAAGCCGTCTACAAATTACCAATCACGAAAGAGCTATAGACATAAATACTCAACACGTCACTTAGTTACTATGGCAACGGATCAGTATCTGCTTCTATACTAGGGCCTTCCAAAAACAATACAAAATAACGGACTGGAAATACATAAATGTGTTTACGATATATAAATAAAATTTAAATGTGCAGTGACTTTAAATACCAATCAACATAATTAATAAGCCAATCGAAAGTAATATCTTAGAAAATCATATTATGTCTTGCAAATACATAAATAAGTGAACAATTTATATCTACTCATGGCCCAATTTTACGACGTTACACCATAGAATCGCCATAAATTATATTGAACAGTTGTGATATTTGCAGACTAATTATGAATATTCATATTGTTTGTTAAGACGTGGACTATATTTTGCTTTTTTGGAGAGGTATATATTTGTTTTGACTCCATTTGTATCAACGATTTCGTCTGATTTTCCATATTGATTTGAAACCACAAGGAATACCGGAGGAGATACCAGTGGCCATTCTCTGTTGCACCAAAACAGATTCTTGTCACACTGTCCTTCTTTGTCTTTCAACTGCTGACTCTCACAAAAATCTAAAGACTGTACGTGCATACATTTACAGTGACAGTCTCCGCTTATATTCGGAGCAGAAGTGGGATACAAGAAGCTTTTCTTCACATCTGATTCTTTATTTTATTATCTACTTGTGGTAGTGTTCTTTTTAACAGGTGGCGAGTTGACAAACCGCGTATTATTATTTGGTTTTTATCTCAGATCTGATGCTTTCCGTTCTGTGACAATATAACAATTCGCCATTACGAGGACCCACATGACGTGAAGTTGGTATTACCAAACTCAGCACTTCTTAATATCTCTCTCAGAAGCTCTCGCATTGGCACTTTTCTACCTCACCTTCGATGGCGACACATTTATACTAGCAGTAATACTTCCATCTGCACAAGATGAAAATTAAAACAATTTCATGTTACACGTCAACGTTTACAGACTACACTCGGAGAAAATGGTTCCCTTTGAGGTCGAACATTCTAACGGTTAATTCGGCATTTTAGTAAACGCGAGTAATATTTGGCGAATCAGAAGTATTTTCGATTATACACGAACTATAATGTGTTGCTTACTTTTTAAGAGAGAAATTTACTGACAGGAATAATACTTCCTCTGGATGAGGTGTATCTGAAAACATATTTTAGTCTAAAACAATTTTGAAGCCAACATTGTTTAAAAAGAACCCAAAGTGTATTATAACATGAACACCAGCAAATCACGAAAAAAAATTCCTAATTTCAATTAATTATTTAAAGTTAAAATCACAGGTCCTTGTTATGTTTATAGCCATTTAAGTGCCTAAACACAGGCGCAACTGTGTTTTTCCTCGCTAGGGATTTGAACACGAGTCGGAAAGTTCACGGTTCGCGTATCCATTCACTATCCTGCCGCATTCAATACAAGAACATAATGTTAATACGTTATTTAGGAAATGTAAAGTATCACATTTTTGAGTTTCTTGTAGACTGATGTTGAATTTATTTAAGTGTGTGCCAATTGTTGCAGGTTGCTCGTGCTACTTTTTGATATTTCAAATAATTTGTTTATGTGGCGTGAATAACCTAACTGCAACAAGGACGAAAATGTTCTACATACAGCAAGAAAGAATTCTTCGTGTAGCTTTAGCATTGCACGTTTCCGGCTGTAAACACCAAGAGGGTCAGTATTTTGTACGTAAGAAGATCAGTTATTTTATGTCAACACGGAGCGCGCTTGCGTGTAGTATCTGTACATTTCCGTAAAACATCAATACGACGGAATACATGACCATATACATTGGCTCAGGAAACAGTCAAATGCGTAGGGTAGTTCCCAACTTTATATGGTAGCGATGCTAAACATTCCTATATCTGCAGCTTGATGTGTGGGTGGTATTATTACCA
Organism: Dryococelus australis; assembly: GCA_029891345.1. Lineage (NCBI taxonomy): Eukaryota > Metazoa > Arthropoda > Insecta > Phasmatodea > Phasmatidae > Dryococelus > Dryococelus australis. The sequence continues at coordinate 162,959,126 of CM056993.1, read as the reverse complement.
TACAGTGTATAGGTTTAAATCTCCCATTATAATTGAGCAAGTTAACCAGAAAACTTTTTAGAGTGCAAATTGTTTAAAATGTTAGTGAGTTAGTCATGGATGTACTGAAATGTTGAGCAATGTGGGCATGTATCTCGTTGCGTGCTTATTAATGTATCTTCGTTCTCCCAGAAGTGTGACACAAGATGTGAAATAATTGAAAAACTAACACAAACGTAGGGATTTTTGAATTCGAGCAGGTTTCGAAATGAATCAGCAGATTTCTTCACTAGATGTTGTATTAAAATGGGGAAAATATTTTATATACTGCTCTGTTCCGGTTTCTGCGTCTGTCTATTATTATGTTACAGAGTATGCGTGATATACAGCAAAACTCTGTAAAGCTGAACGTCCAAAATTATTTTCAGTTGATTACCCGTTTTTATCAGTATTGCAAAAATAATATTATAACCATTGTCTCCCCTGTCGAATCGTGTAATGTTAAACACTAATTCTTAATTTAAATATCTGTAACCCCTCCACTCCCCCACCCCCCCCCCCCTCCCCACGCGAAGCCAAGTAATTCAGAGAGCTCTTCCCAAAATATTTAATATTAATGAAGTTTCCGCGAGCTGAGAAAAAGGAAATATGTTTTTTTTTTCTCTATTCCATTGTGTAGATTAAAGAAGTACAATGCGGACTGTCATGTTGTCGTGGTTTTAATTATACCCTCATTTCCCTAAGCGCCCCTGAACACTGAATTTTAATTCCTCCCCCTCCCCCCTCCCCCACAAAGTCCGTCTAGGCAGAGTACGGCCGAGGTGGGTTGTGGTTCGCGGAAGGGTTTGGGGTAATACGGCCAGTGAATGACGGTGAAGCATTGCTCTCGGAGTAAAAGAGAGAATCGCGGAAATATTTCGCTCGCGTATAGAATACGCTATTAACCCGTTCAGGTTCACGAAGCAATAAATACATTTTTGAGGAAACGTAAGTGCAACTTACTCACCGTAAAGGAACAACGTTAGGTATTTAATTCTCCGTATCCATCCTGTCTGCTCGGTAGTTGGTCCACGGAGGCTTTCTAACGCACCTTTGTTTGGGGGGGGGGGAGTGGGGGGAGTTATAGGATTTTGTCTATTGTGTACGCACGAGACTACACGTGCTGGTGCTTAATAACATTCGCAGTGATGATAAATTTCTGCAAATTGGCAAGAAGTGAAGGCAACATCAAGCCATCTCCGGACACAACTTCCGTCAAATTCTTTACGTAGTTGTGTTAAACAGTTCGAAAACATCACGTTATAAGATCTCACTCAATAAGTTGTTTTTGTGGCAGCAATCGAAACACATGAAACCCAAAACTTTGTCATGATATAACTTTTCTAAAAATGGTTGACAACACGGAAATTCCGTCCTATATTTCTACGTGTATACAAACTATTTGTTTGCGAGATCACAGAATGTATTTGATAAGGTTTCAAAACATATTTATAAAAAAATACTTACTTTGATTTGAAAACACTTTTATTATATAACATCCACCTCAGTGCTTTATCTAATGTCCACTGAAATGGAACTATTTTAAATTATATAGTTGTCTTGTATTCTATTTCGCTTGCTATTAATTTGTGACAAGTAGCCTACACATCCTATATTTCAAGTAATATAAAAATATTTCAAACTTAGAAATTTCATACATGTGAATTAAGCTGTTTTCTCGTAAAACTTAAAAATACTACTTACACACATTCAGACAGTTCAAACTCGAAACATTTTTTAATCTAGAGATTATTTTTGTACTAGTGAATGGGTCAAATTTCGTGGTTTCTTTAGCTATAAGTTAACTAAATAAATTTCGCTCATATATTCATTTATCAGAATAAGAATGTACTGAGCTTAAAAGTACGTTTTTTTCAAATGCACGACAAGTACAGGCATCACAACATTCTTTGCCACGTAAAAAAAATGCGGAGTCATGTTACATCCCGTACGAAAAAAAAATCAACTGCAAAGTGGCGGGAGCTACAATTTGGGAATAAATGTAGTCTTGAAGCTGATTAAAATTGAAAAGTACTTTTTATATACAACACTGTAAGAATATTTTTCTTCCCACATTGTAGCTATTGGCCTATACTTTCAGTTAGATAATACATTCACTCAAAATTGGAAGGTGTTACAAGATTTTAATTTTTCTAATTACTATGTTGTTTTTAAGTGTCACGTAATAAATGTACGAAATAAGATTTCTGGCGTGTTATTTCTCCTTCCACGGGTATATTTTCTATTCATTCACATACCATCAAACACTACAATACAAGATTTTCAACACGAAGCATAACCTCAGTAAATTATTTGTATTAATGCAACTTGTGAACCACGAACGAAACCGAAAACTGCGCTTTACTAATTACCATTGAAACACGCAATTTTGCACTGTTGCCAAACCTATCCTTTAACTAAGCCTGTGACTATTTAGTCACCACAATATATGATCTAAACTAAGGTTCTGAATAATGAATGTTAGAAATTATAATCACAATTTAGACATGTAAGTAGACTAGTTAAATAAGGATCTACGTTAATATTTAAACATGGTTTAGCAATGTTTTATTCAGGATACGGCCCGATATTTTTTAATTCGTCATTGTCATAATTTCCAGTCAAAAATTAGTATTTGGTTTTACGTAGCACAGGTCGCGCTCAAAAACTAAACCCTTTAGGCTTACACGCTATAATAGGCTACAAAGCACTTTATTTTCGACGTGGCTCTCAAATTGTAAGTCATCCTGGAGGCATTGGTAAAATTCAACTCCACGAAAAATCCAGAAACTGTTTAAGTATGTTGTAAAATAATTGTATTTTCGTAAGGAAAAGTCCTTGGAAACCCTGCTAACCTGAAAATCTTTTGTAGAGCTACAACAATTTTCTTACTAAAAATTCAAGAGCATTTTAAGTGGACTTATGACTTAACATGCGTAGGTTTTTATTTCATCGTACATTGTTGAAAATGGAAACGAAATAATTTGGATTAAGCTCTCGAAAACAACTTTGATGAATAAATATAACAGAAGTAAATAAATAATATTATAATGTTCACGAAAAAAGAAGAATTATACTCTCGGGCAACCATGTTCAACTCTACAACCCTGAGAATATATTCACTAACCTTCCAATTCTAAAATTAGTAGCGTGCACATACTGGGTCTATTTACAAGACCATCGTAAATTTTGGTATTCATTAAGCCCTCTTGTTAACGAGTTCTCATCACTCGTATACTTAGCGATAGTGCGTTTGTCGACACGGCATTAAGGCCTACTTGAACTCGCTGTTGTCTGAATATGCCAAGAATAATAACCAAAGTGCGCGATTATCAAGCAAACAGTGCATAACAAACTTGTATGATATTTTTAAAACAACTCCAGTTTGCTAAGATACTTTGTAACCATCCCATTTCCCCCTACGTTTTGTTATCTTTAAATTTCCCCATATGTGCACAAATTAAGAAAAATTTGTCTAACATAAAAATGTGTCTTTTACAAATAAAATGTTATAAAAATCCATTACTAGCTATTATTCAGATGGAAATATCAACGTTTATACGAAGTAGTTACATTAGGTAGAGTTATAAATCTTTCACGAGTGAAATGTTATTAATAAAGTACTTATATTTAAATTTTGTATTATCTTAGATCTACACTTAAACAATGAATACAACTTAATTATATATATCGTCGGATAAACAAATTTTTATAATATGGAAATGCTTATTTTAAGTAAAAATTGTTAAAATGTTAGAAAAATTTATTTCGTACATAAGTTTCATCTATAAAAATGTTGTGTAGGAATCATTAATTACATCGTTTATGATACCAAAGCCCGTTACTAGGATTTTTCCCGTGTCCATAACATATATAACCTGTATTGTGTTAAACCGTTAACAAATAAATTGTCATTTTACGTACAAACAAATGATAATACCTCTGGGGGAAAAAAAAGATTAAAGCATTAGAAGCAAAACGCATATGGCCCATTTATGGTTTACATTCGGCTGTCAAGCCGGCAAACAGTTGACCAACTTCTGGCATGCACCCGGCACCATTGCTGGTCCTGAAGTGGTGCTATTAACTAGCAATACTCTGCTCATAACTGGCCTAGGCGGGTGAACACAAATGGCACAAGCATGGCCCAAATGCTTACAACAGTAACGACCCATCGGTGAAAAATTTCAGTCATCAAATGGCCCACTGATGGCTAGCCATGCTTTCACTGTATGTCTAGCACTATTCTTAAAAGTGATTATTTTTACAATCAATATAAACTTTTTTTTCCTTTTAAATTTCTTTAACTTCCCAACTAAACACGTTACACTACATGAAATCTTATGCTTACCAGAAAACTGGAGGAAATCGAACCTACGACCTTTGCAGTGACAGTCCAGCATGCTAAACATTACACCACAATGTATTCTTGCAATTAGATGAACTAATTTATAAGACATGAGTACTCGAGTATAATATTCATAATACTATAACATAAAATATACCAGTTATTACATAGCGCTTAAAATTTACCATGCGAACAAATAAATTTTTAAAAAGATGCACACAAACAAAATAAAATACTGTCGTTGAGAGAAATCTTCCTACATGAATCGCGGTATCAATAAAAAAAAACATGCCTTTAGTGTAATCTTTCGCATTATTTATGTTACATGGATGCTATCCGTCTGTTTTGAAATGCAGTTGTCAATAAGAATATTTTAGTGATGTGAAAAAACAAAAGCCCTTTAATGTTAATTTTCTAAAGATGGTTGTATATTCTTTGTTTTAAACTATCATTTTAACTATATACAGTAATACATGTAAAACATTAAATATATGTCAACTTATTCAATACAAGTCACGAAGTCATAACTAATACTGTATTTACAGCATTTTGCCATATATACTTCCATTACTAAATATTTACAAATGATTTACTCATTGTAACATATGATCTATTATTATATTAGACAAAAAATATACACATGTTTCCTGTGTGTGTGTGTGTGTGTGCGTGTGTGTAGTTTGAAGAAGCTATCTGCGAAGAGTGGGAGCCATAAAAATTGCCATAATAAGCCAAATTGCACCAGCAATGGTCCATCGATGTATCACTTCACGGCCATTAAACAGCCTATAGATGGCTGCCCATACCTTTACCAGCAATAAGTATAGGTTATGTGCGGCCATTTCTGGAATATAGTTAGTAAGCCATTTATGGGCCATTAATAGGTCACCTACTCTCAACCATCAGTTTCATTTCCATCAACATTCCGTCAATGGGCCATAAATGGTATGCCACATGTCTTAGTGCCAGTAGTTAACGATACATGGGCCAGTAGTGTAGATGCGTAAGTTTTCTGGGCCAGCAGTAATCAAACAAAGCCATCAGTAAAACCACAGTCAGCAGACTGTCTCTTAAGTGCGCGAAACACTATAGTGAAGTGCCATCAATGGCCCAAAAATTGATAAGTTAAGTGCTGCCAGTGCTGGAATACAGTTGGCAAGCCATTTGTGGATCATTAGCGGTACACCCACTCTTGGCCATCAGCTTCATTTCCATCAACGTCCCATTAACATGCCATTGATGGCACGCTAAGTTTCCTGTAGCCAGCAATCTGCCATAACAGGGCCATTAGTGTAAATCCATAAGGGTTCAGTGCCAGCAGTCATCCAGCAGTGGCAGCAGTAAAAAAACCTCAGTCGGCTGACTGTGGCTTGCTACGTGGGCAGTTTCGAAAGGAGTGACTGTTTCAGCATTGGTGTGTGCGTGTATATATATATATATATATATATATATATCGTCAGCATACCTATCGAGTGCGAGAGGCCAAAAAAAGAAAGAACAAGATATTTGTGTGAATAATACATCTATAGTAGCATCTATACATTTTAACATTCCCTGTTGTTTACTATTGCTTTACAATTTAAATTAATGCATACTTCTAACTTAGATTTCGTAGCCTTCGTTCGCCGGAAATATGAAGATTAATCCATGCTACAATATTACATAAGTAGGGCACCTTTAACGTGTTTTTTTGTTGTTGCCGTTGATGTTTCTGTCTTATCTAGGCAGAATAATCAAAGATCAGCCTTACACACTAACCTAATTCTGAACTTACACAAAAACCGCAGGACATGAAAACACCGTATTTTTTGGTTCGGAATTCAAGACACTTCTCACCTTAATTCCCAGCCCCAAATTTCTGCGCTTCAGGGGTGAGTTTTTATACTAATTTCCGTGAGAACGAGAGGAAAATGTTGCGGTGGTATTCAGGCACTAATTCAAGAGTGATTGCCTCCCTCACCCCATAAAACACCTAAAACAAAGGAAAATAATTCAAACAACACACTGAAATAATAAATTGTCAATCACTCTAAAGGATGCAGCACATTACTCACACCAGTGGTGGAAGCGAAGACAATGTGGAGGAAACTGACGCCTGCTCAATTTTCGTTTTCAAATTCATTCGGTAGGTTTTGAGTGAGTAGGATGTGGGATACTAGGATGTGGAATAAGTCAAAATGAAACTAAGTTTATCTATAGAGTGTGACATATGTGCTCCTGCTAGTTGGGACCGTGCACGCCGACTGGGATGAGTGATTTAAGTTTGTGCGCTTTTTTCGAAAAATGTTTACGGAATAATAAATACTGCACTGTTACTGTGAATTGGATTAAGTTTTCTGTTCTCAAGTTTAGTAGACGCGGGGATTTTTCGTGACAAAAACTGATCACCTTTTTACTCATGCTCCAGGTTAGACAGTTTCTTGAGTCCCTAGTACAGAACTTATTATTCACTGTTTGTTTGTCTGTTTACCTTCAAGCTCTAGGGAAATGCGTGTATACGTTACGTTTGTGTTTGTGTACCATGAAACCACTGCATGAAAAACTTTACTCAAATTATATAAATGCTGTCAGTTGCATAACTTCAAATCAAGAAAGCATTTGGGTTTATTTGTTTTAATTTTGTATAAACCTAAATAGTTATGTATAACTTCTCGAAATTGTTTGTATAAAAATATTGGCATACTCATCGCTGACTTTTTACTATGCAAACCCTGAATTATAATCATATTTGTTACAAAACTATTAGGCCTGTTTACAGTGAGAATAATGAGTAGTATACGTATCACTGACCTGGACTCGTAAAAATCATTCCATCCTAATTGTACGATAACGAAACATATACGGACACGGATTAACAGGATTAGCTTTACCAAACATTAACCATTACAAATAGAAATAGGTTTAAAAAGAGTCATTGTCTTTTTACGACAAGAAACAACAAAGGAGATTATAATTTACCCTGTAAGGCATGCTGTAAAATGTACGTGTCGTTAACGTGTCGGTATAAAATGATGTAATAATAATTTTTAATGAAAATATTAATATTCAACGTTTTCAATTTACTACTGTTACAGTTCAGTATGCCACTCAGTAAGACACGTTGCGAGCGTTCCTATAACTTATCAAGCTAACGTGAGTGGAAAGAGAGGCCGCGGATGTGTAGTGGTCAGACTACTTATCACCACAGCGAACCAGGTTGATTAATGCGTGTTCACTGCCGAGTTTCTCATGTGGGTAATGTGGCGGACGTTGCTGATGCCAGGTTGGTTTATCTCGGGGTGCTTCAATATCTCCCAGAACTGCATTTTGTGGCTGCTCCATACGCATCTCACTTCACCTCATCAGTTCTGCTGATCTCCCGTGGCGCAGTCGGTTTGTGCGCTGCCGATCTAGGGTGCGGGAGATTCTGGGTTAGAATCCTAGGTGAGGCACGTGTGTTAGCTTAAGTTAGGTAACAAGTTAGTTTGTAAGCTGCCCACTGCAACATAACACCGGAGGACGTTAATAAGCCCTTTCCAATCAATCAATCTCATCAGCCCTAAAAACCTGAGCCATTAAGCGCCGTCGATAACTCTCACTATCACTATGATTTGAAAAATAATTCGAGTAAATATCTGACGAATACGTATTTAACCAGACCAATACATGGGGTAACACGACGGGAACTGCGATGCAACTTCTGCAGGCTGATCGATTCCGACACTGTAACATGTAACTTTTGAAAAAATCACTGATTCTACCTGCATATATTTTAACGGACGCACTGAGTGGCATGTGACCAGTAAAGTTGACAACGATGCATGGGAGGTAGTTCCTTGTCTTAAAGTCGTATAAAAAGTGTTAGGTAACCATTTGTAATAACTTAAATAACTTCTTTCGCTTTCTGTTTTTTAAAATGCACCGAGGTGTAAAAATCAGCAGTTTTGTAATATAATTGCTTTTCTAATTATTTCAGAATATTTCATTTGACCGACGCATGAATAAAGTGATGAGGCCCATGGCAATGTTAATTTTACATAAGGTGGAAGAATACACAACGTGCATACAAGTAGATCTTAGGCAGGGCTTTCAAAAGTGCTCATTTTACCGTGAATATCCTATAATAACAAGATTGATATAAATGTCTTGTTCGATTGGGTATATGTAGACGCATCGAGCAACACAGGTGGGGGCCCGTAGCGACTGGCGGTCATTTTGGGCGTGGGAAAAATTTCCAGGCAGTACATATAGCGACTCCGACGTGCAAGTATACTGATTTTGCTGCCAAAAAAAAATATATCGTACATATCTGTCAACTTAGGCCATAAAAGACAAGAATCGACTTTGTTACATTCAAATTACTCCCATATCCCAAATAAAATATTATCCTCTAACACAAACTTATGCACGTATAACTGAATGCCGTGTTGCCGAAACAGCCACACTCAAATATTTTTTTCTTCGAGATAAACACCCCCTTCCCTCCCTGAAACTTACATCTGTATCCGTATCTGGTGGCATTTCTGCCGTATTGTTAGTGATGTTAGACACTGCAGCATGTATTTTCCTTTTTCGTTCATTGCAGGATTTATCGTCATATATGTAAAATCACTATTATCATTCAAATGTAACCAGTAGGAGGGGAGGGTGGCAGGAGGGCTGTCACCCCTCCAATTTTAGCCAGTAGGGGGGTTTACCCTTCTCCCCCCCTTTCGGGGTTGTTAGCCACTAGTTCAGTTTGTAATAGGTGTCATTTTTGGTAACTTCTGGCCTCATTACTTCCCATATATAATGGTATTTTTTGTTATTTTATTTGGTTTTGTTAAAATTTTAATACATGCTTAATTTAGAATGTCCCGTTTTTTAGGATGATTTTATAATTTGCATTGACTTTTCAAACAGACATTCAGCACTGTATTATGTTATACAAATGTTTGTTAATCGTAATGTTTAAAAACCTTGTATCATAAACGAAAATGTTATATTCGTGCATAACTTCTCGCACAAACATCAACACACATTGATACAGATATTTTTGACCAATATTTTTTTAATGAACATGGCGGGGTTAAAGCATATTTGAACCTCCATCCCCCTTCCCTTTCCTCCACCCTCTGGAAACTATAATTCGGTGTCTGTGATAAATGATGACAGAACATTTATAGCTTATTTTTTATTTAGCACACGGGTATATTTATTATAAGGAAAGAAAATACAGATGTTGAATTTTGTCTTAGCTTACTCAAATATTTCTGTAGTTATAATTGCATGCATCCCTGATATTAATATAAAAAAAATCATGCTCATCTTGTCACCCATGTCGTCTGAGATGGTAATAGTAGTACAACTAACGCCTCTTTCGGATGCCGAATTTCGCTCCTGTACACTTCCCGTCATAGTACAAGAGCCAGTGAGAGATCGACTTACACCCATCTGATAACCAGATGAGACATATTTTTTTTTTTAATTTTATTAATTAATGAACACACCTATGATAGCTTGCCTATTGCAAAGCTGTCATGACTATTTTTAATTAAATTAATTTTAATTACTTTTTTCATCACCTTCTCTTTATTGATAACCAACCAAATTTAATCCCAAATGTTAATTTTCTATATGGAGAATATGCGAAGGTAGGCTTGCTTACTTATTTCCGGTCATACCTACCTGGCAAGCAGGTATGAACAGGTAAATCAATATAGGTAACTACACCGAGCTGATAACCAATCGAAATTGGTATCAAAATAAATATTATTTAATAACAAATATAATGGTATAGGCTTGCCTGCGAAAAATCGGTCATAGAATATTATTGCCGTGCGTTAAAGTTTTAAAATCGGAGCAATTAAATATGTGCGAGAGAGAGAGTAGAGCGCCCGAAGTCTGTGAGATAGAAGAGGATACAACATAGCAGCTGTGCGAGACGTGTCCGTTGAATGTACCCGAGTGCGCATGCTCTTTTACATGCGATTAAGGGAGACAACGTTTATTTACTGTCTAAAATGAATTTGGAGTCGCGAATAATAAACTTTATTTCGAATATAATCATCACATTAATATAAAATAAATTTATTGATAGGTATATAATAATCATTAATGCAGAAATTAACAGACATCAGACAAATTAAAAAAAAAAAATTAATAAAAAAATTATAGTGAGAAATTTTTTTTTAGAAATTTTGTCACATTTCGAAATTTCAAGAAGATACAAGCATAATTTTTTTAAAAACATGTTTAGGTTATAATTTATTTTTCATATTAATCCAACATATTTTTAAAGTCTACTAATTTCAGATTAATTAATTAAATAAATACATAAAAAACTATGCATACAGAATTATTTAAAGTGAATATTAAGTTCGAAAATGTAAGTAGAGTAAAAGCAAAATAATTAATAAACACAGAAAAATTATATTTCATACATTATGATATAAAAAACGTTTATTACAAAACTAAATAGAATACATAGGAAAATCACATTATAAAATTCTTAATCATTACTCATTATTAAATTTGTTAAATTCAGCAAAAGAATTAAATTTTGGACATTAATAATATGATTGATCGATATAAGAAAAAGAAATTGTTATGTAATTAAAATTTTCATTCACATTCAGTTTATTAATTAATAATCATAGCTTTTACGAAAATTAAACTTACAGATAAATACTTTTCATTTTAATTTGAAATTATCAACGTAATTACGATGGCAAGAAAATTATAATTACAAATTAAAATATTTAAAACTTGAGAAATCATTATTTGTTCTTCATATAAAATTTTTGACGAAAAAAAATTTTCAGAGAGGCTATTCATTTAGGATTATTGATTTAAACAAATATTTTTACTTACTTCATGATTTCTGACAAAATTATCAAATTCTTCTTTGTATTTATTACTTAAAGCGGTAACATTATTATAACACGTGGAGTGATAACCAACAAAATCCAACGATTCTTTGGTTAGCTCAATATCTCCATACTTAAAGTTCCGTTTTTTACGAAAAGCCAATTTTAGTGAGCACACTTCGAATAACTGATCGTCAAAATCAATAACTGATTTTTTTGAATCACACGAAAAACACTTTTTACTCATGTTTTTTACAGCACAATTAACAATAACATGGAACACGTGTTGTCTCAAGATGATTTTTGACAGTAAATAAACGTTGTCTCCCTTAATCGCATGTAAAAGAGCATGCGCACTCGGGTACATTCAACGGACACGTCTCGCACAGCTGCTATGTTGTATCCTCTTCTATCGCACAGACTTCGGGCGCTCTACTCTCTCTCTCGCACATATTTAATTGCTCCGATTTTAAAACTTTAACGCACGGCAATAATATTCTATGACCGATTTTTCGCAGTCAAGCCTATACCATTATATTTGTTATTAAATAATATTTATTTTGATACCAATTTCGATTGGTTATCAGCTCGGTGTAGTTACCTATATTGATTTACCTGTTCATACCTGCTTGCCAGGTAGGTATGACCGGAAATAAGTAAGCAAGCCTACCTTCGCATATTCTCCATATAGAAAATTAGCATTTGGGACTAAATTTGGTTGGTTATCAATAAAGAGAAGGTGATGAAAAAAAGTAATTAAAATTAATTTAATTAAAAATAGTCATGACAGCTTTGCAATAGGCAAGCTATCATAGGTGTGTTCATTAATTAATAAAATTTAAAAAAAAATATGTCTCATCTGGTTATCAGATGGGTGTAAGTCGATCGCTCACCGGCTCTTAGACTATTAGAATAAATGAGCGATGGAAAAAGTTCAAGTTCCCTTCGGCAATCTTCGGCATTAGACGAGGTGTATAGCCTTGGCTCATAGGCAACCAGCTTCATAGAACTATCCGGCCAATCGTTCAGCGTTTGAACTGAGCCAAGAAGCTCTTTAGCTTCTATTGGAGCATCATTCTGACATCAGCTTCTCCAAGTGAATATAATCCATTTAATTGGATGAAGTATCTCATACTGCGATTTATGAAGTTAATGCAAAAACGTTATATCTCACACAAACTCCACACTGGAAGTCCGTGTCTCACGCGCAAACAGGTAACACTTAGGGAAATAAACAACCAATTATAAAGGCGAGCTGAGCTACAGTGTTGTGCAACACAGCTTGTCCTAAAATATTTTAAGGGAATTACCTCACATGAATGTTCGTGAGACGTGTAAGCAGACAGCGGAAAGAAAAGCAGCCATACATGCGTGCTAAGCAACAATATTGTGTAACATAGATTGTCCTGAGATATTTTAGCTGAATTTACTCCCATGATATTCACACTGAATGTTTGTGAGTCGTACAAGGATATAGCAGAAAGAAAACCAGTGATAAATGCGTGCTAAGCGACAGTATTGTGCAACATAGCTTGTTCTGGAATATTTTAACGGGATTACCTCACATGAGCACCACACTAAACGTTCGCGAGTCGTGCAAGTAGGTAACACTTAGCAAAAAAAAAATCATAAAGGCGAGCAGAGCTACAGTATTGTGCAATATAGCTTGTCTCGAGGTATGTACCCGATATTCGATGCTTCAAACAATGAAACAGTAACCGTATATGAAATGACTATAATTACAGATAACTGTAAAAGAGAAATGCATAATTCCTCTGTTATTTATTAAAATAAACACTATTCTATGTGAGATGTTAAGTAGTTATAATATTTATCTTTTATTATCACTACACAGAAATGAATTTCTTGCTGTCGTACGCATTTGCGAAGCCGAATATCACACTTTAGATGAATATATGCCTATATTCGTCAGTAACTCAAGCCACTGAACATTAATGAACACTCGACACATGTTGCAGATGTAAATATTGTATGTTCACATCAAAAATGTTTCTCTCTTGTAACTAGCTACTGCCTGCATGAAAATTAAAGTCCTATTTAACCGGACCAATTTCTACGCTGTCAAATAAAATCCTTACGTAGGTTTGTTTTGTATTAACTACTGTAGCCGGCAGACGTCTGTACACGTCTGAGCGCGTGGCGGGGGGGGGGGGGGGAGGCAGGTGATATGCACACGCAGGTTTGGCCGTAGTATCGATTATTGCAATATTTGCGACTGGCTCAGGTATACGTAAGGCAATGGAGGGCGAAGGACGTTCGCAGAGGTACAGGAGATTTATCCTCAGTGTTACAAAATTGCACAGATCATAAAAATATTATACAACTGGAATACAACTAATTTTTTAACACTGGGTACAATTTCGCGTCAATAATTTATACGTACAGTTTATCAGATTATAACAAAACAGTAATTTCAGGTCAGTGCTTTCCTTTTGAAACTATAGAAAAGGTTTTATACCTTTATTTGCACAAAGTCGCGAAAATGAGTATTTTTACTCAAAGTAGGCTGACCCGCAATATAAATATGGTATAGCCAACACACAGTGTTTATAAAACAAAACGTAAAACTATAAAATTATAATCTACAGCATAATGTTCATCTACTTCACAAATTCTACCCAATTAATTTGTGTGTAAGCATTCTTGCCGTGGTAAATGGTAGTTTATGTGAAATTGTGCTCTACATACGCCTGGGCGTTCAAATTAAAAATCTCACGAAAATCACAGTAAACAATTGGAGTTTATATAGAAAGGTGTTAATTATCTTGTCGGTTTATGTATTGTTTCTGGAATTCCGATTCACGTGCAAAATTAATTCCACTTGTACAGATGTTCTTTCAAATATTGCTGGCTTTAGCAGACGGTGTATTCAATATAAAAATATTGCTGTAGCATTTATGATACAGGTATTTGTACTAACTTAATAGACCGTAAGAAACGTTTGTCTATAATTCATGACAGTGAATGTTATTCCAAATGCAATGTTCATTAAGAGAAAATATTTTCTTGATTATGAAACCAAGAATGTGCAAATGTGTAATCCTATTTTAAAGGCATTAGAAAGTAAAGCGTTAGCAGTATAAAATTATACGCCTGTCAAATTATTAGACAAACAGATTAGAAACTAACGCTATCTTTATAGTAATAAGTAAATTAGTATTGTTGTTGTTCAAGTTTAGGCCACACATATTTACTCAAGAAGTTGTAGGTTCGATTTCTGATTGTAATGTATTAATTTAAATATAATCTTTGTATTATGTTTGACGTATAGAGAAATTTATGTATGAAAGTATGTTATATATTAATTTAGATTCTCAATTTACAAATGTGACTGAAATACAAGTTTGACTGTAATGTTAAATATCTATATATTGCAAACCCACTTAGTAGGATAATATATTCATTACAAGAAAAGGCAAGTATTCTTTTGGTTACTAGTTTTCAAGGTTTAACTTGCAAAAGTACCATAAAAAGCACACACATTTCCAGGTTTACAACACTAATGTTTTTATTCCGTGACAACGTTTTTCTCGTAGTTCTCCTATTGGAAGTGACATTTCCCAAGAAAGGTTGACTCCTACGGACAAGCATAAGTCACACCCTTGCTCTACCCGGGATTCGAAACCGGAACCACTCACGCTCAACACATAACCGACTGCGCCACAGTGGGCAGCCAATAGGTCAATCAGAACACTGTCAGTGATTATAAGAACTTATTTTACGTGACCGAAAAACTGCTTATTTCATTGGAGATAATTTCTAAGTTACAATTGAAATAATATATTAATTAATTGTTCCACATTGTAACTATAATTCACTACCACGTTGGTTAGTATTCGCTTGTCTATATTTGCACTAAGTTAAATGCAGAAACTGCAGGCAAAATTTTGAACATTGTTTTAAAACATCTAAAGTTTAGTTTAACCTTCATTCATCCCTTTTTTCTTTGGAATAAAAAAATTGAAAATATAATATATCTTTATCCTTTTCTCATTTCTATTTTGTGTTATTGTCTAGCAGTGATTGCGCTAAATATTCCTTTATCACTTAATATAGCATAATTATAATGAAAATTTTTTTAGATTTATTATTCATTATTTGAATTAATTTATTCACTGCCCCGTATTGTGATTGATGATTTCAGCAAGAGACACAATTCAAGAATTCTATGTCATCAAAAATATCGTGCCAACAACTATGGATATGTTACGAAATTACATTCGGCATTGGTCAAATATATGACAGCTCTGTTTTTTTACGAATTTGTATGTTATTATTTGTATGGTTTTTGGATTTTTTGGAAGTAAAACTGCTATGCTGTAAAATGTGTTCAAGTTGGCTTAGCATTATGCTGTCCCTAGCCCCTCAATGTTTGCAAATTTAGTGAACCAATTTTGTCTTGAGTAATGTATTCCCGTTGAGATATTTATAACGCCGCGCCGTAAACCTTCAGATCAAATATTTATATCCTCCACTCACGGCCATTTTAATGGTGAAAGATATGATGACAATGTGGAAAAGGAACAAATACTCTGTTGATGCATCAAACCCCAGAGAGCATTCCATCTCCATCGCTGTTATTTTTATCTAACGTGATTTTAATTCGATACTATTTAATATTTGAACAGAAAAATTGGACTCAATTTAAAAGAATAGCAATTAAATTCTATCGAAGAATACACGCATAAGGTAAAGAAATCCTCCAGCACACACTGTCACAAGAGCACTGCTACCTGTTGTCGCCAGTAAAAAGTCTCCATGTCCGGTTTTGCATTTGCTGTTACTCAAGACAAAATTCCGAATGTTTTTATGTCCGCGCGAATACTGCTGGGACGCAGTCTTGCCGCTTAGCTAGAGACCGGACCATGCCGAGCCGTAGTGTAGGGAGTAAGAGGGGACTCGCGAGCACAGAAGTTTGCCGGTACTAGTGATAAGTCTATATTGGTAGCCATTTTGGAAGACAAGCGCTACCTCAAATACAATGCTTAAATAGCATTTCTCGGAAATTGTTGAACCGATTTGGTATCAGTGAAAGTAATAGGAACGTCAAAAAGCTCTATATAATTATATGTCTAATATAGCAACTACTAAGTACTGAATTTTGATGCATTTCTTCAAGTAAAGCTACGAACGATATAATGACTAAATAGTAGTATACAAATGGGCAATCTAAGAGGGGTTCGAATCTGCGCACATGGGTACTAGGTGACCCCATCTTTGTTGACGACACACGGGAATAATTGCCCATTTTTGCTGTTTTTCCCCCAAAAAATTCTCATTTTCCTTATCCCCCGCGGTGCCCATTTTGGATCCCAAACTCCTGCTTTGTAAATCCGATACCAGGGTGTTGGAACCCTGTCACCTAGCGTACTGGTGGGTGCCGAGTCTCATGCTCTGTCATTCCTTTTGGGATCTGTCGACCTAGCGCCGTAATGCGGTGCCGAATACCAGCATTCGCTTACATGCTCGCTAGACCTAAGCGCACATATAAGCATAGTTGACTGTAATTTCCGAACCGAAAAATATATAATTGTGAAATTCATAAACCAGGCCGCACCCCCGACGATGACAAGAGTCGCAGCCAAGTATACCCCATGTCTACTTATAAGCACAGTTGTCTGTAATTTCCCAACCATGTGAGATATAGTTGCCAAATTCATAACATAGGCATCATCCACGATGGTGAGAAGGGTCGCAGTCCAAGTATAAACTATGTCTACTTACAAGCATAGTTAGCTGTAAGTTCCCAACAACAAAGAATATAGTTGTCAATTTCATAACATAGGCAACATTTGCGACGATAAGAAGGCTCGCAGGTTCAATTATACCCTATGTGTAATTATAAGTATAGTTGGCTGTAATATCGGAACTATATAAGATATAGTTGCCAAATTCATAACATAGGCAACATTTGCGACGATAAGAAGGCTCGCAGGCCATGTACACCTCATGTCGGCTTATAAGCATAGTTGGCTGTAATTTCGGAAACATGCATGATAAAGTTGTCAAATTCATAACATAGGATTTATCCAAGACGACAATAAGGGTCGCATGGTCACATATTCCCTACATCTACTTATAAGCATAGATGACTTTCATTTCCGAATTCTGTAAGATAAAGTCGGCAAATTCATAACATAGGCATTATTCACGGCCACGAGAATGGTCACAGGGCCAAGTATGCCCATGTCTAATTATAAGCATAATCGGCTGTAATTTCCGAACCATGTAAGATGTAGTTGTCAAATTCATAACATATGCATCATTAATGCAACAAGAAGGGTCGTAGGGTCAAATATACCCTATGTCTAATTATAAGCATAGTTAGCTGTTACTTCCATACTGTTTAAGATATAGCTGTCAAATTCACAACACAGGCCTCACCCCTGATGATGATAAAGGTCACAGAGCCAAGTAAGGAGTCGATATTATCTGTAGGAAATCAATTTCTTCATTTATGTTTGGTCCTTCGCCAATAATACTAAATTTATCAGCTGTCTTGCTGGTGTCTCATATAATAAATCAAAATATAATAAAAGGTAATCTATTGACAAACAAAAGGCTAACTCTCGCACAAAATTACATGTCTGTGTTTTATTGTTCATATTCGTGTTTTTATACACCTCTGTGTTTGCACGGTCATGCGAAGGGTAACAAAATTAAACAGCATCAGAAGATTTGATGGCCGGTTTGGGTATTCAGCGTGCCTCTCTATTGCCACAGAGTTTCTTTCTGATTGCCCATGTATTTATAGCCCTGAATTTCGTCAAGTGATCAGTTGAGAACCTTATTGCATTTTCGGATATGCCTTATAGTCTCCTCCCTTTTTGAACAGATGTCCTCTTACAACACACACATTTCGCAAACCTTGGGTCCCAATTCGACTCTGGGCGTGCGTACCTTCTATGTCACAGGCAAATACAACCAATTTAATTCACATTATTGTGTAGCGATGTCTCGCCAGTTCCAGAAGATTCAAGGAAGTGAAACGTCATTCTGTAACGATGTTTCACCACAGCCAATAGGTTTGGGAGAGAGTCATAGGCCTTGTTGTGGCGGCAGGTTTTTCCGCTGCTGAAGCAGACCGATGTTACAGTGTTCCAGAGAGCACTGCGAGTCGATGGGTATGACAGTTCTGGGATATGGGTGACATGATGCGTCGCAGAGGAACGGGTTCATGGAGGCTGTAGACTGCAGCTTACTACAATCGTCTTATAACCCAGGCACAGATGACTCCTTTCAAGTGCGTCAGTCAGCTAAAACATGCCAAGCACTTTCCTGGTAGCTCGAGTACCGTTCTGAGGTGCTTGACGGCGACAGGACTGAAATCCCGGCGTGCTTCAAGGAAACAAAATCTCAAAAATGAGCACAGTATTTATCGACTCATTTTTGCCAAGGAAAACATTGACCGTGACTGGTCAGGTGTTGTCTCCTCCGATGAGTGTGTGTTTTCCTCGGATAATGATGGCCAATGCCTGTCTTCAGACCGCGTGGGACCCGACACAATCGGGAATATATGAGCGAGTGATCGCGCAATGTATATGGATCCATTGTGTGTTGGGGATGGATGAGTGCACGCGGGATAGGCGTGTTGCACATAACCGATGATCGAGGTCCGAGTACATTCGGCCTCAATGGCGAGCAGTATTAGCATATTGTACAGAATATTATGATTCCCACAGTGCGAGTTTTGTATGCCAATGGTGTGCTGCGCTTCCAGCAGGACCATTCTCTGATACACACTTCTTGGTCGGATCAAGAATGGTTCGTAATGCAAGAGTAACTAGAGCTCGTAGATTGGCCTCCTTAGAGAGCCGACTTAAATCCACCTGAAAATTTTTGTTCGGAGACGAAGCGCTTGATGGCGCAAACTGGCCTGATCCACAGCCAGCTAATAAAGATGCTCTCTGGGAGCTAGTAGCGGACACTATGCTACTTCTCTGGTCGCCTCTCTACCACGACGATTGCGGCAGGTGTTTGAGATAGAGGGATACTGGCCCTCGTATTGAGGTTACAACACCGGCCCTTTTCAGGGCCAAATAAACACACTTGTAAAAAACGTGACACCTAAAACCAATGGTACACAATGTGGCATAATGCCCACATTGACATACAAACAGAAATAGCGATGTGGTTTCGAACCCGAAACAGAAGGCATCAGAACCATACACGCGAGGCCATCTTTGTTTTGTTACATGTGTTTTATTATGGATGCAAACATATGCTTACAAATAAAATACATTACATGATACTGTAACATTTTGTATTACAACGAAACAAAATAATATAACCAGTAGGAACGAGATTCAATGTCAAACTGCAGAAACCTAATGTTATTCTGTGAAAGGGAAATGCCATTTCTTCGGCAAGTTCGACAACCAAGCACACATTGCGATTAGCAGACAGCTGACAGCATGGACTGACAACATAATATAATTCCGGTTCAAGTTCAAGTCCGGTCTTTACTGATATTTATTTGTCCAATTCTGTATTTCATTCCAGGAGAATTAAAATAACATTGAACTATTTATAGAACTGTTATTATTTACTGCGCGATTTCACTCAGTCTGGTATTTTTAGTCTGACGAATAAAGTTCTAATTCAAGTCCACGAATTGCCTTGAACTTTAAGAAAATGTGCGATTTCATTTCCCGTTCACTGCAGAGGAAAAATAAAAGGACTGTTTCTCGAATTATATCTCGTATTTCATTATGTTATTATAGTCTGACATTTTCGATTCAAGGTAGACAATTCCAAGACACGTTCACGACTTACCATGAACTAAAATTATGTTCACAGTTGCATTTCTAGTTCATTGAAGTTTAAATATGAATTAACTGTATCTCGAACTATATCTCGTATTTCCTTGTGTCGTTCTAGACCGACATTTATAATTCGAAGTGGAAATTTCCTATCTATGTTTACTACCTGACTTGAATAAACATAATGTTTCATTTTTCATTTCCAGTTCAGTAAATAGGAAACACTAAAGAACTGCACCTCGAATTGTATTTCGTATTTCTTTATTTTGTTCAATTACTACATTTTTAATCTGAGTATCAAAGGCCAGCTGATATTCACAGAATCATAGAAATATATGATAAGTTCTGGTGGAAGATTCAGGAATTTTGATTTTGGAGTTAATTGACCACGGCTCATATTCAATCAATTCCTCTATACAACGGCCGTGGGGGCTAAGCGGTTAGAATAATCGCTTCCCACCTAGACGAACCAGGTTCAATCCCCGACTGTGTAACTTGATTTTCGCTTCTGGGAATTGTGCCGGTTGGTTTTCTCGGGGATCTCCCGTGTCCCCCGCCCTTGCGTTTCGACGCTTCTCAATTCTCGACGTTAAGAGCCGCCCAGATCTCTCAACTCAACTACAACGGCCATTTTTAATATTCTTAACTTTGAAAGGTAGCCACGATTATTTCCGCAAGCCGGCGAACATATGTGTTTTATAGGCACAGTGTTTACAAACTCGAAAAACTGTGTTTACCAGCCGATTTAAATGTTCTTATTTATTCATCAACGTACTTACATGTATAACATATATGACGCAGACGTGCTATATATGTTTATGGTTTTTGTGTAATAGATTTATCATTGCAAGTATTTAGTATCGATGGAATTAATTTGTTTTCATTTAGAAGTGTGCTAACGTGTGAAACAAATGCGAGGAGAACATTATGCCAACAATGCCTATTGAATTATAATTTAAATTAATTTGATTTTGTTTTGAATAGAGAAACAATGGGCAGACTAACTCACTGACATATTCTGCAGCATTCATTCCGCGAATATGGAAGAACAGTTGGATAACAAGTATCACCAAGGACAATAAAACTATTAAGGAATATCACTGAGAAACTAGGTTTAGGAATCTAGTAGTATAGGCGAATATCGAACATTTTACTAATGACGGTAATTTATATACATTTTTGAATTATATACTACATTTATATCTGCGAAGTCCTATTATAATTGATTGTTCGTAGAGTATATAAAATATTCCCCCACACAAATTTGCCACGCAGTGACATAAAACTGAAACTGAAATTGAACAAGAAGATGTCACCTTGGTTACACCTTTTTGTCAAGTCTTCACTTTGATCCCAGTGCGACACTCTAAATTTGGATTAGTGGTAAACTATTGATTCGCAGTGAAGTTCAACCACTCGAATCAGTGCGAAAGGGTTCAATTAATATCAATGAAAAACCAGTGATTGTTTCGGTGAAAAACTTTCACTTATTGAAGTAGTGACGTGAAACAATTTCACTGAGTGAATAGTTGACGACCGAATGCAGTGGCGAATTAAATACTGATTTTATTGGATTTAGCCAAAAAAAAGTATGTGAAATAAACATGCATACGATAGTTTAGTATTTATATTGAGCTATTTATTGTAATTTAAAGAAGTAGAAACAATATCTGAGGTGGCCGGGATTGAACACATACATAATTTACATTTAGCTTTCAGGCCTTTACCTTACCATCTGCGTTACCAGGTTAAGTTAAAAATGAAATCAAAATATATGTCTTATACTTCTTATCGAAATCGTTAATGTCTAAATTGTATGCCCTTACTTTTCGTATGTGGTTTTATTGGTACTGTTAGCATTGTTAAAACGAATAATATGTATGAATGCACTCTCTTCACCACATTATATGCAGTTTAAACCTTCAAACAGACCACTGTGGTGATTACATGAAAACGAAATGAAAGGCTGATTGTCCATATTACCTCGTAAAAAGGTGATTTGAAAGAATAAACGCTTTTAGACAAAAATTTTGTATTTGGTTTATTAGTTTATTCGTTTTTATTTCACTTGATACACATTGTTAAATGGACATTTTTAAACGTTGTTTAACAGCCTTTTATACATGCGGTTTAACTGATCTATCAGTCAAAAAACAAACCATTAAAAACAGTGAAAAAGTGACTGATGAATCAGTGGAAAACTTCACTGAATCAATACGTGAGGTAAATGTGGTATGTTTTCACTGAATCCTCAGTTTTTTTACTGAAGGACTTTTGAATCAGCCAGGTACTGCTGACTGGTTGTAACAGTGGCATTCTCCCTGATTCAGATTTAGAGCGTATTGCAGCATTTTGATAGTATAGGCTATTAACGGTATAAAGAGCACTTCTGAATGCTCTACTTAAGATCTACTTGTGTGCATGATGTGTGTTCTTCCGCCTTATATAATACTAGCATTGTTATGGGTCTCATCACTATATCCATGCGTCGGTAAAGTGAAACACCGAAATTATTAGAAAAGTTAATATTTTACCAATATGCTCATTTTTACACTCCGATGCATAAAAAAACAAGAAAGCGAAAGAAATAATTTAAATGATGAGAAATGGTTACCTAAAACTTTTTATTCCATGTTAAGATATGTAATTAATTCCCAGAAAATACGGAAAATACCGGTCAGAATCTGGCAGGTAAAAGTTAGCCGACAAACTCTGGCCAGCCGATACCGGCCCGTTGTCTTATGCCGGAAGCGGCCTGATGGAAATATGGACTGGCGGCTAACTGTTGGCCGACAGTGTCGGGTCTGCAAATGCTGGATGTTGTTACAATGCCGGGCCTATGACGGTTGGGTGTCGTTATGATGCAAGACCTGCGACGACTGGATGGCTGTATGTCGTTACAATGCCTGGCCTGCGACGGCTTGTTGGCGTTACGATGCCTGGCCTGCAGCGGTATGATGTACAAATAAGCTGTACAACAATGAAAAAATCCTTACCGTTTGGATTAAAAATTTTTGTATTAGTAATTTCTCCTTTACAATTATTCATTTCATTGACTTATCACCACATTATACGATATGAAAATGTTTTACTTGCAGAGCGTGTGACTCGACCATAAGAGCCCCTGAGTTAACAGTCCAGCATGCCAACCTATACACAATGGGGTTAGTTACTGATATACTCCGGTGATTTAAAATATACCATGACACAAATTATTATAAAGGAGAACATACATTTAATTACACTTTAACAAATAACTTTAATATGCAGATTATTTAGAAACTATTTCTTCAGAGGCTTGCAAACCAAATAGTTTTTGTTAGTTTTTAATATATATGTAGGATGGTTGTACCAATCAAAAAATTTTTTAAGTCAACAAATCCTATGGGCTAACAAGTGACACATATTTAATCACGAAAAAAAAAACATGCTAACAGTTAACACACGGTCTCAAAAAAGGCATCATGCCATTAACAGCAGGCTAACATCTTGCCTATTCATAACACTTTGCAAAAGTTTCTCTGCAAAAATGCATCATATTTATATCTTTATTATGATAAAAAGCCTTGTCTCGAAAACATAACGGGCCAGAATAAATAAGATCATATACAGTTTACCGAAAAGAAAAAGTGCTGTATGGGACTCGGCCCAGAAACATTAAAAAAATGTTTGCAGCATGTTTACTCTGCGGTATCATGCCGACATATTTTCGGTGATATCAAACTTTATCCTAAAAAATACAGCGGGCCATTGTCTTTTTTCTAACAGCTTGCAATGTGTCTCATAAAAGACATCACGCCGTTGTCAGATGGCTACCTTCTGGCATTGAAACGACAGTTGCTGACAGTACAGGTATCGGGCCGACACTTTGCCAACAGGTTGTGTTTGCTGGGCTTCCATTCATCGTCACCAACTTCATTGGACGCATGTTACTCAGGACGCCCTTTAAAATATATGCAGGTAGAGCAGTGATATTTTCTGAGGTTGATTTCAAAAGTGCTCACTTTATCGTGAACGAACTTTAAAATTAATGGAGCCCCAAATAACATCAGTATGGCTTCAATACCAGTTAAATATGCCCAGGCAGCGCTTCAGTGTAGTGAATCTGCCGCTCGTCCCTGCCGACCGCCACAGCAGACACGGCTATGAAGTGCTAGTAGTGCAACGTTGACACGTCAACAGTTTGTCAGTCATTAGGATGAGAAAAAAGAGGGGGGGGGGGGAGCGGCTAGAACGTTGAACATCGTCCTCTGCTTTTGTTGCTATAGTACTCAAGTGTCGCGTCTCCTACGAATTTTCCTGCCATAGAATTATTTTCATCTCAAATAGGAGTGCAAGAAAATAAAATTAAGGAATGTGAGAAACTGTAAAAGAACTGACGAAGTTCAATAATACAATTAATACCTTTTGCTGTGAGTAATTATGGTCTCCATTTAATTTTGCGCTTTAAATTTAAAAACCATAATCACACAGTACCGGAACAACAGAAAGTCATCAAATTATAAATACATATAAACATGGTGACTATCTTTTGTGGCGTGAGTAAATTCAGTGCCTTCAAAAACAGTATATTTTAAATTCATGCAAAAGTAAACTTGTAAGGTATGGCATTGGATAAATAAAAGTATTGGTTAGTGACACTTTGACATAACGAAACTAAACGTTGTTTAGAATCAATGGGATACGATGTAAGTTTAACCTGTGAACAACAAGTGAAGCACGTAAAGAAAATCCGCTATGGTATTATTTTAGAGAAACAGAGTTACCTGTAATACAACACACGCCATCTACAATATACACCACAGTTCTCGTATGGCAGTATTCGAACTGTGTTCATGTGTGTTCGTGATTCAGATGCAATGCCGGGGGACTGGCTGGTGCATTTCCCACTAAACCACCACATCCCATTCTTGAACAACCACAGAAAGAGCAGAATTTAATAAAATATATTTCAATCCGTAAAATTACCTCGAATAAAATTATTTATTTAAATTTCTGAATCTTTATACAGTTGGAAAATGTTGTTCAAATTAACCACTGAAATAATAATGGAAATTAGTATTGTAAACCCTTTTCGTTCCAGACAACAAACATTTTAAAAATAAACATTAAAATCTTAAACATAAAATTGCAATGCTTTGTTAGAAAATGAAATCAATTAGAGATACTTAATTTTAATTGCAATTGTTACTTTTAACAAACATTTTTCCTTAGGTGTACGATAAATTTAAGCACCAGTAATAAGAACACATTATATTCTGCAGTTTTATGTTAACAACACTAGTAGCCAAAAGTAATTATAACTATTATTTTATAGACCATGACATAACACATGTAAAACTGAGGGCTACATTTAACATCTGGCAAAAACGTGAGCAGGGTTGCCACAGGTCTGGAAAACCTGGAAAACAGGGAAATGTCGGTGAATTTAAAAACTGTACAGGAAACCAGGGAAATATGAGGGAATTTCAAACAAGTTAGCTAAATGTCAGCTAATTGTGGTATGCATGATATATTTGTCAGTTATTTCATCAATCGTGGACCATTGCATTATCATATAAAATTCTTTGAATGATTGTGGACTAAATGCTTAGGCATTTTTCTTTGCATTCTATGTAGTGATTAATTCTGTAAGATCAGAGAAGTATTTTCGTTTAAAAGTGTGTTATAAAGCAAGAAAGAGAAACAAAAATATTAGAAAAAGGTCAGAGAAAAAATATTATTTTGTCTGGAAATCAGGGAGATGTCAGAGAATTTTCCAATGGAAAATAGGTGGCAACACTGGTGATGTAAAACTACACAGTATTTTGTTCTGTCAAGCAGTAGCACAAATTGACACTTTAATATATATGTCACCATTTAAATACTCACTATTTTAGATATTGTAAACAAAGTGTTTGGGATAAACGTACATGAAGTAAATGTGCGTATTGAGTAATCCACAATTAAAAATCAAAGCCTGCGGCATACCGAGAAACACTTTCACAAAATTTTACTGCGTATAAACTTCCTAAATAAGTTTTTATATGTATTTCGTTCCAAAGTGATAGCTGCTTACCAAATGTAGGTTAAAAACTAACTATTCACCTATGGCTAAACTTACAATTATGTGCTTGGTGAAATTATTTACGTGTGATAATGAAGTTCTTGAAAGAATGTGGAAATTTATCTCTCGTTTTTAAATACAGCATTGAATAATGTTTAGGCTACAATTTTTTTAAGCATGTGGCAACATACGTATAGGTAAACTTTTAATTCTTATTAGTGGAGAACCACTTATTCGCAGTGAAATTAAACTGCTCAAATCAGTGAAAGTATATCCACTTAGAATCGGTGGAAAATCACTTATTGTTTCAGTGAAAAAATTTTGCTGATTGAATAAATTAAAACCGACTGAGTGCAGCGAATAAAATATTGTTTGTATTGAATTTAAGGACGTAATTTAAAAAAATGAACATATTTCCAACATTCGCTGTTTATATTTGGAATTTTACGTAATTTCGATACCGAAGTAACAAACATTTTGTGGTGTCCGGAATTTGAACATAAAGCATCCAGCTTATAGACCCCTATCTTACAAACAGTGCTACCAAGTGAACGTTTATGTCAAGAGGGATAATATACTACGTATTACAATTATTTTTAGAAAATATGTAGCTTTGAATTGTATACAATTTCTTTCCGGTTTAGTATCATTGTTAAAATTAAGAATTGTTAAAGCCCTAATGTGTATATACAGTGACGATCACAAATATTCAAACGTCCTGTTCCTTTCACGACGTCTGTACAATAAGCAATTATGTTGAAACACACGTATATGTTCAGCTGTATTTTGTATTCCATTTCATCAGATACAACAAATAAAACACAATCCTTATAAAAACAGAGCAATATAAATTAGACAAATGTAAATAAATGCATGTTTTCCGAATTATAAATGTACATACATTATACGACTTGTAACTGCCGAAGCTAACTAGCGGGTCTTTGCAGTTGTTCAAAAGTGTCGTGCGGCGCGATTATTATTCACTCTTTCGCATTAATTTTTAGCCTTCACATTCGCCTTCTATAATAACCGAAACTTGTTGTTCTTCATTTTCTTCTCGTAACTTTGTCATAAAAAATTTGGTTTTAGAGGTCCGCGGTCCGCAACCCAATAAACTAAACTTTCTGGGGAATATAAAATTATGCAGTGGTGCAAATTGGCTGTTTTATAGATATTAATAACACAGTGCTGTCAACATAGAAAAAAACGGAGACAGTCGTATCGCTTATACGCCATTTGTTGAACTATAATACTTATTTACTCTCGGAAAGTTATTGCATTTCCGAATAACCTCCTCTATATGCAATACGAGGAACTAGCAAATATTTGTGACATGCGGAAGTACGCAAACCACTTGTGTTGGATTGCTATCCTAGAGAATCCAGTACACAGCCATGTCTGAGTGGAAATTCCAAGAAGCGATAAGCGATTGAGTGACATGTCTTTATCCTCAGGTGACCTGGTTCGCGCGTCTTATTTCTCTCCTGCCCCTCAGAGGGAGGCACATAACGGTTGATTCCCTTGGCTGGTTGCCTACCTACAGGCATCATACACTTTCTGTATTTGTAAAACGCAATGCCATCTCTGGAGGCAGACTCACACTAAGTTTCTTATCCATTCGTCCTTAAGGCCATTTGAAACCGCAAAAGTAATCTATATTATAAAAATCTACTATCTTTGGATAGTAATATGTAGATGAATATTTACTTCGGGGATATTGTAACGATGCCATTTCTTGGGGAAGTCCTGAGCTTTATATATCGCACAATAACTGCAGTTCAGAATGACATAAACGTCTACAGACGAATCTACAGTGAAACAGTTGCCGTTTTGTATTTGTGTTGCGCGCATTTATGTTTAGATCGGAGTGTCAATTATTGCCATACATCTGTAATAAAAATTGTGGCGGCTTATTCGGTTGATTATAAAATTATCGGCAAAGAGGAAACTATAGCGAAATCAGCTTCTCTTTTCTATGTAAGAAGCTAAATGAAAGAGTAGTTTTTAAACTTCGAACAGGGTTAACGGAAGCTTTTTTTTTCTCAATTAGAATTTCTTTCTCAGAAGTTTGTCATGTGCAAACATATTAACTTGTTTCAGGTGAAATACTTTTCACAGGATGAAATATCTTGTAAAAATAACTTCGCAGCACAAATCTGCCTCTGGTCAGTGCAACCATTTTTGTTGATGACACAAATGCATTTCGTTTAGCATCACACATTTTATATGAAGATTTCCAACTGTACAAATATATTCTCAGTACAATTTAAACAAATAATTAACAGTGCAAAATAGCTAACATTTTTGTTTAATGATCACATGTAAGAAGGGCGCTGCTCAGAATGATTTTTATTCTTGAGCCGTCACCCACTACTGTAGTAGCGCCGGCGCTTTATCTTAGGACTCGGGTGCTCTGTCAATGTCGGGCCACTTCTCCCCGGGAAAGGAAACAATTAGACGGCTGTGGTACGGCGTGTGGGAGGGAGTGCCTGCAGATTAGTCTGCCCGCCTGCCAGCTACCTGTGGTTGGTACTTCGCAAGTCGTTCTGCCTCTCTCTTTCACTTGGGTAAGCGAAGCCAAGTCCGTTCTTAAGTCGGCGCGACTTTTGCCGTGCAAATAGTGCCAAAAGTGGCAGTAACGGATATTACAGCAAAAGATGGCTACAGCAACGTTTGCCAAAACACCGTCACAAAGTACTCAACGGTCATGCCTACTAAGCCGGCAGTCGCGAACTTCAAATGAGGAATCGATGTCAAACAAAATTCCTTCTCATTGCATCAATCTTAAAGATTACTATTCCAAGCAAAACACACGACGCGATTTTATCAAAGAATATTGCTACATAAAATTGTTTTTGAAATAAAAAATATTTTATCCATCTTTTATTATCATATGCAAATTTTAATATTTACATTTTTTAAAACTTATGAAACAAAATAAAAGGCAACATATTTTAACGTAGCGTCATGCCTTAAGAAATTTCACGACGAATACTTTTTGTTTGAAATAGTTATCTTTAAAATTGGCTGAACGAGAAGGTATTTCGTTTAACATTGATTCCCCATTTGAAGTTTTCACGGCTGCCGGCTTGGTAGGCAGGCCCGTTAACAATGCAGAGGCGAAGTCGCCGCTTATTCCGTGAGCTCCAGCCGAAAATGCCAGGAAAATTGCGTCACTGGCCAATAACATGCCAGGACGCCGTTCGCCAATCAGTACCTGGTAAACTAAATGTCAGACTGCAACTCAGACAATATGGAATCTTTTGCAGCTCCGCAGTAGCCAATCAGCTGCCACGCCGTTTCGTCTCCCCGTACTTGTCTACGCTGTATGACCGGCGTTCTTACTATCCACTCGACGCTATTGAGTCTCGAAATTCCAGCACGTTCATAATATAACCGGGCTGGGGCCAGCGAACTTCATCACAATGCAAAACGGCTCTCTCTCCACAGCGGGAAGGAATTTTTTTCCCCGCAGTTAACTACGCAATATTCAGTGTGTTGAGTCATTCCGTCACTCAGCGGATGTAAGCTGGAGGTTTCGCTCGGCATTGCCTTTTGCTGTCCTACGCATTATCTACACCCTCCCCCCTCCCCCCTTCTGCGTTCCAGTTGATCCAGCCTTACTTAACCGACGACAGATGCTTAATTGTTCTGTCGCGGCACACAATTAGTCGGCCTGTATTTGCAATAAGGGCGGCGAGTAAAGCTACTGTCTCCATCTCTTGACGGTGCCCTAGACACTGCCTCCAAGGATCTAAGGTGGAGGTCGGCAGACATTGCCAACCGCTTAATACGTTCAGTCACTGTTGGCCACGATCGTGGAGAGATGCATATTGTTGCGGAGCCTTATGGGCAACCACACAAAGTATGAAATGGGGATGCGTATCTCAGAGATGGGACACAATATTGTTTCACTACGTCAATATATTTAAAACCATAATTAAAACCTTTTACAATATAAACGTAAAACACTTTACATTATACTTGAATACTTTAGATTTCACCGGGGAAGCTTGTTACGTTAATCTACTCTATCTCTGCAAGTAATTATGTATTATCTGTTACACTACGGCTACGCATCTAGCTATTGGAAGACCATCAGTTGTCTCTGCTGGAACGGAATTACCTTTTCCGTTGCCGAAGGCTGAATACTATTGCGATTACGGCTGCCGGAACACCATCTGCTGGTCCATCTTGTCCCGTCGTCTCCTTGAAGTATTAAGACCTTAGGTCGACTCTTCTATGGTCTTAAATATCAAGGCAGTTTACTATTTACTCAGTTTGTTTGCAAACTGGTCCTGCGGCTCTTGTTCTGTTTGTCGCGGCGATGCTCCGCTTCTGTTACTCGCTCTCTTTAGGGCTGTGCTGGTGTGTTCACGCAAGCACCAAAGCAATGGCTTGCCCACACCACAACAATATGATTGAAACTTATGGCCGTTATTGTACGCAACAAAATACCAGTGCCCAGTAGTTTGAGAATCTTCCTTGTAACTAATCTGATTTCCGGAATTTTTTAGACCTCTTCGACATGAACGGTTAATACCGATAACATCGAACACGCAGCAACTTGTTCAACGATTGCAAGAAAAATGCTGAAC
This sequence comes from Dryococelus australis, assembly GCA_029891345.1. NCBI lineage: Eukaryota > Metazoa > Arthropoda > Insecta > Phasmatodea > Phasmatidae > Dryococelus > Dryococelus australis. The sequence continues at coordinate 162,928,506 of CM056993.1, read as the reverse complement.
ACACGCCCAGCTCTCACCCCTAAATTACGTAATTACAGCATTTGAATACAGAAATTAGTGAATGACCGAAGGGTTATTGGGTGGCTTCGTTTCCAGGTGTTAACCTTCGTCTTTTGTAGTTAGAATTTCCAAGGAAACACAATAGCCCGTGCTCCACTTTATTCATATTTTCACACAACCTAAAATTTAAAACTCAATCACTGAGATTTGAACCAAATGTTCGAAAACTACCATCTTACTTCGGACACAATTTTTCCGTTCCAGCTGCAGTGCTAAGAAATTTTGGCCTAAAACTGAGACAAAATATTCTGTTGTCGCAAAAATAATTTTTTTATGTTCATCGTACTATTTTTTTGTGGTAAACAGTATGTTTACTTTCAATAGGTTTGCTTATTTTTTAATCACCAATAGTTTAATGACTATTAAGTAACGATTTTAGGTTTACCACGAAATATTTTCCGTGGTATATTTTCACAATGTTGAGTGTATTCACGAATAATCAAAAACAACTGCGCATCTAAATACGAGGATCCACTGCACAAACAGTAGCTGGCAACATTACTAATAGAAACACGCTGGTCATGTGTTGGTGTTGGTGTCTGAGAGCGCCTTGTATCAACCATTAGCTTTATCTGCGGCATTACATATTTAATCGAATATGCAGTGTAATGCATTTTACGCTAAGTGGTAAAATCTATCCGTGAAAATGGAGCTACTATAAAGAAAGAAAACCTAAAAGCTAGCCTAATTTAAACCTATTTCGGTTTGATCGATGTATTACATACTTCAATAACCCATTTTCATAGGATTACCGGAGACTATTTTGATTTACTAAATGAGGTAAGTCATTGGATGTTGGTTTATTTAATATAATCCGGCCATCAGGAGATACAAAATAGCCGTAAAATTCTAGTAGCGTAGTGTCGGATTAGATGACACGCTACATACATTCACGTTCGTCTCGAAGACCAGAGAATATGGAAAATGTGTTTAGTCGGGGCGCAGACTAACATTTTTCACCCCTGGTTGCTAGGCCTTCATATTTAGACAAGAAATGAATAAGGTAGGATGGGATAGGGAATTTGTATCACAAGGTCCCCTGACAACGAAAAAATGGGAAGTCTTGCATATTTGTAAATTTATCAATTGACTACCAACATATATTTTGTAAAATAATTGTGTTTGTACGACTTTTGACATCTAGCAGCGTCAGTTTAATAACTGTGTATTTATTCGTCTATGTTTTAAATTTAATAAACGACAGTAAGCAATTATTGACAGATAATTTCATGCCAATTATAGGGCAGCTGGTAAATAGCTAAAGAAACTGAAAGGCAAATATGGTTGAACTGTAATGCTATTTTGTGGAATATGAATTGCATGAAAGAGTAATTTCACTTTTCTTGCTGCCTATGGGGATTAAACCAAATAATGAGCTATGCTACTTACATGGCAACGCATCCATATTTATATGACCTGATATATTTTTCGAGCTTATATCAAAATAATTCATAGAATATTTTGATGCCACAAGAAGAAAATTCATGGGTACTCGCATACAAGTGCTATAAAACTAAGCAAAGTAGGAAGAAAGGTCTGTCACCTTTAACATAAATATGACGATGGTGAAACACAATCTGGCTGTACTAGAAAATACTGCACGTAGCTATTTACAAAATAGTTTTTCATAATAAATATTTTGTTTTCATACAAAAGAATGGAAAGCTAACATAAAACCGGGATGTAAGTAAATGTTCTGGGAATATGACTTTTGAAGTTAAAAATCAAATTTCTACGTTCGAGTTTTTTTCTTTGAAAATAAGAAGTGTAATAAAAAAATTGTAAAATGTTGCACTTTTGGAGCAACGAGATAAGAGAAACTATGGTCGGCTCTGCGTAGTCAGATAATAACACCAATACAGCGAACGACTTTCTCTGATCGTTGCTATTGGCTACTGTTTGTGGAACGATCCATTAGGAACTCTTCTCATAGGACCCTCCTTCCATTGTATAATTTATTAAATCTCAGTTTCTTCTGCTGTAGTATCTCAGTTTATAAGTACACCTTTGGTGGTTTTAAGTTAGTAACAATGCTAAAAGAATAAAAGAAGTGAATTCCTGAAAATGTATGGTATGAAGTAAAATTGAATTATACGGACATGAGACAACTGACGGTCGAATATGCGGAGAACAGTATTTTAGCCTACAGGTCACTGCCTCAGGAACGTTTTCTGTCCGTACTAATTGCCTTGGAATGTGTATGCGTAGAGAAAACCAGGTCCTCATTCTGAGAATCACAAAAATTGCATTTTTTGTAAGGTGGAACAATGTAATTTAAATTTAAGAGTAGAGCCTACATGGGCAATGAAGCTTTTTTAAGAGTTCAAGGCACAGAATCAAGGAGGCATTACGGGTGACACTAACACGCAGGCTTATCGTCTCATCATCCCTACACGCAAGGCATGTAGTCTTTACTTGCGCTCTACTGTAGAGATTATATCAGAAACAGTACGACTTCACTACACGTTATATACACCCGCCGCAAATTAAAACATGTCCGTATGATTATACATTTTATTTACCTCTTAAAGAAACTGCAAAAGCAAGCTCTAAAAGAGCCCCTTTTTGTATCATTTTCAGATTTTTTTTCTTTTTGACTACACTTCATATGTTCAAAGTAAAAAAAATAACACTAACACAGAAAATTTATTTCTAACTTTTATAGCAAAAAGTTAAATCGCTAGACCATTTTTTTACTATGATGTTCATAACGGGGCTAACGAATGAAACAAAATATTTCACGACTACCAACTCTATGTGCTTGGCAAACGTCTGAGGAACTAGCAGATATAGGAATCTCGAGTTCGTCGCAAAGTACAGTACTTAACCTACAATTTGAAGTACGCGGTGGATGTAGCCACCTTATTGACAAGATTGTTCTAACAACTCGACTGCCAAATCCAACGCCACTTGGGGCCACGGTGGCTGAGCGGTTAGCCTGCTCGCCTACCACCAGGGCGATCTGGGTTCAATCTCCACCCGGGTCACTCCGGATTATAGCATGTGGGAATCGTTCCGGATGATGCTGTTGGTTGGTGGGTTTTCTCGGGTATCTCCCGTTTCCCCCGCCCCTTCATTCCGGCACTGCTCCATACTCACCTCAATCACCCTCATCGGCTCTCAAGATCTCGATGTTAAGAGTCGCTCAAACCCCTTCACTCTAGTGCAACTTACTGTGATCACTCGCAATGACGGCATTAAGGGGTTCGCCTATCTGGCCCCGGAAAACTATCAAACGTGCGTCCAGCGTAGAACTATCTGCAAGAATGTCACACACTTCAGACGAGGCTTGGTTGAGTACTTTTAAGACGTCACGCACATTAGAAACAACCAGTTCACAGCTCTTCAGCGTAAATAAACATACCATTTTCGAAGCGATGTATCTCAAAAGATGCGGGAAAATAAATACGAAAAGTCTCAATGGCACTGCGTCGAACCTTTCCACAGACTTCTCACCAATAAATTGATACCGTTGCTGAGCAAAGTCTCTCAGGTACCCGCAGCACGACGAGAACACTGCACTCCAGATCAGAGTTTTGTGCTTAGGGGCGATGGCGCACTTGATGAGTCACACTTGGTAACCCTTTTAACATCCCTAGTTAGGCGGGCCCCTTAACAGCTGCCAGATATTTCAGAAGATTGTCCTGTTGTGATTATACTCACGGTTCGGCAGTGATAACACTTTCGCATATGAAGCATCTCTTTCGTTTAGTAATTTTTAATTATCTTTGCTGAAACTCTATTGTTCTAAATTTAAGTCGGTGGAATTATTCTCACCGAAACTTTAGTTAATGAATTGTTACCCACCGGTGAGTCAGTGTAACGCACTGATGTATTGCCAGGCCAGCATGTTTCAGTAGTAACCAGTACAAATCACTGTTAAATCAGTGTATACCAGAAATTTAAATAGTGACGAAATTCGATTTATTCCTCTGTAGCAGTCAAATTCACCAGTTTGAAACAGTTTTATTTATTTTGTTTTAGAGTGAAGCAACTTGCCTTCAATTACGGAAATACTTTCCAGTGTGTAATATTCCCAATATGTTTCGTTTTGTTGTTGGTTCCGATGTTTTGTTAATACATTTTTGTGTACTATTTAAGAACTCCCTTGTAAAATGAAAAATAGCTGAAGAAACGTCTTTGAACATGTAGATATCCAAGGAAACATTATGTTGCCACTCATGTTTTCAATCAGTTTGACAGTTAGGCCTAGATAGTAAACAAAATTTACATGATAAATTTTAACTTAACATCACAGTGCACTAAAATTTCACGCCCTATTTGATTTCTAGGTTTCTTTGGTTTGAGCACTGTCACTGTCATTATTACCAACATGAAAACACTGAGTCGGATAAACATGGTTCGGAACACACTGTTAGCGAGAATTATCATAGAATGTATCCTTTTATATTACTGCCGCGTCACGCAAAACACAAAAACGAGTAACTCGCAATAGCACGTAAAACTTCCCACGTATAAAATAAATTTTTGATTTTTGTAATAGGTTTATATGTGCCCAATAGTGGATCTAGATAGTAATTAAAGAAGGGGCTAGTTGAGTACATTTCATTAAAATAACATGTTGACCAACAAGATTTTAAGTTTTAATGTTACATATAAATGCCAGTCCTTAGTGGGTAAGCTATATAAATCGACTTACTTTTTTTTAAAATTCATATTAGTCTACTAAAGCGTATGTAATAATATTGCATTATTAAGAAAGTACGACTTGATTTCAAGAAAGATCTCATTGTATCAGATGCAAAATCAAGCTCCACGACCTCCTACACCGTATTGGATCCGAAATTAATTGCGCTCTAATTCAGGAAATTCACAGTAATTCGCAAATGATGTGTACATGAATGCGTGAGCGCGTGTGTATGACACACATAGACACATACATACACAGTCTTCATAATTTGCTGAAAGGAGACGTGCTTGGGTTTTTTTCTCGAAACGATTTAGGACTGCGGAGAGATGTATGCCTAGTATTTTGTATCAAGTCACTAAATTATAGCACATAAACCACTGCTATAAAATTAATTACTAACTTTTTGAGGAAAATAAGTTTTACTCGTGACTAATGCCGTGCTATTAGGTACATTATAACGACGTTTGTTGTCGGCTCACTGTCCGTCATGGCTTGTAAAAAAAAATATGTGAAATTTTTTAAATAATCTAAACGTGCAGGCAAATGAAGTTTGGCCATACCAAAAATGTTTCAGAGTTACTACTTACAAATAGAGAGCTGAAAAATTCGCGTTGTTATTTAGGACATGTTAAAACTTCAAACACATGTACCTTTGAAATAAGTTTGTCATTTGACATGCCCTGGATAACTCTGCGCCAGTAAATGACCACTTCAAAATTGTCTAGTGCGATCACGTGCAGTTGTCATAAAGTGATTGACTTCACTTCTATGCAGCAGCCAATGGAGAAACGACGTCGGCTCGCATATATACAGCACTGTGAAGTTTAGGTTTATGCCAACTAATAAAGTGAATTTTGCAGATATCTACTTATAAATAGTGACCTCATATTTGAGTGTTGTATATTGTAAATTGATTAGCTAGTAGTAGCCTTTAGTCTATTTCGGATTGTCTGGCTTGACTAGGCTTAATTTGATATGTCCTTCAGAATTATGAGCTCATGGGAAACGTTTTGGATTATAATTTCCAAATAATAAATATTCAAAAACTTATAAATGACTTCCAGCTGAAACTATAGTGTATTAACGTTTAGGAACTGTCGAGATTAGCCTTGTGGTAAAATTTAATGGAAAACGGTAAGAGAGTCGTTAACCATTCATGATTGTGTAATAACATGTTCGCTACTGGTGTGCAAAATTTTGTTCACATTTAAAGTTAGACAAATGAATGGCTTGCACAGTGTACTGGATACTGGAGGCTATAACAGCCAAATCACAGAGTAAATAAGTGGACAGATACGAAACTGCGTTGCAGTTCCTTTGATGTGGACGTATTCCTTCTCTGATTGGCTGCGCGAGGCTCTGGGACGGGCCTTGTGTCTGACCGGCTAATGCGTGTACGGAAGGTTCCGTACTGGCCGAGTTGCCGGTTGACCAGTATAGGTTTTCAGTAGAGCCCAGAGTCTTTTCGCGGATTGAGTTGGCAGCAAGCTAGGCTGGGCAGCACTCTATATAAACGTGACATTATCGTTTGCTTATTGGTTGCTGTGATCAAGTGAGGCCTCTACACGACTGTTAAATACTCACTAACACTACTGCTCCATGCTTATTGCTGGCTCGCAGTTGAATGGGGAGTGTCTAAACAACTGTCGTCCGATCACAACACTAGGAGAAAAGAACAAAGAACAAATGTTTGGAGTCTACCTCGCCTCCGAATGAATTCGAGAAATATCTCGCTGATTGGCGAACGGCGTTCCTCCATGTTGCTTACTAGTGGCGCCATATTGCGAACGTGTACAGCTGAAGTTCGCGGAATAAGCAGCTATTTCACCTTTATGCTCTACGTACTCTGTCGCCAAATACTACAAGAGCCTGAATTACGAACAGTGTCATTCGCTGATGTTTAATGTACGCAACAACCTGCCATACGTCAGTTTCATAACTGTTTACTGGCAAAGTTACGCAGTTTCATTTTTAATTGGGCCTGAGGATTTAACCCATTAATGCCCAATTTAATGTACGGTTTCAGGTGTTGCAAACAAAGAATTTTATGATACGTGCTGCACTTAAGTCAACACAACACATGTTTCGTTGTCACAGCCAATGAACTGTACGCTATATGTTCGGCTACAGTTATATGCACCACTTATAACCTAGACCAGTAAGAAGGTTTGCGAATCATTTAACCACGTGTAAAATCATTGGTCATTGAACTTCGCAGTGTGCCGTACAGACAAAAAATTACCTACACGTGCGTAATGTACACAATTGTGTACACTGGGTCTGAATGTGTTAAAAGATTGAAATAAAATTGCGAATGAAGTTACGTGTAAGCCGTACCTGACGAGGAGAGAGCAAGGAACCTTCAAACTGAGAAGAACAGGCAGCTTCCTGCTAGACGGGACGTATGTCTCGCGCGGCCTAGAAACTCTACCGCGTGTGCTTTGTATTTCCCTGCGGAATGCCCTTCTTTCCCGCCCTTCTCCCTTCATTTTCCCGGTAACGACTCGCGTTCGAGGTCATCGCCACCTAGGCCGGCATATTATGCCGCAGCGCAATTTAAATGCAAATGGAGGCTACTTTTGCGGCGTGGGAGTGCCGCGACTCGGATACAAATAAGGACATCGACACAGAAAAGTCACTTATACAGCAGCGGAACTGCTGCGCGCAGCGCGACTCTAACCGCAGTTTCTGGCCGAAAGTGTCGATACGCTGACTAACGACAAGGCGCGAGATAAGTATTGTCTCTGGCCGGAGCATACAGTAAATGTCATTTTTTTTTCATGGAATGCTGCTTCGCTTGATCGGCCTTTTTTCATAAATTATTACTGACTTTGGAATTTCCCAAGGCCTGTTAGAATTCCGTGGCCACTAAATTAAAGATAAAGTACGAAGCTTGCACTATCTCCTACCACGACGTGAACCCAGCGAAGTTTCCGGCTCTCTGCCAATCAATAGGGACCGGTCTGTTTATTTGAGTAACTTTAAACGTCAAACACTTGTAAACTTCAGTTACTTCCACAATAGTGCCAACGTTTAATAGGCACACTGTGGAATAATCTCACTCAGAAATAAACCCGCGAGTAACCCCATTCTATATATTCTACGGCGAAACCGGCTAAAATTTGGGTAGCAATCAACTAGTTAACAGCTAAGTTTCGATTATGCTGAAGGCAGCGAAGGCTTGTCTGCAAGTATCTGAACTCCCATATTTTTTTTTAAACTCCCAGTCAATAATTTAAAATATCAAAACATGTAAAACAGGGGCAAAACTAGGTGGGAATTTCAATCAATTGTTTACAGAAAAATTATCTTCATTAACGATTTGTAGGCCCAGTCTTTGTAGGAGTTTGAATTCTCGAATTCTGTTATTTGTTGGTTGGCTGCTTTAGAAGTATGAACCTTGTTTCCAAACTGAGCTGGTTTGTATTTCGATGGGTCCTGATTTTGACGTAAGTGACGCATGTTTATGTCATCTCAATATCTTCAAGAAAGTGGCAACAAATCGTGGTCCGACTGCGAATGGAACCAAGTACAAGTGAGTGAATCTTGCTTGTTCCCAAATGAATACGCGGAGATTTCGTTAAGGTGATATTTCACTTTTTTATTTGGTTATCTGAAAGAGCTTTCGAAAAGTGCCCCCTTAATGCAGTTATTAGTTTTCAAATCATTATGGTTTTCAAAATATAACTCTCAAAAGTCTTAATTTCCCGAATTCCGCAGCATACTTGGCTTTGCTCGTAGAAATTTTTTTCCAATAAATTTGTGTTTAATGCGATCTGTATGGTGTGCCGAACATACTGATTCAGTATGAGTGCGATTTATAAACAGGTGAGCGAGTATTGACACTCTGAATATTGTTGATAATATGGATCAGACGTCGTAAATATATTTTTGTTCATTCGAGCGAAACTGTTAACATTCATTTAATAAATAGTTTAAACCATAAACTGTAGAGGAAAAGTAGTTTCTGTTCCTTTCGTAGCTTGTAACACAAATGCAGTATGCCGCGCTTAGACTCTAATTCAACACTTAGAACCTGCCTATAACACTGTTGTGTCGGAATTTGAGAGTTATATTTAGAAAACTTTAATGATCTGACTACTAACAACTGCATTACGGGGGAATTTTTCGAAACCTCTCTCAGTTAACCAAATTCCAAAATAAAAAATTTGAAATATCACCTTAAGGCATCCTCCCGCCTAGCTCTTGCTCTGTGTTACTGAGTGTTAGTAATTCACGAAGCTGCAAAGCGTGCGTCAAGTGTGCTGGCCTACGGAATAAAACACACACTTCAGGCGAGGGCTGTTTATTGCTTTCAAGACGTCACGCACACAAGAAACAAAATTTTCTAGTACAAAAAAAAATGGCCAAAAACTACTTTTCCCAGGCGTTGTATCTCAAAGTATACAGGTCAGATACATACAAAACTATCCAAGGGCCCTGTAATGAACTTCCCTAGAGACTTCCCACCAACAAAATAATAGGGTCACCGATATAAGTCCTACAGGTAGAGCTACGAGTTTTTCGCGGATTCATTCGGAGGCGAGGTAGACTCCATTCACTTTTTTTTTTTCGTACTGTTGTGATTGGACGACAGTTCGTTAGACACGCCCCGTTTAACTGTGAGCCAGTAATAAGCAGGAAGCAGTAATTTGAATGAGTGTTTAACTGTGCTTTTAAGAGGCCTCACTTTATTACAGAAACCAACAAGCAAACTATATTGTCTCGAGTGTATGGAGGGCTGTCCAACCTAGCTTGCTGCCAACTCATTCCGCGAAATACTCGGGACTCTACCTGTAGGTGTAGGATGCTCACGGTAAAGTGAGCACTTTTGAGACCCTAGTTACTTTTTCCTTCCAGCCATTTTTTATCCTTTAAAAGCCTTTTTAAATAAATACTGACGTGTAAGTGATAAACACACGAATATATTCCACCGCACTCGGAAGTTAACGCTCCAGGGTATAATAAAGTATATTTATTGACTATTATTCCTAATGAAACGGCTTTCAAAAGTTCTCACTTTACCGTGAATAGCCTATACACGCTGTGCAACGAGAACTCTGCACGCCAGTTCAGAGCGTCGCGTTTAGTGGCGACTGCGTACTTGATGTGCGAGGCAATGACGCCCTTATCGCTCCCATGCTTCTCGGCCTCAAACACGAAAAATAGAACCAGGTAGACGGGAGCCTTCATAACGATTAAGGCCGTTAGCAAACCTCGAACCTTGCCTGCTCAGCCTACTCACCACGCGAATGCTACACCAGTAATTTGACGACGACAAGACGATTGAAGAATTGAAGTCGCAGCGCTTGAGACACAGTTCGCTAAGTGTCGACGACGAAAACTACCGCAAGACGCGAGTTTCTCTGATAGCATAATCGGCTCGATTCAAGTTTGAAACAAGCTTGTCACAACAAGCAGTCACTCTCACTTTGCAAACCAGTAATTTAAATCAAGCTAACTAAATTATTCCGTTCAGTGACTCTGTCGACGATTGTGAACACGTAGTACATGGGTGATATTTATGACGGGTACTGTAGATAGTAAGGCAAACCTTCCCTGATGCCAATATGATACGTAGAATTTTCTACGCCTCCTTAACATGAATGGTTAACGCCAACATCATCGAACACGTAGCACGTTGTTGCAAGACATGTGCCGAACACAAGTACAGTGCACACCAAAAAATTACGTGATTGCAACACCTAAATTAAAAAAATTAATGTTTTCCCGAATGGGTTAAAATTATATCACGTTTTACTTGTAGAACTTGCTCCAAAATTTGCCGTGACAATCTTCAAGCCTAATTAAAGGAATCTACAAATTGAGTTGAGGTATTTGGGCAACTCTTAACAACGAGGTCTTGAGAGCCGATGTGCGTGAAATGAGGTGGGAATGGAGCACCACCGGAATACCATGGCGGAAGAAACAGGAGATAGCCGAGGAAACCCATCAACCAGTGGCATCGTCAGGCATGATTACCGCTTGTGAAAATCCGGGAGTTACCCGGCTGGTGATTGAACCCAGTTCACCTTGGTGGGAGGCTAGCAGTCCAACCTCTCAGTCATCACGAACCCAAACCATCTACAAGATTCCCATTAGCAAGTATGTGGAAGTCACTTGAAATTTGACTTGAATCAATCTTTAATCATACACTATATGGCGTGCTTACTCAACAATGCTAATTCCAATCTAATGCAAATTTGCCTTAAAGCTTACTTGCTATCTTGGTCACAATATTTGAATCCAGGTCATTCATTTAATTTTTGTACTCTTGCGAAATAAAATCATGAATGTCTCCACCAAATTTCGTATTATACACTTTCTTGTAAAGGCTGATTTCGAAATCATCAATTATCAGCGACATCCCGTATAATTTGCAAAGAGAATTCATAAATATTATTTCTGTAACATCTGGATATTCTTGAAAATGAACATAACATAACTAGTGAATATGCGAGGGACAAACCTGTCGTTTCTTGTCAGCGTGAAGAATGCCTAAGATAAAATTAAAACGCGGAAGGAAATGGAATGGTTTCAAGAACACACTAAACTCTCCCTGTGGATAATTTCCGGACCGAAGAAGCCACCGATCTTAAACAAAATTACAAGATGAAAATATTTCGCTGATTCATTTCCGAACTAGCTAGACCTAAAACACATGCAAATTCAAACTATTCCTGCATCTGGATCTCAATATACTAGATATTCCCTTGACGATTCTGAGTCAATATCAAACATGCTCAAAAATACCCTTTTGCGTTGCTGGATAGTATACCAAACAAGTGTCTTGAAGTCTGTCTACCTGGCGGTGCGTGATCATCATTGCAAAGTTTATTTTATTGTTACTGGTGTGCGCTAACATTTACACGGTGATGGCACATCAATTTGTGTATGATCTCCACTGTACGAGACATGAAACAATCACGACGTTATTCAAGCAAGTATATATAATGTGACCATCGTCATTTGTTGATGGTTATAGTCAAGAAACACCAATGAATATCATCGGGTAACGCAAAAGATTTCTACTGGTTTAACAGCTACAGTAAATACTGTAAGCAAGTCGGTCCAGGACTGGCCTTACTTTTGATAACGTATACCATTGTCACAATTTTTGCGGTGGGTAGCGAAATGACTAAAAGAAATAACTAACTATATTGCTACTGATTGTTAGAAACATTTCCGCACACAGCTACAGAAACTTTTACAATTTTCCTAATTAATAAAACTCATGGCAAGATGGGTACTTTAACTTATTTTGCTTCCATGTCCAAAAACTAATGAAGCATTCTCGTGGCACTGGGAAATATACTAACAAAGATTTCTAAAGAAGCTAACGTGTTACAAATTCAGTGTGACTCACAAACCTTCGGCTAATAATACTGGTACTGCGATAGGTTCTTGAATTATTTAGTGATTATTTTCGGCACCATGAACAATCGACACCGAAACTTGCCGAAGCACCATTTCCGACAAGCTTGTGTTCACCAATATTGCATGGGTTGAAAATTTACATAAACCCCGCTCTAATTACTCATCCTTGGTATGTAGAGCTCTCAACTGTACCACTCTATGTTATTAGCTGCCGCAAAAATAGTTATTGGTAACTAATTAATAAAGACCTGCAAAATTCGCGTTATTAATTGAGGGCACGTTAAGCTTAAAATACGCGTACCTTTGCAAACGTTTTTTCATTGGACATTACTTTCTGTGACACTCCCTGGGCAATTATGTGCCAGTAAATGAACACTTCACAATTGTGCGCCCCAATTACGTGCAGTTTAGTCAGAAAGGGAGTGACTTTACATCTGTGCAACAGCCAGTGGAGAAACGACATCAGCCCCAGTATATACAGTACTATGAAGTTCAGCCTGATGCCAATAACGCGAATTTTGCATGTCTGTACTAATTAATATTGAATATTTGTTCATTTATTTGAGAAAATGCTTAGTTGCAATGGAGAAAGAAGAAATTGTAAGGAAATACATCATATCAGACTTTACTCAACTCCCTTGTGGCACGCTCTTGACGTGCAAAAAAGGCTTCTTGTTTCCTTCCACCTAACAAGGTCACAGTAGAGAGAAATAGCGTATATAATGTGTGCTTCCTTGCCTCCGTTTTGAATACCAAACAGTGAGTGCTTTCATTCTACACAAACCTACACGGAACCCATTTCGGTTCGCTTGTTTAAGATGCCAGAAATATGTGAAGTGAGTTCACATTCTGGTGACAATTCGAAACATTCCGAGGTGGCGATGAGGAAAAAAGAAACTAAATATATTTTTGATAGCAAATTTGTTATATTATCGTGACAGAATAAAGACTTGCGAACGACCGTTCGTGAATATTTACCATAGAAGTAAAAAAGGGACTTTTTGAATAGTCTCTCAATCCAGTTATCAAATAGCCATAATAATATTCCCAGAAAGTCAAAAACTAAGAATTCGTTTTGCGCATTCTCAGGCAACTTTTTCTTGTATTCTTTGGAACTCTGAGAGGCTGCGTCACCGAGTTTATTAGCACGAGACGCACACACTCTCTTATGCGAGATCAAAAAAACGCCTGACGTAGTTGTTTGGGGACTTGAAACTACTAAGAAATCGCCATCGGTCACCAGTGTTAGCTGACAGTTAATTACTTCCAGCGGTCCTATTTCTCCAGTTGGAAGTGTGCAATACGAGCTCCTTCCCTTTATTTCACTTTTTTTGCTGCGCCGATTTAATTACCTCCTCCCCGCGAGCTTTGTTGTCCAAGGAACCTTCGTTTCGCACCGCCATTGAATGCCACCGGAGGCAATCACTTAGCAGTCTCTCCGTTATCACTGCGAGACTCCATTCGTTCTTTTCTGATCCTCTCCTACCTCGCCCCCCTCTCTCAACAACCTTTCAACCCTCTACATCCCTCCTCCTCTCTCGCGCCTATAGAAACACCACGCCCGGACGTGGGTCCTCTTTGTGAGAAGTCCCGAGACTTGTCACTGGAAGGAGCAGAGGTATATCGCCCTTTTTTTCCTCTACCATCCAACCCCCAACGTCTCATTAGAACCGACTTGGGGGCGGGGCATTCATTTCCGTTTCATTTCCGACTCCTTCTGAACATCGACCTCTCTGTAAACAAGAATTAGTTTAGGTGCAACGCGCCGTATGCCAGTCTGATGCACGAATACAACTTTCTCCGAATCGTTCGATTGAAATCGACGCCAGGCGAGAAAATTGTCGTAGGAAATGACAAGGAGCTTGCTTTCACACACCGCTGTTTCGCAATGTACCCCGCATAACGAACTTCGGGACAAAATTAAATTGGCTCAAAAAAACTCCTTATTAAATGCTTGACAATATGTATGAAATGCTATATCCATTTAAGAGAGGAATGTCTGTAGTGGCCAAATTTTTTTAAAGTATGAATTAATTGTTAGGTAACTACCCCATTAATGCCGCTTGAGTAATTTTGATGAGAGGATGGAGTTTCCACTCATTAACTTACAATTGAAAGGGGCAAACACATCCTTGACTTGGGACACAAATTCTTAACGTATAGTTACGTAACAAACAAATAGTAAACTCTATATTTTCTCTTAACCCTTTGACAACCACTTTAATTTACGGGTTAAGGCAAACAAAAAATATTATAATGTGTGTTGTACTTAATTCGACTCAACACTTCGTTCGCCATGAGCTAAAGGCTACAAGTTCGGCTACAGTTATATGGACCAATTATGTCCTAGACCAGTAAGACGTTGGCGGATAATTTACCCACAGGTAAGATTATTGGTCACTGAGCTTCGAGTACAGATCAAAAATTACTTACACGTCCGCAATGTACACAATTGTGTACACTGGGTATGAATGGGTTAATAATACAGCAGCAATGTAGATGGCATACAAGGATATGTTATTGTCACGTATTCCATTGTACCTCTATTCATTCGACACGCACTGTTATAGGGAGTTCACGGTAAAATGACCACTTTTGAAAGTCCTGCTTAAGATTTACGTGTATACACGTTGTGTGTTCTTCCGCTTTATGCAAAATTAACATTGCCATGGGCAGCATCATTTTATTCATACGTCGGTCAAGTGAAACTGTGAAATAATTATAAAAGTAAATATTTAGCAAATCTGCTCATTTTAACACTTTGACACATTAAAAAAAAAAGCCAGCAAGAAAAATAAACAATTTCAGTTATGGTATTACAAATGGTTGCATAACACTTTTTATTCGACGTTAAGATATAGAACTACTTTCCCTCAATTGTTACCAATTTTAATGTGGGAATACCCATTTTCAGATTGGATGCGCGAGGCTCTGTAAACGAACCCTTTGAATAGAATGGCTACTATGTTCTGCGGAAGATTCCCTGTTGGGAGCACTGTAAAAAACATTTTTGGTAGACTTCCTAAATTGCAATAGAAGTTTGTAACCTATAAATAGTACTACGTATGAGGCTGAAAATATGGGAATGTTAAGCATTGCTACTATACAACTCTGGAAACTTCCCTACACATTTGACTCTTTCCTGAGCAACTGTAGGAACGATATAGGCTGTTCACGGTAAAATTAGCGCTATTTAAGACCCTTCCAAAAGGCTTTATCCCTAATAAATATTTTTTATTGTTGTCTCAGACGTTAACTCTTAAGAGTGATGAAATATATACACTGTGTTTATAAGTCAGATTGTAATTTTTACATTAAAATGTGGCGGAAGGGTAGAAATTAATTGAAAGGAAAAAATTAGCAGGGTTTTAAAAATTGCTCACTTTACCGTGAATAGCCTATACCATAGTTGTATGGGAAAATATTTTACCATTCGCAATTTGTTACTGTAAGTATACACCGATATAGAAAATTTAAAAATAATTTCTTAGAATGTGGGCTGCAGGCACTCGTTCGTCGATAAGTTTCGGACACGTTCCCCGCCAGCGACGTATTTTACTGGCGTCCGAAACTGGTGTTCGCGAGTTGGCAAGTGATTCACTTCTCTATTGTTATGTATAGTCTATTCTAGGTAGACTGAGCACTTATAGAAGCCTTTCTTAAGATATGCACAACTAACATTACAATGGGACTCGTCACTATATTCATGCGTCGCTCAAATGAAACTGTGAAATTATAAGGAAAGTAAATACTTTACAAATTTGCATTTTATTGCACTTTTATCCATTAAACAAAGAAACATAAAGGGAAATAAGTAATAATTCGAGTACCCGCAAATGTTTACCTTACACTTTTAATCCGACGTTAAGACATGGGAACAACTTTCTCTTCGTAGTTACCAACTTTACTGGGTGCATACTAGTCGATGTGCCCGTAATATGTATGCAGGTAGAGGCGATAGCATTTTTCGTAGGTTGATTTGATAAGTGTTCAAATAATGTGAACAGCAAATATTCCACGGCACGACGTACTCAATCAGTTGCAAGTCCCAACTCCAGAGTATCCAATCAGCAGTTGGTCACACCCAGCAACGGCTCGCCATTTCGCTTCTGCCCGCCTACGTATCCTGTGCCCAGTGTCTGCACTGCGGTTAGGACGGCCTTGCCGGTCTTACGGGAAGGAAGTGGCAGAAGTCCTTTCGGCTCCGGCGGGAAAAACATAAATAATACTAATTGCCGTATTATGCCTGCACATCCGTCGGCATAATCACGCTCGGAGGCAAGGCGCAGCCCTCGCAGTCGCAGTTAATTTGTACTCAAAATCCGTCCGCGCTTGTAATTAAGGCGCTGGAAAGAGTAAATGAACCAGGAGTGGAGAGGTGGTTGGGGGAGGCCGCACACTGGCCCCTGGCAATTTAAATGCAAATTGCATTCCTCGCGGAATAAAATTTGCGCTTCGCTTTTCATCTATGAGAGTTGTTCCCAGCCTCCTTCACCCCGAATCTTTCTCCTTGGAAAGATCTCACACGTGTGCAAATTATACGACACGCACATTTCCGGCTAGCTAAAATAACATACTGGCTCTTCTGCCGTACATCCAGCAGTCATCCGGAAACAAGCAAGGAAATAGAAAAATTCTTTATTTTCTTGGGGATAGGCTAGAATCCAACTGCGTGTAGGATATTCACGGTTTATTGAGCATTTTGAAATCAACCTTTGAAAAATGTCACTGCCAATACGTGTATACATTTTAAAGGACACACTGCCTGGAATGTCCCAGTAAAGTTGGTAACGATGGAGTTAAAGTAGTTCCACGTCTAAACTTTGAATTGAAGCGATAGGAGAACATTTGTGTGAAAAAAAAAAAAAAAAAAAAAAAACTCTTTTTGTTTTTTAATGCATGTGCGCATAAAAATTAGCTCATTTTTAAAATATGTATTTTCCTATTTATTTTACTTGGCCCATGCATAAATAAAGTGATCATTCTCATAGCAACGTTAATTTTACAAGTGGTAGAAGAATACAGAGCCAGCGTATAAGTAGGTCTTAAGGTTTTCAAAAGTACTCAGTTCACCGTGAACAGCCTATACATTTTGGTAGTATTATGTACACAAATGAACAGTGAATTGTTTGACATGCGCTGGGAACACTTCAGGCCTATGAAAAGACTCAAAAAGTTAGAAACTAATCACATAAAACCAGTTAAGTATAATGCAGTCTTCAAAGTGTGGCAGCAGCAAACAAAACACAGTGACTTGAGAATTCAAATACTGTGATATCTACACTTTAAATCTGATTAAGTGATTTCAATCAGTAGAATTATTTGAATGAATCTTCCGTTAATGTTCCATTATCCACTAAGACTGCCAGGCCTGTGCTATACACTATAAATCGGTAGACATTACTGTTCAGACAAACTGAACTGATCAGCAGAGTTCTACTGATTCATGTGGAGCAGTTTTAAAAGACCTAAAATCAAATTCGCAGATTTGGAGCAATTTTAACTGTTTCTATTTTAGAGTGAAGAGTAACTTAAAAGTTACTGAACTAAAAAATTTCTCAGGTGTGTGTAAACAATTTCATTCAAAAATAGAATATTACATTTACTGAATGAGCCCAATATACATAGTGACAGCATGTAACATTAAGAACAATAATATATTAATAATGTTTATTTGTTAAGTCCCTACTGCATTCAGGTGAAACAGTACAGACTAAGAAATTGCATTACTGTTGAATGATACAGGTGAAGTACTTTATATGTATTAACGTACCCTAGTAGGGCGTTACTGACAAGTCCGGAGGGTAGTTTTTTGAATTAATATAATACTGATTAGAATTGTCATATCTCGCCGCTTTAATTTCGAAGACATAATACAACATCTCAATCTCAAATCTCTGTTCACAAAAACGGTGAGAAACACGAACGAGGGGTATTAACAGCGCATATGGCTAGTACACTGGACAGAAATACACTCTGAACGTGAAATAGTGAAAATGGGTAGAGTGCACTTTCGTTACCCGAGTTTGATTGCGCTTTAAACTTCCGAAATAAAGCTGCAAAGTTATTGGTTTTCGCCCCTTTCCTGTGTCATCGAAAAATTAACTACCGTGCAAAAATAAGGCGCAAATGCTGAACGCAATAATAATAATAATAAGAAGAAAGACACGTAGACAATTTAGGAGATGTATATTACGTAACTAAAACTGTTCATACAGTAGCTCCCATCATTCATTAGCAATGAAGAGTTAATTATAACTCAACAAATTCCGATTTGTGCTATTAAGTAAAATTAATGAATTTCTACCTTTTTGATTATTTTTAATTTAACCCTTTGATGGTAGATGTTATAGACTTATAATACTGTTACGTGTCACAGCGTGGCATCGCGCCAGCAAGCGAAGAGTGTATGGAGGGCAGAGTATTGATATGGTAGCGGGCGGCGGAAACGAAGGGATGTTGAAAAGTCAGGCGCGAGATAATACAAGAGGCCCGTTTCTTGTTCCAAAGGCACACGCCTCGCATTCTCACGCGTGCGGTCGTGATAAGACTTTAGCTGCTCTCACGCTGCTGACACTTAGCGGATTGAATTTATGCTATTGTCTGAAGGACGTTTTGGTTTTGATCGTGCCTTCCTCTGTTATCGCAACTCGCGAGGCGGGGAATATTCCAAATCTTGTCTGCTGATACTATAAAAGCGCTTAGGGCCTCCGAGCCAGGAGTATACACCACGGCTTTGCTGGTCTGACTGGCGGGTTGTCTGTGTTGCGCCGGGACGTGCAGGGCGTCCTGACCTCTCGGCTATGTGTTCTCTGTGGTGTAGGGAGGGAAACTTCCTTAGCCCGCAGAGAGATACAAATGCTGCAACCGCCTGGGTGGTATAAGGGCCTGAGCACACCCCCGCTCTGAGCATCGGCAGTGATAGAAAAGGCGGCGACGGCGGCGGCCAGGAGTATACGAGAGTCGGCAGTTTGTTTGAATACGGAAGTTACCAGTGGGAGTAAAACATGCGACTGCAAGCACAGGTGCAGTGAAGAGTGCGACTGGCAGGCTGGACTATTGTACTGGATGCGTGAGTGAAAGACGTTACAAATTATGCAAAAGACAGACTGAACATGCGTTAATTACGAGTGTGAGTTAATCGACCGTAATCTATAAGAGACATTGTAAAGGACTCTAATCAGAGCATTCATTAAGATATAAAAATAGTAATACCAGAGAGAGATATATTAATACTGCAAATAACAAGATGTGTGGATAAATTAAAATGAGATTAGTTCTTTAATTTTTATTAAGACTTCCATCCCTCACGAACTCTGATCCCCCCCCCCCCAAATCACTCCCATGCGCCATGCAGCAATACTTTATGAAAATGTCACTTGCACTTACTTATTTATTATTTTCCTGATTTCCTAACAACTTAATTGCATGCTTGGTAATCTCAGCCATGTCCATAAGTCAGCAGCCCGCAAGGAAGAAAAATATTGCAGTGGGCACTGATAACTTAAAGCTAATGATAGACATAGGTGTACTTTCTGTGCAATATGTCTTTAGTCACACACACACACTGGATAAATGAGATGATAGCTATATGTTCAGTTAGTTTTTACTTGGTTTCTACACATTATTTATAGAGATCCTAAGATACCAATAATCCGTGACATATATTTGATCTCGTAACCGTCTAGATTTATTGGATCGATTACTACATTGCAAATTAATTTTATTTTACTGGCTAAGGCGTTATCTGTTTTCTATAAAATCAAACAGCTGAATAACAATTGATGAAAATTTGAAACAGAATGGGCTGATGACTTTCCTCAAGTCCAACGCAGAAGTCAATATCCTGTTTTCTTATATAACGGTCACCATATTTCACACACAGTAGTCTGGAAATACCCTTTTATATTTAAACTGGATAGCTAAACTGATGTTTCTGTTGTGCGTGGCGGTGGACGAGTTCAATTCTTAATACAACTGCAGTATGTTCTCTTCCAAAAAAAAAAAATAATATTTTTCGGCATGCTTCGTCAGAAAAAGTGTAATTTAAAGCTACTACAAATACTTGCAATGCAGTTCAAGTCCTGACAGGAGGGTGTTTTAGCACGAGAGAGCCGCGATAAGTCATTAGGGACGATTGCGCTCGCGGTAGAGAATAGTTAAGAATACAGAGGCGAAACAGCAACTTATTCAATGAACGCGACCACGACATGTCGGAACGCTGTTCGCCGATCAGCGCTTGGTAACCTTACTACTTGTCGGCTGGCTGCCGAGGTATAGCTGTTCACGGTAAAATCAGCACTTTTGAAAGCCCTGCTTAAGATCTACTTGTATACACGTTGTGTGTTCTTCCGTCTTGTGTAAAATTAGCATTGCCATGGGCCTGTTCACTTTATTCATGCGTCGGTCAAGCGAAACTGTGAAATTATTAGAAAAGTAAATATTGTACAGATTTGCAAATTTTTGCACTTCGATGCATCAAAAAATACAGAAAGTGAAAGAAAAAAATTTAAGTTATCATAAATGGTTACCTAACAGTTTTTGTTCGACGTTAATATAGGGAACTACTTTCCCCTCCCTCGTTACCAACTTTACTGGACGCATGTCACTCATTGCGCCCGTTAAAATATGCAGGTAGGGGCAGTGACTTTTTTCTAAGGTTGATTTCAAAAGTGCTCACTTTATCGTGAACATCCTTTAACAGGGTACCTCCCGCAGCCCGTAGTAGCGAATTTAATTCAAGGCACGTCTAGAGAGGCTCGCGCAGCCAACCAAAGAGTGGCTACGCCTACATCAAAGGAACCTCCATGCCATTACGCCTCTGTGTACTAGTCTGCTCTGTGCTCGCGGTCAGCCCAGACCCGGGCTTTGTGCCGACGTCAAACCAGTGTGCCTGTGGTAGGACGACTCACACGCACGAACAAACGTGCAAACGAACACGGAAAGAGACTTGTTTACGCACTGGCTCGGGAATCAGTACAAGGAAAGAAAGGAAAGATCACCACATAGGCAGCCGCTCAGGTGAAGTAATTGGACAGCATCAACGCACAACAACAATCGGCGGACTCCGAAGAGGAGAATGAGGTGACTACAAAAAAAGGTTTTCGTAGCGAAAGGGAGATAGATGTCAAAGCAAGACGTTCTTTTTAAGTGCGTAAAACATCTCCCGCCCAATTGTAAACTGGAACGAGGCTAGTATTCGGTCGTGTCCTGTTTTGTATGGACAAACAGGGAGATAGCGATAACGTATACAGCATCCAGGATTCTTGTTATTGCTGTGGTCGGTATACATGATTCTCTTCGTCTTGTACCGACCTCAAGGATTTAAAGGATGCTGTCACTTGGTACTGTTTACCTTGGCTTTCATATGCACGTAGAATGCAAATTATCGCATTGAGTATGTGCTCCAGACACTCGCAAGTAGTGATGCTAAGCGTATGAGCAGAAGTGCGAAGGCGACATTACATGTTAATTATAAGAGACTCCTGAACTCTTGCCTAACTGCTCGGTGCTCGTACATTATGCATGACCCACTCTCGCATTTTCGTTGGTCTTGCAATTTCGCCACTTCATCGCGACAGCGAACAAACTCCGAGGAATCTGGAAACTACGAATGAGGTACAGATATGTATTATGAGTAGTGAGTAAGTACAGAAAGCAACCAAGAATAAATTTAAATTTAAGGTTGATCCTGTAATTCCTTATTACTAAAATAGTTATTCCTGTTCATAAAGTATAGCTTTAATGAATAACGCAGCAAGTGTGTTTGAACCTAAATGTTAGTAGAAAACTTTGATTAAATTTACATTATTATTTAAGGCTAGGATACACTTTAAAAAGTTGTACGTTCGTGCAGCTTTTCTCATGCTACCCTAGTTCGGTCTGCTCAGTCTGCAGAACTTTGAAGCAATAGGAAACAACGATAAGATAGCTATTTTACGTCCAGAAAAATTATAAACTAAAATTAGTTTAACAGTTACCCAAACCATAAACAAACAACCCAGGCTCAAAATATACCTATATGACTGCGAATACTTGTGTATTGCCATACGAAAACGTGCATTATGCAGGTCATTAAATATTATTTATTTACCACTTGGGTAATGTTTTGTTTTGTTTCCATTTGTGTTGTGAAAATCAAATGGTTAACACCCAGTGATAAGATGTAACTTTATTAAAAAATTCCTTGCTATCAGAATTTTAAAAATCTGTATTATGGTAATAATTTTACCTTAAGGAACATATGTTTGAGATAACACAATTTTTGTTTCACCCAAAACAACCAAATAAAAAAGTTTCAAATAATTGAAAGTAGATATTTTTGTGTAAAGAGAAGATTCAATTATATAAGTGTATATTGGTTTGACAGAATATGAGCAGAAGAAATTATGGACTGAACACGGTAACCTGAGCACTTTTGAAAGCCTACTTCTATGCACAATGTGTATTCATCTGCATAGAAAAATTAACATCGCCATACACCTGATCACTTTATAGTAAAATCATTTAAATTTTCATTCTGGTCTTAACTACTTCCACATAGAAAATGTATTTTCAGTTCGGAATATTAGGAGGTCATTGTCTAGTTTTAGTTCGTACTCGAACGGAAATGAAGCCATCTTGTAAATTACAGCCCGGAAAATGGATTGTCAATGAAATCAGTTCAATTTTCGTTTCTGTACAAATTGCTTTCTCATAGAAAATGCATTTTCAGTTCCGATTATTAGGAGATCATTGTCTAGTTTCAGTTTGTGCTCGAACGGAAATGAAGCCATATTGTAAATTAAAGTCCGAAAATCCGATTTTCAATGAAATAAGTTGAATTTTGGTTTTTGAATAATTAGCTTTCTCATAGAAAATTTATTTTCAGTTCGGAAAATTGAGAGGTCTTAGTATTTTTTTAGTTCGGGATATACACAAATGAAGCCAGATTGCGAACTATAGTTCGTAAATCAGTACTTTTGGTAAGAACTGCTCAGATATAGTGCTAATAGATTGAGTTCGGGATATACACAAATTAAGCCAGATTGCGAACTATAGTTCGTAAATCAGTACGTCTGGTAAGAACTGCTCAGATATAGTGCTAATAGATTGAGTTCGGGATATACACAAATGAAGCCAGATTGCGAACTATAGTTCGTAAATCAGTACGTCTAGTAAGAACTGCTCAGATATAGTGCTAATAGATTGAGTTCGGGATATACACAAATGAAGCCAGATTGCGAACTATAGTTCATAAATCAGTACGTCTGGTAAGAACTGCTCAGATATAGTGCTAATAGATTGAGTTCTTCCACATTGTCTAATTTAAGTTCGGGGTTATTCCGAATTGAAACCACCTTGTGAATTACATTCCGAAAAGTGGGGTTTCCGGTCAAATCAGTTCATTTTTAGTTTTCGCATTTATTATAGCCACATGGAATATTTAATTTTAGTTCTGACTATTGGGGAAACATTGCCTAATTTTAGCACGGACTTGCATCGACATTTAGTTACTTTAAGAATGTCAGTCCTGTGGAATGCCTTTCGCATACTCCAGTTCAGTTCCGTGTCCGGATATAGTCGTGGTTCCGATATCCATTCTAGTCCGAAGGGATCAGAACTGAAATATTTTTCTGAATTAATTTTCTCACGAACGGATTTTTTCCCTTTCAGTTCAGCAACTTCGGAATTAAATTTAATTCCGGGTATATAATTTCAATATCCAGTTCAATTTCGGTGCCAGTCCCTGGTCGCAGAGGTGACACCTGCCTGGGATACCGCATACAAATGTATACAAACACAGCGTGTTGTTATGTTTGAACAGCGATTAGTGAATAAATGTCCGGTTTTCGCAGGAGTAAAGCTGAAGAGACGCTTAATGATGTAATATTACTGTCAAATGCTCATTTAAATTTGATATGTTTTTAAGGGTGGTGAAATACATACGGCCGGTTGTAGCAAACAGTACCTTTGAATTCGATAAGATATTCACGAACTTCGGTATCTTTTATCATAGGCCATCAATATTACATTTATTTATAAACATAGATTTATTTATTTTTCATTAAATTCGTGGCTGAACTGTAGGAATTTTAATATGTCATTAAATAAATGTATTACACGTTGTATAATAATTACTTATTATTATGTACGTGAACAATGTTTATTCACATACCAAGATTAAAAGTTATATCGCCAGGTGTTATTTTGGCCATTCTAGCCTTCCAATTTTTTGACTAAACACGACTGTGAGAAAAAATGGAATATTAGGTTTGGGAAAATAGGCCTACGCGAAATTTAAGTTATTTCATGCAGTGGACCTAACCTTTCTCTGCTACCAAATGAGCTTTATTTACTCTGTGCCAAGGAAAATATGTTTTAAACATTGATTGTCATTTATACAACCACGAATATGCATATCACAGATGACAGGAGAAATTTTATTTAACAAAACTGAATTGAGACTTTGCTATTTTTTTTTACTCCATCAGTAGTCATCAACTTAAAGTAAAAATGTATATAGACTTTCTGAAATGCAGTTCTTTCCATAACATCTGAGCTATACAACAATGTGTAAATACAGCCACATTAGCCTTTGTTTTAAAATATTAATATTATCCAGGTTATATATTTTTGAAAACATGTAACTGTTGGAAACACAATTTTTCTAAACTTTATGTAGGTTCAGAAAAATGCTTTACAATACTGGATTCTACAGTTTTGTGTTTGATATATTTTTCAACCCCACATGTTTAAAATGGACTGGGTTTTAAAAACATTAATTTTATGTAAAAAAATAATATTTCACTTACAATGCAAACTTAATAACAAACGAGAGCTGATTCACAAATCATGGAACTATTTTTTATCTTCCAAAAATGACCCAACACGGGAAATGTACTTCGTACAGTTTAAAATGCACTACATGTACGTTTTAAAGTTGACACCAACTGGGGTATGGAAACAGAAATGTCCGGCAAGGAACAAAGACAAACATGGCTGTTTGAAATCACTGTTTAGTTGATATATTCTCATACAAACTGTATACACTCATGTGATCTGTGATTGGCCGACGTTTTAGCGCCACCTTCAGCTTTAGGAAGCTTAGCGTGGCAATGGTGAGTCTGATCCCACGTCTAGGCGGGTCGTGACTCGTGTCATGAACCCGGCAGGGTTTTATTAGTTTCAGGTAGGGAAAGTGGCGCGAGTGCCGCAATCACATAACAGACCACCAAGAAGCACACCGGGAAGGACGTCAAGCACAGAAGAGGGTCTGTTCGGGCTGTGAGTTGAATAATTAGATTAATTTAGTTCGCCTACCGCGAACAACCATGTGGTGCCTATTGAACTGTATGATTCACTGTACCAAGGCTCGTGAGCCTAGTACATTCAGGGCAGCACAGGAAGTAGATTGCCAAGCAGGTCACTAGCTGCCGCTTTTCTAAGTTGCATATCAAAGTGCGAATTCATAATATTTCTCCTGCAACAAATAACGTAATTTGGAGATGGCCGCCGATTTAATTTTCATTGCATACTGCTACTGACGCCATGTTCCTGAACCCCGACGCCAAGTGAACTTAGCTAACAGTACAACCTACAACCCCTGAGTATAAAGAGCCCTGCTCCCAGTCAGATTGGTGTGAGCTTTAACAGTAGAACTCCCAGCATTTTTACCCCCCTAGAACTTCCGTGAAGGGTCAATTTGACCTCATCGTAAAAAAAATATTTTATATGTATACTTCTGTATATCTTTTATTGCAGAAAATTACACTTACTTTTGTAACATGTTCTCTTCACAATTTTACTTTAGGAAAGTTATCATAACGGTAAACTTTTTAATAACATTGTTGTTTGTCACCACACAAAAAATTTAAATATTTACTTTTGTCATCTAACAGTTTCGCTAACATTTTCGAAGCATTATTATTATAAATATATTTTACAGTAATGATAAGTTTAACAGTAGAATTGAACGTCAAATAAAAAAGGAAATCTAAGTTTTATGTTTCACCTTTCATATAACACACTATTATTTATAGACATTCCCAAACACAAAATTCTTACATTTCGAGGGAAATGTTTTTCTCATTTTATATTTTGCATGTGTTAATTTTTTTCTTGGCAAACTAAGCAGATATATTTTTTATAACCTTGCCTGTGAATTTACCACAAACTTATTTCGTACAGACTGTACAAACGTCAGTGGCTTTCTTTCCATTGCACTTAGAAATCGGGCACTGACAGCGCTTACGATTTTTATGTGGAACTGTCTCTTGATTGTTGCCCTCCTTTGCTTCCTGTTGATTTCTTAAATGACCTTCTCGAAGTTGTTCTGCTAGATTTATGATGAAATCTCTGCAGCTGATACTAGAATCTGTAGTCTCTTTGAACAATATCCATAAATTGATTCCAGCAAAATTAAGAATGTTGTAGAAAACTTGCGAGTTGCCAGCGCCGGGATACTGCTTTTGTCGAGTATCGTCTGGCCATTTGATCTCCTATATCGACCCAAAATTTTGTAGAGTTGTAATAACTTATTGTTTCTGGAAGTTGTTTCTTATCTCCGCCTATAGAAACAGATGGATGCATAGTACTAAGGACAAGTACATGTGTGTTTACTTTTCCTTGGTAGTGCAGTCATTATGTTTCAGTATGTTTGAATACTGCAATGGAAGATGTGCATTATTGACTCCGATCGGAATGTCTCTTCTAGACCTGTTCACTGTACCCACAACACTTGTGCTCCTGGCCTTCAATTTTTCTGCCAAACTGGGGGGAGTGAAGAAGTTGTCCATGGAAATATTCCGGCCGGTGACAAAATAAGGATCAACCAGTCGAAGAACTATACTCTCTGCGAGGGACTGGTCAGAAGGCCGTTTTTTTCATTTTTCCCAAATAAGGAAATTCGTTCAAGATATACTTACTGTCAACATCACCAGCCAACCAAAATTGTATGCCGAATTTATCAGGCTTACTAGACATGTATGGAGTGAAGCGGCATTTGGCTTTGGTAGGGAAAAGTTGCTCATCTACAGTAATAAAAGCCCCTGGTTTATAGCTGGAAATGCAGTTGCTGTTAAACTGATTCCATATAATCGGTACAAGAGTTAACTTGTTCTGTTCCAGACGTTCCGGCCTTGAAGATTTTATGTCAAAGCGAATAAATCTCAATATTTATTGAAATCTGTTGCGCGACATTGTCTCATAAAATCGAATATTCCATTTGGCTGACCAGAGACTAGTGAGTGGAAGTAATTTTGCTCCGCACACACCTCGGAGGTACAACAGACCAATGAAAGCCTCCTGCTCTTCCACACTCAAAGACCATGTTTCATCGTGCAGCTTATTCCGAGCCTCTGTTTCAGTGCATTTTATTATATGTCGGAGCATATGTTCATCGATAATAAGACTAAAGCATTTGCTATATTCTCCACATCAATATTGCGTTTTGCATTAGGTGAAGGTCCTGTACTTTCACGCAGTACAGTATGCAGACCCACCCTGCCCACAGCGCGGTCACCAGCACTCACAAAAGTTAACTTCTTTCCATTCGGACTGCACAATGTAGCACCAACTACTGGTACACGATGCTGGTATCGGCTTCCAACACACCCTCCAATTACAGGTGCTACACCTGTATAATCTGGAATATGCCCAGAAGGAGCATGAACTTCATTACTTTTTTGTTCTGGTAGTTTACGTTCTACACCCAGTCCTCTTCCTCGTCTTACCGTATGCCTTGTGACGTATGTTGACAAAGCAACAGGTGCAGATAATTCTGTGATGCCATCTGATGTGCCTTGGGTAATGGAGGGACCCACCACAGTGCCTGCAAGACAAATGTATTCTGTAGAACAAAGTCTTGCTTACACACGCGTATACATACATAACATTGAGAGACATTGTTCATTTTTATTGATATTACATTGAGAAGGAAAATGTGAATATTTTTCCTCTAATGGTGTAGTAACAATTACTATGAGGGACAGGGAGTGGGAAACTATTACAAATTACTTCTATTGTTGCTATACTTTTTATATGCACACCTATTCTGACTTGTTTTATGTAAACATACCGTGATAACAAAATTAATTTTCATATTTCACATAACACAGAAAATTGAATTTACTAATAGTATGGCTAATCATCTGTAAAGTTAGTAAATACTTGCTTCTTATCATGTTGGCGTGGATCAAAAATCCTACAGGTCAGAATTTTCTGACAAAAAATATTTGTACCAAAATTTATTTAGGTAGTTTTTGCCCCTTTCTTGTTTACTCATTCCATGCACACTTAATTCGTATCCCATAATTCATAACATGGAAGATCCTCATTACATGCATTTTAATTGCATCTCTACATACCCTACCATACTTAGGGTATGTGTACAGCTATTCATCTTATTTTATCCACACATAACATACAAAGGGACATGCGTGGAGACAGAATAGTTCCGAGACACTTAGTGTTGCTGAAATAATTACTGATTTTATTCCATACTACTGATTTACTTACCAGGAACATTAGCTGCAACGACTGAAGTTTCCTCATTGATAATGTCTTCTAGTTCATCGATGTATTCACTTCCAGTCGAGTCACTATTTTGTGGAAGATAACCGTCGTCAATGTCCAGCAATTCACCGCCTTTCAGATTCAATTTCCGAAAGTTCTTGGAAATATTGCAAAGCTTGCTCCGGTGTAAGGTTACGTCGCGCCATAATAAATATTGCAGTATCATTAAGAGTTTTCCACAACACCAATGCAATTTTCACTCTCTTGCTACTCCATTGCAAAACTATTCTGTTACCTAGACAACTGAAATTCCTTTTATCTCTTCTCAGTGATGTCACACTCTGCAGTGCCAATAACGATGGCTCACGCAGTGAGCATCCAACATTATCACTGCAGGGCTACCAACAGCATAAATAACTTTAGTACCAGCCTGCACATTTTATGTTCTAAACATTCTCCCATATGTGTTTCCAACCCAGACATTATATCTACAAGGCATGAACTCCTGTATTTGAGTTACACACACTTTATATATATATATATATATGCACAAATGTGTATATATATAATGATATATGCACAATTGTGTGTATGTACGCACACGTGTAAGTAAACAAATATATTGTGATATGTCAAGGGCAAGATTTGTATGTTTCACATTATATATATGTCGTTAAGTCCAGTAAATATTATGTGTATATGCATAGTATACACACGTGTTGTGGCATAAGTATGTTTATTTACAAAATCGAAAACTGGCATTCTTTTATTAATATTTTTCGAAAGGTCAAAATGACTGCTGTGGAAGTTCTAGGTATAATAATAAACATTATCAATTAAAAGTGAAATATTAGTTATTTAGTGATGTGCTTGAGTACAAATGTATATTTAGGAAAAGTCATAAAATTTTGTCATTCAGATATAAAAATTCTGGATCTTGGAACATAAAAAAATTCCTTACAGGTCAAAATGACCGCCTCGGGAGTTCTAGTGAATTGATTTGAGAAAGTAATTAATATTATTTTTAAATATGGCTATACATATACACACATATAATATTATTACAAAGCATATATCACAGGACTACTACTTCAATTACTCCCACTTTATGTATCTCAGGTGTCATTATTATTAAATATTTTTATTATTGCAAATAATACTAATGTTAGTCTAATGTTGATAGACGTAATCACTTGCAGTATAATTATTTTCAATAAATCATTTATATTTGAAAGTATCCAGGAGAGTGTCATTCTTAGTGTTAATCTCAGTTGTGTTAGTTTCAGGAAGAGAGCATTTCGCTATGTTATGTTTTAGCTGTCTCCCAGCTGTTTCACTTTGGTCCAGGGGTCCAGCATTTAAGGATTTGATGTCGCATGTCTCACTACTACTCAGTTCACTCAAAAACGCATTCTGCTCACACCAATTGCGCCCTATACACTAACTACACTTTGTGGTACCTCTCTACAACACACTACATCACATAATTATGTGGCGCTCATACGTGGTGCGCGACACTCCTCAGAGTCTGCAATAATATTTTCTGGATCGGTGTAGTGTATTTGCTTTGTCTTCTTGTAACGACTAGTTTTGATGTTTGTAATTTCTTTATAAAATGTAATATAAATAACTTGATTGGTTTTTGCAATTACATTAAAATAAGTACACCATTGGAAAAAAAAACTACAATCACTGGAAATATAAGCCATTTAGCATATGAATTTATAGTGTAGGATACCTAACAACTATTTGTAAATAAACGTAGGAATTTGGATGAATCAAATGTGTTCAGCTTTAACATATACTGGGTTAATAGCATAATACAAACATACATGTTTAATCAAAGGGCGTGTTACAGAAGACTAATTTAAAACACAATGAAGTGTTTAAAAGATGTTAAATACCTCGCATGATTGTTCTTTATGAATACATATTAAAATAGCAAATAGTGGCTCACTGTATACTATTTTTCTTTCTGCTCTGTAATAGCAATGGTTCAGGCTCTTCAAGCATTTAGAAACAATAACAGGAGCAGATAAGCCTTGAATGGGAGGTTTTTTTGTGGCCATAATAGGCTTTTGTTTCCTATGTGTTACAAATTGCTAGATGATGAAAAACTTAGCCGAGTACAGCTCATTGCATAGGCATACTGACAGTTAATTGGTACCTATTCTTAGATAAAGTAAACTTTTTATAAAATAGATATCTTTGTAATTGTAGAGCTTTAATTTAATTACAGTCATCTGTAGAACTAGAATGCAGCATCTTATTCCGGAAGGACTTAGATTCCTTTTATAATTCCACTTATAAAACATATTTATCAAAAAAATTTAATGAAATACATTGCATTTAAAACACACCTCACGAGAAGGTTATGCAATACATTCTGACTCACTTACCACAATTAAAACCAGACACCTGTACATTTGCAGGTCCAAAATAGGCCTATTAAAGTCTTCATGTTATGATCTAAGTTAATCATAATCTAGTGTTGTGTATCGTTAGGATGCAATTACACAAATTAAGTAATTTATATACAGTCATCCATCAATGAAATATGACTAACTTACATGGCTATTAGCATACATGCTTGGCCTATCATTATTTTTGTTGTATATAAGATCAGTGAGATGCATTTATTATGATTTGGTACTTGTGTAAACACATTGTTGAATAATTTTACTAACCAACAGTATTTATTGGGTTGATAGAAATAGTAATTTTGAAATGTAATCATATGTTTTCAATTTAATAGAGTTATTTAATTTTTGAATTTTATGTTATAAATAATGCTAAAATCAGTCAGTGTGTTAGGACAATCGGTAAATAGATGTAGAAATCTACAGGGCTACGAAATAAAATGCTGCGTAGGTACGTAGTAGTATTATGTTCATTTTTATTGATTAATACAGAAACAATGCGCTTAGTGGATGAAAATATGCATACCGAACTACTCGCATTAAAAATACAGCATGCGTCGGTCACAAAAGTTATAGATGGATAACCTGTCAGGAAGCTTCCATTCTCGCTGCCTACAAAGTAACTTGTGTTACGGGTCGGGCCGAAAATTTGTCAATAGTAGTGCCTCAGTTCGTTGGTTCAGCGATACATTGATCCAGAATAGCTGGAGACAAATGTGGCGTTCATCTACGTCCGGCACGACAGAAGTTACCGAAGAAGTTTTAATTTACCACCGGCATGAATGAATGAATAAATAAATACACTTTCTGAAAGAAAGTAAAAGTAAACCACGAAACTGCGTTATTTTCCAAAACGAGGTATTCTTGCAGTTTTTTTAATGTAAGCAACATAAATAATAATTTTAATTAATTTCATTCGTTGTAAGTAATGTTAAAAAACGCTTTTGTTTATATGAAAATGTTTATTTGCTTAATCTTTATATTTGGCGAGTATAAAATACTTTGTCGTATTAGTTAGATTTCTTACTTTAAATTAGACAAACCACACGAGACACAATTTGTTATTATAACAACATTAAACTGTTTTAACTATTCGACTCACACAGAACGCCATATAACGTCCATTATGTGTACACTCGTACAAGTGCGGAGTGACGTAGTGCGCAAATATGACGCGTTCTAAGCGATCATCAACCAGGCCTGTATTCTGCTTCGGCTACGAGGGCTGATTCAAGTCATGGCAACTATTTATCATGTCTCGATTATGACTTAACACAGGAAATGTACTATGTACAGCTGAGAGAGTACAACATGAATGTTTTAAAGGTGACACCACATGAGGTAAGAAACCGGGAATGTCCGGCATGGAACAAAGACAAACATGGCTACAAAATCACCTTTTAATTGGTATATTCTTGTACAAACTTATACACTCATGTGAACGTGTACGTATTGTATGTGTAGGAGATGTTTAACATCCTTCAAAGAAGTCTCTGTGGTTGTCCATTGATCGTTGCTGGCAATGAGGCAGTCATCGTCACAGTATTTCGACGAGAGGTGGCGCATATTGATGGATCTCATGCAAACGATGGTGTTTCCCGTCGTGGAGCCGCGACCTTCATCATCGCTAACTGGTTGTCACCAGTGTCGATTCTGCGATCGTCTTGAAGATATAACTGCATGTCTTTACCTAAACCACTACGTCGTCATCAGTATTGCTTCTGTGAAAATACCTTCAGTAAAAGTGGCAAAGCCAGGCGACATCAGCGCTTTAATTGTGCCAAAAAATCCTTGTTGCATGCCATATTTGTGTGATAGATGCGGTAAGCAGATCAGCTGTAGCGAGCATATTACTTAGGCATGCAGAAACCTGTAAAGGTGTAGTGCATTTATCATTAGTAGCTAGGTACCAGGTTTACTGCAAGCAGGTCTCTTGTGACTTGGGTACATGTCCTCAAAAGTGTAGTTACCTACATAACCCGCCCTGCACAGTATGTTGCAGTAATAAATCTCACAATATTTTCGCACAAGGACAACACAAGTGTATGAATACCGAGATGAATAAAATACTACAAACTTCAACACAGTTACATGAATTAAAATTCATATATATTGTAGAATATTGGAATTTGGTATACTGGTATGGGAAGTATGTTGCTTTCTACGGTCTGTGTGGACGAATGGTTGAGGTATACTTAAGCTATGTTAAGATGTATAAACTACGAGTATATTTCGTCTGGTGTTGGTTGGTAGAGCAGAAGCAAGGAAGTTTGTGTTTCGGCTGGCACGAACTCTATAGTTTCTGTAAACTTGAGTTATGGTGGGTGGAACATTGAATGTAAAGGTGCCTGCTTGCGAGTTTATGAGCAGCCGGGTTCCAGTTAGGAAGCTTAGTTTGGCAGTGGCAGTCGTGAAACTTTGCCGCGAAGAAGAATATATGGCCAAGGGTTCTGGTTGGATACTTGCTAGCATATGCTGTCTTGAGCTGCATATGAAAATATTATATTCACTACACATGAAAAGTGAGCAGGCTGCAGTAAAGACACTTCGTAAATAGTATGGTATATGTATGGGATGGGTTCTGTTTTTATGTTTGTAATCTAAAGTATGTGTGTGTGTGTATATATATATATATAATTTCAATGAAAAATTCTTTAATTTCTTGCTGGTATTGTATCCTGCCTACTTTCACTGATATAGAGAATATGATGGCGCTTAGTGTAGTCACATACATATACATTTGATTTTAAAAATCCTAGTAGAGGGTAGTTATGCCTACAAAACCTTCGAGACAATGAATAATTTGCAGATTCCGACATAGTGTAACAATTAGACTTCAAGAGAGGTGACCAGAAATCTCGTAATTTAATGATAGACTTTTGTATTGTTCTGCAATACTCGAAGTACAATTTAAGTACAATTAAAAAATAACCTTCAAAATTTATAAAATACAGAATTTTTACTTTGGCAAGGTCATCCCTCCCCTCCCCTTGACCAGCGAGAGCAGTGTGGGAAGAGGTGTCTGGACAGCAGCAGGCAGGGGCATACCTCTTATATCCAGTATGATGGTCCTGGCATTGGGTTACATAATCGATATGATATCACTATCACATGCATCTAGAAAAGACAACTCTGGTGATATATAACACTTAATACTTACACCTTTAATTTTTGTAATTATAACTTTTGGGAATTTTCAATAAATTTATGTCTTTCAATGAAAAAATATATGTTGTATGTAAATTTAAAAAAAGTGCATTAAGAAATATATCTACTTAAAAACTAAAAATACTGGAAATAAGTCTGGAATAGTAAAAGGAAATATTAATACACTAGCACCACCTACGCAATGAAAATTTAAAAACAACTGACAAAACGAGAAAAACCAAGATGGTGGCATACGATAGAATGAGTATAGGTGAGGAGGTCAAACGAATATGAGAAATTCGTGGAGGTCTGCCGACTAACTAACTAATGTGAAAAATTGGCGATGGCGGTGTCATCCGGAAATTTAAATTTAAAAAATAATAATATTTATCTTTTTTTTGTGGTTTTTTACAATTTTTTTAATATTTTTAAAATAATATTTTGGTGTTTTTTTTTTAATTTTTTGAGTGAAAAGGTCAAAGGTCCAGCTCTTTTGGCTCAGAGTCACTGATCCCGGTCTTCTGCTAAGGGAAAAATGTTAAAAATTTTACATGTCCAACAAAGATAGTGGACGTCAAGGTTGAATGATTGAGCATGAAGTGAAAAAAATTATTTACTGGCTAGCAACATGGCGACCAGATTCCCCTGAACGCAATCTCTTGGGGGTCAATTTTTGCAGCTGGGAAAAATGGGAAATTTTTAGGGGAAAGTACCGATGTTTGGGTAAAATAATCGATTTCTGAAGTGATTTTTTGGGTAAAAACAAGTGATCAAATTTGAAAATGGCGGAATTAAAGATGGCGTCCAAAATCCATACCCGACTCCTGGCTCATTGATCATGATCTCTCTATACCCTACTACTATCCCAGTTAGCTGCATGGCAGGCAAGGGAGCCAAACACAGCAAATCTGTCCTAGGAACACCAGCTGGCTTTGCATTTTTTATTATATAACCGGATGTTGGTGTGATAATTTTCCTTACAGTGTATCTCCTTCGTATTGGTTCGTCGTCTTGCAGAACCTTTACCAGAACAGTCAAATATGGTGCTGCATCCACAGTCTGCCGGCATCGCCACAGAAACATGTGCATTTTGTACCATCCGTAGTAGCATTTATGCATCCTAGTGCCATCTATCGTCACTTCTCCAACTAAATGTTAGGGTATCCCTCCTCCTGGCACGCGCCATTTCTAGTATCACTCCGCGCGCGACGCGCTCTTCCAGAAACACTTTTATCTTGGCCTTGGCGACTACTTGATGTACATCGCGAAGGCAGGAGCTGCACTTTATTGTGATGAAGATGTAGTAGCAGAGAGAGCGTTTACCAACTGGTAATGTAGATAGTTTATTTTCTAACAAAATGTTTGGTAGTAGTTAAAACATTTCTAGTAGTGGAGGGTGAGGGTTATTTCCCATGAAGCGATAACGAAGTTGTGGTCCCTCCGAAAGAGTCATTGGCGAATTCCCTGTTAGTTTACGACATCGAGTGCGAGAAGCTAAAGTGCATACAGGAGTATTTTAGCATGGGATGGCATGTGAATGTGGACTGCGGGTATCTCGGCCTGCTTAGTCTTAGTCGCACATCTTTCAGATTAATGCTCAGTAAGAAATCCATTATAGCAGAGCAAGAGAATCGCCTACAGAATTACGTATGTTCTACAAAACCGGAGACCGCTGCCATCAAGACGGTGTAAAGATGTCTAGTACAAAATAACGAAATTACATATTAAAAACATTTCACAGATGCTTCTTGTGGCTTAGTCAAGACCACAAATCCGGAGATAGTAACGCCTACAAAAGGTTCCGTTGTAAGTGCAAACAAGTTTCACTATGGCGTACGTATACACATCCTATGTACCCTATTAAAATATTCGCGGGTATATGAGTGGGGAAGATTAATCCGTCCAATCACAGCGTCCAAAATTGTGAGTACGTTGCAATGAATTAAAGTTTTGACCGGAACTGTACACGTCAGTGCCCAGTCTTGCTTGTGGCTTATCTTATCTGTGGAATTTTCTACACCTAGCTCTTTGACATTAAATGTTAATGCCAATATCATCGAACCAGCACTGGCTGAAAAAATTCTGAACACAAGTACAGTTCATACCAAAAAATTACGTGATTGTAACACTTCAACTCGGAAATTAATGTGTGATTGAATGGGTTAAAACAAAATTGTGCCCA
This sequence comes from Dryococelus australis, assembly GCA_029891345.1. NCBI lineage: Eukaryota > Metazoa > Arthropoda > Insecta > Phasmatodea > Phasmatidae > Dryococelus > Dryococelus australis. The sequence continues at coordinate 162,892,175 of CM056993.1, read as the reverse complement.
ACTTCATATAGCTTCTAACTGCTTGTATTGTAATCGCATTTACTCAATATATTGAATGGCACAAATCAGACTAATTTCACAGGAAAATAAACTTGTACAGCAATCTAAAGTTCGATCGCTCTAATAGTGACAGTAGTAACAGTGAGTACTTAAGTCAACATATTTAGTATCCACAATACCCACAACTTTTGGGTTGCAAGAATGGACCAAATATACGGGGAACATCTTAACTGTCGAGAGGAACGCGTAATCCTCACATCCGCAGTTCCACACAATGTCCAGTTCAATTCATAAGTTTCAGTTCGCCGACGCCACTGATTATATGCCTGACCTCCCTACAGGCATTATAATAACTATTAGTTCTTGGAAGATGATTTGAGATGTAATATATGGTTTGAAATTTATATATATTCGTCTTCTTCGATTTACTTCTGGATAGGGGTTTACAAGAAGTAAGTCAAGAACTAAATTAAATAACATCATACAATTTATTACACTTGTGAGGAATTTGTACATGTTAACACAATGTAACTATGCAGTTTCTAGAAATCTACCACTACCAGATTACGAACTAAATAGAAAATGAAACATGGACATTATCACTGCATAGGAAGAATCAAATTCAATTTTCAGTGTTACTAAGCATGCTGTAAAAAAAACGGACAAGTGAATAATTTTACCGAGATAAGTTGGCCAGACAAATTGCAGGGAAAAACACCGAGTCACTCAAGGCCGCCGAAGGTCCGAACGACACGAAATTAATCAGGAAACTGGAGTAAATACACAAATTCGCTGTTATGATATCATCGAGACATTACTGACAGGTTCGTACAAGGTGGCCTTTCCCCTTTCCTGAAATGTAACTACTGCAAAAAAATTGCATGATTCTGCGATATTCTTGACCTTATTCAACCGGGTAGAAAGTAAACGGAAGCCTCAAGGAGTTAAAGAGGCCTTTCAAAATTTTTTGTGAATAGGTCAACGCTTCTGTTTCCTCCATAGTAAAACATTTTGAACGTCTCAGGTGTACGTCCGGCCGCGAGGACGTACGATTCTGGAAAATACCATAATTAAACTTCGCCTGTGTTCTGTTCACTCAGAATTTTGAGAGGCGGCCATAAGGTTTAAATAAAGTCATCTGTTTAGAAAGGATACAGCACTGCCGCTATAGTTTAAAACACAGTTTTACAGAATAATACATATCGTAAACAGAGGCTGGCATCTTCCAGCTATTTGTGCTAAATTTGGCTTTTCAACGACCTGTTTTTGTTTTAATAACCAAATTTATAGGTTGGCCACGACAAAGTATCGACTTTAATTTCTGTCCTGAAGAAATAATTACATTAAAATATTCCATACCATTTTAAAAATAAAATAGACACGATTGCTTACAATGCAATCCGTGACACAAAAGGTTAATAAAAAGCTACTATGGAGCATCCATCCTTGAAGACGAAAGGATGCCAAACTCAGGCATAAAATGAAATAGCCCAAGGTTTTCTAAAGATATGGAAATGTTTGATATGAGAAACTGCGCTGACGTCATCCAGCTAAACTCAAGAACCAGTGACAGAAGTAGTGAGTCACCGAACGAGAAAGATGCAGTAATGAAAAGTTCCGATTGTTCCTAATCCAGATGTCTAATGAAAACAGCATAGATCTACTTAGAGGTCGAAAAGGTCGGCCGAATACGGAGGATTAATACGCAAGAGCTTGTATTCGTTATTTTCTTTCCCTGCTTATTTCTTACTCCTTCCATATACTTTAATAATAAAAACTGAACTTACGGAGAAAGTTGCGGCCGCTACATAAAGCAGCAAGATTTCACTTTACATGAAAATAGTTGTTTTATTTTTGCATAAGTGAATTCGTTCTACCTATAACCATTCAACTTATATCTAATAATGCCTCTCATCGGGTCCTAATTTAACAAGTTCTTCACTTTTCTCCCAGAGTTTATAAGCAAGAAGATGATCTCGAGCCTTGCTAGATGGTACTGCTTCCTGCAACAATAATAAATAAGTTACAAACAAAGGTCATTTTTAACAATTCATTGTGGGGCCCATATCACGTACAATACTATTCATGCTTCTCTGATATCTTGAAACTAATTAGAGCTGCTAAAGTCTTCATAAACACTTTTTATATGCATAACTCCAAACATAAATTTCTTGCATTCTTATGATTCCGGCATATAGTCATACCCTGCTGTGTTACTATCAAAATTTGCAAAGAAATATATCTATTTTTGGGTTATTTCTTAATTTTTAAAGCAACAAGGTTAAAGTCAAAATCGTTGCGACGTTAATAATCTTTTCCGACACAAAGTTCTCAACCGGTCACTGATACAAAATCTGTGTTGTAATACGGAATAAATTTTATATTTAAGGTTATAGATAGCATGAATATTTCATTTCAGGCATTCGTGTATAATGAGGACTACATTTAACCAATAACCATAGAAGTTAATCATCCAGTACTTTAACTCTAATCGCCTCTCTAGTGAATAATGCTTAGTGCATCTAACGTGGTAATTTTTATATTCAAATACATGGTTTCTGACTTTTGTTTGTAGCGCACATCACTGGTTTACATTTAAAGAAGTTGCTGTGTATATCTACGTACGCCAAATCGTTATCGTTTATCTTCTGAAAGAATGTGAGGCTCTGGTAGACGAACAGTTTGTTCGCAGCCCTCTCTCCTTGGGGATCTGAGATCCCCAGAGCCTACGAAACCCCACTCCCTCCCTGCTTTTCCTCTTTGTCATAATTCTCTCATGCCGGAAATGTGGGCTTACCGTCAATATAGTCTATTCGCGGTTTCTACACACGTTTCCAATCGAACATTCGAAAATTCTCCCAGTGTATGACGTGTTTGGTAGTTTCCTAAACGTGCCACTTGTTACGACCGATTTATATTTTTGCTAATATAAAAAAACCTTATTTTTGGTTATACTGTACTTTTACTTATACTCTGTCTATGAATTATAATATTTAATTTATAACTAACGTTGTTAAAAACAGTGTGAAATTTGACGTGTCGTTAATGCCGAGTAAGAAATAGTTCTTATGCAAAATGTTATTACCCTGAGTGCTCATGAATGCGGAGTGTTGCCCCTTGAGTGTAATCTTCTCGACTTGGTTAAACTTTGTTTGCTTGAGGCGGAGGAATATTCTGAAAGTAGAAATTTTGCAGGGCTTCAGAAATGTTGGAAGTAGCCGTGAACACGCTATACATTTCGCGTGTCGACAGCGTATATGCTTTCTGAAGTGAAGTGGTGATAGTTATTTTTACGAAGATGTGCACTTGTTTCAGTTTCGCATTCTGCTATCTTTCTCTCTCGTCAAAATGTGTCCAATTTTCTTATTATCTTTATGATTGTGTTATTTCACGCTAGCTCACAATAAGGAAAGGGGGAACTGCTTCACAACAAATATTAACTAACGAAACGTACTACCGAAATCCCCTTGACCACACAAATTAAATATGTTTCAATACGTTTTAAATTGACAGCTGAAAGGACAGCTAACACACACTTCTTTGTAATCATAACGTACCTGGCAATCTTGAAAATACTTTCCAGAAACTCCCTCCACTTCATTAGAGACAGCTAAATATATTGTCGTTTGAGCTCCTTCCTCACGTGTCTGTAACAACAACCATGTACAATGCGCGATTGGCTTACATAATCTCTTAGTGTTTAAATCATACCTTACAACCATGTACAATGCGCGATTGGCTTACATAATCTCTTAGTGTTTAAGTCATACCTTACAACCATGTACAATGCGCGATTGGCTTACATAATCTCTTAGTGTTTAAGTCATACCTTACACGAGTTTGTTAATCATTTTACATTATTTCCGATATGATTTTAAGTTTACTCAAGGAAACGGCCAATGCACAGGTTAATTAGCGATTTATTTTATACTGCAGTTGTTTAAACTTGTTGTAAGTCAACTATTTTTGTACCGTGTTTGAATCATTTGTAGTGTGCACTGTCTCACAGACTTTTGAATTCAATACAAACTGAAACAAGTTTCCACGATGTATATCATTTAAGCAATGCGCTTGAAAACCTGTGTCTGGGACACTTCCTTCAAATTTTTTTTTTATTTAGCACAAAATAAATATTTTGCTATAGGAACAAATAACTCTTCTGTACTACAAATTGTTATTAAAAAGTATCTTTTATTTGCATGAAAATAATTAACAGTAAATTTTTTCTATTAATTTTAAGATAGCTTATATTTTTGCCTGTGCGATTACAATAAATTGTCCAATTGTAATAAATTTTATTAAAACGGAAAGGAAAATAAGGTAAAACCAACATAAATCTATTTAGTTTTATTGCAAAGCTAGCATGTTGAAGAATTCTAATGGTTGTCTATTGGTAGTATCTCACCTTACAAAACGATCAGATACGAAAGTCTTGGCCAAAGTCAAGGTACGAATATATCTAGGTTTTTACAAAGCCGTATCAAGTACATACGATAACGAAGATTATCTACTTTACATTCGGTTGGTACGAAATGCTCTAATTTAAAAGTCAGAGATAGTTCGAGTTTAAAACACAACTCATACTTTTCTAAGAGCCTTTATTAGAGAAAGATACCGAAAGCCGTCTTGCAAAGATTTATTTTTGTGGTAAGCACAGATGTATTTCTAAGCTGCCATTTGTTTTTCAACATAATCACGTCATCTATAAATCAATAATGAACAGTTTTGTGACGACCACAACATATTACAATGCTACCAAAAAAAAAATCTCAGCAGGTATTTCTGCAACAGAGCTTGAACTCAGCTACGATCTTTACAGCTGCAATTTAACTCAGTAATTCTGGTTGTTAGACGATGTACATTTGCCCCAGTGGTTAGTCACTCGCCAAGATCCCGGTTCGATCACAGTTCTTGGTTGGGTGAGAATTTTTCGAACATGAATTCACTCGTGGATTGAGTGGCCTGGTGGCGTCTTCTTCCGATTCTTCTTAAAATAATTACTTCTCCACTGCTTTATTACAACCACCACCTCATTTCGCCTCATCTGCTCCCCATTCAAGTAGAGAATGACTAACTTTTCTGAAGAGAGAGTGGCACACAAACATTAAGAATACATGGACCCCGAGACATTTCGCTTCACATTCAAGGCACAGCGATAAGGGAGATAGTAACACGCGCGCCCAGCGCTCTGTTGTCCTTACGCTCACGGCGCTGAGCTGGCGAGCAGATATTCTGTCGGTGCGCTCAACTATGCAAATTAGATTGTAATTGTGAGGCTTTATTACACGCGATCAAAGTCAATAGATGATGATAACAAAACGTACAGGCTTAGATGTTTTTTTTTTAATTATTTTTTTTTATCTTTTTTGTAAAACTGTCGTATTCCCAAGATATTTATTTGCTTAGATACCCGCAAATACGTACGGGTCATTCCATGTGAAATCATCGAGGGGCTGAAGCGGCACAACTTTTTATTTTGTTAAAAATGTGTACCTATGTTACTCTACGCTCAAGGTGGAAGAAAAATAGTAATTTATATTTCTGCCTACAAAAAATGAATGATGGCAGCCCTTTTTAATACACACTGCAAGTAAATTTCGCATATTTCGGAGGTTTACGCAACAAGCCATAACGTTTTTAATAAGTCACCTATTGTAGAGTTTTTAGTATCATTTAAAAGTTTACACAATATACTATTAACTGAATATTTATATTATAAAATAAATCTGGTATTTTTAATATGGCAGCCATCTGCTTTCAGCATTCCGATGACTCTTTTACCCCATTTTATACCACACCCTGATTCACAAAAGATGCATTTAGAGATCTGATATGTTGTATGTTGTTGTGTGCTTAGTGCCTACATGTAGAACAGTGTGCAACATCAAAGTTATCTTGGTTTAAGACTTCCTATCTAAAGAAAAAAATAATAATTTCCAACTTGGGAAAAGGAGAAAATTTGCTGTTTCAAAGCCAAAAAATTTATATGAAGGACGAAATAAAATATGATTTTTTTACTAACGGTACTCTTGATGTGTATATATGTATATATAGTGCACAAGTGATCCCATTCTGTTATTTTCACCCCTGTTAAGTACACGATTTTTTAATTTTATCTTTTGTGCATTATATAATCGTACTTGATTCTGAATGCTATTTACATTAGGGTGGCAAAGCGTACTAAGTGTTTATACACTGTTTTGGCAGTGCAATGTGTAAAAAATAAAAAAAATTTCAATTTTGCAACTACATAAATACAAATAAATAAACATTTTACTACTGTACTGCAATTTGAAGACTATAAAGAGTTTACCTTAAGAAAATCAAAGGCAAAATTCACGAGATGTTTAAAGTCATGTTATTCGATTTAATGCTAAACACTCTGTAATGTTCGAAAGTCTGAGGATGATGAAACTGTTTCATGAGATTGCATCATGAAGATAAGCACATGAACAGACGCATCCTGCCTGGAGCTTCAGTCTTTACTTGCCTGTCCTCGTGGCATGTTTTATAATCAATTCAAGTGACAATGACGTGTTCTGTTGGCTGTTTTGTTTAGGATGAGTGTCAAAGTTTTTACTCTAGATCATCAGAGTTAATAATTGAATGTAACATAAGTGATGAAATAAAAACATTAATTAGACTTTAACCAGATGTCGATGAAGTTGTAAATACATGTACACAACATTACAAGAAATAGGATGATTAGTTCTTTCATTTGTATGGTAATAAATTTTGTTACCCATTTTTCACGCACAAGAAACCTATTTTGAAATCCTTACGGAAAATCACTATGCATCTGTCTGCTAAATATTACCATATGAAACTTACACCAGGTAAGGCTGTGTGTGCACGCGGTTTTCAAAAGTTGAATGAAAAAGTAGAATTAGAGTTTGACGGAGAAGAACACAACAATGATGTTAATTTTCAGACAGAATGCATTGCTGTAGAATCGGTTAACGACGCATGTGCCTCTGTGTAAAAGAATACAAATAATGAAGCTAAATATTGATAACCTGTAATGTAAAATTAGGAAAAAACTAAAAAGAAGTATTTCATTTTTCAATGACGCCACAAACCATGAAGAAATTACTTCATGTAACAATTTATGTTTCCTTGAATTAACAGAAGAGTTTAAGGCGAAATCAGCACACACTAGTACATTTGATGGAAATACACAATTTTAAGTTTGGTGCCAACATATATAACTAAAGCTGAGTTTAAGTGCAGTGAATATTAAGTAATAATGACATTAAAGGCAAAACATGGTTTGCTAACAAATGTTGGCAGCAAAAAAGTGGAAACCGCTTAAGTAATGAAACTGTAAATGTTGTAACAGATTTTTACAAGAGTGATGATGTCAGCAGAATCATTAATGCTTTGAGTGTAACAGTCAGATATCCAAGTGGTGCGAAGACAAAAGAACAAAAATATCTAGTAATCTTGGTTTTAAATGGAGTTTACTTGAAACTCAAAGAAACTCATCCATGTATAAAGATAGGGCATTCAAAGTTTGCTTAAATAAGGCCCAAGTGTTGCATGCTATCTGGTGCCAGTGGAAAACATTCTGAATGTGTGTGCCTATAGAACCAAAATGTGAAATTAATGTTGGCAGCTACAGTGAGTAAAATGCCATACAAAGATTAATGAAAATGATTGTTTGTGATGATTCAAAAGAACATTATATGTTTTCACGATGTCATAAGTGTCTTCGAGTTGATGTACTGGATGGAATCATCTGTGAGGAAGATGAGCTACTGAGTGAAATAAAGAACTGACAATGATTATCAGCTGACCGTTGTGAGCCTGCCACCTTAGTAAATAATATGGGAGAGTTTTTGATTGATATAAAGGAGATAAAATTAAAAACCCATCACTTTATTGCAAAACGTCAGTCTGAATTTATAAAATAAAAACATATTACTTCTGCTGAGTGAATAATTTTGGGAGATTTCTCAGAAAATCATACTTTCGTGATGCAAGATGATGTACAGACATTTAATTGGGTTAACGCACAAGCCACATTACACCCATTCGTTGTACTTATATAACAAAGAAAGTGATTCCACAAAGTGTGAAACCTTCTGTGTTGACAGCAACTATTCGACACACAACACTGAGGTGTTCACACCTTTCACAAAGTTCTGCTTCAACATTTGAAAGACAGATTTCCCAACTGGACAAAAGTGTATTATTCTAGTAACAGTTCAGATGCTCAATACAAAAAAAAAAAAACTTTGTTGACCTGGCTGAACACAAAAATGATTTCGGTCTATCTGCTGAATGGCATTTATTTGCCATATCTCGTTGCAAAATCCATGTGATTTTGTGCCGGAGATATAGTTAAACGTCCTGTGACGAAGGCGATATATCAAAGAACCACTTAAAACACTATTGTATCGCCACAATGAAAGTTGGAATTATTTTAAGCAAATTTTTTGGAATAACTCTTTTCTTTGTTCCGTCAGGAGATGTAGTTTGTGAAGAGAAATTACTTGAAATATAATTTCTAGAAGCTGACACCATTCCCAATACAAGACAGTATCATGGGTTTGTTCCAGTACGTGGAGATAATCTTGCTGTCTACCAGTTCTCATCATCACAGAAGTATTTAGTGGTACCCATCACCAAATCACGACAAGCTGTTTTGCCATACCTTAACGATTTAGTGTGTTTTATTTATGACGACAACTGGTGGATTGGAATTGTTACCAAATAAGAAACTGCGGCGGGTAACTGTGGAGGGAGCAGAAGAGTACATTGTAATTTTTTCATCCTAATGGCCAAAGCACTCACTTTAAACTTACAAAGTAAATGGTATGGGTGAAACAAGTGAATTTTTTAAGAATGTTGTTACCACTTGAAGTCGTAACTTGCAATGGATGAACACACAACATAAGCAACAAGATAAGCGAAATGTCATCTGTGATTTTCATAGAGAGAATGGCACATACTACACAGTAACATTGCTGCATAAACATGGAGTTTGAAAATTTGTAAGAATTTGTCTATTTGTAGAAACATTTAATTGTAAATGTACAAAAAGCAGACTAAAATGTAGACATAGCAGTAAAATTTAATTGACTGGTACCACAGCTGGAATGAATTAACTTGTGCAGTGATTACGAATTTGTTATGCGTAAAGTTGATTTGGATGTTTTGAGGATACTTGCCAGCACGAAGAAAACTTATATTGGTTCACTCTTCAACTAAATCAAAGGCAGTTCACATTTGCATTTTTTGACACATATTAATTAATCATATTCAGAATGAAGTCTGATTATATAATATACGATATATTAAATTAATATATATATATATGACAGTTTAATACCGCTTAAACATCATGATAAAAATATACAGGTTTATAAAAGCGAATATATAAAAATAAAACAAATGGCAATTTTAAATAAATTTTTTGCTAAATTTATCAGCAAAAATGTTGCCAGCGTGATACATTATTGTAGAGCTATTGCTTACGCCATAAGATACGACACTAAAGAATATCCGTAAATAAATATTGCTCATGAAGAAGGTAGAAACTGTTCTTTAAAATTTTCCTCCAACGTTTGTTCCATGTTGGTATCCAGAAAACTATATAACTTCAATTACCCTGTTCAACGATGAATCATGTATTGTGCCCAAATAAACACCTGCCCCTGTCACCACGTACATGGTTGAGGCATCCTCTTAACAGCTTTTGACTATTGCTGCACCTATTTTCCGGTCACTTAAAAACTTCGGATGCCTGACTTTAGAAAATAAATCTTGTATTATTTTATTCTAATAGGGTAATTGAGTGCTGAACCTTCAATAACACTAGCAGAGTGTCAGAAGGTACCTCAATAACTTAACGCCATACTAAAAGCGTTGTATCAGGGCTTTCGGTAGCTGAATGAAGTTGATTTTGCTTTATAGACACTGTAGTACGTACTGGTACCCACATGACCGACATATGAATATCAATAATTAGGTCCAAGATAATGTTTAAACTCGCCACAGAAAGAAATAAAACTGGCAGAGAGGAAATTTAGCAGTTTCTATGTTGTTTAGTTAATTAAAACCTTTCTATACCAGTTTCATATTTGACAAACAGTAGTGAATTATCATATGTAATGATATCAATAATAATCTTTCTACTTTTTTTTAAGGTTTTAAAGAAACAAGGCGAATAAAAAGGTTTATCTACAAATGCACTCCAACGTTACACATTGTGCTGGAAAATATTATGAATACTAAAAAGTAATTTCGAAATATGAAACAAACGACACTCTCATGCTGAATCGTGAAAATTTAATGTAATACTGAAAAAGTTACCTTTGCAAAAACCCTGGCAAGTTGCTGCCACACAGCAGGTATAAATCCGGAATGACGCCAGAATATTTCCGTGGACACAAATCCTGGATGAAGACTGTTAACTGTCACATCTGGAAACAGAAGGAAACACCTTTTGAAAATATTTCGACACAGTGGCGGACCAACATACTCACTAAGAAGGGGGCTATTTGATGAGAGGGACACTGTGCATGACGATCAAGAAACGTGCTTACCAGTACACATTAAGATTTAATGCTACATACAAATTTCAATACCAAGAAGATAATTTATCTAAATAATTTTTAATTAATGTAATTATAGTGCACAATTAAGTGTACTGCCTGCCGGATGGCAGCTGCAAAATTTAAATACGAAATCCCACGTTAGGGAAATTTCGCCTCAGTGCGTTATTTTGAATGAAAGGTGTTTCAAACGAAATGTATTCTTCATGAATTTTTTTACGCCAAAACGTGTTAAAATTTGCAACCGTCGTGGGAGGCAATCCAGGAAATTCGATACTAACACAATCGGGGGGGGGGGGGGGGGGTAATACAGTTTGGCATTGCAGCTCCGAATCTATATTCTACATCCAAAATTCAATTACACCACTCGATTGCCAAAGGATCAAAGAATATGTTACCTTGAGTGAGGACTTCGAAATATCGCGGTTGGCAAAGAGGGGCACCGGAATTCGTTTCGCCGCGTCTCACAACTTCCGCGTAGTATAACTTTTGACTAGGAGAAGCTACGACGCTCGTTTGAGATTCAATAGACAGCTCTCGTCAAGATCAATCGACTGCGTGTATAAAATCATTTGTGTGGTTATGGTGAATTTGTATGAGTTTAATGTAAAAAATTAAGAATGCTTAGCACTATTTCGGTTTATAATCGTCTGAAAGCCAAGTCGAAAAACAGAAACCGTGTACGGTTGGAAAGAACATCTCAAACGCAATCCACTGACACCCATAAAACCCCATATGATCGAGTGAAGCGGTGCCGGAACGTAAAATAAACATCAAGGCGTCCGAGCGCGTCAACGTAGCGTAATCACGCAAAACCAACGGCCGTGTCCCCAACACAGCCACGCCCAATTTTTAGTAGTAGTTCCCTACGAGCGTATATTTTCGATAAGTGTACTTGCAAACAGGCTATACATGCTATGGAAACTTCTCCTCTGTAGGGAACTTCTAGAAAATTCCTGAAGAATATATTTTTTTTTTAACGCCCATCTTTAAAATTAACCCACTGAGGCGAAACATGCTTAACGTGGGATTTCTTATTTAAATTTTGCAGCTGCCAACCAGTAGGCAGTACCTCAAACAACTTACTTGAAAAGTGTATATAGTCATTTCGCAGTTTCTTCACAACTTTTTAATCTAACGTTTGAAAAATCAACCCATGTTTGACGTGGTCGGTTATTTCATAAATCTGTCATGTATCACAAGTGTTTTATACTTCTGTCAACATAAAAGTACCTTATTTTTGGTTAGTTTGAAATTATAATTATATTTTATACATAAATTATAATATTTCAACTATAATTAATACGGGTAAAATAGAAAGAAACTAGCGTGTTGGTAACGCACAGTAAGAAATAGTTCTTATGCAAAATATTGTTACAACTGAGTGCGCGCGAATGCAGTGTGTTGCCTCTTTGGTGTAATCTTCAAGACTGGTTACGCTTTGTTGCACGAGGCAGGGGAATATTGTGGAAGTAGAACTTCAGCAGAGCTTCAGAAAAGTTGAAAGTAACCGGGAATGGACTACGTGTGGAGATTTAGGGGCACATTGCTCCGCCATATTGGAGTATTGGTTTTACTTCGTGTTTAAGTTTTTAAAAAGAAAATTCCGAAAGTACCCTTGTACCCTACTATCTAGTGACCATGCAGAGCAGTACAGACATAACGACTGAATTAAAAACTAGTAGCTGACTTCACTTGGCGTAGTAGGTTGGTGCGCCGCCGGTCTGGGGTGCGGGAGGTTCTGGGTTCTAATCCTAGGTGAGGAACGGGTGTTAGTTTAAGTTAGGTCATAAGTAAGTTTGTAAACCGTCCCCTTATAAGCTTTCAGGCATAACAGCCGGGTCCGTTTATAAGAGCCTTAGACAATACAATACAAACTCGTATTTAAGTGAAAAATATTAATTTTACAAATTTTGGCAGAACTAATATTATGGCATGATTATGAGTTCGTAGTTCGGTCGTTGTACCTGTACTTTCGAAATTGTATTTCTGAAGTCATAAACAAGCTATAAAAACCGAAAATATAGTATAACGGTAGAGGTTGCTTTTAAGCCTATATGGGGGCTGTGTTACTGCCGTTGTGGCTGGGAGTTTTCGATACGAATCGGAAATGCTCGGTGGTCTTCGACGGACGTTGAAGGTCATCTATCCATTCCGACGTGTGCGATTGCCCGATGATGTCGAAGGTGGTCAGCAGTTACGACCACTAACCCTACATATATATGCGCCCATTTATGTGAGCACGTTTAATAGGTATAGTGCATGGAAAGTTGAAAATATTTTATTTTGTCCGAGCTAAATTAACTTTTTTTTTTAAATTCACGATGACATAGCTTGTAGCAAATGGTTCGCAGTGATAAGCTCAATATTCGTTTCTCAACTTGCGGCACACTCGCTATAGATTTCGTCATTTAGCGCCAGCGTGCAATGGTAATTCCTGTTTATAGCATTGCCTGCTAGAGTGCACTAATGAGGAAAATATTTAGACGAGACATTGCATTGCTCACTATGCTCGCATTTCTGGACTGGAGTCCAGGTACAATATTACAGCAAGATGACGGCTTACCATACACAGCACAAGGTCGCCCGGAATGGCCTCCTTCGTGTCCAAACAGTATCATGGCCTGCAAGTTCCTCCGACACGTTCACAAACGAGCATGTATGGGACCATATGAAAAACCCGCTGCCACGGTGCTACATGATCATTGATTTGTAACACACCATCCGACAATTGTATGCCCATCCGCCTCGGGATAACATCCGACGTCTTCTGGACTCCATGCCACGCTGTGGTGCAGCGTGTATTGTAGTGCGAGGGGGTGCGACGAACTACTAATGCCCGGTTGCACCAATATCTTCCCCGATCCGAGATTGAATGATCCTAGTTCCGAACAAAGATCCAGCTAGATCTTGGTTCCAATGTAAGTGTTGCACCAACGAAATTACATGATTCTGGTTCTCCGATTTGTCGAGCTTGGTTCCAAAGTGAGAGATCGAGATTAAGTATGAGACAAATTTTGCTATTGGTTCGTAATATATTACGTCATAGAAGTAGGCGTATTTTTACTATGGATAGAACTAGATGTGCGATGTTTTATCTGTTTTAAGTGAATTATTGTTGTACGAATTTTACTGAATAATATTCAAGTGCCTATTGAGATTTTTTTTTTGTTAATTTCCCAAGCAAACAATCGAACGTAGTTCTATCTGTTGGCGTATTTTCGAACTACATTTGTGAACGATGTCGGCGGTTCGAAATGAACTTCGTCTCGATCTCCAGTCCAGCTCTGAACTCGAATGGTGCAACAGTTTTCTGTTTCAATCTTAGGTTCGATCTCGGATCGAGTTTCGAACCACGACGGTGCAACTGGACATTAGACGACCGGACAACGAACGACCGATTCATATATAACTGTCCTGTGCCCTGTTTTTGTGACCAAGTGTATTATTCATCTGTATCACTACCTCCACAAAGTTTGGCTCTATCCGATGTATCCTCCTACATGCGCTACTTTTATTGTCTGGCAGACATCGTCACAGAATGTCGACGAGAGGTGGCGCACATTAACGGATCTCATGCAGCCGATGGTATTTCCCGTCTGCCTCATCACTGGCAACGAACTGTAGACAAACTCGGAGACTACTATGAAGGATGTTAAGCAGCTCGTACACGCACGATACGTACCCGTTCACATGAATGCATACAGTTCATACGAGAATATATAATTTAAACGGTAATTTGAAGCAGCTATGTTTGTCTTTGTTACTTGCTGGACATCCCTGCATCCATACCTTAAGTAGTGTCACCCTTACAGTTTCCACTGTAAATAGTACATTTTCTGTGTTGGTCATTTTCGGGAGATAGAAAATAGATGCCATGACTTTTGAATCAGCCCTCGTAGATATAAATAGTCTCTCAATATTTTAATGCTTATACTATGACTTACATGAACCGTGTAGCCGCCTTGCTAGTTCGTTCGCCATGAGAATGTTAGCCAGCTTGCTGTTTGAGTATACCCTCTCATTTTCAAACCAGTCCTCTGACTCTAACAGGTTTACTGTTAGAGTAGAAATATAGTGGGCTATAGACGATACCAAGATGATTCGGCTTGGAGCAGACTTTTTCAGCAGATTTGCAGAACAAAATGATACGAAACTCTACAAATGTTATACAATTATTATGTCATCTTAAACAACCCATCTTTCGATTTAGCCTGTGCATAAAATATTGTCAGTAGATGTACTGAATTAATAGTATTATTTTTTATCCATGAGTACCATAAGAAGTTATAGAAATGAATTCCACTTACCTATTTCATTGAAAAATATTATTTAAAGATTAGTGATGGGGGTCAAAATTTTGACTTAGTGACATAATTTGGTGAAATTATGTCACCTTCTAAGTGAGCGCCAACAGTTATAAAAATGTAAATTAGGCATTACTGAATGACGAGAAGGTAAAATCCTATTAATGGTCTCTGTCTGATAGCATTTAAAGGACATCATTTACCTGTCTGACCATGTGATTGGAGGCTGATCGTTCCACCGATGAACCTTTTTTGTACTGGCTCAAATGTCCTTAGTAGCACGCCAAACAAAATTGTTAACAAATGGCACAAGACAGACGAACTTACAGCAATTTGGAGACTAGTTTCTTGATAAGTAATTCCGTAATTCTACAGGCAGCTACTCATCTTCTCCCGGGAAGTGAATGCTCCCGAAAAGATTTCCTACCTGGATAACATAGCGACTACTCTTACGTTTATTTTTTTAATGATAGAGTACTATGACGAGGTGTATTAGCTGCCTGCATAATAATCATGGGTCTCCAGTATTTGCAGGAAGTCACTTCTCACTCGGAGAGGAAGTCCATAGTAAACGAAATGACTGATGTGTGTTAATATGGTGCTGGAACCTGTCATACAGCCAGATAGGACAAAGAAAAAGCAGAATAACCATTATTAGGGATGAGTAAATTACAGAAATTCACTGTAGGACAAGCTAGAAGTCAAACTCACGTGTACTTGAGTTACTTGCTCCATGACCTTGAATTTATCGAGCACACCCTGGGAGATTTCAGTTCAATGAAAAACCTGCAAGAAAACAAGGACCGAATCTTTTATTACATGCTTAAGTTTGAAACTGCTTACTCACTGAGAAACAAGCCAATGAACTCATAGCCGGGGCTGAAGTGTACAGACAACTACGGAGTCTTACATCAAGCCTCAAGGTCACTGATCCTACCATTGTTGCGGTCACTGTGGTCCAAATGGCACCTCCTCTTCCGGGCCTTTGCCCAAGAGAATGGGAAAGTTATTCACGGAAATGGTACGTGATCATAGAACCTGTAAGGATGAATAACAGATTGTGCAGGGAAAAAACCAAAGGAAAAAAAAAACAAGAAAAGAATTTCTGTTGTACGCTGTTAATGATGGGTAACAGAGCGAGGATACAAAACCAAAGCTCAAATAATTCGACGCTGTTAAGGAGCAGATGACTATGTGGAATATCAGATATATCAGCAAAGGTGGTGTACTAGACAATACGGAGGATGTCCAGACACTTTGATAGTTGAAGTACGAGGAGATCTTAAATAGGTTAGAGAGAAACTGAATATATTGATAGACATAACATGAGAGATTTAGAAGTAACTGACAGCCCAGACTCAATTGTTTATTGTCTCAGCATTGTAGAGTGAGAGATTATATATCACCATTATGTTAGACCTACTTTAAGTGTCAGGCATGAGGGCATGCCACGGAGAAGTGTAAGGACACACTCACCTGTTCAAAAAGTGCTAAAAAGTGCCACAAATTCTGTGAGGACATTGCTTCACCATATATGCAGAAGTGTCCTAAGTGTGCTCAGGACAAAAGAAAAGAGCTGGGTCAATGGGTCTATTCGGCGGACTGATCTGCGTACCAAAAGCCGATGATGCGGGAACTTGGCAGAACAGATTCTGATTAGTTCAAAATGTCGACTATGAAATGGCTAGATCAATTTGCAGTGGACAGCAGTGGCACCGTACATAATCCACACTGGCATCCTAGCATGGCGGCCTGGTTTCGATTTCCAGCTGTTTAACTCAGATTTTGCTCTGCGGGAAACATGGTAGATGATGTCGGTGACATGAAGGTTTTCGCAGGGTACTCATGTTTCCTCCAACTTTTAATTCTGTAACCCTTTGGTCTCCATATTATCGTCTCATCTCGTTAAATCTTGCAGCTGGCTGAAGCACCAGTTGTGAACTGCAGCTGGAGCAGCCAGCTTCCTTGTTCTTAAAGCGACCAACAGATCCATATTACATGTTAGAGTATCATGCCACAAATTATTTAACCCATTCAGATACAGTGTGCACATTGGTGTAAAGGCTGTTCACGATAAAGTGAGCACTTTTGAAATCAACCTTAGAAATAAGTCACCGCTCCTACCTGCATAAATTTGAACGGTCGCATTGAGTGACATACACCCAGTAAAGTTGGTAACAATGGATGGGAAGTAGTTCCGTATCTTAACGTCGAATAAAAAGAGTTTGGTAGCAATTTGCGATAAGTTAAATTATTTCACTGGCTTCCTGTTTTTTTATGCATCGAAGTGAAAAAATTAGCAGGACTGTAAAATATTTATTTTTCTAAGTATTTCAAGGTTTCATTTGACCTACGCACGAATAAAGTGATGAGGTCTATGGCAATGTTAATTTTGCATAAGTTGGAAGAATACACAATGTGCATATAAGTAGATATTTAGCATGGCTTTCAAAACTGTTCATTCTGCCGTGAATAGCCTACACATAACAAATGTGTTGTATTTGACTTTCACTTTATTATGCGAGGCTCAGTGCCCAATGATTTATTCTATGGGTAATTGGTTCGCACAGCGTACCATGTTCTAGTTTATGACTAGTTCTTAATCGCGATCAGCAAATACAAAGCTGACAGCTCACTTGTTGCGACACCAGAAAAGTTATCTGTCAGCTTTAGTACGCACCAAAAACTATTTTTCTTACAACTGAGGCAATACATTACTGTGGATCTGAAAGGGTTAACAACAGAGCAGTGAAACAACAGCTTATACTACGATCTCCAAGAGTACACATCAGCAAAATGGCGGTACTCTCCAGCAACATGCTGGAACGCCATTCACCAATTAGCGCATGATAAATTAATCGCCAGATGGAAGCGCGGCTGATAGGAAATCTTTTGCAGCATGCAGTAGCCAATCCGAAACAAGGCCCATTCCCAGAGCCTTCTGCAGCCATTAGAGAATAATTGTGCCAACATAAATGGAACTGCCATGACATTTGGATTTAGTTAAATTTTCATTTCTCTGCCCATACTTCACATGTTTTCCTCCCTGGAATCGCATCACGTTGCTCGGAACAGCTAATTGTCGCGGATTTTTTTACGTTTATCCTTTATAATCCCGTACTCTTTTCTCTGTGAAAATCGCAAGTCAGAAATTCAATAAACTGCAGAATTCGTGTTGATGTAAAGTACTGAAGAAGGAAATTTTATGCTGCAGACTGCTAGTATGCAAGGTGAAAGACTCTATTTGATTCTGAACTAGAGCCATTGACATTACATGAATACCAGTTATCAATAGTGGTTAATGGACAAAAATTTAATTTTATGTATATGACACCTTTATTTTAGTGTGCATAAAACTCGTCTACTTGTAATTATTTCTAAAACGATTAATTTTAACTAGTTTATAGATGGTTTAGTTTTAACAGTGCTGACCGAGTAGGAGGTTGGTTAGCAGGAATGGGCCGAAGTGGTTTATCTGCATGCCTAGCTGAAGGTTGTCTGCTGTGTGCTTGGCACACAGGCCCGCAGCACCAGCATTGTTGACTAGCACGTCAAGACGCTGCTCCGAGGCGAGCACGCCCTGCACGAACTCCCTTACGGATACCAGTGATGAAAGGTCCAGCCATCGAGCAACCACGTCCGAGTTTCCTGTGTCCTCCATGATGTCCCCTGCACAAATCATCACATGGTAAATTTTATTGCAGCACATAAAATGCACAATATACAAATCCCAGGCAGTTCATTACGAACAACAGTATGTATGGGGAGCGGGAAGGTAAGTTAACTCTACTCAGAGCCTCATTAAGTGAGTCAACGCTATGGAAAGGTAGAAATTTTCCAAAGTCCTGCTCTCAAGACTTCGTCATTAAAAACTGCCCATATCTGTCAATCTCCCTCTCCAAAGTCCTGATCTCAAGGACTGGCTCTTAGTTGCTTAGTATATCATGCACTTTCTGAAACTATAGATTTCGATTAATCGCAGCCCAGGATGGATATAGCTTTATCCAACGACCAATTTGGAGCCAGCACAAGAGGAGGAGATTGATTGATGATCGAGCACTTGACCAACAGACAGTCAGGATGCAGGAACAGAACATCTTAGTGGGGAAGTGGAATTGGAATGTAGTGATCAATCAGCCAGTAGCATGCTCTCTGAGGTAATAGAGAGTCACCATCGTTTAAAAGTGGCATGACCATCCTACGAAATAGCTCTTTGTCCTCTCTTAGTCGACAATAGGATCATCATTGGCAGTGATCGCCAACTGTGATGAGGAGGCTGAATCCCCCCGGTGTCTGTGCTAATTACATCGATCTGCAAGTTGGTGAAGCTAAGAGTGTCCAGCTGAATGCTGGAGGTTGACATAGTGAGCAGGGAAACAACTCTCTTACTATCCTGGACAAACACTTGAAGTGAGAATAGTACCTCGACTGGACCACAAACAGATGTAAATGCGAGGATCTCAGTGACAATGAAGGAGGGCGCTGAAGGTACACAACTGCATCAGATTTGGAGTTTGTGTCTGGTCAACTCTTGTGTTAGATGGATGTGCCTGCGCTGACTGAGTGTACCTCGATCCTTTGCTATCGAAATCATCATGTAGAGTGTACTCTGTTAGAGCTCAGTTGCTGTTGTGAAGATATCCCTGACAATAGAAATGACGCACACTATGCAGTGGGTAGCGCGATCTAATGACAACCAGTCTTTCATAGAAACATATTTGTGTATTTTAGCAGCTGCCAAACATCTCGTGAACACAATCCAAATTCAGAACTGCGAAACAGGGTCTTCAGTGGCCGCGCATTCAGTCCTCTGTAATGATTCAGAGTCCGAATTTTTGCATGTGTGAAATGTGATAATTTATACCGATGTCATGTGGGTTTCTTAGAGTAATACAATTTCCCTCATATATGTATTGTGTTGTTTTCTTCAATTGAAGTTCTTAGTACATGCCATTCTTCAAGGGTGACAATTATAACTTATGGTTCATGCTGCATATGATAATAAAATAGCCTCAAAAAGTCGATAGAACATATTGGGCAGCATCAGTATGCACTATTTTTCCAAATCTTTACTCAACTTCCGAATACTGTACATCTGTACTGGTAACCACGCGACTAAAGTCGATACATAATTCAATAAAACATTGTATACAGTAGCAGGAATATCGAGAACATCAAGAACTCAGTGGCAATATGAACTGGCAAAATTTGCAATATTGTATAAGATTATGTTTTGGCGCAATAGAACCTAGTACATATAGTATTCAGGATTCGTCTGCCAACATGGTTGATGTCAGAGACACAACCATACTTTAAACCATACACATTAGGGACGGAAAAAGAAAATGGAAAATAGTATTCGATGTGAAAAATGTCTTGAATGCTATTTGTAAACAGACAGTGCTTAAAAATATTGAACAGTTATTAATCAACGATTCAACAGAGCCCTGGGCTCTGCTCGAGGGATTTGGGTAGACAATACCCGTACCAGCTGTACGCTATTGCTGTTTCCCCAAAAGTGTTTATAGAAGCGATAAACATTTCGGGAAAAAAAGAAATCACAAATATTACGCCTACACTCTACAATTGTATCAATGGAAATAGCTTAAAGTCAGATGTAGCTAACGACGTCAGTTTCGTTTCACGTCACCCAAGCACCAATGGTTGTAAGGCGTACTGGAGTTTATTCCCACTGTTGTTATGCTTGGTTTTTTCGCCAGTGAATATCTCCTCAGTTGCTATAGTCGCACTGAGATTGTTTCGGGTTCTTCTCCTCTTACAAATTAAGTTACCAAGCAGCGCCTTCACGATGATTATTTGTTTATACCGTGTGCACCACGAGCGTAGGGTCTTGAGCAAATAAAAACACT
Source organism: Dryococelus australis (assembly GCA_029891345.1). Lineage (NCBI taxonomy): Eukaryota > Metazoa > Arthropoda > Insecta > Phasmatodea > Phasmatidae > Dryococelus > Dryococelus australis. The sequence goes on along the minus strand of CM056993.1, from coordinate 162,871,439 downwards.
CATTGCAACAAAAGATCAGTTGCGACTAGTGGAAACTCTTATATACGCCACTATTTCATTTGCTTACTGTTTTATTAATTTTAAGTGAATTCCCTTGCCCCACACTCTGATTGAATGTCAAGTCTCCTGTGTTACTAAACGGCTGGAGCTTAGTAACTATACGCTAACTGCAAGGGTATTTCACAGACTAACATAAGTAATTCAAGGTAATAGTGCGGCAGCTCGGTGGTTGTAGAAGTGAGAGACTTACTGCGGGCTGCCTCAGCTTTCTCAAAGTTCCGACAGGCCAGGATGACTCTAGCACCTCTCCCAGCCAGGTCTCTAGCAGTCTCCTTGCCAATACCTGTGACATACACACATGACAGTTATTATTATATATACATCTAGCACATACCGTAAAACATCACTAAGTGTATAGAAATGTGTATATATTGCAATATTATGTTCAGTGACCAACGAACTTCGTGAGTTCGGTAATTTAGACATCACCGTCCTCTATATCCTCGAACCTGAGCTATTTTTTTCATGAAGAAGCCTTTTTTTTTTAACCCCAGAACAGGCTGCATGGGATTCAAACGTTATTTTCTTCTGTAAGCGCTTTTGAATGCCCTGCTTAGGATTTAATTTTATTCTCGTTTTATTTCATTCCACCCCATGTAAAATTTACTTCCCCGCGTCATCCAAGCAAAAACGCTAACCTTTTCGGAAAGTAAAAATTTTGATAATATATCTATTGATGCTCTTGGGTGTGTAAAACAAGAAACATAGGCATTAGTAGCCAACAATCTTAAAAAAACTACACTGGCAAAAGCATCAGGTCTTAGAACTGTTTTCATTAATGAGCTGCCAACAAACGTGGGAGTCTGTGTCAGGGTGTACTCTAGCATATACGTATTTACAGGCAGTGGTATTTTTTTAGGTTGGTTTTAAAAGTGCTCACTTTGTCGTGGGCAATATTTGGGCTTTTCTTATAAACTACAACACAATAGTAAACACAATCTAAACGTAACACAATAGTAAACAATCTAAACGTACCCGTGATCGAAGTGTAACGTTTCCGTGAATGGATTTGGGAAATCTTCCCGTCCCAGGTGTTATATTGATGGCATCTACTCGACAGGAAGTTACCATCAACACTCTTATTTTTCACAAATTTACCAAATCTATGTATGCACACATTGAAAATGCACATTAGTGTTAAGTAATTTTTATTTGCATACAGTCATGGCACCATTTCTACATATTTTATCAGGAAAGAGTTTAACATGTAATCAATTTCCCAAATTTGTATAGAAGTGACACTCAAAATTTCTACGTTTTCAGTCTAAGATATTATAAACTTTCGAATTTAAGAATGTAAAAAAAAAATTTCACGAGGGTTTTTGAAGTTTATTGAATTGTACTTGCATAGGTATGGTCTACTCTAGAAAATAATTATGTAATTAGTGGCACTTCTTGAAGACTGATACTATGCCCAGTCTGTTCGCTTTATCGTTGGTTACTTCTAATACCACTTAGTACCGAGGAAGTAGGCACTCCCTTTTTTCTTAGAGTGATGAGTGTTTTACAGTTCCAACTACAATGCTGTCACGAATGATCTGTGCTATCATTATATACTTAAAAGTATGTTGTGGTAATATGAAAATTGCTTCACGAGTGATTATTTTGGTGTTACAGCTGCAAGGAATACGACTTTTAATCTGTGCGATTGCTGTCCATTATAAACTTTACTAGTTTTTATATCAATGAACGTTATTTCACTTAATATGAATAAATATAAATAGGAACCATAGGTATTCTTATTATAACAACTATGTATAGAGAAAGTAATTTTTCACGAAGTAATTAAGGCACTGGATACTTTACAGTTCCTCTTCGTAGAAACATAAAGCGTTTCGTCAAATAACATCTTATCCTATTACTCATTTATTAAAAAGTTAAAATATTCTGAGCTATAATTGGTCGTGAAGTATCTTCGCAAAAATTACTGCCTCTACACGGAAATAATATCCTCAGACCATTATACCAGATTGCTAAAAAATAACGGTTTTTATACCTTACACACCTACTGAGTTTTGTAATGAACAAATCTGCTTTAATTAGAATTAGTCTCCATTTGCAGTGACACATTTCTTCCAACGACTCACAGGGGTATCTATCTGATCCTGAAGACACCCTCTCTTCCGTAAAAAAAAAACTCAGAACGTGCAACAGTTGACGCCACAGAACAGATTTTCATCAGCCGCTTGGAGGAATACACTGTCTATGATGAGGGACACCTGCCTGGCATAATATTTAATAGATAACTTGTGAAATGATAATGGCATACCTTACCCTAAGTACTGGCATTAGTATTAAACACATAATACAACTACCATTTACGTTTTCCTGTCTTGTTGAATTCCTACTATTTATTCTGCCCAGTCCTGTACAATATTTATAACACATATTTCCATAGCAAATGCGCAACAGAGAGCGAGATGATATTCCTGGCCGTAAGACTGCCACCTAGAGAGGGGTAAGTTTTAGTGCGTGTGTGTGTATGCGTGTGCGTGTGTGTGCGCGTTCGAGTGCGCGCGTGGGGGGTGCGCGTGTGCGTGTTACGGTGCAACAGTTGGAGAGGCAGTTATAGGTGGCCACCTGAAGGCGTGCCTGACAACCAATCAGCGAGAACATCTGGGGACAGCCGCGCGAGCCCTCCTGCACCAGCAAAACGGGTCATATGAATAAGGCAGGATTTACAACAACTCGTCGCATCCGTCCGTCAATCACGTGTCAAACAGCCAATCAGAGGTGGCCATTAATTCTATCCGCCCATCCGCCAAAATATTGGCAAGCTTTAACTTTTGACGGAAGAACGGATGAAATTACAGCCTTCCAAACATGCACGTTTTGTTACTCGTTCATCCCGAGTTCTTTACAAGGCTGTGTAGTGTGTGCGTGTTTTGTTTCGACTGTCTTTTATGTTCATATGTTTGTTTATGTACTTTTAAACGAAATTAAGTTACATTTTTCCTGAATATTATTTGATAATTACGTTTGGAAACACGAGCTCCTTTTGTGCAATAGTAATAGTAATTAAATCATGCTTTATATGCTATTTAAACTATTTTACATTGGTTTATTTCCGTTACGTATGCGTATATGCGTTTTAATTACTTAAAAACATAATATCGCCAAAAAAATTTCCCTTTTTATGGAGATATTTTTTATTTGTAAACATTTTGGTTTTTATTAGTATGTAGCAATGCGCTTACGACGGACGTACGGATTATGTTGTAAATCGCTCTGCAGGGACACAGACGAATGTATGACGGACAGGCAGATACGGACTAACGTGACGGGCTATTGTAAATCCTACCTTAAGTTGAACAGGTGCTAAAATATTGATAAACCTAAGCAGGTACTCGCCTTAGTATGAATAAAACAGGACATACCCACCGACTTAACTGAGAACCTGTTCACAGTCAACCGGCTATTCCTATTTCAAATTAAGGAGGTTCCTACGCCGTGGGGACGTACCGAGCATGATCAACTAGCACCTCCTCAAGAGAACATGCTCAACTTTATTCATACGAACCAATGTGGAACTGTATGCGCGAATGACCAGGCATTTATTATTATTATTAGCGTTGACCCATGATCCGGTGCTGCGGAACTGTTTCGCCCATATAAAGATAGTGCGGTGAACAGGAACCTCGTTATGACGTTACAGGCCGAAATTGCAACGAAATATTTTCTGGGTTGTGGTGGGAGACACTTATTGAAATGAGCGTCCCCTGAAAAAAAAAAAAAAAAAAAAAAAGCACTGTGTTGTACCGACCACGGTGCCAAGATACTAACGTGCTCTTGCTAACGACCATCTCTCACGCATGCGCGCAAATGCGCAATGTTTTTTTTTCCAGCGATGATATTGGAGAAATATCTTTTGAAATTTAAATGAAAAACTCACCCTATGTTCTGATAGTGATATTAACCACTTAGCTTACCCATTAATTTATAGTTCCAGGTGTTGCAAATAGAATATTTTTAGTCTGACAAATAATCACGATTTCTTAGTAATAACTGAGACGCTGGATCCTAAGAAAATAATTTCTGTTAGCCTGTGACACTGGTACCAACCAATAGTAACATTTTCGTATCCTAGCAACAGGCAATAGCATTGTCCAGGAGAAAGTAAGCTGTCACTATTGACGCTAGCTTCTGACCTTGTACAGCACTGACCATGATTTTACATTTTCTGCGACGTGTCGGACGTGAACGAGTATTTTCCGGATTATATGTTAAGTGGTTAAAATATTCCAATATCACTCACGGTTTTTTTTTTTTGCCTTGTTGAAATCCTTCTATTTATTCATCCCAACCCCTTCGTTAAGTGTTGTTGTTGTTATCGTGTGATCTTATTTAATTTGTGATTAGAATGCAATATGTATTTTCTTACGCATACAGTGTAAAGAACGTAGTGTTCCTCAACTCAGAGAGAGGAACACTGTGCGTTCCTGCGGATGTCAGCCAATGATCACGTATATAAATAAAATGAATTACACTAATATTAGGGTACGGTGGGTTCGGGCTCACCAAGGCTGTCGGCAGAGGATCGAGGATCTGACCTTGGATGACCTTGACCGCAATTTTTCCTTTCCCCCCCCCCCCCCCCCCCAAAAAAAAATCGTTCGTTTTCGTAATAATCGTACGTTTTATATCAACAAATTTCCCGTTTTTCCCTAAAAGTTTCCATTTTCCCCTTAAAAATGCCATGTGCCAGAATGTGTAGTAGCGAACCACCGAAAGTAAAACGAGCCGATTTTGAGATGTTGGGGGGCTAGCTCCATACTTACAGCCTACATTGATAAAATAAAATAAATTTTTTTATCAATTATTTTTTAAGATTTAAATATATTTTTATAATTAGATAATTTAAAGACGTAAGAATTCAGTGTTATATATCACCGGACTCGTCTTTGCAAGGCGCATACGATCGCAATAACACAATTAAATTATTAAAATATTTTTTTTATTTAAATATAAATTCTTTATTTTAAAAATCTAAAGTCATGGGTATTAAGTGTTATATATCACCGGACTCGTCTTTTCAAGGCGCATACGATCGTGATGTTATACCACCATTCTGTCTCGTATTTTCATGCTCTATCATTTCATGCTCTCACTCCCTCTTTCTCTTCCATTTCTCTTTCATTCTCTCATTCCATTTCATTATCTCCATCTCTCTCGTCTCTCATTCCATCTCTTTCTCTCTTTCGCTTCTCTCTTACTCTAGATCAGTCCATACATTTTCTCGGAGTCCTCCCATTTTTTGTTGTTTTGTTTTTGTCTTTCATTCCATCACGTCTTTCACTCTTCTTCTTTGTTTACATTTATCTTTCATCGTTCGACACCATTTGTTCGGCCATTTACTCATACTTGTTCGATTAGTCACATTTGCTCGACTGATGTACGATTAGTCGCTTTGCTCCTCTGAGTACTCACACTTGTTCGATTAGTTGCTTTGTTCTATTCCACCAACTACATAGTTCCTTAATCGCCTGCTAGAGTGCACGAATCGTCAGTGAATATATTTATTTACGAATTTAAATATGTAATTTTTCACACATGAGAAGGTACATAAAAAAATATTGTAAAGTACATTTCAGGCAGGACTTTGTTAAACATATTCGATTTTTAATACTTTATATTTTGAACTACATTTTTTTATCTTAATATTTTACTTTATTCAATTCTTTTTTACATCTTTCGCCTAACCTTATAACCACACATGCATCACCACACCGACAGGCCCGCGAGGCAGATGTGCTTGCAGCGATCTGTCAGAGTAACATCATCAAATAGTGGCGTGAAGTAACGTTATCCACAGACATCGCGCAGGAAAGAAACAACTGCTTGCGAATGCGAGGCACTGTTCTATCAGCCCTGCCAATCAGCCATCCCGGAATCGATTCATTGATTAATAAGTAGAATTATTTAAATTATCATTTGAGAAAAATGCCGAAATATTTGAAAAATGTAGCAAAAATGTATTTTATTATGTAAAATTTGGTTCAAAAAGGTTCAATTTTGAAAATTTTACACTTTTCCAAGACAGCTGGTAACAGAAAGAAAGAAAAAACTCAATTTTGGACAGGGACTCGATTTCGGCACCATTAGTTTTAGAAGACCAGCACGCTAACCACTAGAACAGCGATCTCATACCAACACAATAGCTTAAAACTTTTCTATAATTTTCACACGTAGAAGCTACAATTACAGAAATATTGTCAATGTATTTTATATTTTTTTCAACCAGTTTATATATGGCTTATGAATAATATATTTTAGAGCAGTTTTAGTTTATGTAAAGCTACGCGATGTGTAGTATTTTAACATCACGTAACTTTCAGTCAGAGTCTGAGTTCTTAAGCTCGCATCTAATCTTTTCTTAAATATACTTTTTTAAAATAATTATGTAGCAATTCGGGCGGCTATAAGCAAGTGTATATGTACAGACATTTAAGTAGGCAAATCTAATTTGCAAACTATTAAGACCAGGCTCGTGAAATTCAACTATGGGCGCACCATTTATAGTTCTATTAATTTATTCGTTAAAGCTCTTTATATAACCATAACAGGAATTAGCTCAAATAATATTTTGCTTAGTTTCAATGAGGTCTAACTGACTGGTTACGATACGGGATTGAAATAAAAAATTTAATATTCAGGAATTTTTGATTTTTCAAATTTTACTTAAATTTATTATTACAAAAACACTTTTAAAAATGTTCATGTTCGTCTACATACTTATACAAATCTCAGTCCTTCGTTAAACATGAAACCGACTATTCTGGCACTTATAAACTCCATGTTGTCGTGCAGTGAGGTTGAAGGCAAAGTCCTTGCAACAAAAAGCAGCCACTGAAAGTTCTGTAGATGATACATTAGCAGGTCCAGATGGTTCGGCTGTCGTAATGTGGGAAGGAGCAAGAACCAGGAACGAAGTTGTCGATTACGCTGATGATGAAACTTCCAGCATGCTCACTTTTAACGTAGGGAATATAATCCGATTATACACAGCTCAAGGGAGTCTACGCTAGAAAGCGTAAGACCAGAACCCTTGGCCATATATTCTTCTTCTTCACAGCAAAGTTTTTCTTTCAAGGCCTCTATAGCCCATGGGATACTATCAACATTCTACAGTGCTTGATTCGTAGTCTTGAATGCTCGGCAACTGATGGCTTCATCCAAATGCTGAGGCTGTTCGTAGGTACACTCCAGCCAAACATATTGATTATCCTTTGCTTAATATGGTATAGGTATGTACATATGTATTTCGTACCTATATAGTTATTTCCAATCATACAATCCTTTAAAGTACCCTTGAATGTGGATTGTTTCAGGTAGAAACCGTTATATGTGGTTTCGCCGGCAGCTAGCACAGGTCGTTTCTTCTTAGCTGCTGAAACTCGACCTTTACAGGTATTATGTCTCTTCAGCTTATGACAACGTTTGAACAAATGTTTGCACTTGTCACATTGTTGCATAGCATAGGAAGGTCCCTTCACACAAGTAGTATTTTCATGCTTCCTCGCACTTTGGCTGTAGGCAAATATCTTGTCACAGTATCAACAACGAAGCCTTGGCGATGTCTTCGATTACAGCACTGCTGTAGGTGATCCATCCGAAGAGACAGATAACACTGTGCCAACCTCAGGCATTGATGGAACAGCAACATTTGGCTCCATTGTATATTCCAGTTGCTTACACGAGCTGAGACGATGTGTCTTTCACGACTGCTACTATCAAACTAAGCTTCCGAACTGGAACCCAGCTACTTATACACTCGGAAGCAGGCACCTTAACATTCAATGTTACACCCACCGTAACACATGCCTGCCATCTGCTCTACTGACCAACACCATACCAACAAATACACCAATCAAATATTCCAACCATTCTATCATAAGATAAATAATATTAATTTAACCATCCACGAGACCCATTTCATCTTAATTGCCATCAACCCCCCCCCCCCCCCCCGCTCATACTAACCAACTATACAAGCTAAGTATTCGTCCCCCTCCCCACAATTTAACTAACTAAACATACCATCAAATCATTCCGCCCTTATAAAAAAAACGAATCACACAATTAAACCATTCTCCTTACACAATGTAAGCTATACTTTTTTCATACTGCCAAAATGAGCGAACATGTGATCAGTTCATACCAGTCAAGCATACAAGCAAACTAACTGTACAACCAAGTCATACTTGTATGCATTACACCACATGTCAGGACTATGAATATTTTTTATTTCTCTCTACATCCAGTTAACTTAAATTGACCTAGCCTAACAGCCACACTCTATAGTCATGTACGTTAGAACATGGAATAATTTTTTTCATTTTAAAATTTTTATTTATATTTTTATATTATGGAAAGGGTTACCTATGGAGCTATGGATCTATTGTGCTATGGAGCTATGGAACTATATAGGTATGGAACTATGGAGCTGTGGCGATATAAAGCTATGGAGCTATGAAGCTATGGGTGTGACCATGAGTTCAAGCTAACTGAAGATAGCACAAGGACACAGTATATTTTCACATTAAAAAAAACTTTATTCACTGGCAGGGCAATGATGATTAGTTAGCAGATATCGTTGGCCATTTTATAACGAGTACTATAGCCCTCCTACAACATGCACTCGCATAATTCATCAGCATCTTCTTAGGCCGGTCACCGATAATATAATTAGCTAGTAGTCTATTGACTCAGCGCTCTTCTATACGCGGCTGGCTATAAAACTTTAAACTATTGCATCTAGGGTCAAGAAACCTCACCTAAACTTAGGTAGGTGCTAGAGATTTTCCTAATGAAAATCCCAGCGAATATTGTCACCACTGGACCCTTCAAAGGCCCTCCCCAGAAGCAACGACTTCCGGCATCTTCCTGAAAATCTGATCTTATTGGCGAGAAAGCACTTCTGGTAGAACGAAACGGAAATAAAATTATAACATTAAGTACCTCTCGAAATAACAAATAAAAGAAATAATTGTTTAAAGTAAAATAAAATAATTATATAATCATGTAAATAAACAAATAAGTTGAAATTAACTTTTTAGGTCATAACCTCTTACCTCTGAATTCGTATCAGTATGTCATAGAATATAAAAAAAAAAAATTGGTTTGCTTGTTTACAAATAAAAATATTACATGGTTTTAATAAAAGGACTCTTCGATCGGACCATCCTCTCAAACTGACAGGCGTTTTGAACATAGACGATAACCCGATCGCAGAATTGGCACTGGAGACAACCAGTTAGTGATAAAGCGGACTGTGGCTCCTTCATAGTCAAGGTCAAAGGCAGGCATTCATATACACAGTATAGCAAGAGAAAGCTTCCAAATCGAACTTAGCTTCCCCCGATATTAAAGTATCAGCATGCTCTATATGTAAATTCTCCCATCACTCGGAAAAACGTTGTCCGATATTTTATAAATTCGATAGAGAAAATTAATGTTTTTTATTGTTCCGGGCCCACCGACATGCATCACATTTGTAACCTGTTTCAATTTTTTTATTTTATTTACAAATACACTTCTAGTGCACTATACTTCCGTTACGGAGATTCGATTTACGCTACAGGGTTCGAGTACTAGAGAAGGCAAATCTTGGAAATTTCTATTTTATTTTAACACATACACTTCTGATGCAATACACTTACGAGAGCTGTTCTGTAGATGTGACCTTGCTAACGTCCCTCGCCCAGCCAACGTAATATACTCGCTATAGCTCGACTGATAATGAGTAATGATGTAATTGTGTAAATATTTATTTATAGATATAAAAAATCCAAAAAATTTCCAAAAAAATAAAAGAAAAAGGAACTGTTACACATTCACTCACTTACACACACACACATATAAATATATACATACATTAATAATATATATCGACTGGGAATCACTGAGAATTTTCCCACTCAGCACTTTTCCCACTCAGAACTAGCAGTCAGATGGTTTCCCCAATTCATCCGATTCATAGTCCGCCTGGCTGTATGAAGTTTCCACTGCTTGCAGTTCGCACTACTGTCCGCGCCAGATATCGTGGCGCTTTAACTCCCTCGTCCGTTAGTAATGGGCTGGACACGGACGGGTGTTGCAGTGGGCGGAGATTACTAACGGCACGGTTATCTATACTCTTTACTAAAATCATTTTACAGGGTGTCCGTTGGATTATTTCCCACTAAAGCCTGGTTCAGTTCACATTCTTACCGATCACGCCAAACGAAGCTGTCCAAATGTAAACAAATATTCAGCATTGCCGTTTTCGTGCATGGGTGAAAGCTCTGTTTACGACTACAGGATTGAGATGTAAATGCATGACAAGAAACTAGAAGCTTAATATATTTTTACTTTAATATTTGGTAATCAGAAAATGTTACAAATATTTTATTAAATAGGCTCAATTCTAAAGTTATCTCAGAGGTAAGGTTCTGACGGAAAGTCAGCACACTTGTTCAGTACCTTGCACATAGAGACGATGACGCATGTGATATGCATGCCTGGGTTGTCCTCTGGACAAAATACGTCCTGGTAGGCGGAATGCATAATGAGCGGGTGAAGAGATTTGTGCGGCTCTTAACACTGAGGTCTTGAGAGCCCTTTAGGGTAAAGCGAGATGAGTATGGAGTAGCGCCGGAATGCAAGGATGGGGAAATGGGAGATCAGTGAGAAAACCCGCCGAACAGCGTCATCGTCCTGCACGCTTCCCACATACGAAAATCCGGGGGCGATCTGGCCGGAAATCGAACCCGGTTCGCCATGGTGGGAGGATAATATTCTAACCACTAAACCACCACGGCTCCGCGAATGATTAATGTTCACTATCGGATTATAGTTATTTCTTATATACACAATGACGTCGTTACAGCAAATATATACTAACAAACTAAAACCAAGTGTTTTTAAGTGTATTAATATCAGCGCAACGTTTTAAACGACTATGTCTGCCTAAAAGTGCTCGCTTTAAAGTATATTTTATTAACAGGAATAAAAACAATGTAGCTGATGAACCAGTATAAAAGAATAGCCGACAATATTACTTTGCTATGCCATGAACTGAAGATAACGAAGGTAAATTATCTTTAAACTTTAATCTCTAAAAATATTTTGAAAATAGATGACACTACACGCTCAGTTGCAGCGATATTTGTACGAGAATGACAGAAAGCTTTCCAAATGCCCTATAAAATTGTTTGGCCTAGTTACGGGCAGACATGTATACGCTCGCTCGACCAGGTCCGGGTCAGCGTTCAAGAAGCAATCTACTGTCTGCGCCAGACGTTGTGGCACTTGCCTGAACGTTGGTGCGGGGGTTTGTTGGGGAGAGGTGGAACAACTACGTACGCGGCTCTGGCTTCGTAGTATCCGATCTGGAAACATTACTCCACCACACGCTGTTTAACTGCTGATTTCAATTTCAATAGATGCCGGTGAATGTTTAGGAATATATAAGAAGACTATTTATAGAATTGAAAAGGAAGTAGTAGAAAGTATGAGTAGGTGTTGTGACCGCGAGGCTAATAGGTATATGTTAAGGAATGCCTATCAACAAAGCAGCTGATAGAGACTATTCTGGCATCAGTAACAGGTTTATCCAAATGGTTAATGAAGGTCTGTTGTATAGTAGTCCATATGTATCACTTTATTTGATATCACGAGTGCTACATATGAATATGGCATATATTGGTTCACCATATTGAAAATTGTAGGCAACTGTGTACCAGAAGATATGAATCATAATGGCCAAATCGCCTTGTTCGAGGACACAAGTTGCACCTAAGTCATAAATTTGGCAGCTATAACTTCATTGGATTGAAAACGGCATACAACTATTCATACAAGAATTTTAAAGCATGTTGGACCATATTGCCTTGATAGAGGTCAGAAGTAGTACATATGATGATTATATATTAAGTAGTCATAACATCAACTAATACAAAATGGCAGCCAACAATGCTTACAATGCTTATCAGAGGGCTTAGGATATAATGCATATTTTCTTCTTGAACAGGCTTTTACCTACATCTGCTAAATTATAAATGGCTTTGAATATGTTAGAATAATCCAATATGATGGTAGAAGTTTGTAATGTAATATGCTTGCTGACATTTTTGTATTTTTCTCTAGTTTTTGTTTTCACAGTCTTTCAAGGTCATGGGGTCACGTGTCAGGTCACCTGCGTCTAATATGGTGGTAGTAGTTAGTAATGTAATATTCGTGTTTTGTATGCTTTTTCCTCCAAAGTCATATTCCCTGCAGCAGTTAGCCACGCCCACTCCGCGGTACGCGCCTGTGGCTTGGGAGGGGGCAGTCTGCCAAAACATACCCGAAATGGGACTTGGAAAAATTTTCAGCTACACGAGATCGCTCTTTTTTGTGACGAGAAGTGTACATGTGTTTACACGTATTAGTACAGTCACACTACTGCTCCTATTTCGTCATTATCATTACGTACCAGGCTCGGTAATGCTTACACTGAATAGGTTGTTTGCGCTTTATCCGGAAACGGTAGGTACTACAGAGTTGCAACGAGGAGTCCTTACTTTGATAATTACAACGTCCTACTGCACTCGATTGTATCCACCATAAATTTAACCTCACGGTGTAAATGTTGTATACAATCAAAGGGTACCAAACCCTATTATTTATATGATGGGGTGGGGGATGTACGACGAAGCATAACTTTCTTTTATCCAATGTCTTGGTTTGATTAATCAATATACAAATTTGTGTTCCTCTAACGCAAGTACTTATTATAATTTCCTACCTAATGTGCTTATCACCCTTTGTCTTGAAGGGTTTCTCCAGCACTTATTATTTGAGATAGACCATGGATGTTCTAAATCAGTCTTCCTGTTTTCCGATCACAAATCACGTGCCCGAGTTCGTACACATGTTTCCTAAACACGTTGTATAAAATTATACATCAGTAAGTTTTTATCCGTGTTTATAATTTATTTGTTCAACATTTCGTTGCATAAACAATAGCTTAAGACGTTAACAAGTATGTTTTTTTAAGAGGTTGCGCAGGTATAATGCGTACGAGGACTTCTCCCGGCAACAGGCAGCTGGCTAGGACCTCCTTATAGAAATGTGTTTGGGAATGTCAGTATTCTTTTGTGTAAAGTAGGTGCGCGAGTGTGGTGAACGCTACGCCGATGATCGTAAGAAAATTACATTGCACGTTTCATATAAAAATTCTTGTTCCATCCGAGCAACTCTGCTGCACATTTGGTTCTTTTTATGGTCAACTTCCAAAAACATATAGTAAATTATAATGAACGCCCGTACCTTTGGATAAAGAATGGAGTTCTATGGCAAATAGTTGTTTTTTAATCTAGGTACCAAAGTTTTATGCAAACATTGAAATTAGAGTAGCTTCTAAATAAATGTTACTGTGTTAAAATTTTAACGCGTAATTTCCTAAACATTTCTCTTTCCAATGAGTAACAAACACGTTGAGGAATAGAATTATTGGCTGCGAGCTAATCGGATAAGGTTCACTGAAAACGGCAATTCTGGCGAATTCGGACTGAAGTGGTTTTCCAAAACTTTATAATTTCTCGAGACAGTTGTGTAAACATGATTATTATAAATTACGTCATGGACCACGAAACACAAATATTGATTAAATCACTCATGTTAGTGGCTAAGTGAACATTATTTCATCTAGCAAACCAAAAAACTAGTCGGATTACCTATATGTAATCTGTGACAAATGTGCATACATATAATTCTTCTAGGTTTATATACTCGTTATGGCCAAGTGTCAGAATTCAGAGAAAAGTCCCATTAATTTAATTTGCGTTCATTGAGGGTCTTCAGAGATAAATATCTCACTGACAGTTACTAAGTAGCAGATAAACAGCATTTTATTGACGTTCATTATCGACAAATTGGTTCTTGTGATGAGCACTAAGTTATTTTAATGGAATCTAAAATGTATGTGATTGACTAAAATTGTATGTTTACTTCAGAAAAAATGCAAGTTATTCTACAAAAAAGAAAGGATTTGTGTTGTGACCTACGACTGAGTTTTACCAGTATTTATTTTAAATAATATACGAAAAATAAGGGCGACAAGGCATGAAACATACCTTTTGCTTAATAAGTTAGTGTGTTGCTTATGTTAACATAAAAAGTCATTTCATTATTAACTTTATAGCATTTACGTTATTCTTGTGGTGGAAATGTTTTTTTTTTATTTAAAAACACATGTTCGTCTTTTATAACATAAAGAATGGAAACTACAATAAGACTTTTTTTTTGAGATCACAGACAACTGAAAAAAATCCCAGTGCTCCTGGTGGACACTATTTGAACTCACTTCCCCAATACTAGTGCACCCCTACTGACGACGAGTGAACCAACACACATGCACAAAATGGTCGCGTGGATAACAGCGCTCCTAGCCTCGAATTGTAGAACTTCAAAAACTCTGGTGGTGGGTGCGAGAATCAAAGATGGCTGCCTACAGCAGCCGACTGGCAGCAGGTGTGGAAATTAAACATGTCTTAACACACTCTGGCGGAGGAAGCAGGAATCAAAGATGGCTGCCTGCAGCAGATGATACTTATGAAGGAACATTCACAATGGATGACTCGAAAAACAAGAGAGAGGGAAGGGTGAATATAAAGTATACCAGGAGACATATGAGAACCTCCAACCCAAAGGATACAACGAACGAGAGAGACAGGAAGTAATGAAAGAGCACGAGAAAAAGTACACAAAATAGCAAATAAAGGAAACCTGGAGAAATATGAGAAAACACCCAAGGTATAGAATGGACGAGAGATATGCAGGAGGGAATTCCACAGCGTGAGAAAAATAACATCGGAATAACAGAGCAGGAGAAAAAGAATCGTAATGCAAGAGTGTGAAGTGCCGAGATGGAATTATAGAGTAGGAGGTAAAAAAGGAAAATTGCGAGGTAAATAAGGAAAATTCCAGAGAGAAAAAGGGAAATCCAAGATGGCCGCCGCTGACGAGGAATTACAGAGCAGGAGGTTTCCGCATTACGTCATCCAAGATGGCCACCAGGTTCTCTAGAACATACCATTTCTAACTACTCCTATAATCTAACAGTGCCTCGTAAATTAACCTTAGGTAGTGGATGAATGCGAGTTGTTACAGTTTAACGTAACGTAAAGAAACCTGTAATTATAGTCGAATTGTACTAGAACGTTCGCCTCCCAACAAGACGTACCGAGCTCGGTTCTCGGCGAGAAACTGAAGGATCTCCCGTTTCCATGCTTCTTCATTTCAGCACTTCCCCATACTCACCTCGCTTTACCCTCGTCGGATCTCAAAACCCCGTTGTTATGGGCCGCCCAATATTAGACCCCACTTTAGTCGACTGTGTTTTTGCTTTTTGAACTAATCTATAGAGCGTCTCATTTTTTAATGTCGGGAATAGCTAATCAAATCAATTCTCTATTTATAACCGCCTCTAATGTCCTCGCTGTCGACGAGACGTTAAGCCCAATTACCTTACCTTAACGATCTATATTTATACACTTCTTTACCGTGTGACAATTTTTGTTATGTATTTCTGTATGTAATTACATATTCCTTCAACACAGCGCAACTTCTCCGACGGTTGATAATCAGTAGCCATCTGACAACAGAGCGAGCCATGTCTTATTTGCTGCAAGCTGGGGGCTTTTTCAAATTGGCATTTTTTTTGTTAACAAAATTGTCACGTGACCGTTTTGTCTACAGAATTGATGACGCATTTTTGTAATTTGAGTTTTGCATTTTGTTAGCTTGGAAGGGGACACATTAGCTACAAAATGCAATTACCTAATCGCCACCATAATAATTTTCTGTGTTTGAAACGATATAATACACATGTAGACGAGGTTATTGGAATAAACGAATTTGTATTGCAAATACAATAACTGTTTTACAAAGCAAGCTGCTGAAATATTCTTGAAAATGTTATTTTATAATGAGACAGTTTTTTTTTTTTTTTTTTTTTTTTTTTTTACATATTAGTTTTATTTTGTGAATTATATTTTTTAAATGGTTTTCAAACAATTTTCGGGAATAATTTCCTTTTATGACTTCGCAAACTTTTAATTTTGGAATCAGGATAACACAAAATATTAACAGCATGGCTGGTTAGACTGTTGAATGTCGTGGTGTTCCGGCTAAACCCTGAAAAATGATCAATCAAATTGCGAATGACGAAATTCGAAACGAATTGCAGAACAGCCTGAGATTGAGAAGCGCTATAGGATAGTGGTGAATAAGTGCGTCATTTTCACACGCGCTTGCGCAGAAGCCACGACTTCTGCTGCCCACAGCCGCCGTTCTACATCCCAGACACTTTCCAGTGAACCTTGAAAAACCTCTCACCATAGACTAGAGATGAGGTAGATAAATTATTCGTGTTTCGCACATGTATCCAACATTGACCTATCCCAAAGCTACACAGCTGTCAAAAGTACATTGCCAGCAATACGTGTTTGCTTATATTTTAATTTGTAAATGACAAGCACTATTATATTAATAAAATACATTTACCATTTTTAATTCAATCAAACTGCACTATAAATCGGTTGGAGCAAATGTACAAACATCAGAAAGTTGTTTTTTTTTTTTGCCTCAAATTCAAACTACGTAGATTTTGATAGTCGTATTGGCAGAAATACAGTTCAGTGTTGGGACACGGGGATTGGTTGTGTACAGCCAGAGAGATCGGTCTACCTCGTCTTCGCACCGACAGGGTAAGTGCGAGCGAACGACGACGTATACGTCGTGTGGCCAGGGCTACCACCGGGCCGGGAGACTAGAACGGTTACCGCCGACCCAGGAAATGGTAGTTCAGACGGCCGTGGGCGGTGGATGACAGTGTCGACACTGCGACGGGTTACAGTAATGTCGCGTGAAGACCGCCCCGCCCAACTGCACGGTCGACATCGGCAACGTGACGGCGCAGTTTCGCCCGTGCAACGAACATGGGGCGGAGAGCGAAGTACCCAACCTCCACATTCCAACCAGAGAGTAGGTAAGTGTAGTCCGTTCATTCTTACATCCCACTTTTCTGAAGCCCTGCTAGAAGTCCTACTTCCAGGATACCCCTCCGCGTCATGCCGACAAAGCTTAACAAAGTCTAGAAAATTACACCAAGGGTGTCCATATTCGTACCATATTCGTGGGGCACTCGATCCAATAGTATTTTCCACAAGAACTATATATTAATGGGCATTAACAACACACTTGTATTCTCTCCGTTTTATTAGTTTTAGTAATAAATGAAATATTATAATTTAGAGATAAAATAAAAAAAATTAAATTAAACATAAATAAGGCATTTTTGTATTAATACACCTGTTAAACGCTTGTGGTTTATGCCATATTTAGAAAACAACGAATCATATAATATATGCAGTTTTTTTTTTTTTTTTTTAAGATTTGGTCAAAACCATATGATACTGATATAACTAAAGAGCCTACTTTTCTGAACATGGCCGCAATTATTTTTATATAATTCCTTCAAAGCTGATTTAGAAGGTAGGACTTGTCGTCTCGTTGAAAGCAATAGGACTATCATTAGAGATGAAACCAGAAACATATGCAACAGTAGTGAGGTATTTTCAAATACACAGATGTCATACCCGGGACTCGACCCAGAAAACGTCGCGTGCAATCAACTGCTTTACGAAGGTCGGGTTTGAGCGTTCTAAGTTAATTAATCAGTCTAATGTTCCAAATGATTGGATTTACTAAACCTTATATATTTACGTGGCCGTCATTTTAAAAATAAGTGGCTGGGCCACAAAAAAAACATTTAAGTTTAGGTGACCTACCAAAGCGCTACTTGCGAGAAGAATTTGGTGAAAATCGGTTGATTGGTCTCTGAGATATGACTTAAAACATTCATATTATTCATGTGGCTATCTTCACAATGGAAGACAAAAAGTAATGCATTAGCATATTCGAATACTGCATACCGCCAGTATACAAAGTTAAGCTAAAATAGATTATTTAGTTTAGTAGATATAGCACATTAAGCTAAAAATATTTTATAGCAACCATTCTGAAACTAAGCGTCTGTCACCCTTAAAAATTAATATGGTTATATGGCCTACCACAATACAACCTCTCCGTCAAAGTTGGTAAGAATGGGTTTAAATGAGGTTTTGTATAGACAAATTTTATAGTTGTAATAGATACTGTCAGCATACAAAGTTAGGGCGAAGTTGGTTTCGTTAGTAAAATATACCCAGCTAAAATATTTATATAGCCACCATTTGGAAAATAAGTTCCCGACTTAATTAAAACTTAGCAGTCTACACCACTTGCTGCAGTGAAAAATGGTTTGCAAAACTTGGTAGGAATCCGTCAATAGTTTCCCGAGATACCAAGTAAAAATTATACTTTTTCATGTGGCCTATCTTACAAAATGGCAAACAAAAATGTTTCGTGTAGAAGCATCTGATAGTTGTAATATAAACTGCAAAAATACAAAATTATGAGGGGATTTATTACATGGTTTCGACAATAAGCGATACTAAGCTGAGATGCCTATGTTCCCGACATTTTGAAAATAAGTGCTTTACATACTCAAACATTTCATTTTACATAACATTCCACAGTACTATTTGTTTGCCAAATTCGGAAAGAAACGGTCAATTATTTTCCAAAATATAATAGAAATGTGTTTATTCTTATGGTGATATCTTACAAAATGGCAGGAAAATATTCTTGGAGTAGATACAGTTGATATTTGTAATATATACTGTCACCATACGCAGATAAATTAGACGATAGAGCATTCCAAGCTAATATGGCTATATGTCCGCCATACTGAAAATAGGTGCCTGTACTAAAACATCCATTTTTACATCATCTGCTGGACTACTACTCGTTTGTCAAATTTGATAGTAATCGATCAATTTTGCCCCAGAAATTACAAAAACTTTATTTATTTGTCTGGTATTATTTTACAAAATGGCGAAAAAAAGATGCATTGTGTGGATACAGTTCATAGGTTTAATATCTACAGTCAGCGCACAAAGTTAAGTTACAATTGATAACATAGTTACGGCGATAAATCATTCCATGCTAAGATGCCTATGTTGGTCCCGTGTTTAAAAAATAATGTATGACATTCCTAAAAGACGACATATAGCATTATCTGCCGCAATACTAATTGCTTACCAAATTTGGTAGGAATCTGTCAATTGTTTATCAGTATATAACAAAAAAAGCATATTTTTCTATATAGCGCTATCTTACAAAATGGCATACAAAAATGCTTCGTGTAGACACAGTTTATAGTTGTAATATCTACTGCCAGCATACCAAGTTAAGTTGGAATTGATTACGTGGCTTCGACGATATATCATTATTAACTAAAATGGCTATAGGCCCCCATTTTGAAAACAAGTGTCTAATATACTTTAAACACGCCAGTTTGCATCAACTGAGGCAGTACTTATTGTTTGTCAAATTTGGAAGGAATCGATTCATTTTTTTACCGAGATATGACATAACATTATTTATCCATCTGGCATTATCTTACAAAATGCCCGAAAAACGGGACTATGTGTAGGAATATACGATGCTCGAAATAGATACTTCCAACCTACAAAATTAGGTCAAAATTGGTTAAGTGGTGTGACTAGAGCGATTCCAGCTGGGGACGCAGTGACTCAGTGGCAAGAGCACTCTCAAGTGGGGCCGCAGTAGCCCAGTGGCTACAGCACTCTAAAATGGGGCCGCAGTGGATCAGTGGACAGAAATATATCAAGAAATAATATCAATTCCATAAAACCTGAGCGAAGTGATGGCGGGCTGCTGTAATTTTTATTAAGTCGAAATAATTAGATGTTCGTAAATATGTCAATAGATTCTTTTTTAAGATTTTAATTAGCTATTAAATTTTTATAATACATTTTTGCCATACATGTATTACTTTACCAAGATTTTAATTTTTTTTTTTTAGAGTTACTTTTAAAATGTAAATTTTAAATTATGGAATAAATAAATAAATAATTTTCAAAATAAACCAATGCCGGGAGAAGCGGGCGAAGAACTGTGTTTTAGTTTCCGTAATTCATAAAGGGTGAATACTATTGACACCTGCTATATTAAAGACTGCACATATACATACACATGTTTGCATGTTACTATTCATTCGGCTAAAGTCGCGTAGCAGTGTGGTGGGACTCCGGAGTGGAGGGTGAGTTTTTTTTCCTACTGTGGATCTGATATACCTCTTAATGGAGGGAGCGCATGCAAATGCTTGAAAATACAGAAATTTTGTTTGCTGAAAGCCTTTTTTGTTTTGTACTTTGCTAAATTTCCTCACGGTATATAATTTTTTCCCCGTAAACTTGTACGTACGTATTATATATACATGTATAAAGTGTTTTGTATGTGGGCACTGGAGATAGCACTATGGCTGTATGTGAGTAATCATATGGATAGTGTTTCTTGTGGCTACATTTTCTAACGTACTAATATTTGAATTTGGGAGGGAATGATTTCGTCATTAGTCCTACATTTTTCAGCGTTGAGCGTGAAATTGTTCATCGTCGGTGGGGTGTATACTTCTGCATCCTTCTACAATGTTTATCGTTGTTGTTTTACACTTTGTCGGTGTGTGTATACTTCTGTACCTGTGTGGAGAATTTATTTTGTAGGCCTATCTATTAATATTTTTCATCGTTGGTGGAGTGTATACTTCAGCAACTTTGGGCATTTTTTCAACATTGGTCCTCAAATCTGGTTTGTATTTTTCCTTTTTAGAGGCTTCGGACGATATACTTTCCATTGATGTCTATATAGTTCTGTGCATGTGTGAGCATTTCTTTCTGTATTTATTAATATTTGTAATCGCTGGTGCTGACATCAGTGGTCCTATCAGTAGTCCATCGTTTGTCCCGAAATTTTTTCATCACTGGTGGCGCTGTATACTTCCGCACCTTAACATTGAATTACCTTATCTAGGATATCTTGCTTTATTTTTCATGTTTTTTAATATTGTACTTATACTTTTCTCGAGAGACGATAATTTTTTAATTTAATTCGGCAAACGTACTTTTACCGTGTACGTGTGTGTGTGTATATATATATATTTTTTTTAAATTTATTTATTTATTTATATATAGATAGAGATGTCCTTAACGGTGCACGTGGTTTCTATACGTTATATATTGTCCGGTGGTTTTGTACCCAGGGTGCTAGGTGTTGAAGCTGGTTATCCTGTCAGCGTGTCCTTACTTATTATCGAATGGAATACAGTACCCCGGCGTATTACATGAAAAATGTATGTTGCTGTGGCTTAGCTGTGGCCTGTCCAGAGGGGAGTAGGTCACCCATTAACTAGGGGGATAAGGGTACCTAGATGGAAAATCACTCAAATACAAAATACTACTTTTATTTAACTTTAACAAAACAAATACGCCTCAAGCATGTGCCTATTGAATCAATTAAATACAACAGTTATTCAGCAATACGAGACTGGATTTCAAAAATATACACTCCAAGAGGTGCTGATACCTTAACTCAATCAAAATTAGCTTTAAGCTAGAAAGGCAGCACTATGCCTGGATGGAGCTTAAGTGCCTTCGCTTGTCCCGAGCCCTAACATGCCTTCAGTCGCCCTACCAGGGAATATAATTACCCTCTATATGACGGCGTCTCGCTGAAGCGCTCTCAACGGCGGGCTCGACAGGTGATGAAGTCGGACCACGGGAGGTGGTCCTCTCGTCTGGCAGGACTCGGGCAGGGCCTCCGGCGACACTGGCCAGACGGCGACCGGAGCCGCCATTGCTCCGAGCTTATATACTCCCTTCCTGACCTCACGCTCAATCTTCTGAAATTTGTTTGCTAGAATACGGCTCGGCTGGCCGAGGTCGCTCTGCCTTGCCTCAGTTTGCAGCTTTGCAACCCTTGCAGAGGCCAGACGCAGCAAGGTCCCCCTCTCAGGAGCATCCAGGTGCCCTCGCCTGGAAACTGGGGTTGAACGGTGCGGGGGATTAGTTGGGTCTGGTAAGGCGGCCGGCACAGGAAGGCGATGTGGAGGTCGAGTGGCGGCCAGGCCTGGTGATAGAAGGTGGGCCCGCCGGAAAGAGTTTTTCTTCATTAATAATAAAAAGTGTGTCGACTGACTGACTGAAAATATTTTCCCCCATACCGTAGACTCCCTAAGGCGATGTCAGGCACGGAGGATCGGTCATGCGTTACAAAAGTGACTGCCTTATTATAAGAATGGCAATTCTAAACCAATGTCTTGTTTGTGATAAAATGTTTCAAATATTGTTATAGATGTGTAAGAATTATTTTATACATGGACGTTTGTTTGTACCTGTGGTTAAAAAGAGTTTATAAAATTTCCACTTGTTATATCGATTCAGTCACACTACAATACGTTTTGTCCGAGGACTGATTGTGTCTGAGACGTACTTATTCTATGTGATATTATTAATCCTATTTACATGGAATATTCGAATATTTTGCAAGAGTAAACAAATGGTTGTATCTCATGACATTACATATTTATGTACAAAAGTATTACAATGACAAATTTTACCTTGTATACATCGTAAGTATGAATTCCTTATTTTGTGAAAACAAAATGGTCTCAGTAATGTTTGTGCTGGCACCTAAACTAGCTTAAGGCCGCTATTGGTTCGTGTTGGTTCTTCAGGACTGGTAAGGATGTGCTCGACTCCGTTACTATAGTTGAACCCCTTGAAAAATTCGAAAATAACTTAGAACCCGGCATCGAACACGTAAGGGTGGGAAGTAAGGTTGTGCGCACTTAAGGAACACATTAGTCTGCAATAGTACCGTGTTATTTGCTCGTATTTTAAGTTCTTAAAACATCATGGTATTCGTTCAACATTTAGATATATGTGCCTTAAGTAGACATGTTTTTGTGACTTGTCCTAAAACTTACAGTTTACATATTAGTGTGGGCATATATACTGAACCATTATTATCTTTTTAAGGAACTATGAGTCTTGATGCCATACTTATGAAATAAAATAACAGGTTATGTACTGGTGCTAAAGTTTATCATAAATTAACATTGATTTAAACAGAAGATATATACATTTTGGGGCCCCGACACGTAACTATGGCGCGGTCGCCGCACGGCTTCGAAGTGCAGTCTAGAGCTCTCTAGAGCGGTTCAAATCTACTGTAGTAGCATCAGCTGCTGCGCTCTGCAGGCTATTTCTGCATGAACCTGCCTGAAGTAGCAACCATGACCGCTGCGCTTTTAATAGGCCACGCTGTATGTAAGCTTTAATTTTTTTTCGCACTATAAACTTCTTACTCGGCACTAGACATACCTTGTATAAAAAGACGTCTACTAGGCTTATATACTCAGTTAAGAAATTAAATCGACTTCATTATTTGTTCAAGCAAAAATATATTTGGAAAGCAAAGTTAGGGTGCAAACATGTTGGCATTGTTTTTAATTATGTATTTATTAATAGCTACACGCATATATTAGATTAACAAAATTATAGTTTGACTAAATATAGTAATACAGAACACGTGCATTGAAATTGTTCCTGTATACTTTTTTATGTACTATGTCTTCTCTTTAATAATTTTGTCACTTGTTTTAATTTTCTCACCAAACAATTAATTGTAGGGCTGAAAGTATTAACACTAACAAGGGAAATGGAGTCTGTGTATTACAGATCCCAAGATTAACCGAAGTTGAGTATTTGCAAGTTTCATAAGAAAAAAAGTCTTCCACAAAAACTAATGGTTCCGAACATAATCATAATTCAGCCGGCAAGTTAAAACATAGTAGGAATAATAGGAAAGCTTTCGTATGGCACGTACAAAGTCCGTATTTCACGTCGTATCTAAGGGGCATCTGCAAGTAACATGATATTCGATGGATACAAAATTAACATTAATTGAGAACGAAGATGGACAATGTAATGTAATTCTTTAACGATCAATGTAGATGTGATATACTGCATGTAGGTGAAACACAGTCTTATGTTAACACCAGTGACATGACAGAGACGTAAGCGGCGCTTAACAACTAAGGTCTTCAGCGCTGATGGTGTTGAAGAGAGGTAGAGATGGAGCAGCGACAGAAAACTGAGTATCGGGAGTACCCCGACACTACCCACCGGCCAATAGAAATACCCGCCATGTTTCCTACACACGAACCCCCGTTTGTAGTAGGGCGAGGCGAGTAGTATGACAGTTATAACACAACAGCTCCTATAAGCGATTATATATTATAAAAATACACATCCCTTTTCTTGGCGAGCTGGTATTCCCTTTGGAATAACTTTTACTTTTATTTTGTAAAAGCCACAAGAGAAACGTTAAGCTTCGCATTAATGTTATTTTACTTGTATTTTAGTGCTTCGTTAAGTCAGCAAGAAAGTCTTGTAATCTTGTTTCCGTGAATACCACCATGTAGAAGCAGAGGCCCTACTTCCATCCAAGTCAAATGTTGTAATACCATTTTATGTCATATGTTTTAATGCAGACAGCCCAATAAAGCCATGGTAATCAAATAAACCGATTTCTACTGCTGTGTTAAGCGAGCGAGGAGGTGACGTTTCAGGTCGGAGATGCATGCAGCAGCGAAACAAACGCTGCAACTCACATCATTATGTTTGTGCTACAGTATCGTAGAAGGCCATAGACAGTTCCTTCGCCCACGTTCTTCAATTTCCTAGAGCGCCGTGCTTTGTAAAAGTTATCGTATAAAGCGAAGACAATATACACATTTAGGACGATTAAGTGAACTAGCTTATAAAGTTTTGAAATCTGGCACTTGAACTTGTCAAAGCTGTCAGAAAACAAGCGAGATGGGCATCTTAGTTGTACGTCTCTCATTGCAGAATGGTTGTCGATTAAAGAAGTTAATCGAGTTTTTAACAGGCAGCTACAATATATTGTTTATGAATGGGAAATTGTGAAGAGAATAAAATGTTCCAAAAAATTGTTTTGATTCATTGTATCGATATTTTAATGGCTGAGAATATGCACAAAATTAAACTCTAAGAGAGATATATTTGTGCATATAAGTGCCCACTTTATCAACGATAAAAATAAAGTTAATATGAATAACTTTGGTAATTCCTGTATGATTTTATGTTAAACAACATTTAACCTACCAATATGGAACAGAAAGTAATTCTTCCAGATATTTGTAATGTATAACATGTTTTGCTTAAAGCACTGATGAGGGTTCATTCCATTCGAATGTTTATTTTCAATGTGCTGTGTTATTTCGAACAAATGTCCCCCGGCTTTTTTTTTTGCTCCTTAGTCACACGGTTCTGTGATTATTGATAAGTAAACAAAATGATTGTATGGCGCCATTTTAAAAATAAGTGACCGACCCATGTAAAAAATATATGTTTATTTGATCACCGTGGTCAATCTTGTTTTCCAAATTAGGTAGTAATATGTATGTTGTTTCCGGATATTTGACACAATATAGTGTAGTGTAGCGCTACCTTACAATATGGCGGACAAAATAGACATTGTACCAGCATGTTTAATACATGTATGTGATACGTTCAACACACCAAGTTTGGTTGAAATTGGTCAAATATTTATATAGTCATCATGTCGAAAACAAATTTCTTACACATTTAAATCGCATATGTTAACATGGCGTACATAGTATTAGATACAGTATACAAAGTTTGGTTGAAATTGGTCACATCGTTTCATATACACGGCATAGTTATCAAAATGTCTATATTGCCAATAATTTAAAAATAAATTCCTGGCCCAATTAATTCATATCAGTATACTTCTTGTTTGTCAAATTTGGTAGGAATGTGTAAGTTGTTTTACGAGTTACAATACAATGATTTTATTTTTTCGTGTTGCGCTATACTACAAACAGGTGGTTATTGCTTGTCATATTTACTGTTTAGGCGATATGTTATTCATATCAAATTTAATTAATTAAATGATATGTATGTGTGTGGCTATATATATATATATATATAATATGTTTGTGTGTGGATATATATATATCCACACACATACATATCTTCTAATTATATGTATATAATTTAAAAAGAGTAATTTGCACGGTTTTGAAAATATAGTAAGTCCACATCAATCTTAAATGTATAAAGTACTATGGTCCACTTTATGCCTTAAAGGTACTAGTTACCTTCAAAATGTAGCAGGAATCTATTTGTAATTTCCGAGATATGATGTAGAAGCTTATTGTTTTCATGATGTGCTACCTTCCACAATGGCCTACCAGTAAAAACGTACCTTCCTAGATTAAAGACGTACATGATTAACTGTGAAAATACAAGATTTGGTATTACCTAGTAAAATAATTCCCCAGATATCAAATAGTGAACTATTGTATTAAAATAGCAACCGTTTTGAAAATAAGCAAACGGCTTGGCAGAACATTGTATAATTGGATGTCCTTATTAAGTTATATGTGTACCGAATTTGGTGAAATATATTTCACGGGTTCGAATGTTATTATGAGCGAACATACAGTGCATCACAGACATACATTTTCGTGATTACATAAACCCATTTTCCAAAGGAAAGAAGCTTAAAGTTAAATTGAATTGAATGTTTCTAGTTAATCAAGGAAATATGGTGGAAAAGTCCTTCATTTAGAATTATTAAACAACCGTAAAATACAGCAGAGCCACACTATTTTCGAAATATATTGTTTATGATTGAAAATAAATTTCTCGTACGAACAAATAAATAAATGGTTTAAATATGCAATAAGCTGAGTATAAAGTTTTTTTGGTTAATGTTTAAATGGATTCAGAAAGTGTTTCGTACAACTAGGGGCGTACCCTGTTAGCTTTCCTCGCATGTTTTGGGTCCACAGAATTCTTTGTGGATGTCATTATTTTCGTTTTCCTTAAATAACATAGCTTAATGATATGTACTTAACATTTTGTTGCTTCAGCGATGCAATGAGATACCGTTTAAAATAAAACGTTCACTTTGACTTCATACTTCATACTCTAACGTAGAAGAAAACAATGAGAATTATAAGTCTGGCGGCAGAAAGTTTTCCTCCACTTGAGAGATAATTTAGGTAAAGCCACACACAAAAATCTCTACTGGAATCCGCCTCCAAAATGTTGTGATGCTTTCGTTGCCTTCTCTAAAACAAGCGGTAATAAGTAATCTTCTTGCCTCACAACCAGTGTGACAAATATTTACTGATTTCTGGATTGGGACAATATATTATGTAATCGTGTTCGAATACTATTTATGCCTATATTCAAGATGAATTCACACGTCACACTTTATGATTGTTTAGTTTTGTGTGGAGTGTATGAAGTCAGGAATGCGATTCCCTAACGTACTATATATATAGGCTACATAAAGAAACATACAATATGTGCTGTCATGATTGCGGGTGGAACACGAAGCGACGTGTGCAGAGCTCAAGGCAGGTGCCAGTGCATATAAAGTAGTTATATGGCGGAGGCCAAGTTAGCGTGGCTGTTGTAGCAGCCAGCCTGTCTACGTGGGCCCCTCGCAGATCTAAGTGTTACATTTCCGTTTTGATGGCGTGGAGTACAGTGACGTTCGCTGTTCGCCACCATCTATCAAACCCAAACACAGTGATTAAGAGTTGATAGTGCTGTTTCGAATATGTACTCTTTACAATATATGTTACAGTTCGCTACGTTTCTCAGAGCTACAATTTTACTCACAGTTACCGCTACCACAAAATGACAATTAGATTAACATGCAGCTAGCGAATTCTTCTCAAGTATTTAAAATTAAATCTTCGATTCGCAAAGGGTATAATCATCATTGTCCTTCAAGACGATATTTGGAGATCACAGTTACATACATTTTAATGAATAAATATATAATATACAGATAACTAGTCATCAGTTAAGCTTTTGCCATGCAGGGTTCTGGATTTGTTGAATTATTCGTTGACTGCGCAGTAAACAACTACTTCCAAGATTATGTACATTGAACCGCAAATGTAAAGCGAGGCAAACCTTTTTTTTTTTTTTTTTTTTTTTGTTATTTAATTGATATGCTCTGAAGTCGATGTAGAATTTGCTGTTTCTTTAATGTTTCCTTTAGAATTTTCAAGGTAAAAATGTAACAAATCCAACGTCACAAAAGCCAGTAGATATGCCTGCTACAGAACCAAAACTACAGATTATCAGTAATCTATAATTAGTAACTTAAAGCCACGTTCGTGAATCCAGTATTAAAATCGCCAAAACAAATAGGTGTATAAATAAACGGGTAAATTAAATATTTATCATATGTTGTGTATCTGAAAACAACATAATATGACAGGACTCGCACCGGCCGGACACACACGTTAGGACGATATACAGCATTCACTTACATTTAGACCGGAAATTAAGGTAAAAGCAAATTTTGTTTATGATATATTTTTATGATATCGCTCCTTCCATGGTCTTCATGAAATCATCGGAAATAATTTATTTATTGTATTTATAATACGACAGTTAAACTTCCATTTTTCACGATATCATCATGTAGGATTTGAGGCTGCCGCTTGATATTGACACTTGGTTGATCAAGTGTATTTGGACAAGTAATGTTCTGTTTTGGCTAATGTGAACATTGGATGGAACAATGTATTGTACCTTCGAACTAAAACGATAACAAGAAATTTATTTTCAATTCTTGAATTTAAATATATGTGTACACAATTAAGTTACTGACTGACTGACTCATTCACTAATATACAGACAAAACGGCTAGATGCAAAGATTGAAAATGTAGTGTTGGCTTTCCTTCTGGATGCAGGCACCCACTGAGAAAGAATTTTTCAAAATTTAACCCCTAAGATGGTGAAAAGAGGTAAAGCGTGTTTTTGAGGACTCCTCAATAGCTGATTAGTCCGAAGAGGCATGATTGTGATTTTCTCTTCAAAATTTACCCTATACATATACCAAAAAACTGATTTCAGCATTATTTGAAATCCAACAACTGAGAGGGTTAAAAGCAAACAAATATATGTTCGAGGATACCTCAATATCTTATTAATCTAATGAGATGTCGCTATACTCTTAGCTTAAAACGATAACATATAAAAATATTTTATAATTTAACCATTAAGAGGGTGAAAATTGTTAAAATATGCCATCGACGTCTCCATAATCGCGCATTAAAGCGATAATATATTGTTATTCAGTATGTTTCAAAAAAGATTACCTATACAATTGCCTAAAAATCCACTGTAGGTTATTTTTGGAAGTCATTACCTTAGGGGACGATAATAAATAAAATGTGTTTTGGAAAACTCATCAATAGCTCAGTAACTCGATAAGATATAGCCATGATCTTTGCTGTAAACCGTTGGTTATATAAATACCTAAAACCCATTTCAGAAATTGTCCAAATTAAAATCCCTAAGGAAATGAAGAAAGTTCGAATGTTTTCTCGATGATGTTTAGTGAACTTATGAAACAAAAAAGTATGGATAAAAATTAACCTGTCTCACTGACAAAAAAAAAAATAATTTTTCTTACATTGTCAACAAACATTTATTAACTACAAACAGGTTCAATAATTAAATAGTCAGTGAAATATATCACGCTATGTTATGTTTTCTTATTGGGTTCTCTATGCGTACATAATGTGTTATTACACTTTATGCCGCGGTTAATAATCTCACACGTCATTTTCAATGAAGAGTGAATAGGGATATGAAACCAAATCCCTCTGCACAGTAACCATCTTTGAGTAGTAACATTTAATTGATTTCTTGGAAACAGAACTATCAAAAATATAAATTTGCTAATCATGTTGAGAACTGCTAAAATAACATGTTATAACAATAGCGAGGTCATTTATTTATATTTCGTTTCCCAACAAACTTGTGCTTTTTTTCACATTTGAAAATATTCCAGCAGCATTACAACTATAAATGCTCAGACAACACAAATCAGTTTACACAAAGTATATTGTGTACTATGGGTGTTAATAAACAAATATTTGGCAATCGCCGTAGAAGACGATATTACGAGAGTTGAGTAACATTAACTATATAACAATATAATGGTTTGCTTAAGTTTTTCGAAGGGGTAGAAATGAAGTACAAATTAGATACAGTGTTAAAAATGGTTGAATGCAGTCCATTACCATGAGGTGTTCATGAATAGCAACTACTCTTATAGACTATAACAACACAAGTTTCTTCTTACAATTGTTTTTTTATCTTTAACGTAAGGTAATAGTGATCATTGTTATTTTGATATTTGTTTGAGATAGCAATTTGAATCCAACAACTCTGGCAAGATTATTAATTCAACGGGACAATTTTATAGCAATATACTAGAAAAAACCATTAAAAAAGTTGGTGAGAGCATATCACTGATAGGATGTTCTAAATACTAAACATTGTAAACTCTGAATGTCTTTTCAGCTGAACTGGCGCTATAAACGTGGTTAGCATACGCGAAAATAGAGAGGGAAGAGTGTACAACGAGTGAGAAACTCGCAGTGGTTGCCAGATGTACAGATCCGTTTGAATCAATGTCTGGAACTTAAACAACCCAATACTTCATGCTACGAGGCGTGTGGCGAGTGGCAAGGCGTTTTAATTGCCCCTGACCATGCAGACATGATATCAAGCAAATATCTGTCATAACCACGGCGGAAATACATCGAAAGTGAAGTGGCTCGGTTTTGAATCATAAAGAAAGTGGGAAATCTGTTCACGTATTGATTATTTCTAGCATGCATGCCGACTTACGTACATATCTGCTAAAGGCTGTTCACTCTAAAGTGAGCACTTTTGAGACATTAGATACTTTTTTCTTTCAGCCATTTTGAACCTATAACCACATTTAAAAATAAATATGGCCATGTACGAAATAAATACAGTGTGTATATTCTACCGCACTCTGAAGTTGAAGTCTAAGGCTAAAGTAATATATATTTATTGACTATTATTCCAGATAAAAGGGCTTTCAAATGCGCTCAATTTACCGTGAATGGCATATGAAATGCAGGCAACCATGGCGTAGACAGAAATACCCCAACTTACAAAATAAAGCTCTGGGCAAGGGGGTTTGTGCAGTTAAAATAAAAGCATTCTATCCCTGTATGTGTGAAGTGGGAGGTAGAAAAGACATACAGTGCCGATCAATGATTTACAAAAACCACACTGTTATGTATACATACTTCAGACATTTCGCAGGAAAGGTTTACAAACAAAATCAAATCGAATAAAACAATGTATCGGTTCAGTAAATTGTAGGTTTCCGAAACACGTAGAGTTCAAACATACAAAAACATAAAACAACGTCTTACAAAAATAAACATTATTAAACCCCAATGAATTCATACAAACTGTTACTAGTAACAAGTATTTTCATCCGCTATAATGACACCCGTAGTACTACCCATCTAGGCGACTGTACAATGTATCATAATTGGTATAAAAGTACAAACATGCTGAGACAAACCGAGGAGTGGATGGCCAAATTTACTTTCGCGTAGAGAAGAAAGTTATATTGTGAAACAAATTCGTCAGAGATATTTTACCATTCCGTGCGCTGTTACAAGAGACCTACGAAATACTTTCAAAGCCACTGTCGCCAATGACAATGAGAAGAGTGCTCAGCAATAGTGAATATAGTGCTTAATGCAAGAAGTAATCGTATGTAAGCAAATATAATTATAAGAAGAGACTTAACTTCCCGAAGGTATATTTACAGAACGATTACTGGACTGATGTAATATTTCCAGATGAGAGTAAATTCAAGGTTTTCGGTCATGACAGTCCCCCAAAAGTGTGGAGAAAATCCCCAACATTCTCGTCCTACAGTCAAGCATGGTGTTGGTTCAGTTATGGTGTGAGGGTGCATGAGTGCATGCGACATAAGTGAACTGACGTTTATAGATTGACGAATGGATCAACAAGAATATATTGACCTGTTTAAAAATAATTTGCGACATAACGCCATACAACTTGATGTAATAATGCAAATTTTACCATTATAATGATACTAAGAGTAAATCAAGTGCAACACGAATATGGATGCTGTATAATTGTCCTCGTGTAATATAAATTGCACCCCAACCCTCAAACTTAAATTCAGTAGAACATATTTGGGCATACTTAAACATAAAGCTACGAAAACATCGTATTTCAAGCATGCGGCGGGATTTGAAGGATAAAAATCTTCATGAGTGGAACAATATCACTCCCAGTGTCATTCAGACGGTAGTAAAGTCAACTTCAGCGCGATTGAGAAGCTTTCTGAAGCAAAAGTGAGGGCATGATAAATATTAAATGGAGAATTTATTTTGTTTATTTTGATGTACGCAAACATTTGTTCTTTGTACGAAGGTGTATGAACATTTCGGATTCGGAAAACGTGCATTTATTTACATTTGTGTAATATATTGCATTGTTTCTTTTATAAGGATTGTTATTTATTTGCTGTATATGATGAAATGGAATACAAAATACAGCTGGACGTATAAGTGTGTGTCAACATAATTGCTTATTGTACAGACGTCGTGAAAGGAACAGGACGTTTGAATATTTGTAACCATCACTGTATATACTCATTAGGGCTTTAACAATCCTTAATTTTACCAATGATACTCAACCGAAAAGAAATGGTATACAATTCAAAGCTACATATTTTATCAAAATAATTGTAATACGTAGTATATTTTCCCTCCTGACGTCAACGTTCACTTGGTAGCACTGTTTGTAAGGTAATTGTCAATAAGCTGGATGCTTTATGTTTAAATCCTGGACACCACAAAATGTTTGTTACTTCGGTATCGAAATTACGTAAAATTCCAAAATATAAACAGCGAATGTTGGAAATATGTTAATTTTTTTAAATTACGTCCTTAAATTCAATACAAACAATATTTAATTCGCTGCACGCAGTTGGTTTTAATGTATTCAATCAGTGAAATAGTTTCAATGAAACAATAAGTGGATTTCCACCGATTCTAAGTGTATATACTTTCACTGATTCCAGCAGTTTAATTTCAGTGTGAATCAGTGGTTTTCCACTAATAATAATTAAAAGTTTACCTATACGTATGTTGCCACATTCTTAAAAAAATGTTAGCCCAAGCATTATTCAATGCTGTATTTAAAAACATGTGGTCAATTTCCACATTCTTTCAAGAACATTATTATTACACGTAAATAATTTCACCAAGCACGATGGACAGTACAGATTACTGGATTCAAAATTTTTAAATAATATTATGTAAGTTAAGATTGCCATTTTAAGTTTCGGAAACAATATTTACTTTTCTGACGATTTATATACATTGTACACAGTATTATTTTATTCCAATGCATACAATGTTTGGAGAAGCATCTTGCAGATGAAGGCATCATCAGAAGATGAATAAAGTGTAATCAGGAAGCAGAATTTTATGTAAGGAAATGCGTGGATTAATTTTATAAGCGATGCAAGCTCGCCTAAGCGTTCATACAGGCATTCGCACAGTAGTCCTAGAGTTTTAAACATGACAGAGTAAATGAAGGTAAAAAAACAGTTTTATGGCATTCTAATGTTGATTCTGGTTTAGTTTTGAATTTTTTCTTGATAGTGTCGTATTTGTGTTTAGTTTAAATGTTTGAAAAATCATTACTTGGTTTAAAAGTTTTTCTCTACGTTATGTATATACATATTTTTATCATGATGCGCAAGTGCACTAAGTTTCTATATACAAAACTGAAAAGCAGTACCCAGTTTTAGATCAGAGTATGTTAATTTGGAGCAAAATAAACCGTACCTCAACGAACAGCAATGTAAATTGTATATTGTTTTTCTTCAAATGGATAAAACAAATGTTCTTTTTTATTATTTTGATTCATCTTCTGTACTGATATCTGTGATACGATTTGGCATTTTTGTAGAAACTTGTAATGGAACCCGTGATTCTCATTTCAGCTGATTCAGTGATACGACTTATTAATCGAAATGATATATTCACAACTAAAAGACGACATGTATATACAACAACGAATTACAAACTATACGCAACAGTTTCCCCCATTTGATAGTGACAACTGTGAAATCTATGGAAACTATATGTGAGGAAAATATTGTAAATCTTCTAGGCCAATTAATTCCTCAACGCAATCGTGCTCAGTTATAGATAAATTCAGTTATGGATAAATCAGTTATAAATGAATTCTGTACAACATCGCGGTTGTACAGGCTAACGGCGTCAATTTTCAGGAATGAACTCAAACGACAAAAAAAAAAAAAAAACCTACCCTCTACGACAGTCGCTTTAATTCCAGACAAATTTAGCGGCAGCAAGTACTTGTGGGAATGTAGGAGACGACAGACTTTGGGAAATCTAGTGTTAAAAAAAATTGGTGAATAAATTTTTTAATTTGTCACTAGAGAATGGGATATTAACATTTGCCTTGCAGTAGGGGGAAAAAAAACGGAAACTGAAATTGAGCAAGAAAAAAGACTGTTAGGCTGACTTCCAGATACAGGGTTACATTCGAACTGCAGCAGGAAATGCTACGATTTCTTCGTATTCTTGAATGCAGACTTATTTGTGGGAGGTATAGAAAATGACAATAAATTATAGAATGAAATATTACATTTCCAAATAAGAAAATTTTACTACGATTATACAGGATATTGCAGAAATTTAAGATGGTAACATCCCTCCATGACTACGGATACATAAATTAATTTATTTTCAGACGGTATAGATACAAATGTAAAGGACCAGTAGAGATGCATATAATTGAAAGTTTAGGTATAGGTAAATAGTTAGCTAACCTACATTTGGTAAGCAGATATCACTTTGGAACGAAATACATATAAAAGCTTATTTAGGAAGTTTATACGCAGTAAAATTTTGTGAAAGGGTTTCTCGGTATGTGGCCGGCTTTAATTTTTAATTGTCGATTACTCAATACGCACATTTACTTCATGTACGATTATCCCAAACACTTTGTTTACAATATCTAAAATAGTGAGTATTTTAATGGTGACATATATATTATAGCGTCAGTTTGTGCTACTGCTTGACAGAACAAAATACTGTGTAGTTTTACATCACCAGTGTTGCCACCTATTTTCCATTGGAAAATTCTCTGACATCTCCCTGATTTCCAGACAAAATAATATTTTTTCCCTGGCCTTTTTCTAACATTTTTGTTTCTATTTTTTGTTTTATAACACGCTTTCAGACGAAAATACTTCTGAGATCTTACAAAATTAATCACTACATAGAATGCAATGAAAAATGCCTAAGCATTTAGTCCACAATCATTCAAAGAATTTTATATGATAATGCAACGGTACACGATTGATGAAATAACTGATAAATATATCTTGTATACTACAATTCCCTGACATTTAGCTAACTTGTTTGAAATTCCCTGATATTTCCCTGATTTCTCGTACAGTTTTTAAATTCCCTGACATTTCCCTGTTTTCCAGGTTTTCAATAACTGTGGCAACCCTGATCACGCTTTGGTCAGATGTTAAATGTAGCCCTCAGTTTTACATGTGTTTTGTCATGGTCTATAAAATAATAGTTATCATTACTTTTGGCTACTAGTGTTGTTAACATAAAACTGCAATATATAATGTGTTCTTATTACTGGTGCTTCAATTTGTCGTAGGCCTATTGAAAAATGTATGTTAAAAGTAACAATTGCAATTAAAATTAAGTTCCTCTAATAAATTTCCTATTCTAACAAACCATTGAGATTTTAAGTTTAATTTTACAACGCTTTTGGTCTGGAACGAAAAGGGTTTACGATACTAATTTGCATTATTATTTCAGTGGTTATTATGAAAAATATTTTCCAACTATATAAAGATTCAGAAATTTAAATAAATAATTTTATTGAAGTTAATTTTCCGGATTGAAATATATTTTATTAAATTCTGCTCTTTCTGTGGTTGTTCAAGAATGGGATGTGGTGGTTTAGTGGGAAATGCACCAGCCAGTCCCCCGGCATTGTATCTGAATCACGAACACACATGAACACAGTTCGAATACTGGCATACGAGAACTGTGGTGTATATTGTAGATGGCGTGTGTTGTATTACAGGTAACTCTATTTCTCTAAAATAATACCATAGCGGATTTTCTTTACGTGCTTCACTTGTTGTTCACAGGTTAAACTTACATCGTATCCTATTGATTCTAAACAACGTTTAGTTTCGTTATGTCAAAGTGTCACTAACCAATACTTTTATTTATCCAATGCCATACCTTACAAGTTTACTTTTGCATGAATTTAAAATATACTGTTTTTGAAGGCACTGAATTTACTCACGCCACAAAAGATAGTCACCATGTTTATATGTATTTATAATTTGATGACTTTCTGTTGTTCCGGTACTGTGTGATTATGGTTTTTAAATTTAAAGCGCAAAATTAAATGGAGACCATAATTACTCACAGCAAAAGGTATTAATTGTATTATTGAACTTCGTCAGTTCTTTTACAGTTTCTCACATTCCTTAATTTTATTTTCTTGCACTCCTATTTGAGATGAAAATAATTCTATGGCAGGAAAATTCGTAGGAGACGCGACACTTGAGTACTATAGCAACAAAAGCAGAGGACGATGTTCAACGTTCTAGCCGCTCCCCCCCCCCCCCTCTTTTTTCTCATCCTAATGACTGACAAACTGTTGACGTGGCAACGTTGCACTACTAGCACTTCATAGCCGTGTCTGCTGTGGCGGTCGGCAGGGACGAGCGGCAGATTCACTACACTGAAGCGCTGCCTGGGCATATTTAACTGGCATTGAAGTCATACTGATGTTATTTGGGTCTCCATTAATTTTAAAGTTTGTTCACGATTAAGTGAGGACTTTTGAAATCAACCTCAGAAAATATCACTGCTCTACCTGCATATATTTTAAAGGGCGTCCTGAGTAACATGCGTCCAATGAAGTTGGTAACGATGAATGGAAGCCCAGCAAACACAACCTGTTGGCAAAGTGTCGGCCCGATACCTGTACTGTCAGCAACTGTCGTTTCAATGCCAGAAGGTAGCCATCTGACAACGGCGTGATGTCTTTTATGAGACACATTGCAAGCTGTTAGAAAAAAGACAATGGCTCGCTGTATTTTTTAGGATAACAGACGGATATCATCGAAAATATGTCGCCATGATAACGCTGAGCAAACATGTTGCAAACATCTTAAAAATGTTTCTGGGCCGATACCCATAAAGCATCTTTGATTATTTAGTTAGCTGGCTATGAGCTTATTTATTCTGGACTAGTAATGTTTTCGAGACGAGGCTTTTTATCACCATAAAGATAGAAATATGATGTCTTTTCGCCGACAAACATTTGGAAAGTGTTTTGAATAGGCAAGTTGATAGCTAGCTCTTAAGGGCATGATGTCATTTTGAAACCGTGTGTTAGCCGTTAGCATGTTTTTTTCATGATTATATATGTGTCATGTGGTGGCCCATGGCATTTGTTGACTTTGGAATTTTTTTAATTTTACAACCATCCGACAGATATAATAAAAACTAACAAAAACGATTTGGTTTGCAAGCCTCTGAAGAAATAGTTTCTAAATAATCTGCATCTTAAAAATATTTGTTATATTGTCATTAAATTTATGTTCTTCTTTATAATAAATTGTATCATGATATATTTTAAATTACTTGAGAACATCAGTAACTAACCCCATGGTGTATAGGTTGGCATTCTGGACTGCTGTTGATTCAAGGGTCTTAAGGTCAAGTCCCGTGTTCGGCAAGCAAGACATTTTAATATCATATAATGTGTTTACAACTCAATGAAATTAATAATTGTAAAGAAGAAATTACTATTACTAAAA
Organism: Dryococelus australis; assembly: GCA_029891345.1. Taxonomy (NCBI): domain Eukaryota; kingdom Metazoa; phylum Arthropoda; class Insecta; order Phasmatodea; family Phasmatidae; genus Dryococelus; species Dryococelus australis. Next base: position 162,833,583 of record CM056993.1, on the reverse strand, counting down.
TTTTTAATCAAAAAGAAAAGGAGTTTTTCATTGTTATACTGCTTATTTCTGAACATAATGCCGCTGCAGTCCAGGTATCTTAAAGATGTCCGGCCATCGCAGGCCCGGCTTTATAACGATATCCAGTCATCCAGCCATCGCAGGTCAGGCATCGTAACGACACCCAGGCGTCACAGGCCCGGCATCGTGCCAACATCCAGATGTTGCAGGCCCAGCATAGTAACAACATCCAGCCGTCGCAGACAAGGCACTGTAGCGACATCCTGCCATCGCAGGCCCGGCATCGTAACGACATCCAGCCGTCGCAGGCCCGGCATCGTAACGACACCCAGCCGTCACAGGCCCGGCATTGTAGCAACATCCAGCCGTTGCAGGCCCGGCATTGTAGCAACATCCAGCCGTTGCAGGCCCGGCATCGTAGCGACATCCAGCCATTGCAGGCCCGGCTTCGTAATGACATCCAGTCATCGCAGGCTAGGCATCGTAACGACATCCAGCTGTCGCAGGCTCGGCTTCGTAACAACATCCAGCCTTTGCAGACCCGACACTGTCGGCCAACAGTTAGCCGCCAGTCCATATTTCCATCAGGCCGCTTCCGGCATAAGACAGCGGACCAGTATCAGGTGGCCAGAGTTTGTCGGTCAACTTTTACCGGTCCGATTCTGGCCCATATTATCCGTATTTGCTGGGAAGTAATTCTATATCTTAACATCGAATTAAATGTTTTAGGTAACCATTTCGGTGCATTTAAATTATTCCTTTCACTTTATGTTTTCTTTATGCATCGAAGTGTAAAAATGAGCATATTGGTAAAATGTTAACTTTTCTAGTAATTTCGGTGTTTCACTTGACCGATACATGAATAAAGTGACGAAACCCATGACAATGTTAATATTACATATGGCGGAAAAATACACAACATGCAAACAAGTAGATCTTAAGTAGAGCATTCAGAAGTGCTCTTTTTACTGTGAATAGGATATACTATCAAAATGCTGCAATACACTCTAAATCTGAATCAGGGAGAATGTCACTGTTACAATTAGCCATCAGTACATGGCTGATTTAACATTCGCTTCAGCAAATTTAACAGATGAATCAGTTAAAACATGCCAGATTTTCCTCACGTATTGATTCAGTGAAGTTTTCCACTGATTCATCAGTCACTTTTTCACTGTTTTTTAGTGGTTTATTTTTTGGCTGATGTATCAGTTAAACGGCGTGTAGAAATGGCTGTGAAACAACGTTTAAAAATGCCCATTTAACAATGTGTATCAAGTGCTATAACAACGATTAAACTAATAAACCAAATACAAAATACTGTCTAAAAGCGTTTCTTCTTTCAAATCACCTTTTTTACGTATTAATATGGACATTCAGCCTTTCATTACGTTTTTATCTCTTTCATTTCGTTTTCATGTAACCATCACAGTTCTCCGTTTGAAGGTTTAAACTGCATATAATGTGGTGAAGAGAGTGCATTCATACATATTATTCGTTTTAACAATGCTAACAGTACCAATAAAACCACATACGAAAAGTAAGGGCATACAATTTAGACATTAACGATTTAGTTAAGAAGTATAACACATATATTTTGCTCTCATTTTTAACTTAACCTGGTAACGTAGATGGTATAAGTAAAGACGTAAAAGCTAAATGTAAATGATGTATGTGTTCAATCCCGGCCACCTCTGATATTGTAAGATACTAAAATATTATTGTAAGTATGTTTATTTCACTTACTTTTTTTTTTTGGCTAAATCCAATAAAATCAATATTTAATTCGCCACTGCATTCGGTCGTCAACTATTCACTCAGTGAAATTGTTTCACGTCACTACTTCAATAAGTGAAAGTTTTTCACTGAAACAATCAGTGGTTTTCCACTGATATTAAGTGAACCTATTCGCACTGATTCGAGTGGTCGAACTTCACTGCGAATCAATAGTTAACCACTGATCGGAATTTAGACCGTAGCACTGGACTCAAAGTGAAGGCTCGACAAAAAGGTGTAATTAAGACGACATCTTCCTGTTCAATTTCAGTTTCAGTTTTATGCCACTGCGAGGCAAATTTGTGTGGGGGAATGTTCTATATACTCTACGAACAAACAATTATAATTACACTTCACAAATATAAATGTAGTATATCATACAAAAATGCATATACATTACCGTCATAAGTAAAACGTTCGATATTCGCCTATACTACTATATTCCTAAACCTAGTTTCTCAGTGCTATTCCTTAATAGTTTTATTGTTCTTGGTGTTACTTGTTATCCAAACTGTTCTGGCAAATTCGCGGATGATGCAGAAGACTTTACTTTTGCATCTTTCTTGATCATTCTTGATCAACATCATAGAGGTTTCCCACCAGAAATCCATAATTTAATTATTATTTTCTCTTATCTTCATTTTGTCACTAGGTGCCATTAATGTTGCATATTACTATACTTTCGGAGGATCTCTTTCTATTTAAAGGTGTTTACAGTTAATGAAGGTGTTATAAGTAGTACTGCTATTATTAGTTCGTAATTTGAGAATTTTAGTTAAATGCTTAGACAACTACTCACTAAAACGTATCCATTTGCATATAATTTCGTAGAGAATTGTAAGGGGAATCCAAGAAGTTATCGGTCATGGCAATTGGATAAATTATTCGCTATATATGAGTGTTTTAATTTCATAGTACATAAATTCAAAGTGAATAAATCCACTTGCTGTGTTGCCCTGTCGGCCATATTTTGTGGGTGGCCTAATCTTGATCGGTTTATTAAAGCTTTCTATTCTCCAAATCACTAGATTACACGACTTCGTACAAGAATGTTTGGAATTTCAGGGTATTGTTTGTTTTTAAAATGCAATGAAACAATGGTTTGTCTCATTTCCCAGTAGTTTCTTTCCCTTTGAGACCTTAATGTCGTTCTGTAGCTAACGAGTCACACCATTCAACACGTTTAATGTGCATTATGCAGATGTAGCGGCAGAATATATCAGTAAGTTAGTCTGTCTGTTGTTTCTCTATTCAAAACAGAACCAAATTAATTTAAATTATAGTTCAATAGGCATTGTTAGCATAATGTTTTCATCGCACTTGTTTTACATGTTAGCACACTTCTAAATTAAACCAAATTAATTCCATCAATACTAAATACTTGCAATAATAAATCTATTATATATAATCAATAAACATATATAGCACGTCTACATCATCTATGTTATACATGTAAGTATGCTGTCGAATAAATATGGACATTTAAATCGGCTAGTAAACACACTTCTCGTGTTTGTAAACACTGTATCTATAAAATAGATATGGTCGCCGGCTTGCAGAAATAATCGGTGGGTCACGACCATGTATACCTTTCAAGTATAAGAATATTAAAAATGGCCATTGTAGTTGAGTTGAGAGATCTGGGCGGCTATTAACATCGAGTTCTTGAGAAAAGATGAGGGCGAAATGAGGTGAGATTGAGCAGCGTCGGAATGCAAGGGCGGGGGAGACGGGAGATCCCCGAGAAAACCAACCAGCTTTGATTCTCACAAGCGAAAATCAGACGTTACCCAGCCGGGGATTGAACCTGGTTCGCCTAGGTGGGAGGCGAGAAGTCTAACCGCTTAGCCCCCACGGCCGTTGTATAGAGGAATTGATGGGACATGAGCCGTGGTCAATTAACTCCAAGATCAAAATTCCTGAATATTGCACCAGAACTTATCATATATTTGTATGATTCTGTGAATATCAACTGGCCTTTGATCCTCAGATTAAAAATGTAGTAATTAAACAAAATAAAGAAGTACGAAATACAGTTCGAGGTACAGATCTTTAGCGTTTCCTCTTTACTGAACTGGAAATGAAAAATGAAACATTATGTTAGTTCAAGGCAGCTAGTAAACATATAATGGAATTCTCCACTTCGAATTATAAATGTTGCTCTAGAATGACACAAGGAAGCACGATATATAGTTCGAAATACAGTTCATTCATATTTACGCTTCTATGAACTAGAAATGCAACTGTGAACATAATTTTAGTTCATGGTAGGCCGTGAACATGTCTTGGAATTGTCTACCTTGAATCGGAAATGTCGGACTTTAATAACATAAGGAAGTACGAGATATAGTTCGAGAAACATTTCTTTAATTTTTCCTCTGCAGTGAACTGGAAATTAAATCGCACATTTTCATAAGTTCAGGGCAGTTCGTGGACTAGAATGAAAACTTTATTCGTCAGACTGAAAACACCAGACTGAGCGAAATCGCGCAGTAAAGAATAACAGTTATAGAAATAGTTCAATGTTATTTCAATTCACCTGGAATGAAATACAGAATTGGACAAATAAATATCAGTAAAGGCCGGACTTGAACTTGAACCGGAATGATATTATGTAGTCAGTCCATGCTGCCAGCTGTCTGCTAATCGCAATGTGTGCATCGTTGTCGAACTTGCCGAAGAAATGGCATTTCCCTTTCACAGAATAACATTAGGATTCTTGAGTTTGACCTTGAATTTTATTCCTACTGGTTATATTATTTTGTTTCGTTGTAATACAAAATGTTACAGTATCATGAAATATATTTTATTTGTAAGCATATGTTTGCATCCATATGAAAAACACATGTAACAACCAATATGGTCTCGCGTGAATAATTCTGATGTTCCCGTTTCGGGTTCAAAACCACGTCGCACTTTCAGTTTGTATGTCAATGTGGTCATTATGCCATGTGGTATACCATTGGTTTTTTGTGTCATGTATTTTACATGAGTGTTTATTTGGCCTTGAAAACGGCCGATGTTGTAACCTCAATACGAGGACCAGTATCCCTCATCCTCAAACACCTGCCACAATCGTCGCGTGGTAGAGAGGCGACCAGAGAAGTGGCATGGCGTTCGCTACTAGTGACTACATCCCAGGCATCCGCTACTAGCTCCCAGAGAGCGTCTTTATTTGCTGGCTGTGGATCAGGCCAGTTTGCTGCCATTATGCGCTTCGTCTCTGACCAAACATTCTCAGTTGGAGTTAAGTCGTCACTCTAAGTTGCTAATCTGCGAGCTCTAGTTGGTTTTGCCTTGCGAACCATTTTTGAAATGTCTGAGAAGTGTGTATTGGAGAATGGTCCTGCTGGAAGTGCAGCACACCATTGGTATACAAAACTCGCACCGAGGAAATCATAATATTGTCTAGAATATGCTAATACTGCTCGGCAGTAAGGCCACATGTACTCGGACTTCGATCATCGGTTCTGTGCAAGATTCCTATCTCGCGTGCACTCATCCATCCCCAACACACATTGGATGCATGACCATAGCACGAGAATTCGGTCACATATTCCGAATTGTGTCGGGTCCCACGAGGTCTGAAGATACGCATTGGTCATCATTAGCAGAGTAAAAAAAAAAAAAAAACTCTTCGGAACAAGGCAACACCTGACCAGTCACGGTCAATGTTTTCCTCGGCAAACGTGAGTCGATAAGTCCTGTGCTAATCTGTGAGACTTTGTTTACTTGAATCACGCAGGGATTTCAGTCCTGCCGCCGTAAACACCACAGAATAGTACTCGAGCTTCCAGGAAAGTGAGTGGTATGTTTTAGCTAACTGGTGCACTTGAAAGGAGTCAACTGTGCCTGGGTAAAACGACGATTGTCCTTAGCTGACGTCGAAACTTTCCATGAACCCGTTCCTCCACGATGCATCATGTCACCTTTGTCTCAGAACTATCATACCCATCGACACACAGTGCTCTCTGGAACACCGTAACATCAGCCTGCTTCAGCAGCGGATAAACCTGCCGCCTCAACAAGGCCTATGACTCTCTCCTAAACCTATTGGCTGTGGTGAGACATTGCTACAGAATTTTCACTTTCTTGAACCTTCTGGCTCTGGAGAGACATTCCTACACAATAATGTTAATTAAATCAATTGTATATGTCTGTGACATAGAAGGTACACATGCCTAGAGTCTAATGATGACCCAAGGTTTGCGAAATGTGTGTTTTGTCAAAGGACATCTTTTTAAAAAGGAAGGAGACCATAAGGCACGTCCGAAAATTAAATAAGGTTCTCAACTGATCACGTGATAAAGTTCAGGTCTACAAATACATGGGCAATCAGGAAGATACTCTGTGGCATTGGAGAGGCATGCTAAATACCCAAACCGACCATCAAATCATCCGATGCTGTTTACTTTCATTAGCTGTTGCATGACTGTGCAAATACAGAGGTGTACAAAAACACAAATATGAACAGTAAAATACAGACATATTATTTTGCGTGAGAGTAACCCTTTTGTTTGTCAATACATTAACTTGTATTATATTTTGATTTATTATATGAGACACCAACAAGACATCTGATAAATTTAGTATTATTTGCAAAGGACCAAAAACAAATGAAGACATTAATTTCCTACAGATAATACCGACTGCGTACTTGGCCATGCGAACCTTATCATCGTCAGTTGTGGGACCTGTGTTATGAATTTGACAGCTATATCTTACACGGAATGGAAGTAACAGCTAACTAACTTATAAGTAGGTATAGGGTATACTTAACCCTACTATCCTTCTTGTCGTCGTAGATGATGCCTTTCTTATGAATTTGGCAATTACATCCTACATGGTCCGGAAATTACAGCCAACTATGCTTATAAGTGCACATGGGGTATACTTGGCGCTGCGACCCTTGTCATCGTCGCGGGTACGGCCTGGTTTATGAGATTTACAATTATACTGTTGCAGTACAGAAATTTCATGCAACTATGGTTATATGTGCACTTAGGTCTGGCGATCGTGTAAGCCAATGCTGGTATTCGGCACCGCTTTACGATGCTAGGTCGACAGATCCCGAAAGGAATGACAGAGCATGAGACTCGGCACCCCCCAGGTCACTAGATGAAAGGGTTCCAACACCCTGGCATCGGATTGACAGATCAGGAGGTTGGGATCCAAGATGGCCAATGTGGGCATGAAGGAAAAAAACAATTTTTTTTTTCGGAAAAAGGGAAATTTTTTGGAGTAAAACGAGAAAAACTGGTAATTTTTCTCGTATGGCGTCAACAAAGATGGGGTCGCCTAGTTCCCTTGGGCGCAGCTTCGAACCCCTCTTAGGTTGCCCATTACTATACTACTTTTAAATAATTATATATTTCGTAGCTTTACTTTGAAGAAATGCATCAAAATTCAATACTTAGTGGTTACTACATTAGAAATATAATTATATACAGCTTTTTGATGTTACCATTACTTTCACTGTTGCCAAATCTGTTCAACAAATTACTGAGAAATGCTATTTAAGCATTGTATTTGAGGTAGCGCTTGTCTTCCAAAATGGTTACCAATATAGACTTATCTACTAGTACCGGCAAACTTCTGTGCTCGCGAGTCCCCTCTTACTCCCTACACTACGGCTCGGCATGGTCCGGTCTCTAGCTAAGCGGCAAGACTGCGTCCCAGCAGTATTCGCGCGGACATAAAAACATTCGGAATTTTGTCTTGAGTAACAGCAAATGCAAAACCGGACATGGAGACTTTTTACTGGCGACAACAGGTAGCAGTGCTCTTGTGACAGTGTGTGCTGGAGGATTTCTTTACCTTATGCGTGTATTCTTCGATAGAATTTAATTGCTATTCTTTTAAATTGAGTCCAATTTTTCTGTTCAAATATAAATAGTATCGAATTAAAATCACGTTAGATAAAAATAACAACGATGGAGATGGAATGCTCTCTGGGATTTGATGCATCAACAGAGTATTTGTTCCTTTTCCACATTGTCATCATATCTTTCACCATTAAAATGGCCGTGAGTGGAGGATATAAATATTTGATCTGAAGGTTTACGGCGCGGCGTTATAAATATCTCAACGGGAATACATTACTCAAGACAAAATTGGTTCACTAAATTTGCAAACATTGAGGGGCTAGGGACAGCATAATGCTAAGCCAACTTGAACACATTTTACAGCATAGCAGTTTTACTTCCAAAAAATCCAAAAACCATACAAATAATAACATACAAATTCGTAAAAAAACAGAGCTGTCATATATTTGACCAATGCCGTATGTAATTTCGTAACATATCCATAGTTGTTGGCACGATATTTTTGATGACATAGAATTATTGAATTGTGTCTCTTGCTGAAATCATCAATCACAATACGGGGCAGTGAATAAATTAATTCAAATAATGAATAATAAATCTAAAAAAGTTTTAATTATAATCATACTATATTAAGTGATAAAGGAATATTTAGCGCAATCACTGCTAGACAATAAGACAAAATAGAAATGAGAAAAGGATAAAGATATATTATATTTTCAATTTTTTTCCCAAAGAAAAAAGTGATGAATGAAGGTTAAACTAAACTTTAGATGTTTTAAAACAATGTTCAAAATTTTGCCCGCAGTTTCTGCATTTAACTTAGTGCAAATATAGGCAAGCGAATACTAACCAACGTGGTAGTGAATTATAGGTACAATGTGGAACAATTAATTAATATATTATTTCAATTGTAACTTAGTAATTATCTCCAATGAAATAAGCAGTTTTTCGGTCACGTAAAATAAGTTCTTATAACCACTGACAGTGTTCTGGTTGACCTATTGGCTGCCCACTGTGGCGCAGTCGGTTATGTGTTGAGCGTGAGTGGTTCTGGTTTCGAATCCCAGGTAGAGCAAGGGTGTGATTAATGCTTGTCCGTAGGAGTCAACCTTTCTTGGGAAATGTCACTTCCAATAGGAGAACTACGAGAAAAAAGTTGTCACGGAATAAAAACATTAGTGTTGTAAACCTGGAAATGTGTGTGCTTTTTATTGTACTTTTGCAAGTTAAACCTTGAAAACTAGTAACTAAAAGAATACTTGCCTTTTCTTGTAATGAATATATTATCCTACTAAGAGAGCTTGCAATATACAGATATTTAACATTACAGTCAAACTTGTATTTCAGTCACATTTGTAAATTGAGAATCTAAATTAATATATAACATACTTTCATACATAAATTTCTCTATACGTCAAATATAATACAAAGATTATATTCAAATTAATACATTACAATCAGAAATCGAACCTACAACTTCTTGAGTAAATATGTGTGGCCTAAACTTGAACAACAACAATACTAATTTACTTATTACTATAACGATAGCGTTAGTTTCTAATCTGTTTGTCTAATAATTTGACAGGCGTATAATTTTATACTGCTAACGCTTTACTTTCTAATGCCTTTAAAATAGGATTACACATTTGCGCATTCTTTGTTTCATAATCAAGAAAATATTTTCTCTTAATGAACATTGCATTTGGAATAACATTTACTGTCATGAATTATAGCCAAACGTTTCTTACGGTCTGTTAAGTTAGTACAAATAACTGTATCATAAATGTTACGGCAACATTTTTATATTGGATACACCGTCTGCTGAATCCAGCATAATTTGAAAAAACATCTGTACAAGTGGCATTAATTTTGCACGTGTATCAGAGTTCTAGAAACAATACATAAACCGACAAAATAATCAACACCTTTTTATGTAAACCGTGAGCTTTTGAATTTGAACACCTTGGCGTATGTAGACCACAATTTCACATTAACTACCGTTTATCACGGCAAGAATGCTTACATGCAGATTAATTGGGTAGAATTTGTGAAGTAGATGAACACTATGCTGTAGATTATAATTTTATAATTTTATTTCTTGTTTTATAAACACTGTGTGTAGTCTATGCATTATTTATATTGCGGGTCAGCCTACTTTGAGTACAAATACTCATTTTCGCGACTTTGTGCGAATAAAGAAATAAAACCTTTTCTATAGTTTCAAAGAAAGCACTGGCCTGACATTACTGTTTTGTTATAATTTGATAAACTGTACGTATAAATTATTGACGCGAAATTGCACCGAGTGTTAAAAACTAAGTAGTATTCCAGTTGTATAATATTGTTCTGATATGTGGTTTTATATGAATATCATGGTCAAGTGCAATTTTGTAACACTGAGGATAAATTTCCTGTACCTCTGCGAACGTCCTTCGTCCTCCATTGCCTTACGTATACCTGAGCCTGTCGTAAGTTATGTTTTTTGGAATAACTGATACTACGGCCAGACCAACCATCCCCCTTTTTTTCATTGGTCAGCTTAACTTGCTCCGCGCGCTCAGACATGCACAGACGTCTGCCGGCTACAGTATTTAATACGAAACCTACGTAAGGATTTAATTTGGCAGCGTAGAAATTGGCCCGATTAAATGGACGTGGCTTTTCATGCAGACAGCAGCTAGTTGCAAGAGAAACATTCTTATGTTCGCATACATTAATTACATCTGCAAAATGCGCCGATTATTTCATTATTGTTTAGTGGCTTTAGTTACTGACGAATATAGGCATATATTCTGCTAAAGTGTGATAATCGGTTGTCACAAATGCGTACGATAGCAGGAAATTGTGTAGTGATAATAAAATACAAATATTATAACTACTTAATGTCTCACATAGAATAGGGTTTAATTTAATTATTAACAGAGGAATTATGCAATTATCTTTTACAGTTATCTGTAATTATAGTAATTTCACATACGTTTACTGTGTCATTGTTTGAAGCATCGAATGTCGCGTACATACCTCGAGACAAGCTATATTGCACAATACTGTAGCTCAGCTCGCCCTTATGATTAGTTTTCTTTTTGCTAAGTTTTACCTGGTTGCACGACTCGCGAACGTTTAGTGTGGAGCTCTGTGAGGTAATCCCGCTAAAATATTTCAGGACAAGATATGTTGCACAACACTGTAGCTCAGCTCGCCTTTTAATTGGTTGTTTAGTCCACTAAGTGTTACCTGTTTGCGTGCGAGACACTGACTTCCAGTGTGAAGTTTGTGCGAGATATAACATTTTTGCATTAACTTCATAAATCGCAGGACGAGTTACTTCATCCAATTAAATGCATTATATTCACTTGGAGAAGTCTATGTCGGACTGATACTCCAATAGAAGCTAAAGAAATTCTTGGCGCAGTTCAAACGCTGAACGATTGGCCGGCTAGTTCTATGATGCTGGTTGCCTAATAGCCAAAGCTATACATCTTGTGTACAACCGAAGATTGCCGAAGGGGACTTTAACTTTTCGCAATGCTCATTTATTCTGCAGGGGAAGTGTACATTCTGTGACGTAGCAATGTGTTATTGGTACTTAAGGAACTACCTGACAGCACAACAAACAAACACAGCAATGATTAGGGATTATGCAGGTGGCAGTATCACAACCAATTTCACAACAATTTTTTGAAATGGGCCCCTTTAATGGCATTCCATTAGTTTCACACGGTGTATTAGAGAATGGCGAACGCGTTGAAAACGCCCTGGTGTATCTCGTTCTTGATCACATGCAACCCAAGTCCCTCGCTAACAGGTCCTCTTCAGATGCCACGGGTGTCTCTTACACACACGCCTTAAGAAATCCCCACAGCAAGAAGTCTAATGGCGTAAGGTCCGGGTAGAGTGGTCACCAAGCACGAAGCCCACCCCGTCCTATCCAGCGAGCGAGATACACTGTGCTGAGGTGTTCACGCACAATACTGGTGAAATGGCGTGGTGAACCGTCGTGATGAAGCCACATCTGTCTGAGGGCGAGTAGAACATCCTCCAGTAACTGTGGCAATCTGAACCGCAGGAAATCATAATATTAAAATACTGACCCACTGTTCGGCAGCAAGCGTGGGCCAATAACATTGTCCCTCACTATGCCGGCCGAAATGTTGATGCCAAAGCGGTGCTGGTAGCCTCTAGTTACAGTTGCATGTGGGTTGAAGTCGTCCCATATGTAAACATTTTTACTGTTGCAAAAGCCATCCTATGCGAACGTAGCTTCTTCTGTAAACACTAAAATCGCCGGGAAATCAGGATCAATTTCACACTGCTGCATGAACCACCGGCGAAATTCTAGCAGTTGGGGCACAATCTGCCGGCCCCATTGCCTGTATTCTATGCACATAGTATGGTCACAGCAGCTTTGCATGGAGGACATACTATACTGAGCCATTCGATACATTCATTCTCCGCGCAATCGCGATGGTGCTCGTCGAAGTGTTGTCCGCTATGTTCTCTACGACCGCCTCTTCAAACTGCGGAGTGCAGACGGTTCTCGGTCAACCAGGTCCACGTCTACACTGAAGCGTGCCTGTTTCCCGTAGTCGCTGTGTAAGGTTTGCGCATGTTTGGTGGTTCGTCTGACGTCGTGATGGGTATATTTGGCTTTACACACGCGCAGCTGCCCTGCCGTTACCTCTCACTTCACCATACACCAAGACCATCTCAGTCAGTTCAGAATTTATGTACTGCTGCGTGTAGCAGGCTGCTCCGGCAGACGTGACGGGCAACTACTCTGCTGAGGAGGAGGAAAGGGGAACTGCTTGCGACGTGTTACATTGTGCATCATACCACCAACATGTGTTTGCCACCTGGTGCATGACGCGTTGCCTACCCACCAGGCTATGGCCTAGCTACCACTGTACCCTTCGTTTGTGTTTTACACGGAAACGGTGGGTCCTAGAGCGTTGAAACTAGGGGGCCTTTTTTTTTTTTTGGCAATTACGACGTCCTGTTTCCATCCGATGGTATCAACAATCCATTTAAAGTCACGGTTTAATAGTGCATGCTCCCAAATGGAGTCATCCCCTATTATTTACATGATTAGGGCGTGTATGATGTACAATACCTGTTATCCAAGATATTGGTTTAATTAATACTTTTACCAATTTGTATTCCTCTAATGCAAGTTCTTTGCATAATATCCTACGTAATAAGCTTGTTCCCTCCGCCTTGAAGGGCTTCTAGAATCCATTATTGCTTGAGATGGACCATTGGTATCATATAACAATATTCCTCTTTTACGGTCACGTTGTAGTTATCAAAACGTAAAATATACGCATCATAATAAAAATTTTGTTATTGCAAATTCATCAAGTACCCTATTTACACGTGTTAAACATAATAATTTATATATAAATTCCTTCTGCCTGAAAATTTTGTTTTGTTACTAATACACAGAACCAACAATGTAATCATATTTTTACGGTTTTGTAACACGTTTAAAAAAATGAATTATGCAAGCAAAAAATTAACTTACCTTAAAAGCCTCTCCTTCAGTGAGACAGGTTTAATGAGGCTTATGCTGTAGTAAAAATAACCTACATTATTAGAGCGAAAAGTAAAAATATAAGTCCAACATTACAGCATTTCCATCAAACGTTGTTTGTGTGTTTTTGTAATAACGAAGTTTGATTAGAATTTTCTAAATGTATTTAAACATGCATGTTCAGATTGTACCCATTATTTCCTGCTTTCCATTTCTTGTAATATACCGTAGCTATGCTTGTGAAGAAAATAAATTTTTCTTGCAGGTAACTATATGAAGTTACGAAAATTGAGAACATTGTTGAAAATGGTCACAAGCTTAATTCTGTTTCATTAACTAACGGATTTCAAGCTTGCCTTTCAAGCGGCCCTACATCAGCTATGATTGTGGCTGCGATATACGTGACTTGGCTAGTCGCTCATCAGCATTCGTCCACCGTTCTAACCTCAATTTTTAGACCTTTGTTGGATCGCCTCCGGGCATATTATTTCCAGACACGATGCTTGAATGTCTTTCCATGTCTTCTCCCCATATTGAAAGCTGCCAAGGAGCCTACTTTTTAACAACCAATTTTGTTCTTTCCCCCTGTCACTTACGTGATAAAATATCTGTTTAAAAAAGTAAAAACTCATAAATAAAATATGATAGTTTGCTCAAGAAAAACGCCTTCATGGATGAATTCCCTAAATCGCGTAATTGACTGATTACTTGGAAGTTGTGATCGCAAAAATGCTTCCCTATTATGTAACGAGGAAGTGCGTGATAATATTCTTTTCATATCCGTTTTTATACACATTGACCATACCGATACCGATGCGACATATCGCTGCATTAAAATGTACATAATAAAAACCAATATGTCGTATATATCGGTGATACAAACAAATACTTTGTTTTCAGGACGGGAAAGTAGCCCGTATCAGGCATATTTTAGACATTGTGCATGCTTTTTATAGAAATGTTAACTATTTTTTATACTAATACATGTAGGGTTTGAGTTTTGTTTAAAATTCTGCGACATAAAATGATGTGAAAGCTAAAAAATATGTCAATAATTGTGTTTTTAAAAGTGTTAAAAAAAATTTAGTGACTTGGTCCAGTTATAGGAGATTAGTTGCTTAATCAAGCTGCAGGTTTCCTTTATTGAAACACTTAGTTATAAACTAAGCGTTTTCTAATTACCTATAAACTTTATTTGATCTTCTTCGCAGAAATATTTTTACATTTCCCCTGTTAACACTAGGACACTTTTATTGCAACCTTGACTTATTAATACATTCAATAATTTCCTCCTGCAGTGTTTTCTCACATAAACTGCTACAAACATCCTCTTTTAACTGCAGTTGTTTTCTTCTCGCCTTCCTATACATATTCAGAAGCTTACGTTTGTTAATCATTGCTCAAGTTATCCCCCCTCCCTCCCCCCACCACTAGATGAAGTTACTGTTGTTTTGGCTGTTTATAAATTTGGCTGCTTCATTTGCTCGCTTCATATGAATTGAATTTGCCAATGGAATTAGTTTTTGGTAGATCCAGATAAGTAAAAAACTTGTTTCCCGTAGCCTTAATCGTTCCAAATCTGTATTTTTCACTAAATTTGTACCTTGTAGAGATAAATTAAACAAATATGTTTCCTGCAGTTACACCAGCGGGGCAAGTGAATTTTTTTCCCCCCGATTTTATGCTTGGCAGTTAGAATATGAACAAAATTTTTGCCCGTAGTTACATCCAACAAAATTTTTTATTCTAATTTTTATTTTGAAGATACATAAGTTAGCCATCCATCCCGAAGACTACTTACTACATGACAGCTTCAAGGAAATACAATTCTTGGCTACGAATACCACATCGAAATAATGTAACTAATTACTAATTTCATTTTTGATAAAGTGTGATTTTACACATGCTTTAGTTCAGGAACAACGTTGTATCAATGCAACGAATTTCAACACTGATAGAAGAGATGTGAAAGAACTGCCATGGTTTAATTGATACTGCTTAACTTCCTATTGATATGCCAACATTATGGATACTTCACTATTCGTGTCGGTTTAAGCCGTACCTACAGCGAAAACACTAAAATCCGTCAAGAGGTTTTAACGTAATGTCTAAATATACAGGTATGTTAACGGACAAAAAAAGTTTCACTTTCGTTGTGCACAATACTTTAAATTATCGGTGACAGTAAATTCTTTTACAAATTTTTGCAATGTAGGGACGAAGCATTAGAACTATTTCATCATTAGTATACATTTTCTGCAAATTTCAGGGTAGTATAAAGTCTAATAAATATAGGCTTGTCTCTGATCATACGATTAAAGTCGGATACTTTAACAAGTTTCCATAATTTGACATTCTGACATTCTTTAGTAGAACCCTCATAAATTCGGAAAAAATTGCCGTATTTACAGGCTCGTTTGCTTCGTAGAATGTATGCATTGTTCTGTTTGAGGACAACTGTAACTGAAAAAAATGTATGGTTGTAGGAACCATTCAGATTGTTAAAATAGGGCAGCCACGCTAAAAGGTTCTATATACCATTCAAATATTGTTAAAATAGATTGTAATGCCAGCAGAACTCTTTGTTGTATTCCTCTCTGCGATTGTATTTACTACCACAGGGTATTTCGTTCCTACTACAAAACAAATGGTACCTACAACAGAACAACTTCAACAATATTTAAACTATTCCCACAACAATCAATATTGTAATAACCTAACATAATATTCTGTTGAAGGTACTGGACAATCCTGTAATCGGGTTTGAGGGTAGGAGCACCGTAATATTCTGGTAGGTTATTACAGTGCTGGTTGTTGTGGGAACAATCCTAATATTGTTCAAGTTGTTTTGTTGAAGGTACTATAGGTTTTGTATTAGGAACTCAGTGCTCTGCTGTAGCACCAAATTTACAGTTGCAAATACAAAGCGAGGAACACAAAAAACATTTCTGTTAGTATTACTTGATATGTTAACAGCATTTAGATGGTATCTACAACCCATCAGAATGGCTGACCTTATTTTAACAGTCAAGATGATTCCTGCAACCATATAGTTTTGCTCAGTGAGATGTAAAGATTAACACTTCAAACTGATATACTACCTAATGTAGGCGTTTTCTCTTACAAACACGAAATATATCACAAGATGCGCCGAAAGTACATTTATCATGACATAATACATTAGTACTGTTCCAGTTCAGCCTTAAAAAATGGAACAAATGTATGAATTAGAACTCTTTCTGATTCGCGTACCAGTAGATTTTACATCATTCCACAAATTGGCCTGTTTACATCTTGTACAGTTTAGATGCCGGTCCAGTATAGGCGACCAACATCTCAAACATACATTCCAAATGTTGACACTGCATATGTGATATATTTAAATAATGGCGTATGAGTACCATGATTATAAGAGCTACTTCAGAGTTAATTGATAACTTTTCGAAACTCTGCTCTGTTACGTCTTGCTGGCAATTTTGCAAACATTCTGCCGTGTGTTAACATTTTTCCCTGCACCAATTTTAGGTCGGGCCAACTTTGAAAGAAGAACGTTGGCTGAACAGCAGAATACCACTCGGGCGTACGTAGGACCAGCCAACCTACGGTGTTTTACCAAACAAACGTTTACTGCCACTTTACAACATTGGTATTATGTTGGCAAAGCGTGTTTTTAAATATATTATGCCAACGAATTAACAACTTTCTGTCAAGGTAGGTTAGTGGCGTTTCAAATTAATTTTAAACCGCTGAATATAAACTTTAAAGTATCTGCAGTTACCATGGATATTATTCCACTTTTCTTGTTAGTATAATTCTACTGCACTACAATCAAAATTCTGAAAATCTTGTTGTTGGGGGTTGGGCGTGAACTCGCTGCTCTATCGTTCTGTTCTTCTCAAGTGTCGGCTGCCTCGGAACCAAAAGAGAACTCCCGTACTCTTACACAAAGAAAACGGTTATATTGAAATAAAGTATTTTTGGCGAAAAAAAAATTGTTCGTAAAGGGCCAATTAACTTTTTAGTTGCTGGAAACCAATTATATTATTCTTGATAATTGGTTGCAACGAACTCGCGAGACTTTGTTTGTGCAAATAAAGATTTATATGATTCTACGAAAACTAAGAAGTTTCGGCTGTCTTACAAAAATAAACAACACGACCAATTTCCGATCGCCAAACATCTCCATAGCAACGCTACGGCTTAGCAACCTCTGCTGACTTGACGACAGAATAGGACGCGTATGTAAATAAAAGTTCTCTAGTTTTACAGCTTTACTGTTTATATCCTGCTAAACTTGCTTCATTGGAATTTGTTCATACCATTATTGAGCATCAATAAATAGTTTAACAAACACTGTTATTATCATAATAATTTTAAGAGGTATTATAAACAAACTATATAGCTGTGTATTCTAAAGAAGGCAATTAAATGACCCGATTACTCTAAAACCAACAAAATATATGCCGGTACTGTACCAAGCTGATTTAGTTACTGGACCAAATTCTGTAATAATATACATTTTTTTTCCCCCGAGTAACCAAATGCATATTCACTTGAAACAAATTATTGATTTGACATTACTACAACGTTTATACTTTTTACGGTAACAAAACTGATTAGTTTAATATACTAGTTGTGCGTACTAAATACATTATAACATTGTTTTAGTAACCAAGTCATTATTCGGCTAAACAAATTATTATCAAATTAATTATTTGGTTCAATAGAACGAATGAAGTGTATTGGAACAAAACTAGGTTAGTTGAATAATATTGTTAATTGTAAACAAGTACTTTACAAATAAATTTGTTTGGTATCTGCAAGTAAATCTTTCTCTGGTTGTAGCTTTCACACTGCGAAATTTTCTAACAAATTAGTTGAGTAAAGTAGTTATCAAAATATTTAAATTACTATTCACCCACTTATATCAACGTGTACAAATCTAAACATTTAAACGAACAATATTTAAACAGTAAAGTTTTAAGACTCTAGGCCTTATAATCAACATAAAATAAAACGGAAATATGCAAAATGGGAAGAAAAGTATACCTTAAGGAGGGCATTCACAAGTACTCATTTAGCTTCGAATAGCCTGTATCGAAATACCGTCAGTACTGGACTATCTCTACCATCGCACAATGCACGGTATATTGCCATAACTTTTCGGCAGGTAACTACGATATTACAGAATAGTATAAGACGTGCGATCTATGGAAACATCAGACCGAACTCTATTTGCATCTCACACACGCATATTTCCTCCCTATGCTGCCCCCCCCCCCCCAGTTCCTTGGGCGGCTGCGACCCAACTTGCCACGCTGTGCCAATATTTGTTTTCAATCCGCGCTCGGCGGGATGACGCTGTCGTAATCCTCGCCGTAATCCCTGCTGTCGGTGTTTAGGCGCGCGCCATGCGAGTCTGCCGCTCTCTGATTGGTTGTTGCTGCTGCACTTGATAACGCCCCGGGAATAACACCACCGGAACTCTACCCCCCCTCCCCCCCAACCTTTCCCACCACCATATTTTTCATTCCCCCACGAGGGATGGGAAATAACAAACACAATCAGGCTGGAATTGTACGGTTCTACCAGCAACATTGGCCATGTTATAAAGAGCGCTTAAATTGGAACACCGAATATTTTGCTGTGTGTAGATGCCAAGTGGTAACACAATAAAACTTGTAATCCTCTTGTATACCCGTGCAACTATTTCTCTCTCTTTCGCTCGCTCTCTCTCTTTATCTATCTTGTTTTGCTATTTGACGTGTGGATGTTTACTTTATAGATTTATACAATCCGCGGCAGCCGAAAATAACATTTGGATATTGCATCGGGTTTTCCGACTCGCGGTTTTAATAGGTGGGGCTCAAGAGCTCGATGACGAGGTCCGAAATAATCGGCGTCAGAGCATACGTGGTGCCTGTTAATGTTTGTCGTGAAGTCGTGGTACAAACCCCCCCCCCCCCCCCCCCCCATTAATAACATCAACACATCGGGGATGATTTTATCTAACTTGGTGTTCCACTCTGACTTATTTCTTTTATACGCAATTTCCAGGTTTCTTATATTTATATTAAGGTTATACCAGATACCTTAAAGTATTACGAATTAAAGTA
The DNA here is from genome assembly GCA_029891345.1 of Dryococelus australis. Classification (NCBI taxonomy): domain Eukaryota; kingdom Metazoa; phylum Arthropoda; class Insecta; order Phasmatodea; family Phasmatidae; genus Dryococelus; species Dryococelus australis. The sequence continues at coordinate 162,814,336 of CM056993.1, read as the reverse complement.
ATAAACAGGCTTTAATAAAGTTCATTGTATGCCTTAACTACTGCTGCCATCTTCAGTTGCTGTTGCCCATCTGAGTAACTTTTGTCGCTGTGGACTATGTTTATTCGATTCGCTTATATCGTTAGGTATTTTAGCACAGACACGCCGCCATCGTCCAACCACAGTCGAAATAACAGTTACTAGACCTTGAAGTCTATCCTACAACCGGAATAACTTATGAATTTTATGCATTTCTGAAATACAGACATCAGCATCACGTATTGGACGGGTCTCTTAAAGTCATTGGTTCTTAATGATCGTAACATAAGCGCAACCTTTTTGAAAGTCTTATGACGCCCTCCCCATTCGACTGCAACGACAATTACAATTCCTCTGAAAGTGATTTTGAGAACACTTTTCCATCTTCCAAATTTCTCTTGACAGTCACAGCCCTACGTATAACCTAATGATTCACGATAGGTCCTTATATCCGACGTACTGATACAGCAGTACTGTATCCCGAAACATGTTCGCTCAGGTCGGATGGGGTGGGTGCTGATCGTGTTCAACGATATGTCCCTTCCAAAACACTAACAACACTTTTAAACTTATGAACTGAGGTCTTTACTGCTATCTATGTGTAAATAAAAGCAACCTACCAGTAATCAGCGAAACCGTTTGTATCACGGTTTCACTCCACATACACAATAACCGTACACAGAAATTAAAAGTGTTTATCGCCTATGTATGGAAAGTAAATGTAATTTAAGAGCTGCTTCCTATACTTTTGATGAGAATCCTAGAACCCAAAACGAAGGTATATCAAAAGAGTAATACTAGTTTAGTTATAAAATGTGTTCGTTAGTAACGACTATATGCTACATTTATCGAGATAGAAAAAAATTACGATTCTGTAATTTCTGACGCGGTCAGAGGATGCAGCCCCCTCATCAAACCCCCCCATCAGGGCTCATCCTTTCCAGGATACACCACTGTGGTGTCGTTTAGCCTGATTACGGAAATGCAGTATCCTAGTAAACGTGTGCAATGGGGTTGGGAACCTACCTGTGGTGCACACCTGTGACTGGCAACATGGGTAGGGAGGGTCTGTAATGTTCACTTAGGGATTTGTACTTAAGTGTTCCAAGCTAAATTTCCTCTTAAATGTGTTCTGTTCAATGTTACGTTCTAAATTTCGATCGACACAGAGCCATGTTGTCGGCTTTGTGCCTCGTTCCGGCTGTTTCCAGTATTGCAAATATACGCGTGCACTGTAAAAAAAAAAAAAAAAAAAAAAAACCCCAACAACAACAACACGGAATTACTTAAAAATACTGACAAAAGTTATCCACAAACGTTTATAGAATTACAGACCCTCAATTTATTCTGTAAATGACTTATCGTAAAACTCCACACGACTTTCTGTGACTTCACCGAAGTTACCGCAATTACACCAGTTCATTTTTCTGTGTTTTGTGGCTAAGGCATTTATAAACACAAGAGTTTTATTTCACTTCGTATACACAACAAATAGAAAACATTAAAAATTTTAATTACGAAGAGAAATTTGAACATGAACAAATCTTACTTCAGCACACAACCCTAACCGCTCACATGTCAGGCTCCAACAAAATCAACTTAAAATATATATATTCAGATTTTAACGACGCAGTTACTTTCGAGTTTATGGTAAATGTAGAGTTACCGCTCATTCATGATGATTTGTGCTACTTTTCGATGTTTGAGGTACAGGTGTACGTGGCGTGAATTTCGTAACTGCCTCGGGCATGATAACATCCCGGTTACAGAATTAAAGAATGCTACGTGTAACGTCAACAATGATCGTTTCAGAAACCAGAAGCTGTTGGTAACTCCGAAATGTTCCTTAATTTTATATACGTGCAGAGATAATATCCGTTTTCTCGTCGTTTCGGCCGTGTTTCTGTACAGTATTTGTAGTTATAAAAAATCCCCGAATACACGGAAATGCTTAACATTGTAGACTTCAGGACGCATCTATCTTTCCTAGTTGGTTTGTGAAAGAACTTGGTTACTTTGTGTTGGCTCAACTGCAGTCCATTGACACTTCAACACCAGATGCTTGGTTCGTACCACTGCGTGTAACTATCGTGTGTAAATGCTGTTCAAAGTAAGGCAAGCACATTCGAAAAAAAACCTTTGAAAAAAATTCACTGACCATAACTATTTATATGCTACAGTAGATACTGCCATGCAGCCTTCAAGTTAAGTTGGCAACGAATTAATAAAATAATTCTAAGTCTTGCCGTTGTATAACGAGGGCAATATTTATATTTATGCTCATGGAAGTTGGTGTTTATTCTTTAATACACATTAGTGTGAGAGTTTGTATATTAGGAATACATTTACTTTCCTGACAATTCTACAATTTCACTTCGTTGATGCATGAATTAAGTGATCAGGCCAGTGGCAGCGCTAATTTTGAATATGGCGGAAGGATACAAATGAAAATTAGATCCAAAGCAGGGCTTTCAAAAGTGCTTAATTAAACTTGATCATCGTATAGAGTCGCGTCTCATCATGTTAGGATAGTTTACAGACGTGCATGTGTCAGTATAGTTTGGGAATAGTATTTTTACATACGAAAATGGCTGATCTAAAGTTTTTTTTAAAGATAATTTCAGTCACTTGTATTGTCCTAACAGAGCGCGCCTGAGTGCCAGAAGGGCGAGCGATGTAGATGAGCAATGAAACAAAGTACCCGCATTATCCTAGTTAGCGAGACTTGAGTCATGCTTCCCGCTTTCCTGCAACTATGTGCATGGATTCCTTCACACGTACGAGTAATTTGTCAATTCTGAATCTTGCGAAAGTATAACCGTGGCTAAAATGACAAATAAATGCCGAACTGGCTAGTCTTTCTAATGTCTGTAATGGCACGCTTGTTTAAATAATTAATGTTCCTTTACTTGTATAATATACACAGTTTCTTTTTGTCACCATAACCGAAGGTATTTGTTTTGCTTGTTGTGAGTTTTACACCGCAGGCGATACAATATAATTTTCTCATATTAATATGCCACTTGTCATAAAGAACGTTCCAGTAAGATGGATATGAGGATTCGATAGCTTTGCATTACAAATTTGTAACATTAATATTAAGAGTGAAGCCTTTGCAGTAAACTGAAAGCTAAATAAATGTCTGAACTTAGCCAGGATGTGCCCTGTTGTTTTTCACTGAGAACGGCGCAAAGTTGTACATGTTCGTATCGTATTTAGCTTCCTTATTTTGAACATCGCTACATTTGATGGTACAAAACCAAGTACTTACGATCGGTGGCAACATGTTTCTGCCTATATTATTTTCAGATAATTTCAGCCAATCCACAGGCAGCTAGGTATTTTTTAAATATGGATTATTATTGCTTTATTGGGCACATCCTTTCTTTGTGCAGAAATTTTTCGCTCCACTACATTGCAAATAGTGAGTCTACAGGCATAGATGAATTCGGACTGTTTTGAATATTAAAATTGTGCTTTTATGTAGTTGTACGTAACAAGATGACCACAGATTATATATTGCAATTATACCTGTGTCACAAATACCACTTTCTCTCGCCGTTGTAATATCGGGTTGACTTTGGGATGAGCTGGGACGATGCGAATTCGCGATTTCCTCACCTAGAAAACACATAGTGGGCGATACAAACAGTAAAAATAACAATGAACGAAATCTGGAAATACATACGATCTCGAGACTCTTGCGATAAAATCGTATTCTGGCTTATACATAGCTGACGGAGAGATGAGGTAAGGAGGCTCTTCCCGGTTAGGCTGCTTCGGAACCAAACGAGAACTCCCGCAATATTACACAGAGAATGAAATAACATATTATTGGAGAAAACAAATTAATTGTTCGTAAAGGAGAAATTAAATATCATGTTGTTGAAAATGATATTGTTTTGATTTGGTTGGCACAAAATTATGAAATTTTGTTGGTACAAATAAAGATTTATATGAGACTACGAATACTAAAGAGGTTAGGTTCACTTACAAAAATAAACAACACGACCAGTTTCCGAACGCGAAATATTTGCGTAGCGATGCTACGCCTTAGCAACCTCTGCTGACGTGACGGCAGACAGAATAGGTTACGTATGTAAGTAAAGGTTTTTTAGTTTTACAGATTTACTTTCTATTTCTTCATTCGAATCGTTTGTACCATTACTGAGCTTCAATAAATAACATGACAGTAGAATAATTATGTATGTTCTGGGCCATCGGACTCTGGCGTCGGAGCCGGAGCTGGCCGCCAAATTTCCTTTTTTCTCTTAAAATTTTCTTTCCCCCCCTTAAAATCGAATAAATATCCCTCAAAATTTACCTTTTTTCCCCCTCAAAAAAGAAATGATGCACACAGCTGCAAAAACGAAACCTCGAAAGGCACTTTTCGATCCATCGGAAGGATATGGAGGGATCGTTTTTGAGGGTAGAGCAGTGGAGGCCATATTGGTTTTATAGGCATAGGGCATGCTAAAGCGATAGCCTACACGGGATCCAGGATCAGAGCCGAGGTCGACCGTCAACCATTTTGGTTCTGTGAGCCATCTTAGCCACCATATTGGATCCAGGTAAACTTGACCCCTGACCTGAAATGATCTTGTAACCTTGAATCCAAAAATTATGAAAAATTCCTAAAAATGTATTTAAAAAGTTTATATTTATAAAACATTAATAATAATATATTTTCCAAATAGTTTAGTGTATATTGTAATTTAAACAGAGAATTATTTTGATACTTATATCTATTCACTCTGGATACTTCATCCCCGTGAAATTTAACACTATCGTATGCGTGCATGTGCTTATTACGCCGTTCCTTCTATTCAAACGCTTAGAAAATCAAAATAAACCAATTTGAGTGGCCACCAACTCAAACAACAGACTGTCATAAACATCGTCAAGATAAAATTGTTTTCAAAGTATGCTGGCAGTACTAGCGCTTAATTTTGATGTGAGTGTCCAGAGACTCGTTACTAAAGGAATATGAATAAGCTGAAGGAACCATGCGAGAAGTTCACTTTCTGCCTCCTGTGATCGAGACTAGAAGCAATGGACCAGGTGTCAGTCGCCACTTTTAACTGAGGTCATTGGTTTTGCCTACTGCCTCGCCACTGTTAACTCAGATGATTGCTCTCGCATACTGGCTTCTACGCCAAAACGTCTCCCGTAATTATATTTAGTTGAGTATGGGCATTGGGGCTATAACTACTCGCCTCGTAATTCCCGTCAACAAGCGTCTCTGTACATTTTATTAATTTCGCAGTGTCTGCCTCATCCCGGTATTAAGGACCCAGCCGACCTGGAATTATTCTGTACCGAAATTTTAGATGTTATGAAGCAAGAAATCACCACATGCCTAATTGCTCTCAGTCGCAAGGCCCAGTGTATGGGGATTTGCAGTCTAGCGTCGCAAAGTGAGGAACAATGGGGAATTAAATAATAATCCTGTCATTTTAGAGAAAAAAAAAAAAAAGCTTTATATCATGCCTATCTGTGAAAATTTTACTGTCATAAATTTGGCCTAAAAACAATAGCGTTAGTCAATTTTACTCCCAAAATTTCACTCCAGGAAAGAGCCAACAAACTGGCCCACACGAAAATTCATGTAATTTTTTTATTTTATATTTTTTCTATTGCCAGGTTTCATAACATAATTTTAAGTAGTCTTCTACAGTACTGCACACCCTGAACGCTTATTTATACCCTAGTTAACAGGGCCACAATATGTTTAATATCCGCTTGTTCATTATTACCCCCTTTTATGCCGAAAGGCTAATAAGAGTGGTCTATGTCGTAATTAAAAAACAAAAAAATTCCAACAACTGAAGATACAAACATACCTTGCAGGTATTTGAAAAAAGGACCTACCGTATTGGAAGCTAGCACCAACTTCTGTGTTACGGAGGTCAAGTAATAATGTAACATTCACTAAATTGTCTTTACACGCGTTTTGCACATAGCCTACGGATCAAAAGAAGTTATAATAAAGTTGCTCAGTGTAGGTACTATACAAACAAATATAACTTTTACTCTACCAAATATATGTGCAGATGTTTCGTATGTTAAACCCATTTATTCAACGCTTCTTTTGGACGAAATTTTTCCTGGTTTTTTTTTTTAAATACATTTCCTGGTCAGCGAATACACCAAATCAATTTCACATCAACCAATATCAAACAATTTTTTTTGAAAGCTAATGAATTGCCCATACTGTATCTAGCAACTTTAAATATTATAATATAAAATATTAATACAAAAATTATTTATTTTACTTCATAGAAATGCTTCGACTAATAAGCATTTAAGGCTATATTATAGTGTGCTGGACAGCATTACTTCCTGAAACGTACTTGGAATGTAAAGTATTCAAAACTATTAGTTTTAAATAAGTCAGGCATTATTTTAACTTTTTATTTCCGGGTGAATTAATTATTGATTTTAAAAGTGTAAAATGTTGCTGCTTTATTTTGGTACTATATACCAAACCAGTACCAAAGTAATTAAATTCAGATGTTTTTATTTGTGTTCTAGATTATTACATTATTTCATTTTTCATAACGTCTCCTATCTTTCTTACGAAGCGCCGCTTCTATTTATTTGAATGGGACGCCCCCTGTATCCGTTTAGCGATCGCTCCTCACATCAGTGATAAAGGAAAAGCGACAGTCTTGTATTTCGTATCAAAGAGATATTCCAGGGTTCCCTGTAGTTCTTTATTCCTTTTGACTCCTGCCGTTACCATTCTGCTCTGCAACGTGAATTCATCCCGTAGTCTGGGTGATACTCGGGAGTTGGACGGCAGTTCCTGAATAAGATATTATAGACGTTTTCCCTTCACAAAATGCCGAGAATTTACTACGCATTTCGCGAAGTGCCTAACCGTTTCATCATCTGTTTGATAATATGCTCTGTTTTTTTCTTGTGGTAATATCAAACTAATATTTTGTGAGGATGCTTCCAGTATCGTGCCATAAACCCAATACATCCGTTCATTTTTCGTAGTACAACAGAAGAATAACTGGATATAGACTGTACACGATAAAATGAGTACGTTTGAAAGCGCTGCTTAGATCCTACTTGCATGCACATTATTTCTCCTTCCGCCCAATGTAAAATTAACATTACCATAGGCCCCATCACTTCATTCATGAGTCGGTCAATTGAAACTATGAAATTATTTAAAAAACGAATATTTTTTAATCTGCTCATTTTTACACTTCGATGCATTGGAAAACACAGAAAGAGAAATAAATAATTTAAGTTGTCACAAATGGCTACCTAACACTTTTTATTTGACGTTAAGATATGGAACTATTGTCCATTCTTCGTTGCCAACTTTACTGAGGGAAATGCCACTCAGTTCGCCCGTTAAAATGTACGCAGGCAGGGGCAGTGACTTTTTTCTAAGGTTGATTTAAAAAGTGCTCACTTTATCGTGAACAGCCTTTAGTTATGAATTCTTAACAAGGACCATGCTAAGTCAAATTAGACTGTAGGCTCCTTACGAACAAATGGTAGGGTCTAGGAGCGATGGCATACTTGTTAGGCGTGGCATTATCATCCCTGTCTCACCAGGGCTTCCCAGACGTTCAAACGTCAAAAATTACTGTCTCTACTTTTTTAAGATATATTATAATTTTGTGGTCTTACCTGCATCAATTTATAGACTGATGAAAGTGGAAAACAATATGGAAAATTGATTTACAAAAATAAAAAAAGAAGACATGGGAGACACTAATCTATATGTTTCACCAAACAAAATTCAATAATTTTTATAATTATCATGTTTGCCTACAATTCAAATTAATTGCTGATGTCATTAGAATAAAATAAATAAATGTCGAGGAAAAACTTTAAATGGTTTGAAAATCGTTTCATTATAAATTTTAAATTCAAAATAGCGGGAAGGTAAACCATATTTGCAGGCGAACAAATTACGAGACATCAAAGAAATATCTTCGTGCCATCGATAAAACGTCAAGAAACACTTCAGCTGAAAAATCAAACCCTGTGCTTATCTCCTTGAAAATTTCAGCACCATATTTATGGTTAAGTTCTCGTAATTCTATTTACACAATTTTAAATGCATTTTTAAAATCATTTTTTTTTGCATTTTTATCAAAACGTTATTAATATTATATTACAAAACTACGAAATATCTTAAAAACTCAGAAAATACACTGGCAATGTTTCGCATATTCGTAGTGAAGGTTCGAAACAGGGGAAACTAATCCTTATCGAAGATATCCGAAGACAGGGATCTACGATCTCGAAACTTCAGTATTTAAAAAAAACATTGCCTATTTAAACATAATGTTTACCATTTGTGCATCGCGCAAATATACAAGAAACATATATCCAATATAATTTTCAAGGTGGTAGCAGATTATTCTTTGTCTACATGTCATTCGCCGACCTCCCGTGGCGCAGTCGGTTGGTGCGCCGCCCATCTAGGGTGCAGGAGGCTCTGGGTCCGAATCCCGGGCAAGGCATGGGTGTTAATTTAAGTTAGGTTATAAGTTAGTCTGTAAGCCGTCCCCTGCTTAAATTTCAAGCATAAAACCAGGGGACGTTAAAAAGCCCTTTCAAAATAAATAATGCGAAAAAAAATACATGTTATTCACAACGTTTATTTCCTACCACGTGTTTCGTCTACATGATTATAATTCTTGTTCTCTGAAACGTATTTGAAGTATAAAATAACTGTGAATAATTGACGCAATATTCTGTGCAAAAAAACGTAGACCAATATTAAAATAAATAAATATGCTGGTGACGTCAAGCGCTTTGTCTACCAATATAACCAAGTGAACATTTGCAGTTTACTCTTTGTTTAATATTGGTAGCACCATAAAACCTATCTTTGCTGACTTGGGCAAACAAATGAATAAAGGTTGATTCTCACGTACACCGGGAACGCCGAACAGACAGAAAGTGCAGAAAGCTATATGGTTGTTCACATGTAAGCAGATTGATCTGCGTTACCATTTCGCTGTTTTGTTGTAGGTTATTTACGGCCCCTATATTTCGTTCGTTATTTTTAATACGAACATTCCAAATTACGTGATGGAGAACAAGATAGAAACTAAGTTTCATCTCAATTTTACTAATCTCCTTGTGGTACGAATTTCTACTATAGGATGTTCATGGTAAAACGAGCACTTTTGAAAGCCCTGCTAAAGATCTACTTGTATGCACGTTGTGTATTCTGCCAACTTATGTAAAATTAACATTGCCACGGGCCTCGTGACCTTATTCATGCGTCGGTCTAGTGAAACTGTGAAATTATTATAAAAGTAAATGTTTTACATATCTGTTCATTTTTACACTCCGATGCATTAAAATAAACAGTAAGCAAAATAAATAACTTAAGTTATGACAAAGGTCGCCTAACACTTTTTATTCGACATTAAATATGGAACTACTTTTCTTCCGTTGTTACGAACATTACCGGGTGTATGTCACACATTGCGCCCGTTAGAATATATGCTAGTAGGTGCAGTGGCTTTTTTTCAGAGGCTGTGTTCAAAAGTGCTCAATTTATCGTGAACAGCCTTTAAATGATTTTCAAGATACTGTAATTTGGTTTTACACATCCAAAAATATTAAGCAATTATGTGACGGTGTCACCGAACATAAGGTTTATTCGCTTAGGATAGGAACAAAACGAGATTTATACTTGGGAGAGTTTCGCATAGGGGAAATTTTCACCACAAGGAGCTCTGGTGTACCAAAGAAGTCGCTTTTAAGTTGGCGTAAATGGAGCAATTCTATTAATTTGGTTTAAAAGTTCGTATTTGCCTAGAGTTCTGACGTATACTTGCCTCGGTTAATATTTTAAGAATTAACTTTATTCCGTAACTATTATTCACGTCCTTCAATGGTGCTTACAATAGCAAAAAGTAAAAATACAACTGTGTTTGGTATTGAGTTATTAATAAGCAAGCATATTGCAATGTTGAAACGCTACGAATTTAGATGCGAAATAAACATAGCTGTATCATCAAAAAGAATGTTGTATTCTTCTCTTTTCCATTAAGGCTGTTGGACCCAAACAATTTTATACTGATTATTATGCCTACATAGAGGTATCGTACAGACTAGCTTTTGAGCCAAAATGACAATCGCTACAACTTATAGTTTAAGAGCTATAGGTTCTTGAAGTTGTGTTTTTTGACATTTGCTGCAGCAGCTTTCTGGAGAACCAGAAGAGGAAACTGGTAAATTTTTAGGATAGCATGAGAACTTTATCTAAACTATTGACTGATGTGATTTGATATCTTCAGAAATTTGTCAGTTTGTAATGTGCATGATGTAAAACAGGGTTGTTTTCGCATCCATGAAAAACAGATAGTATTTTTAACCATTTCGCCTTTTTTTTAGCCTACTTTCTGAAGGGAAGGAAAGCTTATGAAATCACTTCCATCTCTGTGTGGCTGTGTGTGTGTGTGTGTGTGTGTGTGTGTATGCTGCGTGTGTGTGTGTTCCCACATTTCAATATTTGAACGCGTGAACAGAATTTCACCAAACTCGGTCTAAGTAAGAACACCTGACTTCTATAGTTTTCGACCATACCAAGCCCTTACTTTCCAAATTGCGGCAATTTTAGAATTCAGCGTGATACGCCACATCTCGGAAACCACTCAACCGATTTAAACCGAATTTTCTATACTGACAGCGCTATGTGTAAGCATTGAATTGAGACGTAAGTATTTCCGTTAATCCACTATTTTGGAAGATAGTGTCACATTAACAAATAAAGCTTTTACGTTATATCTAGAAAACTACTCAACTTATTTTCACCAAATTTGTCATGTAAATTATACGACAGCACGCCATATAAATATACGTTATTGCTTTTTACTAAGCACTTAAATTCAAAATGGCGGTCATATAGGTATTTTAGTTTTATTTGGAATATCAACCATACCGTTTGACCAATTTCAGCCAAATTTCATTCGCTGACAGTATCTATTACAAGCATAGTATAAATAAAATACAACCACTTTTGTCAGCCATCTTTTAAGATAGCGCTAAATGAAAAGATAAAGTTTTTGTACAACATCTCAGGAAAAAATTAACAGATTGCTACCAAATTTGGCAACTGCGGCAGTTGATATGTATGATCAAATATGTTAAGTATGTCAGACACTTATTTTCAAAATGGCGGCCATATAGCTATTTTAGCATGTAATGCTATATCTTCGAAACCATGTAATAAATCTTAACTTAACTTTGTATGCTAGGAGTATATATATATATATTTGAGATACATAAAATGTTTTGACAAAGAGGGTCTTTTGTCCTTCATTTCGTAAGCTAGTGCCACACGAATAAATAAAGTTTTTGTTTCATATCTCCGGAAACAATTGGCCGATTCCTACCAAGTATGGCAAACAAGTAGTACCTACTACGGTAGGTGACTGACATGTTTTAGGTATGTTAGTCTTTTATTTTCAGAATGGCGGCCATATAACTATTTTAGTTTTTTATGTTATATCGTCAAAACTGTGTAATTAATTCGATGAAATTTTGCATGCTGGCTTTAGATATTAAAACCTTGAAATGTGTCCGCACATAATATCTTTGTCCGCAATTTCGTAAAATAGTATCACATGACAAGTTACAATTATATAGTATCTCCGAAAAACCACTGATTTCTACCAAATTTAGCAATCAAGTAACACTTTGGCCGGCCATGTAAACTTGTAAACTTTGAGTGTGTCAGGCACACATATTTTCCAAATGGTGACCATATAAACATTTTAGTTCTGAATTGTTTATCTACGAAACTACGAAACTAATTTCCAGTTAATTTTGTATGCTGACAATATTAATTGTATCCATAAAAATTCTCTACAGAAAGCTTAATTTCTCCACAATTTTGTAAGATAGCCCTACATGAAATAATACCGTTACTATGCCGTATCTCGAGGAACCATCAACCAATTTCTTTCAAATTTGGCGAAGAAGTTTCACAAACATTTATTTGCACCCATGTAGACGAAAATACGCTTATTAGTTATTAGAATTTAGTGTTTATTTAGTGTTATTATAGTGTTTATATTAATTTGTCATATTTAAATTAAGTAATTTTTAAAGCAGAAGTTTTGCTAGATCTAATTTAAACGAAAGAATACTAAACAACAGGTATTTCGTTACACTTTCGGGGCCGCGGTAATTTAGTGGTTAGACTACTCGTCTCCCACCAAGGCGAACTGGGTTCGAATCCCGGCGGGATCTCCCCCAGGTTTTCACATGTGGGAATCGTGACGGGAATCTCCTGTTTCCCTCAACGTTGCATTCCGGCTCTGCTCCATACTCACTTCGCTTCACCGTTTCAAGACCTCGATGTGTGGCCGTCTGGAAAGGTCCCGAATAGTGCGTAGAGCTCCAGCACAAACCGTTTTATTCAAAAAAACTGTACAACGTGTCTGAGTGGGGTCTGCATTTAAGAAATGTTACGCGTCTCTATACGTTTTTCAGTTCCTCCATTCCTCAGCAAAGCATGTTTTTGTGATAGTGAAAATGGCTCAAACGGGTGTTTCATGTTATGAACGTTCCGGTATAAGCTGTCCACGGTAAAATGAGCACCTTTGAAAGCCCTGCTTAAGATCTACTTGTATGCACGTTATGTGTTCTTCCGCCTAATGTAAAACTGCCATTGTCGAGGGCCTCATGACTTTACTCATGCGTCGGTCAAGTGAAACGGTCAAATTATTATAAAAGTAAATATTTGTAAAATCTGCTAATTTTTTCACTCCGAGACATTAAAAAAAACAGAAGGTGATATAAATAATGTAAGTTATCACAAATTATTATCCAACACTTTTTATTCGACGTTAAGATATGGCACTACTTTCCTCTCCTTCGTTACCAATTTTACTGGGCGCATGCCCGTTAAAATATATGCAGGTGGGGCAGTGACTTTTTTCTAAGTTTAATTTCAAAAGTGCTCACTTTATCGTGAACAGCCCTTAAAAAAAATCACTGAAGGAACAGGGACGTGCCTTAAGACTTAAATTTTATTATTACGTCACAAAATGGTAGAGTCTCCACTAAAAGTCTCATAAAGGCGCGTTATCGACGACTAGTTCAGTTATTTGTGCGTAGAGGCGATGAGAGGATTGATGCGCATGTCCAGGTCGCCCCTAGCGCTTCCACGCTTTTAGGCCCAAGACATGCAAAATTTATTCCTTCAACCAGACGGCCACCTTAACAGCCGAACAAATATCTTCCCTCACTCACTCACAAAGTTTATTCCTTACGTAGGTTCTAACTCAAGAAAAATTTTAAGACTTCACACAATTATATTTATCGAACGAATGTCATATTTATACGATTTATTCACCATCAAAACTGAAAAATCCGGTACACATACGACACAAGTGCACTCTGGTGGCAAACATTTTTTATTGCGGAATTAATGGTATTGCACTTCTCAACCTGAGTAGATTGAGCCTTACCGAAACAGGTCAGCAAGGATTAAGAGAAAGTGTTTCCAACTTACGTGGCTAGCGGCGACAATAAGGCATAACTGTGGCGGTCCCGTTTGTATGCTACATCAATGGTGGGCCGGCGTTACGGTATCTGATTCATCATGCAGATTGTGTCCGTAAATAACGCAGGTAGCAACGGGAAGTTGTGCTGCAAAGTAACATTTCATGAAATCACTAGACTTGATTTTTTTTCACTATAATTCACTATAATACTCTTACTTTCAACAATAGGCAATCTAATAACATTTATTTTGTGTCTCGTAGACTTAATGCGTTTCTTTATTGCTGCCAAATCACCGATATATTTGTTTGCTTACATTTTGTACTTAAAATATATGCATCCTCTCAATTAATTCATAAAATTTCGTTATTTGTGTGAACATCGAAAATGACGTCATCCCTAAAATGGGTTCTGCTAAAATACATCTACTGAAATCGCTGGGCCAATCTGCTATACGCGTAATTGTTGATTGCTTTCGAATCACTTTCATTAGAAAAATCTGTGGACACACACCACACCTTCCACAGCACACAATAAACAAACAATGCATTTGCCTTCTTCACACATTTTACACTGGCCTACAGTTTCTCGTACGGCCATAGAAAAGACTTGGAAAAGTGAGTATAGGCCCCACCATTCGAGACGTAACGGAAATATTTGGAACGGTTCGGAAGAAAACCGATGGGTCGCTTAATCACATGATACCGAAATTAAAATTAAAAATGAGGACAATGTTTTCCTTACTGGTAACAATATTTACTTGTTCTTTATTCATATACCGAAAAGCCTAAAATCTCCAAATATTTGAGAGATTTGAAATGTTTTTATTTAGTTTCAGGAGCACGTAAAAATCTCTATCTTTAATGATACTTCTCTAAACCTGGTAATGCTAACGGAGCCCCCCTTTTTTTCTCCCTTCTCTTCCCCTCGCCCTACTCGGGACGAGAGGTGTGTGGTCGTATGCGCATGCATCGGCGCTTCATGAAGTCACATAAACTTTTAATTGTATTAGTAATAAATAAGTCCATCATTCTGAGGTGTTCTTAAACGCACTGGGCGAAGAGAATTCAAAGTATACCGGATTATAGAAGAGAATTACGTAGTGCAGGAATAGAGGTCACTACTTAGGCATTTGCAAGTTTTGTAACATTTTAGAATTTTTTTTATCAGCAAATTTGTAGCGAATAATTGTCAATGTTTAAAATAGTTATGTACACATATTTTAACCAACCTGCATACATTTCGTATTGATAAATTTAAAGATGTATATAGTTGTTGTAAAAGGGCAATTTTTATATATTTCTATATTGTTGTGGTATTTTGAAAGATGTTTTGCTAGCCTTATTGAAGAAATGTAAATTATTACGTGTGTTTTATAAAAATGAAAGGAAGTAAAACATCCCAAAATGTATCTTGGAAATGTTGGCCTATATTTACCATGCGTATTTCCATTTATCGCAATAGTTTTACTATCATTATATGATCCAAAACAATTTTACTAATGAGCTGATTGTTTCTATGAGTACATTTAGGGAGTTGTTTAGATTGATTTTACAGTAGGCTCTATCGCTGCTGAATGTTACTTTAAATATATATATTTACACACCCAATAAGGTCTTGGATAGAATTTAGAGAATAGAGAGCATAGACATAGCAATATGATGACTGGTTTCCTCTGAGCAGTTTGTGATAAATGACCCACTCGGCTTCCCTCTCATCGAATCATATTGTTAATTAATGATTTTGGAAAGCTTTCGAATTGCGAGAAGTGGAAATTGTTTGGGGATTATCAATGTAGCGCAAATATTTGGTTTGTGTACTAATCAAGAATGACTTCTGCAGGTACTGTGCCCATCTCTTGGATCTACAATCCTACAAAAAAAAACTGGAAAGCATTTTTTTTCTCCCCCCAAAAGAAGGGCGAGGGTTGCGAGGTGCATTTACTCTCAATACCGCAGTGTTTCGTGCTGAAGGAGAGCGCTATGGGGTCAGAAGAAATACTGGGCGAGTCTATTCCAAATTTCAAAGTCTTGAAGTTCATACCCACTACTTAAGATAGTCGTAACTGGTATGTCAAGTGTGGCAGTTTGAAAGAAGTAGTCGGTTTTCGTGTATAGTTGTCTAAATTCATCGACTTAAAAGTTGAGTGAACCAGTCGTTATTTGTGCTGCTTCTTTATTAAAACATCCAGAATAGTTACAGCCATTAATAAGCAAGACATTATTGGTATACGGGAGTTTACGTTGCTAAGCAGCTTTGCTTCAGCAGGTTGGATATCTCATAGCTCTTGCTGATTTGCTGCTAAAAACACCAAACAAACGATAAAAGGTTTCGTGCAGGGAACCAACAAATTGACTGAAGTGTTAGGTAGATCTTGTCACTCGGCTAACTTAACAGAACTCATGGCTATTTTTTTTAATTTGTTGGCAAAAAATCATAGATTTTTCTCTTTTGCAACCAAGCCTCGAACTATGAAAGCTTCGTCAGAGTTAGTCAGCTTAGTAGAGATAACGATAAGGTATTGTAACCATAAGTATGCTGTTACAAAATATAGTACTTTCACGGTTACTCCGACTTTTCTGAAGCCCTGCTGAAGTTGTATTTCAAGGATATTCCTCCGCCTTATACAAACTAAGCTCAACCAGATCTAAAAATATTTTACCGAATGGTCAACGCACCGCATTCTTGCGAACTCACTTTAATAATATCTTGCAGAACAACTAATTATTACTAAGCATCACCAACACACCTATATTCTCCATGATTTTATTCTTATTATTGTAAATGAAATTATATTATATAGATATAATATAAGAAAATATTCAATTTTAGCAATAATATGCTAGATTTTTGTTAAAGAGACGTGTAAAACGCTTACGATTCATATTTAGGAAACAAAAAACACGTCACTTATTGGGTGATTTTTCAAAGGTTTGATTCTAAAGGTGTAAAGAAATCGCGAATAGACTATAAACAGAATTGCAAATATTGTTTTCGTACGAACCACGTCAGTGAAAATGTTTTTTTTTTTTTTTTTTTTTTAATACATGAAAACTGTCAAGGTCAAGCGCAGTCCCGGTGTGTGTTTTCGCTGAGGTAATGCAGGTCAATATCAATTCTATTTCCTGTTTAAGAAAGAAACAGTTCGTAATGGCTGCGTCAATCAATTTGTGAGAAATGAAATTTAAAAAAGGTTAATTTACGTTCTATTGCTTACAGGAAGTTCTAATACTCTTCCCGCCTTTGTAGACTCTGGCACTTCTGCGTCGTCAATGAGTTATAACATGTGAAATCAGTTATAGGCTGTTCACAGTCAAATGAGCCCTTTTGGAAACCCTGCTTAAGATCTACTTGTATACACGCTATGTGTTCTTCCGCCTTATGTAAAATTAACATTGGCATGGGCCTCTTCACTTTATTCATGCGTCGGTCAAGTGAAATTGGGAAATTATTATGGAAAAGAAAATATTTTATAAAAATGCTCATTTTTACACTTCGATGCAATAAAAAAACAGAAAGCGAGAGGAATAATTTCTCACAAATGGTTACCTAACACCTTTTGTTCGACGGTAATATATGGAATTACTTTCCCCTCCATCGCTACCAACTTTACTTGACACGTGTCACTCATTGCGTCCGTTAACATATATGCAGGTAGGGGCAGTGACTTTTTTCTAAGGTTGATTTTAAAAGTGCTCACTTTATCGGGAACAGCCTTTAGTACATGATATTCCCTTTAGGATAGTTAAATGTCAAAAGGCCAGATAATAGTATTTTGTCTTGTAGGTGGTGGTGGTTTAATTAAACCGCAATCTGCCGCGACTATGGAAATATAGGCTAAATAAGGTATGATGGAAAATGAAGCTTCAACGTTTCCGGGATTTCTCGTACACTCATCGGTATTGATATTCTTGGAAAAACGCAATATTGTATTGAGGTAAAAAATTACGGTTTTTGCATTTCACGTTTTCCCCGGAGTCTCCTCTAACCCCTATAAATAGAGGCACCTTTTTTTTTTTTTTTTTCGCAAAAATGTTTTAATGCCCAGACCAGATTTCAACTTCTTACGTACATATTCGCAAATTTCCTTTGACTAATGGCTGCGTCTCTGTTTGAGAAGACATTTGCTACTCGAGTGAGCCAATCAGAAACAAATTACCTGACATTGAACCTCCGTGATTGGCTGGCGGACATCTAAGATACGTGCGAGTTAAAATCGTTCGACTGCGATATTAATTTAGAACTTGCATGTTTTGGAGTGTAAATTGTGCAATGAGTGGAACCATAGTAATGTGAAATGATAAAAACAAACGAGTGCATCGCAGACGCAGTAAAACGACACATTTTGGACGCTGTTTTCAGTGTACCGTTGTTTTAAAGTTGAAGAGTCGCGAAGCAGAAGTTTAAAATTCCTTTCTGTGTAGCACAACCAAATGTTTCGGTTTGTTAAACAAATATTTGCTGGTTTAAAAGAGACAAGTATTGTGGAATAATCCTGCGGCGATACGCTAGTTCATTCATTTTGCATTTTGGTTCTGAAAAAAAAAAACCAGGCTCGTACCGGTTAATGTGTGATTATTGGAATATTAATGAGCGTATTTCTGATGATCCACAGAAGTGTAACTGTTTCAAACAGTTCTTTTTGGTTTAAATTTTTGTAAGTCTAAGTACTTCACAATACTGGATTTAAAATCCGCATTTTATCAGTGCAAAATCTATTTCAACTTGAGAGAACCATTTAATTTTTATAACACTCCTCATATTGTATCTTGACAATGTAGGATTTTCTACGTTATTCCACTTCTCAGAACAGTTTTACCCTATTTATTCACACAACAATTTTGCTGAAGAGCTGGTTATTTCTCTGAGTGAGTTTTGGGTGCAATTTAAATTTTCTACATTGCTCTTTTAAGTATCTATGCTGAAATTTCCTTAAACAAATACTTACTCATCCAATAATATTTGGGATGGAATGGTGAGAATCGACAGCATAATCATCGTCATTTGATGAGTGTTTCCTCCGGGTGCTTCAGAGTAACTTGTTTCACCGCCACAAATGTATTGCTACCTATCGATTCATTTCCAAACCACGTTTATTTACTGCATATGTTGAATAAAATTAACTTTCGTATTCAGATATTTAATTAAAAATACATACTTCTAACCGTTATATACTATGGCATTAATAAATATTGATTAACAACTAAAATATGTTATGAAGTATAGTAACAATCTGATTTCTGGGTAATATTGGCGAAGTTTGCTATTTTTTTGCGAGCAGAAATAACGGCGTGAACTCAACTTTTCAGCGCGGCTTGTACAGAAAACGAGGATGGTCTCTGATTGGTTGTTATAGTTTTCCACTCTGTCAGTTGGGCGTGAAGGAAGTACAAGTGATCTAGACATGAGATGATATTCTGTCGTTATAACGGCGAGTTGCAACTCTATCCTAATACGCTCCTTAAGCGCCGTCTACAATCGACATGGCGCACAAACCTGCATAGAATAAAAGAATTAAAAACCAGTATTTGAGATTACAACGTTCACGAAACTAATACTTGGCATGACGGCGTTTAAGATGGTCATCTCTGAGTATCTTACGCCAAGTTTTTAACTCCGGCCAATGAGAATGTGAATCGTCATAGAAACTGCTGTAGCAAACTTACGCGTATAAAAATTCTTCTACTGAAAAAATTATTTCCTATTCTTTTGCTCTTTCTGATTGGTGAGGCAAGGGTTTGCTTTACGTTAACGCCGATTGTAGTAGGACGGTTTCCCTTGTTATACTTTGTAAGTAATGTTATTGAAGCCAAGTCGATTGTGGACGGGGAGTTAAGCGAGAGGAAGGATAGACGGAACTAACGACAAGGTAAATGAAGTCGCTGTGGGCCGAGCTCTCGGTGCACCAGAAGCCACTGAGCAACCCCCAGACGAGCGGCATATGCGACGGGGGTTGTTAAAGGGAAGCCGCTTTGACGCGGGGGTTGCGCGGGGAAATCTCTTTACCTCCGGCAGACCCAGCCAGGCCTGCTGAGATGTTCTAGCGTCTGCTGAGAGGGGAGAGGGGACGGATTCCCCCGGAGAAGAGGGATAGCGACGGAGAGGTAGGTTCAAGGGAAAAGATAGGGGTTTGTTAAAGGAGGGGGGATGGGGTAGGAGAAGTGATGGCGCTATAAACTTGTCTAGGAGAAAGGTATCTCTTCCAGCAAAGTAGTGCAGTCGTGGGGAAGAGGAGCCATTTAGACGTATTTGCACGCAGACCCGGCACTGCATCGACCTCAGGCAAGAGTGTGGATAGACGCTACAGGCCAGGCCATGAAGAATGCTTGATCCACGACCCTGTCTTTGAGATGGAGCGTGAGCTTTCGTCTCGGATTTGCGATTATTAATCCATAACTTAATTTTCAGACTAATATAACAAGTTTTTCAGAACACAAAACATCTTACCATATATTTTGATATCCAAGTTAGTTTTCTACAATTATGTCTATAACCACAATCAGATCTTCTCCTTTGTTAAATAAATTGTGTCCCAGATTGGAAAAATACAGATATAACTGAAACAGTACAAACTGCAAAAATTGTGTTAAGTAATCCTCTAATTACGTCAAGATTTAATTTTTATTGTCCGGTCATAAAATTTAATTACGCTGATTAAGAACAAATCGAATATTGATGGGACTTTTCCCACTACGATTTATTATCCGAAGGGGAATGTACGATATAAATAACAAAATGTATGAGATAAAACACAGCCATCATACGTTACTGGCAGTGTACTGAGTTTAACGCTTTGATTAGCCAGTGCGGAAGCCATTCATAAAGATATGTATGTATGTATGTATGTATGTATGTATAAGTATATATTTCAATGAATTCCACCAACAAATTTCAGCAGGTGATTCTTCATTAAAAATAGGTCAAAAACATGTACAGGACATATAGCCTGAATATATTCCGAAGGGGTGAAAACTGCCATTGAAAGCGCAGTTGAAGCAAAATTTTTTCCTAGTAACACAGCCAGAATGAACGATAAATGACTGAGTTTCTGCATACTGTATTACTACATGACGAAGTACAAAGCCCAAAAATATGGGATCTGACATCAACTCCCACCCATAAAACTTGAGGGCTTGGCAGCATATTTGTGCAAATAAAAATGTAACTGTATCACTTTGTTTATTTATTGTCAGGTATGTTTCGTTATTGTAGCGTGTGTTTTATTTTTGTGTTGCGTAATTTAAGTATATTTCGGATTTTAATGTTTGATTTTTAGGTTAGGTATTACTATGTACCGAAGGAGTATTCGTTCTTCAGGATATTATCCTAAGAGGGTATTTCGTAACATTTCACCTGTTAATGGTGTTGATAAGGAAGATAAGTCATGGTGCGTTAAAGTTATAGGCGCTGAAGAGAGTTATATTTTACTGTCATTTATGTTTCGTTTCGGACTTCGAGGTATTACTGCTAAGGCTGGAAGTGATCATTCGGTTTTTTTTTTTTTTTTTTTTTTTTTCTCCCGAAAAGCCTATCATGCCAAGGATCCTACAGCTAAGGATTTGAATGGCATTGACCCACGTGATATTATTTGTTGGAAAACTGTTTCGGTTCATGAAGGTGTTGTTAATTCAACTGCTCTTATTATGATGTACTCTACACCTCTACTGTTTCCTCGTAAGAGGGTTAAAATGGAGATTGGCGATCAGATTTGGTTGCATCGTAAGTTGTGGTTGCACTACTGGTAATATGCATATATACTTGTACATACAAACCAACCAGGCCCGTTTTCACAGGCCCGCGCAGCCATTCAGAGAATTGGAGCGCCTACACGCGCGTGTTTGTATGTGTGTCTATATGTATATACACATATACACACACATAGACACACATATTATGTGCCAGGGAACCAATGGAGCGTGGTTCGTAAAATGCGTACAACAGGGTCGCGCTATAATAAATTCACAATGGTCGGTGGACATTGTCTGCAAGACTTGAGATAGGAATTCCTTGACCAGGTTTGCGATCTTCGTTCATTACTGCATGTCTACTCTGCGTGTATTGCGTATGAGTAAACAAAAACAACATACATGTCTGCAGCATGTTCAGTATTTATTGAACACTTTCAAAATCATCGTAGGAAATAGTACCGCGTAGTGTTTTATAGGGCACTGAATGAACGTACTACAAGCCCGAGAGCTTGATTAGGGACGATTGCTGCAGACGTCACAGGCATTAAGGAGGATGCCTGGCGAACGCAGCCTGCATTGTTTCACCAAGATTCTGCTTTGAAATAATATTGCAGATAAGTAATTGAAAGTTTCTGACCACAGCGGCAATTTATTTGACATATTTTCAGATTTTTATTTGAAGTTTCAGAGACGCCATTTTGGACACTAATTATTTGAGTTACTCGGCATATACTTACGGAGCCACTCAAAGTTTCTCATGGTCGCTGGAGCTAGTTTGAGAAGACATATTTTAATGATTTAATATTTTTTAAGACTTTAAGAAACTTTTCAAGTAATAATTTTATCGACCTGAAAGAGATCTCGCGAGAGGAGCTAATGTGACGGCAAGGCTAAGATCATTTTTAGAGATTACACTGATTGCATAATGGTTTTAGCACAGATAATTTACTCTTTAAAATACCGGTGCTAGAATCAAATATTTTTATTTGAATTATATTTTACATATTTTTCCGAAGTCTCTGTATATTTTTGTTTCTGTAGCTTGCAGTAGAATTGTTTCTAATTCTTCCCAGTGTCCATCTATGTTGTTTCCAGTCAACTGAAACCATCTGCGACTTTTATTCCTGCGATGCATATTCGTAAGCTGTGTGCAAGTGGTTTCACGTTGCTGCAAAATAATTCTGTCTTGTTGAGCCGGACGTTGACAAACTACAGGTCAGAACTCATTGTTGGGTGTTGGAAAGCAAACTGGCCCAACCCAATCCTTCGTGCTATACTTTACTTTGTACACACACACAACACATCATCAGGTTCCATCACTGTACAGCGATTACATAAAAGTTTGGCGTTACGGCAGTGACAGTGGATGCTTGAGGTGGAGAGATACCATTGCTCTTAATATTTCACTTCATGGTCTGGCATTAAAAACCAAAGTTTGGCACGCTGTACAGAACTACTTATCTTTTTTTTTTTTTTTTTTTTATTTGTATTTTTTTTTTCTATGTGTTAAACATTTGTTGTATTTCTAAATAACAGTTAAGATGTTTCCTGTGCCTTGACAAACTCCGTTTGTAAATATTGATTCCAGGAATTAGGTAATGAATGAATATACGTTAATCCAATGTGGGGGAATTATCTCCTCCTTACAGCGTTCTTCTTAAGATCTACGCATTCTTCAGGGTACTGTCAGTGACGAAGACAGAGAAGGATATACTACATGTTAAATTACCGGTCGGAAAGACGGCGAGGCTCCCGAAGCGCATTTGTCTGACACGTAGGTACTGTTGTAAGACAAAAACCCGATTTTCAAGGAGATGCTTCAAAAAGGATTGTGCTGGAAAAGGTTTTCTAGGGCGACTCGTCAACTTTCCAACAGCAGACGCCCCTCTCCACCCCCCCCCCCTCATATTCCCCAGTAACCCCGTCAGTTCCGAGTCCTCGGAAGGAACAAACGAAGAGCGCAACGACAGTCAGCTGTTTCCCGCCAGTATAGCAGAACAAAAGGAGAGAGAGGAAATAAATAAAACTTGACGTGTTGAGCACCTCGCACAGACGGCGCGCGTTGGCGGTGGCTTGCGGACACAGGAGTGCCTCCGCCAATTTGCCGGGAAAAGTTGACCGCGGTGTGGTTGGCATTACCTTTCGAGAGAAACTTTGTGTCATAAAATGGCGCGAGAGGTTGAAGGTGAAGAACGGGTGCCTAACGAAGTCAAACTTACGTTAAAATGCAAGGCGGCGAGTGTAGGAGTGCGTTATTACAAGCGCAAGGATGTGGACGAGGAGACAGCCTGCTGGATGCACACAACTGCCCACTCAGAGTGCCTTTCACAAATATCAGATATTATATGCTCATAACTTATTTATTATATATAAACACAAAATATAAATCTTTCTGTATAATAAATCGGGAGTTTAAACTACAGTGTTTTCAAATTGGGGAGGGGGGACATTAGGCCCATAGTACGAAACTCTTTTGAAATATTTTGTAGACAACTATTTCATGAGCGTTGGAGTGTGGTTCATCTAGAACAGTAAAATTGAAGCTCTTATTATGGCGTACGAAAATATTTCCGACGAACACGTTTGAGTTAGTAAATTTTTCAAGAGGTATTATAATTTAAGGCATTGCAACTGTTAAGACTTATACATTTCTTTGAGTAGGCAGTAAACTATACGAACATGTACTCTGCCTACCAGCTACCCCACCTCTTTACGTCAACTTCTTAACACTTCAGCTGCGTTGCATGAACTACAACCTGTGTTTGCAATACGTTGTCATTTGAAGAGGGTACGCTCATTAGACTTGTCCACAAAAACGACATTCTTTACACGTCGCATACAACAAGCATTATTTTGTTGTCCTTCAAAGTATTCAGAAACGAGCGCGTGCTGTGTAAGCGAATTAGGACACGATGGAATACGGCGGAATCACCAGAGTGTGCGCTGTGCGATTATCGGTAAAGCAGAGGTTGGGAGTGATCGGCTGGACTTAAGAAGTGCCTGGTGAGTAACGAACATCAGGGCGATGTAATAGTAGGCAAAGGACATTTGTTGCATATTTTAAATATATGAGAGACGCAAGTGCTGTAGACAGCATAAAAACAGAGATTAGTACTTATTATAGCCTGTATTAGCATAAAAATCGTGCACACCAATAAAAGTAGTAAGTGTAAATAGTATCATTCGTATCAAAAATAATCGTTATTTGAAACTTTGCACCACTGTAAATAAATTAAAGAATTTAATTATTTTTTAAAGTGTTATTGAGGCTCTTATCCATTTCGAAACTGATACACCCCTAAGTGATTTTCTGCAGTACACATGTGTGTAAGAACAGGCGTTACCTCAGATTTGTCACTCTTTATCAATTCAGCAGTTGACGTGGGGGCTACATGGGCACAAGTCACTGGGTACGACGAGATATTTCTTGTACAGTTGGCGGAGCATCCGGATGAAAGCAGACAGCAAGGCAGGTGTTTCAAAAGTGCTCTTTCAAATGTGAACTAACTATAGTTGCCTCGTGTTCCTCGTCGCCTTTTAACCCCTGTAGCCGCGACGGGGTCCCACGTCGATGTCGCGCCGGCGAACGCAAATTCCCGGCAGCCGTGTCCGCCACACGGCGACATGCGCCGGCCTGATTGCCCTTCGCCGCTCCTAGTTGTTTCCCAACCATTGCTCCATAAGGGGTGAGAGGGATAAAGGGCAACCCCCCCTGCACTCTTGAGCGGGGCAATTGTCCGTTCCCCCGCCCTCTCGAAACCCGTACTGGAGGTAATGGCGTTCGGAACAAGAGCCAGCCGCTGTCGGTGCAGACCCACCTCCCTCTAGACCGGGCGAGCATTGTTATTCGTCAGGACCGTCGAAAAACGGTCGTCGAATTACGTTTCCATCGTGGGGTAGGGTCACACCGTCACCCGCCTCCTTCCCCGCACACTAGTGTCAGGAAAAAAATACGACTGCGAATTTTAAAATGTGAGAGGAAAAAAAACTGCCACAGAGACCAACGCTCGACTGAATAATAATCTCTTCGCATTATCTCTACACTATACTAATCAAACCTTTAAAAAATCACTCCCTGCAAGTAGTAGGGCCGGCGGGTTATAACTCAAAGGGAATGCCGCATTTTTGATTGACCCAATTAATTTGATATCAAATTTATATCAAAGGGTTAATTAAATTGACTGAAGGGGTTAACCAAAAATTAAGCAAATAGAAAGGGTTAAATTTATTGAAAGGGTTAAATGGATTGAAAGGGTTATTTTGGTGCAAGAGTGAGCTAAGGGTCAATTTTCTTTCTTTCTTTTTTTTTGTGGGGAGCTCTGGTACGTCCTCACGCTGTGAGCTCCGGTACACGATCAGGTGTGACGTGTTGGGGACAGGGTATATATATGTGGAGAGTTTTAGTGCAAGAGTATACTAAGGGTCAATTTTCTTTCATTAGGCAGGAGCTCTGGTACGTCCTCACCCTGTGCGCTCTGGCACACGGCTGAGGTGTGGCAAGTTGGGAACAGGTTACATAAGTGTAGAGTTTTGTTGAAGAGTGGTCTAAGTGTATTTTTTAGTTTGTTAGTGATATTGCACGTAGACGGTGTTGGTAGAATGGCGACTTTGAATGTTAGTATTATTCCAAATGCAATTAAACATTAGAGAAATTCAGAGTGTTCTACATATCATTAAATTACATGCATAGAATCGCAAATTTCAAATTACTACATGAATAAACAGTGGAATTACATGACTCTCCAGCATGAAATTAAACATAAAGAGATGAATTAGTCTACCCCGAGCTTTATGCTAGCAATATAATTTGCACAAGAGAGAATTATAACGAATGAACACAACTACGTGAATATGAAAATTACGTGAGTATGGAATTAACGATCTACAACAAAATGGCCCTATAAATTTAACAAATACAATAAGATATATGACACTACTTGATGCCTCTCGAACATACCTTACATGTCCGTCTGCCTGTGAGACTGGTGAGGATGAACTTTAGAAACGTAATACATATGTAAAAAAAGAAATTAATTGATGAAAATGCATAATAAAATTGCACTTCTCCCAAAACACATGTGTCCTGCTGCGAGTTCAGTGAAGCACTGTTTGATTATAGACTGACGTGAAAAACTCGGAAATATTAAAGAAAACGAACGTTTTCAAATAAATTTAAAAACACATAATGAAATCGCACCAGCAGCACCTCGAAAACACATCCGTCCATCTCGGAGGCTGGTGAAGTAATGAGTGGATCATATGACTTGCACCATCTTAGAAGCTGGTTTATGGAGTGCAGCTGAGATTAAATTTACGACTGACAGAACCTATTTCATTACCAAGCTACTATTAACGACTTGATTCGTCATACAAGTATGTGGATGTATAAAAGTGAATTATTTAAAAATAACGGACATACTACAATTTTTTTTCCACTAAGTCTGTGAAATTTACGGCACTTGGTAATAAAAACACGAGTTGGAAATGCTACGAAGTTTCGTCGACCGAACACAGAAATTGGGTTTAAACGATAAATGTAATACCACACTATAAATTAAAGACTTATAAAAAATATTTCATAACTATAGTTTATGAAGACTGTAAATGAGATCTGAACCCCAGAGCATATAATATTGCTTAACGAGAATCGAAACTATCATACTCCAAAGCCCGGTGTATATGAAGGAGCTGTTGAAGTATACATCCATCTAGTCCAAGCTTCTATGAGCAACAGAAGATGGCAGCGACTGAATACAGGGGTGTAGATTGTTCCTGATCTCCACTACCCCTTGCCAGAGCGCACTACTCTGTATTTGAGGTTACTCATCCCAATGCCCTCAATTGCCAATTTTTTTGTCAATGTAACAAGATGGTGACGACTGGCTAGAGGGCTTCACATCGGCTCCACTTGCCTGTAGGCACCCCCTACCCTCCACCCCTCACCAAAGCGATGTGCCCTGAGGTCAAGAACTCAGACCATCCCTCCCTCCCCTACAACACAGAGTTCATTTTTGTTGTTTCCAAAGCTTCAGGAGACACAACCTTGTTTCGGTCCAATACTGCAGGAACCAGTTTAGCTGAAAACACCCCCTCCACCCACACCATCCAAGAACTGTAACTTCCACCGTGGTGCTTCGCAAAACCTGCCCTCGTCAAGGTGAGAAAGCATTTTTCCAGTTCACTGCCCCTGTCCACGGAGGGCACTATGAATTCAAGACCACACACTACCCCCTCCCTTTACAGCACTCAAGTGATGAATTTTTCGGATATCTCAGGAACTGGCCGATCCACGGAGATCTGGCCCTTCACCCCTAGAGCGCTGCCACAGCTATGAACGGAGTCTTGATTCAAGGTCAAAGCGACAGTTTCCCTAGGGAGACAGCAGTGATTTTTGAAATGACCTGGGATATTTTCCCTGCTCCCTAGAAACTGTTACTTTAACCTGAAGACTGAAGTTTCCCCTTATTTTTCGAGGTGCAAGTGGTTGGTATATTCCCAGCTAAATAAAATTTTGCTACCAAACACCTACCGATAAAACTTTATTTTTCCTCATCACTAAGAAATACGTTCCAAATGTCTATATCACACAATAAATCCAATTAAATAAATATAAACGGTTTCCACCAATTTTTTCCCCATATCCAGGAAACTTTACTTTTGTTTCCAGCAAACATTATCCCATTTCCCAACAACTTTTAAACTAATAAAGGATTAATTTTCATACCAACACAGCTATAAGACATAATTTTTTTAAGTAATGACAAACACGCATCTTTATTTAAGTTTCAACTATTATGATGTAACGTACATTAAACAAATTGTTCAAAATGTTTTTTTAATATTATGTTTGTATTTCACATATAGTTTTCCCAGCCCAGAATTACGACTCTAGTATCGCATAGGAACATGTAATATAATCTCGCTGAAGTTTTATATTCTATGTTAAGTTATAATTCTTTCCAAATTTGTTGTAAACAAATAATTTATGTAATTGAAAAGCAGCACACTCGCATATTTTTCAACAGTGCGATGTGTTTTAACAAAATGTATGGGGGATGATGCTTTCTAAAGCCACGCGAACAAGCTCAGATAGCAGACGGTCGAGAATTGGGTGTGTGGTGAGCGAGCGAAACTTAGGTCTCAAGAGCCGACGAGGGTGACCCGCGTGCGGAGTTGGAGCAGGATACACCGCGAACAAAAGCACAGAGCGTGCGGACTGGGAGTTTGGGTCCCAAGCAGGCGGGAGTTGTGCATGGCGTGGAGCAGCTGAGGGAATGAGAGAATGTTTAAGAAAAGTACAGCTATCGTGTCACTATCGAAACCCGCTCCCCTTTCCCAGCCAACCACACAACCACCCCTTCATGCACAGAGCCTGACGGTCGTCTCCATGCATGCACAACAGCGAAAGAACTTCCCCCTGTCCCTCCATCAAGTGCATCATCATCAACTTCACTCCACAGCACGGGTTCCCGGCCTGAAGCTCGCCTCCACTTGACACAATGATTTTCCTTGACCTGGCATGCCTAGTCTATCTTTCCCAGCTACACCTTCGAGCAACGTGGACTGCATTTACAATTTTGCATTGCATTTTAAGCCCAGTTTAAATGTAATTTTTGTGAGAAAAATACATCTTAAATGCGCTTTTTAAGAATTTCTTAATCTCACACTGTAAAGTATTGTACTAAATAATAATTGTTTACACCATCAAAAGCATCTATGAATTTTATACTGTAAAAATCGTTTAGACCATAAAACATTTTTTATAAAATTTTAAACTAGAAAAATTTAATAACGATTTTTGTATAAAAAGTTTTAACATGGGAAACACAATTTTGCTCTCTTAAAACTAACCTATTTCCAAGAACTGTATCGTTACATGCAAAGAAATATAACCTAGCACAAAAAATATGAAACCCAGAAATGTATTCCGAAAACCTAACTATCACTCTAACATTAATTAATTAAAAACGATCAATCATGTCACAATTAAATTAAAAAACACAAAATGCCATAAAAATATAATCTGAGAAACAAATTCCAGGAAACGTTATCCAAATTCCAAGAAATATAATATATCACATTAAAAATACATTCTAAATAACATTAAAATGGCATTGTCTCCCAAATGCCTATAAGTTGAAAAAATTCTGCAACCAAATTTTTCAATTCTAGGAAATTTCAATGTCTTTAAGTTGTAAAATTCCACGAAGTTTTATCCCGTTTCCAAGAAATGTAACATTAAAAGAAATTGAAGAACACAAGATATAAATTTGAAATGAATAACAAATCAAACACAACTATTTAAAACCTAAAAATGATCAATTACAATACGTACCAAACACGACAAATTAACATCTAAATGCGTATTTCCAACAAACGATTTTATCACAGTTCCCAATGAAATTGCATATCAAATGAAATGGATTATAACTTAAATGTGAATGGCATCACAATTAAAAGGATTCAATCACAATTAATTATTGCTCAAATGCTAATCCATTGAAACGATAATCTAATCAAAAAGGGGGTTGATTACACATTAAATTGTACATCCAATCGCCATCCAGAGGTTTATTAAGTAAAATAATACGTAAAATATAATTAAAAATCATTTATTTAGTATCAGATATTTTACAAACATTGTATTACAATTTTTAAAAATCTTGATTCCTAACCCAGGAGTTGTGTGCTTTTGAGAAACCACTCCATCGAACAAAGGATGCATTTTCCTTCCTTTTAATAATTTTATCAAACAAATATTCATTTGGAGAACTAACTTGTTGCAGTTCATGTTCGTAAAATCCACCTTTATTGGTTCTCCATAATATATTTCTATGTGGGTTGTGTTTGTCAAATACAAATCATTTTTAATATTGCAAAATACCAATTCATGGTAATTTTTTTGTAAGTTTCCTTTCTGCTTCGAGATACATATTAAATCGCCAACTTAGAACTTTAGTTTCCTTTTGTTGATGACTTTAACATTATTATAAATTGTATTCATTAAACTATTATCTGTAACTTCTTTGGGCGCCATGTTGATAGTTCTATGATATCTGGAATTATAAAATTTAATTATTTCAGGCAAAACATCGACACATTTGTAAGTCCCCCTCGATGTGAAACGTTTATACATTAACTGCTTAAATTTTTTATTGTAACATTCCACAACACTGGTTTTAAGCTCCGAATATGTTGCACTGTGAAGAATACCATATTCAGTCATTAGTTTCCACAACAGCATAGATAAAAATTCAGTTCCTCTATCGGTTTGGAGCGAATTAGGCTTACTCTCTTTCAAAACGATCTTCATTGTATCGGTAAACTCTTTCCCAGTTTTGTTTTTCAAAGGTACGCCCCAACCATATTTTGAATAAATGCCTATTACCATTAAAATATACTTGTATCCCTTATTGTATTTTGAAAGCAATAAATTTCACACATAAAAAATTGAACAATATCATTTAAACTATGAGTTATAACTCTTCTTCTAGGATATCTTATCCTTGCAGGGGCGTGAATCTCTTGAGCAATCTTACTACACTTCATTAGTAATATAACCATCTTCTTTTAACTCTTCAATAATAGAAACAATTTCATTCATATGTGAATTATTCCCAGACTCTCTCGAAGCGATGATGTGTTTTAATCTATCGACCAATTCATTAGCATTGTTCCAATATACAGGAGAAAAACAATCACCAACTTCATCTTTATAAATTCCACTTCTACAAACTCAGTTATTAGTTGAATTTTCAGGTGGTTTCCATCTCCTGGACGAATGTTAGCATTCGTTCGACGAATAAGTTCTTTATATTTCTGCACATCAGTATCGGAATATCCATTTGGAAAGTTTTTAAACAATAATTCAAACAATTCTTGACTCACGTCAGTTATGTAATCATCAATTTTAATTTTATTGTCAGGCAAAAACTTAATTACCGAATCTCTCAGGACCAAACGTTGTTAAAGGTTCTTCTTTCTTAAAGGAGAACCTTTGTTAAAGGTTCTTCTTCTTATTTTATTTCCAAAACAGTTTCATTAGGTTGAGACGCCCTTCTACCCTACAGGGATGTCAGGTGTGTCAGCCTCTACCTCACTCCATGACACACTAATATTATCTAAACTACCCCTAGGGGGCAGAAAGCGATCTTGACTTGAAAAACCCAAATGCCGATGCCCAAGCTTTTTCCCTTATAAATATCTACAATCGAAATACTAATATTCATGTTACAGTAATACATATCTTTTGTAAATCGGGGGGTCATTTGCAAATAAAGTCTCTCTACTCTTAATTTCCAAGGTCTTTGATTTATTATTTTAATTTGCACCAAAACCAATGTTTACAGGCACTCATTTTACTCTTAAATTCACACAATAAAATAATATGAAAAAGTTTCGCACTCAATTTCCATATTATGTAGCAGATCCCTTAATTAAGTTCAATGTCTTTTGCCCTATGCGGTAACTTCCAATAACTGGTGCAAATAAAATTTAATATTAAACCCACGAAAGAGAATCGTTTATGCGGTGCTTGACATGTTTCAAAAGAGGGGCGATGGACTCCGCAGTTACAGGTTGACAATGGTGTTTATGGATTACTCATACCTTAAGTTTGGCATTCATTCAGAATACCGTACAGCTGATCGCCAGGCCATGTCGGGGAATGTCCTTGCTGCCCAGACCAAGCTCGCTGTCGACTCCGGCCCACTTGACACATCCAAAAGGAGAGCAGCTGACAGGTCGTTCACCTCAGGGCCTCCACACAAGCATGTGCGGTTTTCTTGCACTCGCTAGCATGTAGAATCGCATTGACACATGCGGGAATATTCGGCATGTTAAGCCATTATGCGAAAGTACGAGCATGATTCCAGCACTCAAACCACATGAAACACCGGTCGCAATAAAACCTGCATATGACAAGTTGCAGGGAAATGTTTAAAATTACTTTTCTGGGCTCCAAAGATATATTGCATAAAACACTGGCAGCTGAAGTACGTCACTGTTACTCCACATACACTTTAATATACTTGTCCTCGAGTCTCATAAAATGGGCAGTTTATCCAATGTGGCAAAATTTCAATTTCACAAGCCATCAGGCACAAGTTGTGGTCTCACAGTTATTTCCGCGATTTTCAGAAAGGCTCGAGCTAAAGTGATTATTACTAATACACACTGCTTTTTCACACATAGTACATCCGCATAAAGTTTACGTCCCTGCGATACTTGGCCCATATTTCACAAGCAGGATCGGCATGCTACAGGCAAACCTAGGAACATTGTTTTTATGTCGACATCAAACATGTCCTTATAATATTCTTTAAACAATTAATTTATTTGCTCCCAAAAATGTTATGGAGACATTCACTTGCTCATGTAACATATGCGACATCACAACCGGGGAGAAATCATGTAGCAGTCCCATACTGCTAAATGTCCACCCGACTTCCCGATACTGTCCAGCTCTGTGGTCGAGTACACACTTCCTCGGCCATCTAAACACTGCGGCAGACTCACACACACTGGCTAGGAAGCACTATCTTAGGCAGGTGATGTCATGGGATCCCGCCACCCCAAGCGCCATGGTCGCAACTGTTTACAATACGATTAAGCAATTAATATTGATTACAAGTATCATATACAACAACCATATAAAATATGTGCAATAAAATACATATTAGATTAATAAATGGCAATGAGAATAAAAGTACCAGCCAGTAGGTATATAAACAAATACAACACATGAAAACAGTAAATACAGAGTGCTACCAACTGTGGCGTAAAATTACTAAAATCCATACATTTTACTAGGTGACGATCTATGAATTGTCACAATCACCCTCTTAAGAAAAAGAGCAAATTAAGCTCAACACACATTTTCAATCAGGCAACCATAACTTTCCTCCACAAAATTTCCATGATGTATCATTACAGCAAAAGTTGTACCAACCATTGACCACTCCCTTACCTGGATGTCAACAAATAGCACCTCATATAAAGAACATTTAATCTAACCCCCCCCCCCCCCGAAATAAAGTTTAAAGGGTTACATAAATGATGAAGTATGAAAGTGGAAAATTTACGCTCTCACATGATAAACATCTGAAAACACACTCAGAGAAACACCTCCCTGTTTGTCACCTACATGGTTGCCCAAAACAAACTACCTTCCAACATACACCATGAGCTATTGTGGTTTACGTTACGGTACAGGAGCCTTAGATTCTTGTACCAAATGTCCCCTCTATCCACATCTATGGCATTTTCTATTTTCAGGAGTACCTCTACAATTTGCTGCAAAATGCCCTGCACAATTACATTTCCAACATTTTTGTATACATTTTTAGAACTGTTATACCCAGGCTCTGCACTCTTATTGTAGCTATGGCTACAATCTCTTATGTACAAACCTGCTACATAAGCTCTATTTTACACTAAGATCGTCGAAGTGCGAAACTACTCAAGAGTCACAGGAAAAGTTTGCCTCAAACTATGTGCCCCTACTGCAGGATATATATATTCAATAATTAAAGCTTCCAATTTTTCCTTGTCCACCACAATATTGAGAGACCTGGCACACTCACTAATTTCTTGCTGGGACTTCAAAATACACTCATCTCTTTTCTGGAACTGAAAAACAAATTTTTTGTCCATGTCTTCTCTAGACTGTTTCGGACACAAACTTTCCCATAAATTCTCCTTCGTTCGACACCACTCTTCCCTTTTCTCCACACCTTCTGCAGTTACATTACTGGCAACTCCATTAGTTTTATTCACTATTGCTTGTAACAAAAACATATCATTTGAGAAAATTTTTCTTTTCTGAAGTTTGTCAACTTGAGCACAAAAATGAAGGAAATTTTTTGGAGTACATTCATTAAGCTCATCAATCATGTGAAGAGAAGAGGTGGCGATCTTTCACACAATATCAATGTAACAAGCTTGTTCATTTTGATTTTTAATGCTCCTGTCCGCTGCACTACTTTTGTCACCAAGTTTAGCCATTGCAGCCATTTTCAAATTAATTACAACTCTTAAATTTGTTTGCATTTCTGTAAGTTGTGTTGTAAAAACTTCATTTGTCCTATCTTAATCCAATTCTTCTACTCTAAATTCATAACTCTGCAAATCATTGCTAATATTGGTTATGTTTGCAATTACTTTCGTGTTTTTATACACATTATCATTCAAATCCACAAACTTTATAAATTTATTTTGAATATAGTTCGATTGCAATTTAAATATATTAAGCATAATAGTGTTTAAGTCATCCCCACAATATTTATTTACTGCATCGGTATCTTTCACAACCATACCCATATTACGTAATATATGTCTGTTCAAATAACAATTCCGATCGCGATTTTTTCTTAAATAGCTATTATAATGGTTATGTTCTATACCGCTAAGTCCAAAATGATGTATTGCAACATATCGTAACATACTAACATAACATATTGTAACACATTGTAACATACTAACATAATGTATTGTAACATAATAACATAATGTATCATAATGTATTGTAACATAATGTAGTTATGTAAAACTAATGTAACATACTACCATAAAACTATAAATGTAGGTCTAGACATAGGTTCGCATTCAGTTGAAAACAAAGGCTCATACTAAATGTATCAAAATATGATGCAGTGTATTGAATAAATATATTAATACATTACCATTTTAGTTGCATTTATAAAATATAATTATTGTGGACCAGGTACTAAACTTGTTAAACTTTTGGCATGGAACGATCAAGAAATAAGCTCTTTGGATAACGCGTGTACAGAACACAATATAGTTTACTATCGAACAAACGATTTGAAAGAAAGACATATAGTGGATACAATTCTAGCCGATAAAGCAGCAAATATAAGGAAGAATCCATCTACATCTACAGGTGAAATGCTAGTTTCCTGGGTTGTTGATGAAGTTATGCGTGTGAAGGTGAAGAGGCATGCACCTAAAATGCAAAACTAAAAGAAAAACAAAGAAAGGAGGAAACATTCCATTGCTATTTCCAGCAATAAAAGCTCTTGGATCAATCCTTGGAGCGGTTTCGGAAATGAGTAGAACAGTTATATCGAAAGGTAAAGGCATGTATTTGAAACCCTGTAAAGTTGGATAAGGACGAAAAAAATCCAAACATGGAGAAAAAATGCAGAAAGTTCTAAATAGTCTTCCAAAACTTGCACTTACAACAAAGATATAAAAGTATTAGTAAAGAAACTGGTTATCCCCAATTTCCAAGGTGTGTATTTGAGACACGATTTACCAAATAAACCAAATCTTTGTGAATGTATGATTGTTAGTTTTATATTTGAAACAAATGAAAGAATACATTGCTTTGCATTAATTAAAAACAAAAAATCAGTCATTGTATTACGACATTTTCGGTGATTTATGTCCTTCAATTGAAATATGTAATTATATAAAAACAATCTATTAAAATATAATTACAAAACAGACCAATTACCAAATACAATTAATTGTAGTCATTTATGTTTACGTTTTTTGGCTATACAAAGGCTACATAAGATATTGTGTTGTAAAACATATTAGTAATATGTCAATAAGATTGATATTAAGTGTAACTCGTCGCAACTGCCTGCGGTATATTTCCCTGCATTGGAGTTAGATGGATAATGGCAAATAAATCTAACAAAATGCATTACTTACAACAGCATACATAACACTGATATGCAAAACCAATTATTTATGGCTAATATTAATGAAAAAGCATACAAGATTGTGATCCCGGTAGGATCTTATGGGTTGGATGACCTTGAAACATTCATTAAAGCAGCATTACCTGAAGATGTACACTTCCGATTATGTGGAAATCCATATAAGTTAACTAGTGCAATATATAGTAACGTCGATATCGATTTCTTGGAAGACAATTCAATTGCAAATATGTTGGATTGTGAGTGGAGAGTATACCCAGCTAATCAATTACACGAATCAGCAAAACAGTTTAATATATTGTTGGTAAATGTATATTGTATAAATGTTAATATTGTAGGCATTTCATATTTGAATGGAAAACCGAAAATACAATACATGGATTCACATGTGCAGTTGCTCAAAGTTATAAAATAATTGAAGAACCTAATGCATTGATATATATTCCAGTAATAGTGAATCGTGTTGATTAAATAGTTGTTACAATTGTCGATCAATACCATAAACTTATTAATTTTAGAAACAAAGAAATTCCCATACATTTACACTTAAAAAAGCTATATAAACAGTTGTATTCTGTTGCGCATTACATTCATAATGGGTATTGTGTACAATATTAAATTTGGACATAAAGAAGAGGTTCTTTTATGAACTATGTCGCTAAGGAACATATTTCGAAGAAAGGTAGCATAAAAAGACTTAAATGCAAGCATAAAATTCTCACTTCAAATAAGTTACCTGTGAATTTAACACAAGGCAACAAATTGTATTTAAAATAATTAAGATATACTGTTAATAGAAATGGGTTACATACTTAATGTTGAAGAACTGATCACTTTTGAAAATGCAATCACCTATATGGAAATACATATTTATGAACCATTCCTTTCGTGTTTCGTTCATACATATAGATTTCTATACAAAATCACGAGATTTACACATTACTGTCTAAATAAAGTAAATGGTTTAGAGGAACAAATAATAATACAGCGAATACAACTATTCCAGCAACTATAGGAATAATAAGAAATTGAATACTTCATTTAATTGACAGCATTGCATATCTGCTAAATGGAGTGGAAATTGAACAAACACAAGATATAGGAATTACTTCCGCGATAAAGAACTATCTCTTGGGAAGTATAAACAATCTTGATATGGCTTATGACTGAGTGGAGCTATGCTAATGATTACTCAGTACAAATAAACACAGGTGTAAAATATGTAGTTATGCCATTAAGTATAATTTTGGGCTTTGCTGAAGACTACAAACACATCATA
The DNA here is from genome assembly GCA_029891345.1 of Dryococelus australis. Classification (NCBI taxonomy): domain Eukaryota; kingdom Metazoa; phylum Arthropoda; class Insecta; order Phasmatodea; family Phasmatidae; genus Dryococelus; species Dryococelus australis. Next base: position 162,777,158 of record CM056993.1, on the reverse strand, counting down.
TTAAATGCTAAACAGGAATTAGTTATTCTATTTGGCATTACACATTTGATTGATATATATATATATATATGATACAGTTAATAACAAGGAAAGTGTAACATTTCAATTAAACAGTGTGAAATAGTTATTTCACATAATGGAATTAATACTTGCGAATGTGTAAAGATTTTGCAATTTACAAAAAAGGGAAGAATTTAGATATTGCATTCAGATAGTGGGTTTAGAGGTTTTTCCAACTCTGCCAATAGTTCAAAAAATAGTGTGGTGTGATATCACTTTTTTCGTCAGAAAAACCGAGATATGTTGTCATTTGTTTTCAAACAAATCGACAAAACAATTTGAAAGCCGATAGATCAGTATTCGATTATTGTGACATGAAAATGAATAAACTGTATCCAAACAGTCCAGATGACCCCTATGTGGATTTAAATAGGAACTTTGCAAATGACGAATTCCTTATCTCCTATGATTTGTATACAAAGTTTCAGGAAATGTATTATAACAATAGAAGTTCACCAATCCTAGAACCTGAAACATTTAAAAGTAGCAGACTGATATTTGTGTTTGATGTAAGCAAACATGATGACAGAATCACCAATGGCATAAATGATTCATTAATTAAGATTATTGCAAATAGACCAATTTCAGCAAATACACAAGTTAACGCTCTTATCATCCACAATAGATTAGCAAGTTACAGTGTAAGAGAAAAGCTGATGAAAATAATTAATTGATTCAGTAGATGACGAACCATGGCTATGAGATGTTTTGCAATGTGCAAAGATTTCAATCTGAAGAAAAAATTTTATTATTAAAGAATTAGCTATTACTGGCATGGAAAAACATACAACTGTATTCAGTTTCAAATCACAGTTTGACTAAAAATATATATCTTCCAAAACAAGAAAACAAGTAGATGTTTTATTAACCATCACCATGATTTAAAACGGGAAAGTGGGTGCATGGAGTATGAGAATATTGAAGATATTGGCAAACACAACCAAAATAATTGTGAAATATATGTAGTTAGAGTGGAGCAAAAATGCATTTTACAAAGTGTGTACAATGGAAAAGTAATATCTATTCAGAAAGAATACAATTGCCCCTTGTCCAAACAATTATGTAAAACATATGGATCTAACACAATGTTTTTCTCTGCATAAGAAAACTCAAAATTAATCTTAACTTGGGAAATGATGTCTGACTGGCATGAAACACTATAATGATTCTCCTCCCAAATCAGCTGAGTATTTTTATTCGAGTTATATGACATTATTTAGGATGAATGAAATTGAATATAAAAAGTATTTGCTTATACGCCATCCACTTCTTCATAAATATGGATTAATAAGATTAGAATGAAGTTACATGCTCATGCATACATAAATCCAAGTGTAAATTGAATATTAGCAAGTTATTAGCACATTGGAGTAAACCATTTAAAGTATTTCTCAGAAAGAAATAGTTTTAGTATCTTTGTAACGGTCCTGCTGTAATCATGTACTTTTCCGCCCATCTGGTATTTACGATTCTGTCACCCCTAAACACTCAAATGTGAATTACTCTTGTTTAATTGAATAATACATTATTTTGGAGAGATATGCAATGGGTTGTTTCATTAAAAAAATATACAATATACCTTAGAGGGTGAAAAATTAAAAGATTTAAGATCTTGTCCAGATCTGAAAAAATGTCCTGTATACCATATGTGTCCTAATACTACCCTACCAGCGAGTATAAAAGAAGTGTATTCACACTTTTATGAAATTTTTCTTGATGTACTAGAATTCATAATTTCACATGGACCAGAATACACAAAAAATTAAAACAATCAAACAGATGAAAATACTTTAAATATTGCCAATTACAGAATGGAAAAGATATGGTGTAAAAATGTTTTTTTGTAAACACCCAGTCAAGAGAAAATTATTCTATAAACAAATTGTAATAAAAATGTAACAATATAAATGGCTTGGAACTAATTTTCTGTTTTACTTACTTTACAAATGCATAAATTGTAATATTCCTAAATTCAGACAATCGAATGTTACGTAAACTTTGTTTGCATGCACTTAACAAACAAATATAATGTCTTAACAGAAAACAAGATGAAATTAATAACTTACTTATAGGAAACAAGTTTTAAATACAAATGTAAAAGCAAATCAATGGGTTTTAAGAAATACTGACGATTTTCACGTGATATTTAAAGGAGGTAAAAAGTGCTTTTACTCAACATCTTCTTTTATTGTGCAAATCAGTTAATTTTGTGTATGACACTTTGCGTGAAGCTTGTAGGATTTCTACATCTGGGACATGTTCTGGACATATATAAAACTAAAGGATTTCTAGCTGTCCTTGTCCCGAGCGAGATAGGCTGGTTTACTTGAAGATAGTCCAGCAGGGCGCTTGCTTGCCTGTCGGAGAAGGCATTCTGGAATTAGCTTGGGAATTGGCACGACTGCACATCTGCTGGAGTAGACAGCTTGGTTTTTCGCATGACAGAGAGGGCAACCCGCATTGTTTGTTAGGTGATAAAATCATATATCTGCTTTGGGTTCAAACCTTGCTCACAGTCTTCATAGCAGTATTTTTCGAAATATTTCCATTTTTCATGTAGTTAGCCTTAGTAACATAAAATACAATAGAAGGTAGAATATTTTAATGTTTGATAAATTACTTTGTATTTTAATAATAGATGATTAACATTTGAATTTCGTTTCTCTACTAGTGTTAATTATGGGAGTCACTAAGATTTTATTTCGATAGCTTATAGTGTAGAAATATTTTCTGTTGTTTGGAAATTTGCGCACATATATTATTTCTTTTTAATAATCTGTAGTTCATTCTGTAGGATTTGTAAATGTGGATTTCCAAAGCTAGTCTACTTTCTCTGTGATACGTTTTCGACTAAGTTTTTGTTTAAATGAATTCGGATCGATAAACTGCATTTGTGTTAAGTAACTTAGTATTGATTTCATCATATATTCTTCCACAAAGTTGCAGTAACTCAAATCTTTCATAGATTTATTCATTTTGTGACAAATATGTATGCAGTAATTAAATAGTGAGAGTTGTTAAAACATATTCATTGGCAGAAAACATTCTAACACTAGACAGTGTAAATGCGAGAATTTCTTCACACAATCCCTGACACAAAGGTTTGAGGGCTGTTGACCAGCTCCAGGTACGACGAGTTAGGGGGAAGTGACTGTTGGGGGAATAATTAGCAGAACAAGACAGGACAGGTTTTCTGGAGAGTCCACAATTCATGAGTAAAGCGTAGTTTTGCAAACAAATAAAAGTTTTGGAAGAGTCCAACTTGGTGTTTTGAGAGGTGTCTGGCAGATGGAGAGTCCCTGAAGTTGTTGTCGGACAAATATATGTTCTGGGCTGTTGGTGAAGGGAAGGGCTCTGGGTGCTTGGTCTTGTAGAGGTTTTTCAGACAGCCTCATCGGATCGATAGCAGGCTGTGTGACCTTGGACAGAGCATCCCTCCGAAAAACAAACTCTGCATTGGAGAGGAGGGATGAGGACAAATCACCGAAGACATGGTCATTGACAAGGGCTGGGGATGGTTGGCCTTGGAGAAGAAACTGACTTTTCAGGCGAAAACAAACTCTGCGTTGGAGGTGTAGGAGGGATGGTTTGGGTTCTTGAACTCAGGGCACGTCGCTCTGTCAAGAGGTGGAGGGTGGGGGCACCTACAGGCGAGCAGGGCCGATATGAAGCCCTCTAGCCATTCATCGCCATCTTGCTTCAGTGGCGAAAAATTGTCAATTGGGGCAGATAGGCGAATGACCTCAGGGCACATCACCCTGGGTGGGGTGTAGGGAGGATGGGAGCGATGTGGCTGTATCTAGCCAATCACTGCCATTTTGTTACATTGCCGAAAAAATTGACAGTAGAAGGCCTAACGGATGAGTAACCACAAGGACAGAGTGGCGTGCTCTGTTGAGGGGTGGGGAAGGTCAGGAGCCACCTACAACCCTGTATCCAGACACCACCATCTTCAGTTGCTCATAGAAGCCTGGACTAGACAAATATATACTTCAATAGCTCCTTCATACACACCAGTCGTCGGAGTGTGATAGTTGCAATTCTTGTTGAGTAATTTATATGCTCCATGGTTCAGATCTCGTTCACTGTCTTCGTAAACTATAGTGTGAAATATTTGCTATTAGACTTTAATTTACAATGTGATAGTGCTTTTATCATGTAAACGCAGTTTCTGTGTTCGGTCGACGAAACTTCGTAGCATTTTCAACTCACTTTTTATTACCAAATGCCGTGAATTTCACAGATTTGACGAAAAAAATTTGTAGTACGTTCGTTTTTTTTAAATAATTCACTTTTATGGATTCACGTAATTGTAGGACGAATCAAATCGTTAATAGTAGCTTGGTAAAAAATAGGTTCTGTCTGTTGTAAATTAAAACCCAGCCACACCCCACGTAACAGCTTCTAAGCAGGCACACGTCATTCGATCCATTCATTCATCCACCAGCTTCCGAGGTGGATGGATGTGTTTTCGGTGAGCTTCTGGTGCGCTTTCACTATGTGTTTTATTTATTTATTTGGAAACACTCGTTTTCTTTAAAATTGTCGAGTTTTACACCTCAATCTATAATCAAACAGTGCTTCACTGATCTCGCAGCTGGACAGACGTGATTTGAGAGAGTTACAATTTTACTATGCATGTTATTCAATTAATTTCATTTTTTACATGTGGATAATGTTTCTAAAGTTCCTCCTCCCCAATCTCACAGGCAGACGGACATGTAAGGTATGTGCGAGAGGCATCAAAAAGTGTCATATATCATGTTATTGTGTTTGTTTAATTTATAGGGACATTTTGTTGTAGAGCGTTAATTACATACTCATGTAATTGTCATATTCACGTAGTTGTGTTCGTTCATTACACTTCTCTTTCGTGTAAATTATATTGCTAGCATACAGCTCGGGGTAGACTAATTCATCTCTTTGCATTCAATTTCATACTGGAGAGTCACATAATTTCACTTATTATTCGTGTAGTCGTTTGAAATTTGCGATTCGATGCATGTAATTTATTCATATGCAGAACACTGAATTTCTCTAACACTTAATTGCATTTGGAATAATACTAACATTCAATGCCACCTATCTACCAACATTTTCTACGAGGAATACCACTAACAAACAAAAAAAAATTACACTTAGACCACTCTTGCACAAAACTCTACACATATAATAACACGTACCCAACTTGCCACACGTAAGTCGTGTTGTGCCAGAGCTCACAGGGCGAGGAGGCACCAGAGCTCCCCCCCCCCAACCCAAAAAAAATGACCCTTAGTACACTCTTGCACCAAAACTCACCACACATATTCCCTGTCCCCAATACATCACACCTTAGACGTGTGCCAGAGCTCACAAGGTGAGGACATACATGAGCTCCCCACGAAAAAAAAGAAAGAAAATTGACCCTTAGCACACACTTGCACAAAAAAACCCTTTCAATACATTTAACCCTTTCAATAAGTTTAACCCTTTCATTAAATTTAACCCTTTCTATTTGATTAACCATTTTCAATCAATTTAATGAACCCTTTTTGATTAAACCTTTCAATCAATGTAATTAACCCTTTGATACCAAATTAATTAGGTCAATCAAAAAAGGTGGCATCCGCTTTCAGTTAGAGCCCTACCGCCCCCTACTACTCATGCATTACGTGTTTGGTTGGTCCCTAAATATGTCACGATAACAGGTGTTGTATACTTCTGTTAACATATAAGTGTTTTATTGACGTCAATACATCTTTAAATCTGCGATCATAGTGGGAGGTAAACCAGAAAATCAGATGATAAAGTTAACACAATTTCAGCCTTTACTCGTCAAAAAGTCCAGTCGAAATACAGAACTCATATATGGTTGGAAATAGCATCTCAAAATCAATCCAGTGACTCATAAAACCACATCTGCCGGAAAAGTAAAAAAAAAGAAAAAACATGAAGGCGTCCGAGCACGTAAACATGGACGTATTTACGCAAAACAAACGGCCGTGTCCCCAACACAGCCAGACCCAATTTTTTTTTAGTTTGAATTTAACTTTTACTTGCACTTTTTCTATAATTATAAAATTTCATTTATAATTAATACAGTATAAAAAAAATTGGAGAGAAAAATTAATTGGTGTATTCGTAATGCCTATTAAGAAATAGTCCTCATGAGTAATATTATTAAACTGAGTAGGTACAAAAATGGTGCATTGCCTCTTTAGTGATATTTACTGCTAGTGGCCGACTGGCTGGAGCATACCCGAGGTCTAGAAGCATGGGAAGCGCTAAGAGCATCTCAGGCATGTTCATAACACCACATCGTAGCCTCTAGGTGTAAATCACTCAACTGGCGCGCCGTATTCCTGTCGATAACGAGCCTCTATAAGTCTTTCAGCAGTGACCATATAATTTTTTGATGTAATACTGAAGGTCAAAGTGTGTATTTTAATATTTTACACCAGGATGATCATATTTAAAAATGATCACGAAAATATCTGAATTATCCATTTTACTTGCGAAAAAAAATAGGCTTTGGAGACAAATGGAGAACTTGAAATTGATATACACGCGTGCCACATATCTAAAATACTATTTCGAAGCAGACCTCACTGAAGGACGTTGAGCTGTTTTGCATCATGACGTTTTCGTTCCAGTGTTCTGCACCTTAAGCGTTGTTAACGTGAGATAGATGATAATCCTCAGGGCGTCAGTAAAGTTAGAGTTAACCGTGAATGGAGAATGAAACGTTATTTTTATCTAGAATGTATAGATGAACGACTGCGGCAACATTTATAGTTTTCATTATGACATACTCTATCGATCAAAAAGTAATCGGGCAACTGTCCACAATGTTTGTTTGGTGGTTGTCACCCTGTTAGAATCCCTCTTGCGGCTATAACAGCAGCCACCCTGTCTGGCATGCTCTCTACGAGTATTTGCAGGACATCCACAGGGATTCGTCACCATTCCTCTTGCAACCATTCCATAAGTTGAGCAATGGATTTTATCCGCGCCTGGCGAACCCTCACACGGCGATCCAATTCGTCCCAAAGATGTTCTATAGGGCTGAGGCCGGGGCTCTGGGCGGGCCAGTCCAATCGGTAAATGTTGTTGTCGGCGTACAACTGCATAGTAGCCCTTGAAACATGGCACTTGGCATTGTCATTCTGGAAGTAACACGAATCCATTCCGTAAAAACGCCACAATGTTGTGAGCATTTCATTATCCAGAATGTTACAATATGCCTCTGTGTTCATGCTACCATTGACAAACACCAGCGGTCCTACGCCGAAGGCCGTGAAACAGCCTAACACTATCACTCCACCACCACCGAATTTCCTAGTTGGCACTATACACCCGGCAGAAACCATTTCCCGGATAGACGCCACACCCATACACGTCCATCGGACCAGATTAACGTAAACCTCGACTCATCCCTCCACAGAACCGATTTCCACTGCTCCAGTGTCCAGTTGCGACGGTCCAAACACCACCTGAGTCGCCGAGCTATATTGCTTGTCGTGATATGGGGCTTGTGTGCAGTTGCTCTTCCGAAATAGCCAAGGTGGTCGGCCTCTGTACGCAATGTTCCAATGGAAACCGATACTTCTGTTGCTGCATGAGACTCTTGTCGGATGGTAGTCATGGGTTGTGCCCTATTTTTGACAATTTCACGTTTCAGTGTTCTGCGATTTCTGTCGGTCAAGATTGCTGGTCGCCCAGAACGTGCAGCATTGGTACAATGCCCATCGACCTTCCACTTACGCAGGATGAATGCGACCGTTGATTTGGGCCTGTTTACCTTCTGTGAAATCGCCTGGCTAGACAGCCCACTGAGATGGCAGCCCACAATGACGCCCCTATCGAAGTCCGATAGCTCTGTATCTCGTGCCATCTTCTTGTCAACTGGTTCGACACCGGCCTGCAGCGTATGGCGGCCACACAAGTCAACTGACGTACTGAATTACCTATCTTCACAGGTGCCTAATTACTTTTTGGTCGATAGTGTACTTCAGTTTGGTGACATCGTGGTAAATAGCTGCTGTATGTGTGTAAATTATTCTATAACATCTTGTTACAGTATAACACTAGAACTCAAATTACCTGAACCATGCAATTATGAAATACGATCTCCTTGGGGATCTAATACGGACCATCGTGGGGAGGTCTGTTGTGCTGATTATTCGCCAATAAACTAAACTCACCAATATAGAAAAATTGGGACGAGGGAGCTAATGGTTCACAAAAACAAAGATGAGGCCGACTTTCCCACATAAAGGACTTCCATCTGTTGAGGAAATACAAGAGGTAAATAGTAAAATTAAGATGTTTATTAGTTTATTCGACGCGGCACTCGACAATGGTTACAAACCGCTGAACGGTCTAAAATACTTCGGCAAAAAGGCCACTGGAATCGGACTTTCTACTACAACAGCCAGGAGAACGAGTAGTATTGCTTACCAGCAACACGCCCGGATGGCTTTCAACAATCACTGTCTTAGAGAAAAACTCTACCAGCTCTACCAGATGCCCGGTGAATCAACACACTACCTTTGACAGCAAGAAATAATCAATAAGGTGTAATGCCACCTTTCACAACATATATGGTACATGAGAAAATTCCACGAAAGTCATGCCTGTAGTCCATTCACGACTGGAACAGACTTATGAAAATCAACTTTGAAAAAACACCCTAGCCATTAGCTGCGTGCATAGCTAGTATAAAAAGTGGTAGGTACGGGTACTCGCACACGCCACTTTTTTTACTAGCTATGGATGAAACTAATGGCTAGAGTCTTTTTTCAAAGTTGATTTTCATAAGTCTGTTCCAGTCGTGAATGAAATATAGTTTGTCTTTCAAACTATTGTGCATCATTCAATCGCCTGAAAAGTTTAGTATTGTCAAGGGACGTGAACCATAATCCATGCGCATCAATCAAGTCACAGTAGGAACACCCAAATACTGTAGAAGTTGAACTGCCGCGCACATTGTGACAACCAGCCACTCACACCAGAAAAATGGCGGACTGTCGTTAGTCGATCAGCGCTTGGATACTAACATGACAGACGGCACCCCGAACAATAGGGAATTTTCCGCAGAGCGCAGTTACCAATAAGACGCATAGTCCATTTCCAGAGCCTCGGGTGGCCAATCACAGTAGGGATAAGCCCACACTGATAAAAGGCCACGCCTCTTCACTTCTATTCACTCTTACCTGTTCTGTAGAATCAAATTGTTATTTGCTATATATTTTACTGTCTGTTACGTTAATTGAGGATGTTGGAATACAGTGGAGAAAGTCACATCTTTGAGTAAATGTTCCTATTTTGTTTTCTCATATTTAGATATAAGCTGAGGCAAGTTATGTCTTCTCCTCTACTGAGCAGGTAGCAGTACTAAAGGCTGTTCACGATAAAGCGAGTACTTTTGAACTCAACTTTAGAAAATGTCACTGCCCCTGTCTGCATGTATTTTAACGGGAGTCCTGAGTGTCAGGTGCTCAGTAAATTTGGTAACGATGTATGAGTAGTTCCGTATCTTAACGTCGAATAAAAAGCGCTAGGTAACCATTTCTGATAGTTTAAATTATTTCTTGCATCTTCTGTTATTTTTTTTTAATGCACGAAGTGTAAAAATGAGCAGATTTATAAAATATTTACTTTTCTAATAATTTTGCCGTTTCCCCTGACTAACGCATGAATAAAGTGATGAGGCCCATGACAATGTTAATCTTACATAAGACGGAAGAATACACAACGAGCATACAAGTAGATATTAAGCAGGGTTTTCAAAAGTGCTCATTTTACCGTGAATGGCCTATAGCTGCACTGCTGAACTTATTCATTGATATGTTCAGGGAAAATAGTGAAGCAAGTCTGGGTTACTCTGTTCTCTCGTAAATCTCCTGGAAAAGTACGCAGAACATGGAATATGTGAGCGCACCTGTGTTGGTAGATGTTGATATCATCTTGATAGAGATTTGGGTGTCGCTTCATATCTGAGGTCATCAGGACAAATGGGGTGAATTCAGGATTTCAGGTATTCGGAAGTAGGTTGACTTTGGCTACATTAACAAATTCTTAACCAACGACAGGCATTACACCCTAAAGAAAAACACCGGGAAGAAATTTTTAATCATGGAACTATGCATCACAGAGATGTCAAAAAGTTTGCATTGTTTCGTAGGAAGCAAAACTTTGAACCATTAAAGTAATATTACTACAGGTATGTCCTTGAATTGCACTTGCATTTCCATAAACCACGAAATTACACATTTAAGACTTGTGAGAAGTATTAAAAATTATACAGTATTGAAAAGCCCTTCATAATTGAAAACAATAACAACTGTAATACGAACGTCCTTTAGTAAAACAGGGTAAATCTCGTGATGATTAAAATGAGGACTCATTGAAATCAAAAACCTCGAAGGCCGCGTTTGCATACTTACGTATGATAATCACAAACCGTTACCATTCCAAAAACGTTCAGTTTCTGGGGCATAATGTAAAATGAAAACTTTGTGTGCATTTTGGGAGCAAATATCGTAGGGAATTTACACGACAAGATTTATGTCTCGTCTGAATGTATTGCTTCGATCGGTTCACACGAGATAGTATCCTGACCTAAAACACTCACGTTATTTCTCTAGACACACTCCATCCACTTAATATTCTTTGGTGATGCTTACGTGAGCAGAATCTAAGCTAAACTCTGCTTCAATGTTTGTATGGGTTCACACAAGAAGAGGACATAGCAGTGCATATTATTGTCAAACGCTAGTAAACTACATAGGCCCTCTGTCAAATTATGTTCAAAACGCGACTACTCCAATAATAATGAGCAACAGGGAGTTTATTTTTGATCGTTTTTCAGTAACGTTTTTATCCATTATTTTGATGAAATGAAAGACTAATAAGTATTTCAATGACGAAATTTCTGGTTGTCCTATTCTCATAGTCGCTAGACGCACAAGTTTTGTTGCAATGATGCTGATGCAAGTCAAAAACATGCCTCTTTTCTAAGGTTAATAATATTTGATCTTTGATAGAATAATACCATGGGGTGAATGACTAGATTGTGATTTTTGGACATTCGCCATTGCGATGCAGATGTCTGTAATGAAAAAACAGACATTTGCATCGCAATGGCGAATGTATAAATAATATTTATTTTGCTGCAGAGTAGATACGTTTCCTAGTTTCAAAGTATCGGTATGATCTCGCACGCAATACAATTTGAACTAATAACTATAGTTTTATGTTTTTAAGTATGCCAATGATTTATCAACAGTAATTTAGAAAAGCATATCGTATTGTCAAACGTGGGATGTAATTTACAAAACGGCGAACTTAAGTTAACTATAAAGAAAAATCCAATAATTAAACTTTAAAATGCCACATTAAAAACAATTTTGAGTATTACTTGGCAGAAAACAAAATTGTTTCCAGTTTAGTTGAACAAGACGTTACTTATAATTAACGAGTCTACTTTCTTCTACATGGGTGCAAATAAATTAAAGTGTTGTTCTTGAAAGCTTATAAGATAGGTAGGCGTTGACGTCTCATTGACAGCAATATTATAAGAGATGACACCAGAAACATGCGAACAGTACAAACGCAATTAAAATACATGAGTTAATTATCCAGGATTAGAGTTCAGGAAAACACATAATATTTAGCTGACTTGCAATCAACTGCATTACAGAGGTAGGATTCGGAGCATCAACTTCGGATATAATCAGTGTAATGTTTAGAATGATAGGGTTCACTAACCTAAAATACTTACTCGCCATCATTTTAAAAATAAGTTCCTGAGCTACTAAAACATATAAATTTTTCATAGCCTACCATAACGCTACTTGTGTGAAACATTTGATGAAAATCACTGGATTGTTCTCCGAGAAATGGCATGAAAACCAATTTTTCTCAAATGGGGCTATCATGCAAAATTGCTTAAAAAGAGGCTCTGTACAAGATATTTGTAATAGAAAATGTCGGTATAAAAAGTCTAATTAAAATTATTTAATTTTAAAATAGATATACGAAACATTAAAAAATATTTATGTGGCCCCCAGTTTTAAAATCATAGCTTGACAACATTTAAATCATGTAACTTTACATGGCCTTCTGTAGGTGTGCAAAATTTTGTGGAAATTAGTCGAGTTATTCCGCAAATATGACAAAATGTTCAGTTTACTCACCTGACACTACTTAGCAAAAAATCAGGCAAAGGAGGATCTCTTATGCATATAGGTTGATTGATCTTCTAGATATGCCATAAAACCTCAATTGATCATGTGACGATATTCATATATGGATGGCAAATGTTTATATATTAGCACATTCGATTATTGTGATAGAATATAAAATTTTATTTAAATATGTTTCATAGTTTCTTATATATAGCACACTAAGCTAAAATGTTTGTATATGCGCCATTCAGAAAATAAGATACATATTACTTCAAATGTATAAATTAATATAGCCTACCACAGTACAACTTATCGCCAAGTTTGAAAGAAATAGGTCGGTAGTTTACCGACATACGGCATAAAAACTATATCATTTCATGTGCGGCTGTCTTACGAAATGGCGTGCAAAATTGGTTTTGTGGCCTATTTGATGCTTGTAATAGATACTATCATATTACTAAATTTGGTTGAGATTGGTCAAAAAATAAACCTAAAATATATGGCTATCCTTTTGAAAATTAGTGTCTAATAAAATATAATCACTTATTTACCTGGCCTATCCTAGTATTTATTACATGCCAAATTTGGCAAAAATTGGTTGAGTAGTTTTTGAGATATAATGTGAAAGTATTATTTTTACATGCGGCGCTATGTTTCAAAATGGCAGAAAAAATAGTTGTTGTTCAGCTTATATAATACTTACAATAAATACCGTCAACGTACAAAATTTGGTTTAAATTGGCCAAATGGTAAGGTACTTATACCAAAACTACCTTAAGTATTCTATGGCCACTATATTGAAAATAAGTGGCCAATTAAGTTTATTTTCTTATATTTGCTTTACCTATTATAGTATTACTTGCATGCCCAATTTGAAGAAAATTTATTGAGTAGTTTTCGAGAAATAACATAATGGCTTTAGTTTTCCATGTGGTGTTATATTCCAAAACTGCTGACAAAAGTGGTTGTTGTTTGGCATATATAATGCTTGTAAAAGGTACTGTCAGAGTGAAAAATTTAGTTGAAATTAGTCAAATTGTATGGCAGTAATACCAAATATACCTAAAATATTAAGTATTGTCACCATTTTTAAAACAAGTATCAAATTACTTGCATTTACCTGGCCAATCGTTGTATTGCTTAGGTGTCAAATTTGGCGAAAATAGGTTAAGTAGTTTTCGAGATATAACGACAAGCTTTCTTTTTCATGTGACGCTATTTTCCAAAATAACGGACCTATAGCAATATTCACCTCCAGTTTTAATGCTCACAAATTGCGCTGTAAGTTTACAACATTTGGTTAAAATAGGTTGAATAGTTTCCGAGATATAACATTACGCCATAAATATTTTAATAGCTCTCATTTTAAAAGTACGTGCCCGGCGCGGTATAAAACAACAAAAGTCAAGTGTCGTTACTCAGTACGATATGTGTACCTAGTTTGTGAAATTCAGTTCATGCGTTCAAAAATTGAAAGGTGAGACACACATGCACAGCCACACACACACCTACACACACATACACAGTCACACTCATACAGGAAAGTGATCTCATAAAGCCTTTCCTTTCATTGAAAAGTAGACTAAAAACCGGGAACTCACAAATGCAGTGAAAACGTCAAAACTATTATGCACGACAGAAAATATTATTTTAAACTTCTTGTGCACAAAATAAATTTTAGTTTGATAATTTACTAAGTGGTTCATTTACAAATGTGTCAAAACAACGAAGTTTGATTACATAAACCATGCAGGTAGCTAAAACTTCCTCGTTTGACGCCTACTTTCTGAAGGAGAGAAGAGCTTATGAAAACATTTACCTGTCTGTGTTTTTGTGAGTGAATGTGTGTGTGTGAGTGTGTCCCCTTTAAATTTTTGAACGCGTGGACCGAATTTAACCAAACTTGGTGCATGCATAGAACTTAGTGAGGACACCTGACATTTAGAGTTTTCGACCACTTCAGACACTTTCTTTCAAAATGGCGGTCATTTAAATATTTAGGGTGACAGGTCATATATCGGTAACCATTCAACTGATTCAAACCAAATTTTGCATGCTGGCAGAGCATCGTGTAATTATTAAATTTTGAGGTGGACGTTCTTTTTAGTCCACCAATTTAGTAAAATAGCGCCAAAAGGAATAAATGAAATTTCTTCTTTATATCTCTAAAACCATTTAACCAATGCTCACCCAATTTGACAGGTCAGTAATACTATGATAGCCCAAGTAAAAGTAAGTGATTCACCTTGATGAGACACCTTCCAAATTGCGGCCATACAGAATTTCCTGTTTTTTTTCTCTTATGACATTCAAACAATTTCGACAAAATTTTGTATATTGAGAGTACCTCTTAGAAGCATCATATATACCAACACATAACCACTTTTGTCGGCAATTTTGGAAGATAGCAGCATAGGAAGAAATAAAGTTGTGATATTTCCATTAAACATTTACCGATTCCTACCAAAATTTTCAAAAAAGTAGTACTGATGCAGATTATGTTAAGTAATATGTTGTAAGCATGCCAGACCCTTATTTATAAAATGGCTGCAATATAGACATTTTAGAAAATAATGCTAAATCGTCGAAATAATGTAATCTACACGGAGCACATTTTCTCCGTTATTTTGTAAGATAGCACCATAGGAATAAATAAAGTTTTTATGTCATCTCGGGAAACAATTGACCAGTTCTTATCAAATTTAGCAAACAAGTAGTAATGCGGTAAATGATGTAAAATTGATTATTTTAATTAGGTCTGACTCTTTCGAAATGGCGGAAATTTAGTTATTTTAGTTTTAAATCCTATATCATGTAAAACATGCAATAATTTCCAATTTATTATTATATGCTGGCAATAGATATTACAACATCCAAAATGTTTCTACACCAAGAATATTTGGTGCGACATTTCGTAAGATAGCAATCATGCGAATAAATAAAGGTTTTTATGTTATATCTCAGGATACAGTTGATCGATTACTATCAAACTTGGCAGACAACTTGTACAGAGGCAGATTGTGTTAGTTGTTATGTTTTAAGCCTATCATACACTTAGTTTCAAAATGGCAGGCATGTAGACATTTTTAGCATCGAATGCTATATCGTCGAAACCATGTAAACAATTCCAACTTAACTTTGTATGCTGGCACCAGGTGTTAAAACTATCAACTCTATTGACATGGAGCATAATTTTTCCTCAATTTTGTAAGATAGTGGAACATAAATAAATAATATTTTTATCTCATACCTCGGTAAACAATAGACCCATTACCAACAAATTAGGCAAATAAACAGAACTGCAGCGTGTGGTGAAAACTGGAATGTTTTAAATAGGACAGGCACGTATTTTCGAAGTGGTGGCTATATAAGTATTTTAGCTCAGCATATTTCTTCAACAAAACAAATTCGAACTTAAGTTTGTATGCTGGCAGTGCCGTGACTTAGTTCGCTTTCAGTCGAACCCGTTAAATACGTCGTATATATTGTAAAATTAAGTAAATTAAATATGATAAATTAAAATTCTAATTAAAATGAGGTGTCTGGTCGTAAAACATGGTAACTAACATTTATCGGTCAAAAGAGTTTTTAATTGAAGTCGATTCCTTACAGCTGTATCACTCATGAAAATAGGGGATTTATGCATACAATTAACTTATATTATTTTCTTGTTCTTATTGCTACACATATTGTCATGCAAGAGTTAATGTAATATATTCTCCCACATCTCACTTATATGATTTCAACTGCCTATGTAAATTTTATTTATTTTAATTAATTTTATTTTTCTTAACACGTAAGATTTTTAAAACTTAGATGTATGGTGGCAATAATAATTATGTGTAATTTTGATAGGCTAGATCATTTTTCATTGTGTATTCTTTGGTTTTCCTTCATTTAGGTCGTTAGAAGTGGTTCATGTGGGTGGTTTGAATAGTTTTGATCCCCATTGGCCAGCAGGTTTAAATCCTGATTGTTGATTAGCTGGCGCTATAGGCCCCATTAAGCTAGCGTCAGCCTGCAGAGACTAACGCCCTCTTCTCTAGCAGCCTCCAACGACGTCAGACGTAGGGCAGGACCTCCCGTCTCAAGTGGACGGAGAGGTAGGACTTTAAATAAGTTTTAGGGCGAGTAGACGTGTCCCTGAACCAAATTTTAAGTAAATTTGTAACTAGCAATAGAGCTCGTGTCAATGGTAGCCCATTCGCGAGGTCAAGTGGCCAGGAGCTATGTAGTTTAAACACGCCGTCTACGTACGTGTAGAGCGGAGCTCCACGTATCTCCACCTTAACCCTGCTACGCCAAATCCTGCAAGAGAATCCTACCTTCAATCCGCTTGGTGGTTAAAATATAAGTCCTACCAAAAGCTCTGACATTTTCATCTGGACCTAATTTTATTTACAGTTTGATTCAGCTCGATGTCCGTTAGCATCAGTACACATGCGACGCCATCTTGACTTTTATAAATACGTAAATTTCCAGCACACATACGCCCGCTGCAAAACCTGTCATAAGAGTAGTTCCTACCAGCTAGACTATTTAGTGAGAACACAATTTGTTTTAACGTAATATTTACTACACAGAACAGTTTAATTAATTTGAGTTTGAAACCAGTATATTCAGACTTTGGCAAGCTATGTCACGTAACCGTAAAAGGGTTCAAGTACGCTAGGCATTACCACTTTTATGGTTGTTAGGATAGTGTGTTGTCTTTATAGTTTTTCTCAAATTTTCATCAGGGTTTTTAATTATTTCTGATCTAAACAATTACAATACAAAAGGAAATGAAAAGTAAAATTTGTCATTTTCTCTACTGTGGTGTCAAGTTAACCTATTTCTTACCCCGGATCTTACATGAGTTTACTAGAGTTTTCAATTGTCTGGCTTATATTGATGTACGTACATAAATGATGTATGTGCCAAATGCTAATTTATAGAGGGTGATAATGGTAATAAATTTGTTCCCCTACCGGCCCAGGACTGCACCGGGCAATTATACAGAGGCAGCCTAGGTAAGATCACATCCTTTCCCACTGATTTATTGCAAGCCAGCTGTGCAGTCTGGCCACTCAAGTGCTATATGTGTTGTCCTATTGTTGAGTATGGAAATTCTACTCCATACACAGCACATATCTATTTTAATATAATATGATTATATCTCATATTGGCTATCGCAACGGGGAGGCCTTGTGTGTGTTCTTCACAGCTCCCTACACACTATATTACATATTTATATGAAATATAAGCTATATTTCATATTGGCGCCAATAACATGGTGGCCGGGTATTACTGGAAGGAAAGTGTGGATCTAGTAAATGAGTAGGCGAAAAAGAACACAGTACGACCTACGTATACTTACACACATAAACTACAGAACTTTGCAGTATACTATTGAAATGGTGAAAACAGTAGAGGTTAGACAGGAAATGTGACTGACCAGCCAGGTTGATAACTCTGCATCTGCGTCAGACACTACAGTAAACACGGAACCGCAAACGCCTGCTGGGGCAGCGGCGTGTGTTGCATGTCATACGGACACCACACAACAGTTTGCTATGTTAATGTAAATAATTCAGGCGCAGGCTACACAAATGCAAAATGTGCAAACGCAGTTGCAAGAACAAAGTGTGCAAATCCAAATGCAATTGCAGGAGCAAAGTGTGCAAATGCTAACGAAATTGCAGGAGGTGAAATGCAACGTGCAATCACAGTTTCAGGAAAATAGCGCACAAATGCAAACACAGTTGCAGGGCGTACGGAATAAGCTGGAGAGCAGTGCGCAGGCACAAACCACACAGCTGCAATCGCAGCTACAAACCCACAGCGATCTAGTACAGCGACAAGTAGCTGAATTAAAGGAGGAAATAAACGCTAACCTGTGTCAGGTTACTGCGGATTTGGGTACAATCCGTCAGGATGTAGCAGAGGCCAGGGAGGAGTTAGAATTAGTGAAGGCTAACTGCACTGCGCAGGCCTGCGAAGTAGAACGCCGCCTGAATGAAATTGAACTACGGCCAGTTCCTCCATCTGATCACACAGTAATAGAAGAAGCTGTAACTAGCAAATTTGAATCAGTTAACAGCTATGTAGAAATCCGCTTAGCTCAAGTAGAGGGGGCGGGGCATTCGAGCACAGATTTTCCAGAGTGGAGGACAAGGTAGATCAATTGACACAAGTAATTGCAGGCGTACAAAACTTGCAACAATTTGCCAACGAAATCTCGAGGGATGAAATTCAGCTACGGAATTTCAGCGCCACACAACCGGAAGTAGCTAATCCAATGCCCAGTACACCTGCCGCTGCAACTACTTCAAATGCTCAGGCGCTGGTAACACCGCTCTCAACATGATTACATCATCCTTCCAAGTTGTGGGCAGACCAACTGCCAAAGTTTGAGGGATGCCTAGGAGAAAACCCTATAAATTTTCTCATTAAGTTCGAATAGTACGCTGTATTATTTGGCCTGACAGACAGCGATATGTTGCGCTGCCTTAATTTAGCCCTCACCTCAACAGCATATTACTGGTGGGAGGTGGCACGCAACAGTATTACCAATTTTTCAGAATTCGAAACAAAATTTGTGGAACATTTCTGGAGCACAAAAGTTCAGGGGAACTTAAGGGCAAAACTGCACACGGGAAATATTTTTACCTGGAAAGGGCAGAAACCTAGAAACCCAACTATCTGATCTGTATGAAATATCCAGGCAGCTAACCCCTCCCCTGAGCTATGAAGAATTCATTGCAATGGTTTTAAACCAATTGCCGTAATCTTACCAGGCGCATTGGACTGAACGTACAGGTAATGATTTAGTGGCTTTCCGAGAAGGTTTATTGGCCTTCGACCAAATAGACCGTTTGTAATGAAAACACAGCTGCCTTTATCAAGGCCACCCGCAATTACAGTTCAGGGGTAATGGACATGGTCAGCATTCGAGGGTGAAGTCTTATCAAGTAGACTATTATTATCCCTATCATATACACCAGTATTCCAGTCAAAGGAATGGGAAACATGCATTCGGGGGATAGAAGTATTATTCCGGGCGAAATGCAAGGTGGAATAGGCGCTATCGAGACCGCCAGGAAAGCAACAATAATTCAGAGGTGGAAAGGCAACGATAGGAAATTATCACAGAGTTGCCTGGGGCATCCGAACCACTGCAATCGGCGAGAGGTCGCCAAACACAGCCACGTGATACTGCCAAACCCACAGAAGCAGGTACTTCCCAGCAATGTAGACAAGGAAGCACGACGCACAGGAGAGATGTAAACACACTACAGTTGGAGTATTCGCCACCTAACACACAAGCGGTGTTCAATTCAACGAAAGCAGGCTATAGGGAGCAGCCAAGATTAGGCTATTTTTATAATCAGAGGCCACTCGACCCGTGCGTACCAGTATTTACGCCCAATCAACCGCCTCACGGCTGGCAACCGCCTAGCGCAGCTGGTCAGGACTCAACTAATTACCATACGTTAAACTAAGCAGGGCCAGGGAAGAACCCCGATCGCTGGCTCGAGTTGTTAGCAACCCTACCAAGGGGTCAGACTGTGTGATTACCATCCCAATTGAAATGAATACCGAGCATATTAAATATACAAATGTGCTAGTAATCACGGTCGTTTTTGGTGAAACAGATAGTGAATTTATTTTGCACGACCAAGCCGATGATACTTCTTATATTCAAGAGATTTTATGCCCTGAATTACGATTGGTCGTTTGTGGAATATTAGTACCTTGTTTGCTCGACAGTGGTGCGGAGGTTTCATGTGTTTCAGAAGCAATTTTAGCCACAGGCTTCAAGTTACCAATTGTCCGGTACCAAGGCTACGTATTATTGGAGCGACGGCGAAATCAAGTTCAATAGAAAGTAAACAGGTGTTGTTGACTATAGAGGGATTAGGCAACACTAAAGAGATTTTCGCATTAGTGATAAAATACTTAACTAAAAAAATTATTCTCGGAATAGAATTCTTAATCCGCCACAAAATTTGTTTAGATTTTGGGGGCTGGATGGTACGAACCGCCGTTAAGGATTCAAGCAATGTAACCACACCAGATTGCTGGACGTGGTCGGACGAAGTAGTACGCCAACTACAACTTGAAAAATGTCCGATAGATAAGTCCGTAACAACGAATACATTCGCTACGCTGGAAGAAATTTTTTAGGCACTGGAAGAAGTAACAGCTGTTAGCTATAAACAGAAGTGCGTACTAGAGCAGCTATTGTTTCCGCACCAGCAAGTTTTTTTCGGAAAAGCCAGGCCGCAACAAGTTGTTTAAAGTTAAAATAAAAGTAGAGACAAGAAGTATGTTTCATTACAAGAGCTACCCGATACCTGCAAAATATATGCAAGAAGCAGAGGCCTACCAAAATAATATGTTATTCTGGGAAATTGTCCAGAGCTCATCAAGTCTGTTCTGTAACCCAATGGTTTGCGTCAATAAGAAAGACGGCTCAGTCAGGTTATGTTTGGACGCACGCAAGCTGAATAGCATAACAATAAAGTCGCGTGAAAGTCCTAGGCCTACCGAGGAGTTATTACGTTTGTACAGTGGCGTAAAATACCTGAATACAATAGATTTCACACACAGCTACTGGCAGGTATCTCTTACGGAGGAATCCCAGCAATATATCCCCATTTTTGTTCCGTAATCAACTGTTCTGTTAGAGTCCTGCCTTTTGGGTAATGTAATGCAGTCGCCCAATTCAATCGCTGTATGAACATTACAATAGGTGAAGAGTGTGTGCAGTTCGCGCAATGCTACATAGACGACATACTTATTGCAAGTAGCACATAGAGCATTTAAATTTGGTCCTTTACAAGTTAGCAGAGGCAGGAATAACGGTCAAGATTAAGCAGACGTTTTTCTGTACGGAAGAAGTACCATTCCTGGGACATATCCTTACGCCGGAGAAATAAGAACTACTCCGGATAAGCTGGCTGCAATTACAAATTTTCCCGCACCCAGAAACGTTAAGCAGCTCAGAACCTTTCTTGGTGTCGTGGGATTTTATCGAAATTATTCCGACAAGATAGAGGAAGTGTGCAAAACTTTGTTCAAACTTTTACGTAAAGATATAGTGTGGACCCGGATAGAAGATCAGCAGAAGGCGCTTGAGGCTGTAAAAACGCTATTTCTGTCAGATCATGTGATAAATCATCCTGCCCAGAACACCACTTTTAACCTCTACACGACGCCTCTAGTTACGCCCTTGGCGCATAACTGGCACAGCTGAGTGAGGATAGAACAGAGAAAACTGTAGCAATGGCCAGCAGGACATTAAACAAGGCCGAAAAGAATTATACCGTAACGGAAAAAGAGATGCTGATTGTTGTGTGGGCACTACAGCAATTTGAGAATTTATTGCTTGGGGAAAGATTAGTGTTGAAAACGGACCACCAAGCGCTACTCAGCTTTAGAACTGGCAAAATATTTAGTAGCAGGCTGAACGGATGGTCATTGTCAATCCAGGAATTCGACCATGGATTTCAGCATATTAAGGGCTCAGATAACGTAATAGCAGATTATCTCAGCTGCATCCCCGACGAGTAAACAGAATGTAAAAACAAACGGCCAAATGAATTTTCCGTAGCTCCGGCCGGGAGGCAACTGGAATCGTCAGCTGTTGTGAAAAGAATTTTTGCAAATATTTTTGAGGAGCAGAGAAACGATAAATTTTGCAGTACAGTGATAGGGAAATTACAGATAATCTCTGCAGGCAGAGCGCACCGAGTACACACCCGCTACATAATTCGTTTTATTGTAATGCAGCTTTTACAGTACAGCTTACGGAAGAAAGAATTTGAGGAGGAATGGAAGCTGGTCGTTCCTACAAGTCTACAGTCAAGATTGATTATCGACACCCACGAACTAATTGGTCACGTCGGAATTAGCAAAATATATGAGGCCCTTAGAAAGCAATCTTTCTGGAAGAAAATGTTGAAATTCGTAACCTCTAACGTAAGAACGTGTGAACTTTGTCAGAAATGTAAACACCCGCAGCAAACTTTAATGGGAGAAATACAGCCAATTTTGCCCAACAATCCTGTGGATTTAGTTTCTGTGGATCTGTACGGTCCGCCCCCCCCCCCCCCCACGTTCCAAAGCCGGCGTACTTTACATATTTGTTATGATGGACGTAATCTCAAAGTTCACAAAACTTTATGCCATAATACAAGCAAATGCAAGGACTGTCTTAAGCAAACTGGATTTATTTGTAAAGGAAGTGGGTGAGCCGAGATGTGTGTTATCGGATAGAGACTCGCAATTCACGGGACGTATTTGGCAAGAAGGATTAAGAGCCTGTGCAATTATACCCACTACAACTACACCGGGACACCCACAATCGAGCCCCGTCGAGAGAATTATGCACAGCCTAGGTAATATACTGCGTATATATTGCCACACCGCACAACAGGGATGGCGAGACAAAGTGCCGCTTATTGAGTATATTTTAAATCACACAGTACACGAGACCACGAGTCTGACTCATTGGGAGGTTATTACTGGAAAACGATCAGCGATTTATGACCCGGAATAATTACCAGATATTCCGAGGATTTTAGCTGAAACACCTCTAAACGCACAAGAGATACGCGGGGCATTGACAACAATTGTACGCTGGAGATTGCATATCGCAGCTGATATAATAGTGAGAAGCGCTAAGAAATCTAAAACTAGTAAGTTTGAACCCGGTCAACTAGTATTGGTCGGAACTAATCCTTTAAGTAAACACTGGGATTTTGTCGCCGCCAAGTTTTTTCCTTTATTTTCAGGACAATTCGAGGAAAAGCTACAAGTTTACGCAAATTGTTATGAGCTGGTTATGCCAGGCACTGATAGTATTGTAGGAAGATATAACCTAACATCGCTACGTGTTTACCATCCTAGCGAAACTATAAAACACACGAGAGCACAGAACAGCAACATCTAGTAAGACAGATAGAATAGCACCTGTATGGCGGTGATTTTTAAGGCGTTTACCTTCGTGAAGCAAGGTAGAGGATGTTTTGTTTACTACGTGAAGAGGCCAGGATGTGCGGTGTTGACGCCCCCGGACATGCCACGTTCATTATGTTGAAGAGCCTCCCTAAATTAATTTAATTAAATTATTTTACGCCATATGTCGAGTACTGGGAAAGAATGATACACCTACGGATTGATACTGTCGGAGGGTGCATAAGTTATCAAGCATAACCAGGAAGTGGTTAAATTAATTACACGTCAAAAGCGCTGAGGAAAGTCGCCTACTGCCCTGCATTGCCTGCCAGGGGTACGTAGCCCACAGTAAATTCACCTCGATCCAGGCATCAGCCATATCTGAGGATCTGAAACAAGAGCAGATGGGGACCCGGGATTTAACCACAAAGAAAAAGTCATTTTAATAACACACCTAAACACCGTGATGGAAGTTTAACGTACCGTAATTCCAGGTATTCCTGTGTGTATCCTGTTGTGGGCTACTGTCTACTCTGAAATAATTCATTAGGGCGGCGTTGTCAATTCCATGGTTGTTTACACAACGAATGGTTGTCGTTGATGCCAGTCTCCTCGGAAGTCTGCTTTGATGTACATAGTTAGTGATAAGTTTTGCTCTCAGAAAAGGTTATGTAATGTTGTAATTGTTGATTGTTGTTTCTCGTTGTACTAATGAGAAATTTTGTTATTGATTATCTGAGACGCCTAAGTTTCAGGCGTAGAGTTCTCAATGTTATTGAGTGCGCAACATGTAAACGATAATATTGTTTGCTGGTCTAGCCCTAGCATTATCCTTCAGTCAATGCTATATTATATTAAAGTGGTCACATCATATACCTAGCTAACCCTAGCGTAAAAGTGATTGTGTTAACTTAAGCGTGCAGAAGAAAGTGTACCTATTGTTGACTCCATTCTTCGTTTGATGTGAACTCGCTTGTTTTGGGCAAAAAAGACGACGGCGAGAGCGCACTTCACTGACACATGGACGGAATAAACGCACACGTAAGGCTGAAAGGGAGACGCACCTCAATATCATAAGACGATCGAGGTAAATGTTTTAGTGTATTGACTGTTCATCCAGGTAACTTCGTGCAGAAGAACGTGCGGTAGTGTGAAGCCTCCGCACTGTTGCACATACGCCGCGTTCTTAAGGTGCAGAAGAATCCGAGACACATGATGTGCGTCAACCGCTCGCTCTTGTCTTACTTCTTTGGACACGAAGATAGCCGAGCCAGGGGCAGCTGGCCTGTTATCCGCTGTAATATTGCACCGTCACGGCCCGCCTGATGGTGTCACGTGACAGTCGGCCGTCGCAGACATAAAAAAAAAAAAAAGGAGTTTGTAGCCTAGCATTTGAAAAAAAAAAAGACAGGCATTTCTTAGCGCAACCCGCGCGAAATGATTGTCACTAGAGACATTTTTTAAAAAATATTCCTATATGATTGATCTAAATCAGTTTTCTTTTTGTTCCCTAATAAGAATGATTAATACATTTTTAATGAGAGTACAATAAGAGTAACAACATGCTGAGTAAGGACAGATAATAATTTGAATTGTGTAGACAGACATTTCATTGTTGCCAGATACTTGGTTTTTTTTTTGACAATGCCTATTTCCACTTGTATTACTTGTTAAGAATTTATATTCCCTTGTATCTGTTACAATATGACTTCGAAACTCAGGGCGCATCTGTAACACCCATGAAAATAGGGTTTTTATGCATACAATTTGTTATATTATTTTTCCTGTTCTTATTGATACACATATTGTCATGCAAGAGTTAATGTACTATGTTTTCACACATGTCACTTATATGTTTTCAACTGCATATGTAAATTCTATTTATTTCTTTAATTTTATTTTTCTTAACACGTAAGATTTTTCAAACTTAGATGTATGGTGGCAATAATAATTATGTGTAATTTTGATAGGCTAGTTCATTTTTTATTGTGTGTTTATTTTTATAAAATTAATATTTATTTCTTGCGTGATCTTGATTTTGTAAGTCTTTCTACTTTTTATTGTATTATATCTCAGTTCCGAAGATCACGTATTCTTTGGTTTTCCTTCATTTAGGTCGTTAGAAGTGGTTCACGTGGGTGGTTTGAATAGTTTTGATCCTCATTGGCCTACAGGTTTAAATCCTGATCGTTGATTGGCTGGCGCTATAGGCCCCCTTAAGCTAGCGTCAGAATGCAGAGACTAACGCTCTCTTCGCTAGCAGCCTCCAACGACGTCAGACGTATGGAAGGATCTCCGTCTGAAGCGGACGGAGAGGTAGGATTTTAAATAAGTTTTAGGGTGTGTAGACGTGTCCCTGAACCAAATTTTATGTAAATTTGTAACCAGTAAATGGAGCTTGTGTCAATGCTCGCCCATTCGCGAGATTAAATGGTCAGGAGATAGATAGTTTAAACACTCTGTCTACGTACGTGAAGAGTGGAGTTCCACGTATCTCCATTTTAATCCTGCTACGCCAAATCTTGCAAGAGAATCCTACCTTCAATCCTCTTGGTGATTAAAATATGTTCTACCAAAAGATCTAACATTTTCATCTGGACCTAATTTTATTTACAGTTTGATTCAGCTCGATGTACGTTAGCATAGGTACACAAGCGACACCATCTTGACTTTTATAAGTACGTAAATTTCCAGCACACATACGCCCGCTGCAAAACCTGTGATAAGAGTAGTTTCTACCAGAGCTAGACTGTTTAGTGAGAGCACAATTTGTTTTAACGTAATATTTACTACAGAGAACAGTTTAATTAATTTGATTTTGAAACCAGTATATCCAGACTCTGGCAAACTATGTCACGTAACCGTAAAAAGAGTTCAAGTAGGCTAGACATGACCACTTTTAGCGTTGTTAGGATACTGTGTTGTCTTTATAGCTTTTCTCATATTGCCAGCAGGGTTTTTAATTATTTCTGATTTAAAAAATTACAATACAAAAGGAAATGAAAAGTAAAATAAATGACATTTATTCAAAGGGCCTGTCTGTTTTGTAGTTTTCTATACTGTAGTGTCAAGTTAACCTATTTCTTACCCATGGTCTTACATATGTGTTTACTAGAGTTTTCAGATGTCTGGCTTATTTTGACGTGCGTACATAAATGGTGTACGTGCCAAATGCTAGTTTCTAGGGTGTGCTAATGGTAACAAAGTTGGTCCCTTACCGGCCCAGGACTGCACCAGGCAATTATACAGAGGCAGCCTAGGTAAGATCACATCCCTTCCTACTGGTTTATTGCAGGTCAGCTGTGCAGCCTGGTCACTCAAGTGTTATATGTGTTGTCCCATTGTTGCGTATACTAATTCTAGGCCATACATAGCACATATCTATTTGAATATAATATGATTATATCTCATATTGGTATGTAGCTTGTAGTAAGAAGTGAAGTATGAAAGATGGCATCTCGAAGACAACTATTGTTGGATGATCGTTGTATACAAGGACGTTTATTAGCGTTGAGGAATGACAGTGATGAAAGTTCTTTATGCGATGACATAGATAAAGATCCAAATTTCAATCCTTAGTATGAGTAAAACCGATCAGTGATGAAAGTGGTTTAAAAAATTGTGAAAAAATGATGACTTACTTATATAACCTCTTTGGATATAAAACATGGCATGTGTTGAACATAAGATGTTCTTCACCCTGCCTCTTCTATATACCATGTTTTACATCCAAGTAGCTAGATACTTCACAATGCCATTGTGGATTAACTGGCAAGTTTTGCTTTTGTGCAGATAATTATTTTTCCCAAACTTCGAAAACGCATGATCGTTTTTAAAATTGTATATGGTAATACTGAGTACTAAAATTGAGTAGGCCCCTTTGTATATCCCAACAAAACAAAAATTATTTAACAATCAGCACTATTGCTGAGTACCAAATTTCTGATAGTTTCAGAAATCAAATCGATGTTGAATAGGTGAAGGATGTCTCCCTGGTCCGTCTACTAGTACAACAGTTGGAGAAGACGGGTTCCCGGAAATAGTATCTTCTGTTATGCAGCCAGCCTGCGTCAGTGCTCCCACTGTAACCGCTGTGGCTTCAAGAGATAATCCAGTTAAAGAGAAGATGCCAAATAACGTCGGGAGAAAAAGAAAGAGAGGAGTCAACAAACAAGTCGAAATTAAATTGCCAGAAATCAGGGTAAGAATTACTTAGCATATCACCGTAAAAGAAAAACAAAATCTCCGCGAAAAATGGGACCTCACTGTAATTGTAAGGAAAACTGTTTCGTCAAGTTGATGATAAAACTCCTAGTTCCATATTTTAAGAGTTTAATGCCATCGGTAATTATAACACACAGAGTGTTTACAACAAACAAAAAAATGCGGATGTCCTTTCCGTAGAAGCTATACTGTAATTTCCCATATTCTAGTAAATGGAGAGAAAGTAGAGTTTGTAAATATGCTCGCTTAAGTATCGATGGATTGCTAAAAAACAGAGGAAGAGTTGAAATTTTAATTTACAAAAAAGCAAGGGATCCTGTACTCCTCCTTGGAATGAAATAAATATACATGGTCACCACAGGAAAAAAAAATTCTGAAATTGATGTAAATAATAATCGTACCTCCATAGATAGGCTCCCTAAATACGAGAGTCATTATACACGTAACAAGAACCCTTACAAAATGTGTGCGTCCATGGAAATGCACTGTTGAACGATGTTTAACAGAATACATCACACTCTGTTCTCAAGCTGGTTTCATTTCTGTAGGTTCTGATAAATTTAGCAGAATGTTAATAAAAAATTTAATATCGGATTAAAGGAACCAAGAGCAGATATGTGTAAGGATTGCGACTCTTTGCATATCGATGTTAAACAAGCGGAAAAGGACGGAGATGAGGCGGAAATACGATAAATCAGTATAAACATACAGAAAAACCACTTGAGGGCTGCTGTTAGGCTCAAGTTCTTTCAATATGCACCAAACGACGTAGATGCCCTAGTGATTCCGTTTTATTTACAGCCAGCTCTTCCGCTTCCAAAGCTATTCACTGGCCCCGCGTTTTACAAAAGAAAATGTTTTTGCTATAACTTTACCATTCATGACAGTCCATAAAACACAGAATATTTATATTATTGGGATGAAGCTACGGCTAGTAAGGGAAGTACTGGCATTGGCAGCAGAACATACAGTTTGACAAATCAATAGTAATATACGACAACTGTTGCGGCCAAAATCAGAACTGGACTAATGCAGCACTTTGACTGAAATTATTAGCTAGTGGAGGAGCGAAAAGTGTTCAACGTGTCTTTCTCACTGTTGGGCATACTGTCTTGCCATCAGACAAAGACTTCGACAGAGAGGCGTAATATGTAAGAGACCGCAAACAGTTTGTTTACACTCCAGAGGAATGGGAAGAGGTACTGAAGATTGCTCAAAAGTTTTCTCTCTTTCATGTGTATCATATGCAGCAGAAGATGACATTTCGATCAGGACAAAATGTCGTCCTCTTCCCCGCGAAAATTTCCAACAATTTTATAATGAGCTGCTCCCTCTTTACGACAAGCCTCGAAGAGTTAACAAGGAAAAACTTGACGACATTCTCAGCCTGTTGCAGTACATCCCTAATGTCTATCATAGCTACTATAGAAATATACTTTCTGCTCCCAATAATGCAGGCTAGCTACTGCAGAAGTCCACTTCTTGCAGCCATCAATACATGCTCTGGTGCAACAATGCACACAACATTCAAACAGTTATCTTACAATATTGTCCCTTTTGTTTTTGTCACAATTTTTGCTTAATATCG
Organism: Dryococelus australis; assembly: GCA_029891345.1. Lineage (NCBI taxonomy): Eukaryota > Metazoa > Arthropoda > Insecta > Phasmatodea > Phasmatidae > Dryococelus > Dryococelus australis. Next base: position 162,748,169 of record CM056993.1, on the reverse strand, counting down.
TTGTATTTAATAGATGGACTCGTGCAATAATGCCCACATTCCTCAAACTGTTATGACACTGTTCGTATTGTTCTTCTCACAATTTTTTCTTAACATTACTTGTATGTAATACAGTATATAAAAATTGATTTTATTCCAAGTTGTTAGCTTCCATATTCATTTAGTGTGTCAAAGTAAATACTGCGGGTAAATGGTCTAAACCATTTACCTTGCTACCATTCCACTTGAAGTCATGTAAAACATGATATGTGGGACACAAAGAGGTACGTTGTTACCTATGTCTGCAAGTAAAACGTGGTGTCTACTGTAAGCCTCTCATTATTATCGCTTTGGATTCTGGGGGAAAAATATTACACTTATCATTGCATATTAATTCTGCTCTAAAACATACATTGATAATATACTTCAATAAAACACTACCAAATTTATGAAAGTAATACACAAATATTTGTAATAAAATTACACAACGCGTTTCCTGCAATTAAACTTTTTGTTAGTTACCATGTTTTACGACCACACACCTCAAATGTAAAACCTGCAAAGGCATTGTTTAACTCGCAGCAAATATTCATTTAAAGTTTAGTTTGAAATACGTGTATTTACGGTGAAGTAATTCTTTTGCAGAAGTGTTTCGTTAACTTTGAACCTGGTGGAACAATCTACCGACCAGCGAAAGGACATATTCTCCACAAAATATTGTACCGTAAAGTCGCGTCATTCCGCTTCTATGGATACACTCGTTCTGAGGTGAGAACTGTTCCAGGCGGGCGCGGCAGAGAGCTAGGACTCTGGCGCTAGGAGCCAGTGTTATGTGAACGCGCAATGTGACACGATGTAATTACGCCCTCAGCCGAGGTGTGAGGCGGTTGAAGTGGCGCTCGTACCATGAGAGAGTGCGCGCGCTGCTGTCTAGAGCAAACAATGGGCCGTAAGATTACGTGCACAGGGGTGACAAAGCCCTGGCTAGTTCGGCACTTCCAAGAAAGATTCTTGGAAACTAGTTGCCTAGAAAATCTTCTGTAGAATTACAACACATGTACCTGTAAAACCTACAAAACGTTTATTAGTAATATAAAGAGGGGACATAAAATTACATATTGTCGTATAAAATATGTGACGAATAAATAAAAGAGAAATATAAATGTCAAAAAAATTCATGAAAGGAAAAAACCGCTGCACCCCTGTTCGACGCTATGATAGTGGGGCTGACCCATCTCGACACTCCTCTCTCCCCAGGCGGTCTGACCCAGGCTGCCGGCAGCAGGGAAGATGATTGACACCTGACCTGATTGGCGTCACAGTCCCTACTACTCCCCGGAGATGCCGACGACTTGGGAGGACGCGCAAAAAATATTCTGGGATCTAGGACCCTCGGCGCAACGCAACATTTTGAGACATTTCTGGGTGATGGCCAAAAATATAGCAGCGGCCCCAGGGTCGGCAGTCTTTTTGTGGGAGTCAGTTGGCGGAGTGCGGTAATCAAACGACGCGTGGTGCAGCCAGAGACATCGGCGAAGGGGACAGTCGACGACGGGAGATTGCGAGACGACGGCGGACAAGGTGTTTGTGGTGTGAACGGACGAGAGGGCATGAAACCTGACGAGTAAAGGCTACTGTACATGAGGGCACTCGGAGAACTTTAGAACATTGCGGACTGGTGGGACCTGGACTAAACTGAGGTGGGACTGTATGAACATGTGTTACAGATATTCGAACGGTGAAATATGAACATATAATTTATAAAGTAATTCATTTGGTTTTGGTACACTTTATATTGTGTCTAATTTTTGTTATTTATTGCATTATTTTCTTAGACGTACTGATTGAATTTATTAATTATAAATAGCAAGAGGTATTAATTTAATGTGAGCTATTGAGACGAAACTATTTCCTTTGTAGTAATTTTGAATAAATTAGGAAAATTTAATTAGCTCTATTTTAAATTAAGACTTCTTTCTCTTCACAAACCGGGTTTCGCGAACTGACTTTTGAGAAATTATAACAACACATACATTTTGCAGGTAACTATGCTTTACACGAGCCCTAGTTTTTGCACAAACAGCAATATACGGTTTTATGATGTTGAGTGTCAGCCCTTTTATTTCAGTTCGTAGATACGGGTTATTGTAGTACAAATATTTTTTCAGGTAATTTACAAACACTCCTCTTGTAATTTTACGAACGAGCAATATTACAAGATAAATTTTTGTACTGTTACAAGCGTTTGTAAAACTATAAACAATTTCTCAGTACAGATTTGAAAATATTTTTGCAGTGCATTTGTGACCGGCTATTATTACTGTGCATGCGGCGTTTACATATACATATATATATATATATATATATATATATATATATATATATATATATATATATATATATATATATATATATATATATATATATATACACATACACATACATTTAATGTACTATCACAAAATACAAGTGGAACGGCCTCTCATACTACAAACTCCAGCCGTACGCGCCGATCAGCGCTTTGTAATTTACTTGCTGGGCGGCAGCACAGCCAATAGAGTATCTTCCGCAGCCCACAATAACCAATCAGAGAGGTACAAGGCCAGTTCCAGTAACTCGCACAGCCGATCTGCGAATGGGTACACTCGCTAAAAATGTTCTGCCACGCCAACTCACTTCTGCATATTTACCGATTCCATCCATAGACTAAAGATGAGATGAGTTGATATATTTGGGCGGCTCTTAACGTCGATGTCTTGAGCGCCGACGAAGGCGAAATGAGGTGAGAATGGAGCAGCGCCGGAATGCAAGGGGGAGGTGAAAGGGAGATCCCCGAGAAAACCCGCCGACCAGCGGCATCGTCCGGCACGATTCCCACTTCCGAATATCCGGGAGTGGCTCGACCGTTGGAAAAAGGGGGGGGGGGGGGGGTGAGCATTCTAACTGCTCAGCCACCGTGGCACCACTAAAGATGAGGTAGACCGATTATTTGTTTTCTGCGCGTGTACCCAACATTGACATGTCCTAAACCAACACAACTGCCAAAGTCACGCGGTCATTACTGCTGAACATGTTATTTATATCTTAATTTTCAAAAGACAAGAATTTTTATCAAATAAAATACTTTCACCAATTCGAATTTATTTTAATTGCTTCAAGAATTGTCCAGAGTAAGTATAAAAACATCTCTAAGCATTTGTTTACACGAATAGCGTTCGAACCTCAAATCATGTCCGGGTAGTTTATGATCTTCGTTATGGCGGAAAATCAGTTCAACCTTGTGACACGGGGACTGGTAGCCTACTGCGCGGGCCAGCGAGATCCCTCTACTCCATGCTCATCCTACGACCCCATCCTAATGAGTCCACGTGAACAAACCTAGGACAGTAAGTGGATGCGTGTTTATACAGTGATACATAACACCGCTTCAGTGAATGTTTTGTGTATTTTAAAATTAACCTGAGATAATTAGTAAATGAAATGTGTCGTTTTGACAGGCGCGTGCTCAGTAGTCAAGGCGAGGTCTGTACAAAGGCACTCACAGAGCGATACGAACCAAACATCGAATATTGAATTACAGTACGCAGGACGTTATGTACGTACAAGAGGTTAACTTTTACTTCAGCAGTTTACCCTATAGACTGTTCAAGGTAAAGTAAACACTTTTGAAATCAATGTTAAAAAAGAAATATGCTCTCCGTTAACTGTATCATGTGCTACCATACGCACCGGCATGAAGGCGCCAAGTTAATTTGGCAGCGGACTAAGGAAAATAGTTCCTTGTCTTGACTTTATTGCGAGTGAGATGTGTAAATTTGTGGCAAATCACGTTTGTGTCTTTCTGCTTTATTAACATTAGGATACAAAACGACATGTCATTAACGCATTTAGGTTCTCAACAATTTCACGTTTTCACCTGACTGACACAAGAATACAGTCATTAGGCCCAAAGCAACGTAAATTTAATATATGGAGGGATTTATTTTAAGGTAAGTATTTTCTTTCATTGGCCAAACAGGTGATTTATAAGAACTGTAGTTAGAGTGACCTCAGCTCAATTTTTCTATTTTAAATAAGTTATTTTAATCAACTACGGCCCCCTCCCTTACTCTTGTCTAATAAGCATAATCCACTCAATTAATTGCCGATATTTTTATTAGAATTTTACTTGTAATAGGTTTTTTATTTTTTATTTTAGGTATATATTCTCGGCACATAATTTACTGGAGGTTATCACTCTCACAATGTAAACTTTTTTCCGCCAGTTCTTCGTCGTTATCATTTCGTAACATATTTCTACCATCGCGATTTTTATTTGACTTACTTCGGGCTGCATTTCATAGTTTTCTGTACGCTTAAGATAACCATTTCTTTGGGGATTTTTGGTTTACAGTGACACAATGTTGCTTTAATTCAAAGAGAAGTTAACAGAAAAATAGGTTTGCTGTTAATAAATGTTTCATTTAAACATTTTGTTTAAAGGCAATGTAATCCTATTTCTTTAAAGCCAAGAAATAAACATTCATTGAGTTGCTTTTGTTCACAGCAAAGAAAAACTATTTCGTACCAAAGGTAACGGATTAGTGATATTAAATATTTTATGTCGTACATGGCAGTTTTCAGTATGTAACTGTTCTCCCAACGCATATATATATATATATATATATATATATATATATATATATATATATATATATATATATATATATATATATATATATATATATATATATATATATATATATATATATATATATATATATATATATATATATATAAAAATATTCACGATGAAGTGAGCACTATTGAAGACTCTCATTTGTAATAATCCTTACTTACTACTATATAAACGCGAAAGTGTGTTTGTGTGTTTGTTTATTTGTCCTTCCTTCGCGCCACAGATCGACGTAGTTTTTTTGCACAGATATAATTGGAGGGCCGGAGAGTGACATAGGCTACTTTTTATCCCAGGAAAATATCTCAAACGGTTCCGAAAAAATGATGTTCAGGGATGTACCTAGGTATTAGATTAAAATTTATTAGGATTACTGCATAAAAAGCATTGTTAAAAAAAATTCCATCATTTCTGCTTTCTTTTTTGTCTATGGACTGCCTTACATTCTTTCCAATATGCGCAGTAGTTCAGTGGGCAGAGAACCCAATAGTGGGGCCTCAGTAGCTCAGTGGGTAGAGAACCCTATAGTGGCGCCGCAGTAGCTCAGTGGGCAGAGAACCCTATTGTGGAATCGCAGTAGCTCAGTGGGTAGAGAACCCTATAGTGGGGCCACAGTAACCCAGTGGCTAGAGCACCGGTAGATGTATAATGCGGGACCTGGCGCGCCCCAGTTTTTCCGTCAATTTCCGCTGAAAGTACAAGAAAAAGTAATATTAACTATTTCCCGTTATTTTTAACAAAAGTATAAGAAAAAAATTAAAAACCCAAATCTGAAATTCGATGAGAAAATTATCAAAATCAAGCAAATTTAAGTTAAAATCAAGCTAATTTCTCGTTTTCAAGCTACTCTTTCGTGCTTCTAGAAACAACAATTTTCAATTTAAAAAACAAGCAATTTTCATCGAAAATCAAGCCATTTAAGCCCAAAATCAAGCAAATTGTCCAATATTTCATAGAATGACCGTGCAAACTTTTCATACTATAAAAACAAGCAATTTTCATCGAAAATAATAAAATATTTACCCCAAAATGAATCAAATTGACCATTTTCCCAAAATAGGCGTCGGGATTTTTCGTTCTCAAAATCAAGCAAATTTAAGCTAAAAACAAGCAAATTTAAGCAAAAAATCAGATGAAATATTATGTTATTATTATTTACAGTTTATATCCGAAGCTCCACTAATTTTTTTAAAACTTATTCTATTTGCTCTAGATTTTCACCACTTTCTCGAAGTTCATATTTATCACCAATGTCATCTAAAATTGATAATTTCAAGCCATGTAAATTTGAATGCAATTCGAGAACCATATTTTTAAGACCTTCAGATGTATTTACTAATATATAGGACGGTGTTCTTGAACCACTAACATCACCTTATAAAATGCTATCCAAACTGCATGGAAACAAAGGCATCTTAATTTTATTTACAAAGGAAATAAATTTAATAAGAGAAAGAAAAAACACTTTAAGAACTATGAAAATGATTTTTTATTTAATCAAATAGTTCATCTATATTTCTAAAAATTCGTAAAACTTTTAAATGTAACCACTCAATTATAAGTCCAAAATATTATATTAAAATATCGAAACATTTGTTGATTCTTCCATTTACTAATTACAAAATGTATAAATCTTCAGTAATTCTTTCGTTAAAATAATTGTAAGTAAGTTTTCGTTTACTAATTAAAACAACATTGCAAATTGTACCTGGATTTTCAAGAATATTTCCATGTTTTGAAATTTCTACTCTAGAAAACTGAAAAAAAGGAAAAAAAAATTATAACAAACATCAATATTATCTGATTCATCATAATTTGCCTCAGCCCCAACCTATAGGAATATATAATATCTGAATCTATTATTGTAAACATTTAAATTCCCCCTAGTTTGATATTATGATATTCATTTTTCCAGTTCTGTATTTCATTCCAGGTGAACTGAAATAACATTGAACTATTTCTGAACTGTTATTTTTTACTGTGCGATTACACACATTCTGGCATCTTCAGTCTGACGAATAAAGTTATAATTTAAGTCCACGAATTGTCCTGAACTTTAAGAAAATGTGCGATTTCATTTCCAGTTCAATGCAGTGGAAAAATGAAAGAAATGTTTCTCGAACTATATCTCGTACTTCCTTATGTTATTAAAGCCCGCAATTTCCGATTCAAGGTAGACAATTCCAAGACATGTTCACGGCCTACCATGAACTAAAATTATGTTCACAGTTGCATTTCTAGTTCATTGAAACTTAAATATGAATTAACTGTATCTCGAACTATATCTCGTATTTCCTTATGTCGTTCTAGACCGACATTTATAATTCAAAGTGGAAATTTCCTATCTATGTTTACTACCTGCCTTTAAATAACATAATGTTTCCTTTTTCATTTCCAGTTCAGTAAAGAGGAAACGCTAAAGATCTGTACCTCGAACTGTATTTCGTATTTCTTTATTTTGTTCAATTACTACATTTTTAATCTGAGTATCAAAGGCCATCTAATATTCAAGAATTATACAAATATATGATAAGTTCTGGTGCATGATTCAGGAATTTTGATCGTGGAGTTAATTGACCACTGCTCATATTCAATCAATTCCTCTATACAACGGCCGTGGGGGCTAAGCGGTTAGAATTCTCGCCTCCCACCTAGGCGAACCAGATTCAATCCCGGCTGTGTAACTTGATTTTCTCTTGTGGGCATTGTGCCGGTTGGTTTTCTCGGGGATCTCCCGTGTCCCTAGCCCTTGCGTGCCAACGCTACTCAATTCTCACCTCATTTCGCCCTCATCTTTTCTCAAGAACTCGATGTTAAGAGCCACCCAGATCTCTCAACTCAACTACAACGGCCATTTTTAATATTCTTAACCTTGAAAGGTAACCACGATTATTTCCGCAAGACGGCAACCATATGTGTTTTATAGGCACAGGGTTTACGAGCCAATTAAAATGTTCTTATTTATTCGACAACGTACTTATATGTATAACATATATGATGCAGACGTGCTTTATATGTTTATGGTTTTTGTGTAAAAGATTTATCATTGCAAGTATTTAGTATCGATGGAATTAATTTGTTTTCATTTAGAAGTGTGCTAACGTGTGAAACAAATGCGATGAGAACATTATGCTAACAATGCCTATTGAATTATAATTCAAATTAATTTGGTTTTGTTTTGAATAGAGAAACAATGGGCAGACTAACTCACTGACATATTCTGAAGCATTCATTCCGCGAATATGGAAGAACAGTTTGGAAAACAATTAACACCAAGGACAATAAAACTCTTAAGGAATATCACTGAGAAACTAGGTTTAGGAACCTAGCAGTATAGGCGAATATCGAACGTTTTACTTATGACGGTAATTTATATACATTTTTGAATGATATACTACATTTATATCTGTGAAGTGCTATTATAATTGTTTGTTCGCAGAGTATATAAAATATTCCCCCACACAAAATTTGCCTCGCAGTTGCATAAAACTGAAACTGAAATTGAACAGGAAGATGTCGTCTTAATTATACCTTTTTGTCGAGCCTTCACTTTGACCCCAGTGCTACACTCTAAATTCGGATCAGTGGTAAATAATTGATTCGCAGTGAAATTCAACCACTCGAATCAGTGCGAAAGGGTTCACTTAATATCAGTGGAAAACCACTGATTGTTTCAGTGAAAAACTTTCACTTAATGAAGTAGTGACGTGAAACAATTTCTCTGAGTGAATAGTTGACGACCGAACGCAGTGGCGAATTAAACATTGATTTTACTGAATTTAGCCAAAAAAAAAAAGTAAGTGAAATAAACATGCATACGATAGTTTAGTATTTATATTGCGCTATTTACCGTAATTTAAAGAAGTAGAAACAATATCAGAGGTGGCCGGGATTGAACACATACATCATTTACATTTAGCTTTCACGCCTTTACCTTACCATCTGCGTTACCAGGTTAAGTTAAAAATGAAATCAAAATATATGTCTTATACTTCTTATCGAAATCGTTAATGTCTAAATTGTATGCCCTTACTTTTCGTATGTGGTTTTATTGGTACTGTTAGCATTGTTAAAACGAATAATATGTATGAATGCACTCTCTTCACCACATTATATGCAGTTTAAACCTTCAAACAGATCACTGTGGTGATTACATGAAAACTAAATGAAAGGCTGATTGTCCATATTACCTCGTAAAAAGGTGATTTGAAAGAAGAAACGCTTTTAGACAAAAATTTTGTATTTGGTTTATTAGTTTATTCGTTTTTATTTCACTTGATACACATTGTTAAATGGGCATTTTTAAACGTTGTTTAACAGCCTTTTATACATGCGGTTTAACTGATCTATCAGTCAAAAAACAAACCACTAAAAACAGTGAAAAAGTGACTGATGAATCGGTGGAAAACTTCACTGAATCAATACGTGAGGTAAATGTGGTATGTTTTCACTGAATCCTCAGGTTTTTTTTACTGAAGGACTTTTGAATCAGCCAGGTTCTGCTGACTGGTTGTAACAGTGACATTCTCCCTGATTCAGATTTAGAGCGTATTGCAGCGTTTTGGTGGTATGGGCTATTCACGGTAAAATGAGCACTTCTGAATGCTCTACTTAAAATCTACTTGTATGCATGTTGTGTATTTTTCCGCCTTATGTAATATTAACATTGTCATGGGTTTCGTCACTTTATTCATGTATCGGTAAAGTGAAACACCGAAATTATTAGAAAAGTAAATATTTTACCAATATGCTCATTTTTACACTTCGATGCATACAAAAACAGAAAGCGAAAGAAATAATTTAAATGATCAGAAATGGTTACCTAAAACTTTTTATTCGATGTTAAGATATGGAATTACTTCCCAGCAAGTACGGAAAATACCGGCCAGTATCTGGCAGGTAAAACATAACCGACAAACTCTGGCCAGCCGATACCGGCCCCCTGTCTTATGCCGGAAGCGGCCTGATGGAAATATGGACTGACGGCTAACTGTTGGCCGACAGTGTCGGGTCTGCAAAGGCTGGATGTTGTTACAATGCCGGGCCTGCGACAGCTGGGTGTTGTTACGATGCCGAGCCTGCGATGACTGGATGTTGTTACGATGCCTGGCCTGCAGCGGTATGATGTCCAGAAATAAGCAGTATAACAATGAAAAAACCTTATCCTTCCGAGTAAAAATTTTAGTATTAGCAATCTCTTCTTTACAGTTATTAATTTCATTGACTTGTCACCACATTATATAAAATGAAATTGTTTCACTTGCCGAGCGTGGGACTCGACCATAATACCCTTGAGTTAACAGTCCAGCATGCCAACCTATACACAATGGGGCTAGTTGCTTATATACTCCAGTAATTTAAAATATACCATGACACAAGTTATTATTAAGGAGAACATACATTTAATTACAATTTAACAAATACCTTTAAAATGCAGATTATTTAGAAACGATTTCTTCAGAAGCTTGCAAACCAAATTGTTTTTGTTATTTTTTTGATATATATATATATGTAGGATTATTGTACCAATCAAAAAAATTTCGAAGTCAACAAATGCCATGGGCTACCAAGTGACACATATAATTACGAAAAAAACATACTAACGGTTAACACACGGTCTCAAAAAAGACATCGTGTCATTAACAGCTAGCTAACACCTTACCTATTCAAAATACTTTTCAAAAGTTTGTCGGAAAAAAAAACATCATATTTATATCTTTATTATGATTAAAGGCCTTGTCTCAAAAACATTACCGGGCCAGAATAAATAAGATCATGGCGAGCTTACCGAAAAGACAAAAATTCTGCATGGGAATCGGCCCAGAAACATTTTTAAAATGTTTGCAACATGTTTGATCTGCGATATCATGCCGACGTATTTTCGGTGATATCCATCTTTATTCTAAAAATTACAGTTGGCCATTTTGTTTTCTAATGGCAAACATTCTGTCTTACAAAAGACATCTGCCGTTAACAACTAACTAACATCTTGCCTATTCAAAACACTTTCCATAAAATTGTCGGCAAATTACATCATATTTGTATCTTTATTGTGATAAAAAATCTTGTCTCGAAAACGTTACCGGGCCGGAATAAATAAGATAAGAGCCAGCTTACTGAAAAAACAAAGATGCTTTATGGAAATCGGCACAGAAATATTTTAAAAATTTTTTACAACATGTTAGCTCAGCTTAAAATATGCCGATATATTTTCGATGATATCCATCTGTTATCCTAAAAAATACAGCGGGCCACTGTCTTGTTTTCTAACGGCTTGCAATCTGTCTCAAAAATGACATCACGCCGTTGTCAGATGGCTACCTTCTGGCATTGAAACGACAGTTGCCGACAGTACAGGTATCGGGCCGACAATTTGCCGACAAGTTGTGTTTGCTGGGCTTCCATTCATCGTTACCAACTTCATTGGACGCATGTTACTCAGGACGCCCTTTAAAATATATGCAGGTAGAGCAGTGATATTTTCTGAGGTTGATTTCAAAAGTCCTCACTTAATCGTGAACAAGCTTTAAAATTAATGGAGCCCCAAATAACATCAGTATGGCTTCAATGCCAGTTAAATATGCCCAGGCAGCGCTTCAGTGTAGTGAATCTGCCGCTCGTCCCTGCCGACCGCCACAGCAGACACGGCTATGAAGTGCTAGTAGTGCAACGTTGCCACGTCAACAGTTTGTCAGTCATTAGGATGAGAAAAAAGAGGGGGGGGGGGAGCGGCTAGAACGTTGAACATCGTCCTCTGCTTTTGTTGCTATAGTACTCAAGTGTCGCGTCTCCTACGAATTTTCCTGCCATAGAATTATTTTCATCTCAAATAGGAGTGCAAGAAAATAAAATTAGGGAATGTGAGAAACTGTAAAAGAAATGACGAAGTACAATAATACAATTAATACCTTTTGCTGTGAGTAATTATGGGCTCCATTTAATTTTGCTCTTTAAATTTAAAAACCATAATCACACAGTACCGGAACAACAGAAAGTCATTAAATTATAAATACATATAAACATGGTGACTATCTTTTGTGGTGTGAGTAAATTCAGTGCCTTCAAAAACGCTATGTGTTCATGTGTGTTCGAGATTCAGATGCAATGTCATGGGATTGGCTGGTGCACTAACCACTAAACAACGACATCCCCTTCTTGAACATCCACAGAAAGAGAAGAGTTTAATAAAATATATTTCAGTCTGGAAAATTGCCGTGAATAAAATTATTTATTTAAATTTCTGAATTATTGTTTAGTTGGAAAATATTGTTCATGTGAACCACTGAAATAATAATGCAAAATAGTATTGTAAACCCGTTTCGTTCCAGGCCAAAAACATTGTAAAATTAAACTTTAAAATCATTAACTTAAAATATCAATGGTTTGTTAGAAAAGGAAATCAATTAGAGAAACTTAATTTAAATTGCAATTGTTACTTTTAACAAACATTTTTCAATACGCCAACGACAAATTTAAGCACCTGCAATACGAACACATTATATTCTGCAGTTTTATGTTAACAACACTAGTAGCCAAAAGTAATGATAACTATTATTTTATAGACCATGACATAACACATGTAAAAGTGAGGATTACATTTAACATCTGACAAAAACGTGAGCAGGGTTGCCACAGGTCTGGAAAACCTGGAAAACAGGGAAATGTCGGTGAATTTAAAAACTGTACAGGAAATCAGGGAAATATGAGGGAATTTCAAACAAGTTAGCTAAATGTCAGGGAATTGTGGTATGCATGATATATTTGTCAGTTATTTCATCAATCGTGGACCATTGCATTATCATATAAAATTCTTTGAATGATTGTGGACTAAATGCTTAGGCATTTTCTTTGCATTCTATGTAGTGATTAATTTTGTAAGGTCAGCGAAGTATTTACGTCTAAGAGTTTTTTTTATAAAGCAAAGTTCAGAACTAAAAATGTCAGAAAAAGGCCAGGGAAAAATTTTATTTTTGTCTGTAAATCAGGGAAATGCCAGGGAATTTTTGAATGGAAAATAGGTGGTAACCCTGGTGATGTAAAAGTACACAGTATTTTGTACTGTCAAGCAGTAGCACACACCGTCACTATAATATATTTGTCATCATTAAAATTCTCACTATTTTAGATATTGTAAACAAAGTGTTTGGGATAAACGAACATGAAGTAAAAATGCTTATTGTGTAATCAAGAATTAAAAATTAAAGCCTGCAACATAACGAGACCTCTCTCAAAAAATTTTACTGCGTATAAAATTCCTAAATAAGCGTTCATATGTATTTCGTTCCAAAGTGATAGCTGCTTACCAAATGTAGGTTAAAAACTAACTATTCACCTATGGCTAAACTTACAGTTTTGTGCAGTTCTGCTGATTCTTTATATTCGTTATTTGTCTATACCGTCTGAAATGAAATTAATTCCTCTAACCCTAATCATGGAGGGATCTCACCATCTACAATTTCCGGCAATATACTGTATATTCGTAGTAACATTTACGCATTAGGGGATGCAATATTTAGTCCTATAATTTATTGTCATATTCTATACCTCCCACAAATAGGTCTGCATTCAAGAATATGATGAAATCGTAGCATTTCCTGCCTGCAGTTCGAAAGTAACCATGTAACTGGAAGTCTGCCTAACAGTCTTTTTTCTTACTTAATTTCAGTCTCCAATTTCTTGCTACTGCAAGGCAAATGTTAATATCCCGTTCACTAGTGACAAATCAGAAAATTTATTCACCGATTTTTTAATACAACAGATTTCCCAAAGTATGTTGTCCCCTACAATCTCACAAGAACTTGCTGCTGCTATATTTGTCTGGAATAAAAGCGACTGTCGTAGAGGGTAGGTTTTTTTCGTTTGATTACATTCCTGAAAATTGACGCTGTTAGCCTGTACAACCGCGATGTAGTACAGAATTCATTTTCTACAGAATTTGTCTATAACTAAGAACGATTGCGATGAGGAATTACTTTGCCTTGAATATTTACAATATTTTCCTTACATATAGTTTCCATACAATTCACAGTTGTCACGATCAAATGGGGTACATTGTTGTGCATAGTTTGTAATTCGATGTTGTATATACATGTCGTCTTTTAGTTGTGAATGTCTCATTTCGATTAATAAGTCGTATCACTGAATCAGCTGAAATGAGAATCACGGGTTTTATTACAAGTTTCTACAAAAATGCCAAACCGTATCACAGATATCAGTACAGAAGATGAATCAAAATAATATATAGAACATTTGTTTTATCCATTTGAAGAAAAACAATATATATTTTACATTGATGTTCGTTAAAAGTACGGTTTATTTTACTCCAAATTAACATACTCTGATCTAAAACTGGGTACTGCTTTTCATTTTCGTATATAGAAACTTAGTGCACTTGCGCATCATGATAAAAATATGTATATACATAACGTAGAGAAAAACTTTTAAACCAAGTAATGATTTTTCAAACATTTAAACTAAACACAAATACGACACTATCAAGAAAAAAATTCAAAACTAAACCAGAATCAACATTAGAATGCCATAAAGCTGTTTTTTTTTACCTTCATTTACTCTGTCATGTTTAAAACTCTAGGACTACTGTGTGAATGCCTGTATGAACGCTTAGGCGAGCTTGCATCGCTTATAAAATTAATACACGGATTTCCTTACATAAAATTCTGCTTCCTGATTACACTTTATTCATCTTCTGATGCTGCCTTCATCTGCAAGATGCTTCTCCAAACATTGTATGCATTGGAATAAAATAATACTGTGTAGAATGTATATAAATCGTCAGAAAAGTAAATATTGTTTCCGAAACTTAAAATGGCAATCTTAACTTACATAATATTATTAAAAAATTTGAATACAGTAATCTGTACTGTCCATCGTGCTTGGTGAAATTGTTTACGTGTAATAATAATGTTCTTGAAAGAATGTAAAAATTGAATACATGTTTTTAAATACAGCATTGAATAATGCTTAGGCTAAAAAATTTTTAAGAATGTGGCAACATACGTTTAGGTAAACTTTTAATTCTTATTAGTGGAAAACCACTAATTCGCAGTGAAATTAAACTGCTCGAAACAGTGAAAGTATAGCCACTTAGAATCGATGGAAAATCACTTATTGTTTAAGGGAAGAAATTTGTCTGATTGAATAAATTAAAACCAACTGCGTGCAGCGAATTAAATATTGGTCATACTGAATTTAAGACGTCATTGAGAAAAATGAACATATTTCCAACATTCGCTGTTTATATTTTGGAATTTTACGTAATTTCGATACCGAAGTAACAAACATTTTGTGGTGTCCGGAATTTGAACATAAAGCATCCAGCTTATAGACCCCTATCTTACAAACAGTGCTACCAAGTGAACGTTGACGTCAGGAGGGAAAATATACTACGTATTACAATTATTTTTAGAAAATATGTAGCTTTGAATTGTATACCATTTCTTTTCGGTTTAGTATAATTGTTAAAATTAAGGATTTTTAAAGCCCTAATGTGTATATACAGTGACGGTTACAAATATTCAAACGTCATGTTCCTTTCACGACGTCTGTACAATAAGTAATTATGTTGACACACACTTATACGTCCAGCTGTATTTTGTATTCCATTTCATCAGATACAGCAAATAAAACACAATCCTTATAAAAACAGAGCAATATAAATTTAAATAAATGCACGTTTTCCGAATCCGAAATGTTCATACACCTTTATAAAAAGAACAAATGTTTGCGTACATCAACATAAACAAAATAAATTCTAAATTTAATATTTATCATGCAATCACTTTTGCTTCTGAAAGCTTCTCAATCGCGCTGAAGTTGACTTTACTACCGTCTGAATGACACTGGGAGTGATATTGTTCCACTCATGAAGATTTTTATCCTTCAAATCCCGCCGCATGCTTGAAATATGAGGTTTTCGTAGCTTTATGTTTAAGTATTATGTTCAAGAATTAGAGTTTAAGGGTTGGGGTGCAGTTTATATTAGACGAGGACAATTATACAGCAGCCATATTCATGTTGCACCGGATTTACGCTTAGTACCATTATAATGGTAAAATTTGCGTTATTACATCAAGTTGTATGGCGTTATGTCGCAAATTATTTTTAAACAGGTCAATATATTCTTGTTGATCCAATCGTCAATCTATAAACGTCAGTTCCCTTATGTCGCATGCACTCATGCACCCTCACACCATAACTGAACCAACACCATGCTTGACTGTAGGCCGAGAATGTTGGGGATTTTCTCCACACTTTTGGGGGACTGTCATGACCGAAAACCTTGAATTTACTCTCATCTGGAAATATTACATCAGTCCAGTAATCGTTCTGTAAATATACCTTCGGGAAGTTAAGTCTCTTCTTATTATTATATTTGCCTGCATACGATTACTTATGTTATGTTCTTGCATTAAGCACTATACTCACTATTGCTGAGCACTCTTCTCATTGTCATTGGCGACAGTGGCTTTGAAAGTATTTCGTAGGTCTCTTGTAATAGTGCATGGACTGGTAAAATATCTCTGACGAATTTGTTTCACAGTATAACTTTCTTCTCTACGCGAAAGTACATTTGGCCATCCACTCCTCGGTTTGTCTCAGCATGTTTGTACTTTTATACCAATTACGATACATTGTACAGTCGCCTAGGTGATTAGTACTACGGGAGTCATTAGAGCATATGAAAATATTTGTTATTTGTAACAGAATGTATTAATCCTTTGGGGTTTAATAATGTTGGTTTTTGTAAGATGATATTTTGTTTTTTTGTATGTATGGACTTTACGTGTTTCGCAAAACTACACTTTACTGAACTGATACACTTTGTTTAATTCGCTTTGATTTTTGTTTGTAATCCTTTCCTACAAAATGTCTGAAGTATGTGTACAGAACAGCATGGTTTTTGTAGATCATTAATCGGCACTGTGTGTCTTTTCTACCTACCACTGCAAAAAAAAACCCTTGCCCAGAGCTTTTATTTTGTAAATAGGAGTTTTTTTTGTCTATGCTTTGGATGCCTGCATTTTAAAGGCCATTCACAGTAAATTGAGTGCTTTTGAAAGCTCTTCTATCTGGAATAATAGTCAATATATATATATATTATTTAACCTTAGACTTTAACTTCAGAGTGCGGTAGAATATACACACTGTGTTTATTACGTACATGGCCATATTTATTTTAAAAAGTGGTTATAGGTTAAAATTGTCTGAAAGAAAAAAGTAAGTAATGCCTCAAAAGTGGCCACTTTACTGTGAACAGCCTTTAGTAGATATGTATGTAAGTCGGCATGCATGCTAAAAATAAACAATACGTGAATTGATTTCCCACTTTCTTTACAATGAAAAAGCGAGCCACTTCACTTTCGATGTATTTCCGCCGTGGTTATGACAGATATTTGCTTGATATCTTGTCCGCACGGTCAGGGGTAATTAAAATGCTTTACCACTGGCCACGTGCCTCATAGCATGAAGTATTGGGTTGTTTAAGTTCCAGACATTGCCTCAAATGGATCTGTACACCTGGCAACCACTGCGAGTTTCTCGGTCACTGTTCACTCTTCCCTCTCTATCTTTGCATATCCTAACCACATTTATAGCGTCAGTTCAGTTGCAGTGACATTCAGAGTTTACAATGTTTAGTATTTTGAGCACCCTATCAGTGATATGCTCTCACCAAATTTTTTAATCAGTTTTTTTAAATAGTATATTGCTATAAAATTGTCCCGTTGAATTAATAATCTGTTTTATGTCTCTAGGATAACTGACATTTTAAAAACATAAATTTTATCTGCTACATTAAAAAATAAAATATCGAATTCATTAACAATTTTTGTTGTACAAATCTTGCCAGAGTTGTTGGATTCAAATTGCTATCTCAAACAAATATCAAAATAACAATGATCACTATTTCCTTACGTTAAAGCTAAAAGGACAAATGTAAGAAGAAACTTGTGTTGTTATAGTCTATAAGAGTAGTTGCTATTCATGAACACCTCGGGGTAATGGACTGCATTCAACCATTTTTAACATTGTGTCTAATTTGTACTTAATTTTTACCCCTTCGAAAAACTTAAGCAAACCATTATATTGTTATATAGCTAATGTTACTCAACTCTCGTAATATCGTCTTCTACGGCGATTGAAAAATATTTGTTTATTAACACCCATAGTACACAATATACTTTGTGTAAACTGATTTGTGTTGTCTGAGCATTTATAGTTGAAATGCTGCTGGAATATTTTCAAATGTGAAAAAAAGCACAAGTTTGTTGGGAAACGAAATATAAATAAATGACCTCGCTATTGTTATAACATGTTATTTTAGCAGTTCTCAACATGATTAGCAAATTTATATTTTTGATAATTCTGTTTCCAAGAAATCAATTAAATGTTACTACTCAAAGATGGTTACTGTGCAGAGGGATTTGGTTTCATATCAATATTCAATCTTCATTGAAAATGACGTGTGAGATTATTAACCGCGGCATAAAGTGTAATAACACATTATGTACGCGCAGAGAACCTCATAAGAAAACATAACATAGCGTGATATATTTCACTGATTTTTTAATTATTGAACCTGTTTGGATTTAATAAATGTTTGTTGAGAATGTAAGAAACTTTTTTTTTTTGTTAGTGAGACAGGTTAATTTTTATCCATACTTTTTTGTTTCATAAGTTCACTTAATATCATCGAGAAACCATTCGAACTTTCTTCATTTCTTTAGGGATTTTAGTTTGGACAATTTCTGAAATGGGTTTTAGGTATTTATATAACCAACGGTTTACAGCAAAGATCATGGCTATATCTTATCGAGTTACTGAGCTATTGATGAGTTTTCCAAAACACATTTTATTTATTTTCGTCCCCTAAGGGGACTTTCAAAAAATAACCTACAGTGGATTTTTAGGCAATTGTATTGATAGTATTTTGAAACATACTGAATAACAATATATTATCGCTTTAATGCGCGATTATGGAGACGTCGATAGCATATTTTAACACTTTTCACCCTCTTAATGGTTAAATTATAAAATATTTTTATATGTTATCGTTTAAAGTTAAGAGCATAGCGATATCTCATTAGATTAATAAGATATTGAGGAATCCCCGAACATATATTTTACCGCTTTTCACCCTCTAGTTTTTGGATTTCAAATAATGCTGAAATCAGTTTTGTGGTATATGTACAGGGTAAATTGTGAAGCTAAAAGCACTCTCATATCTCGTCAGATTAATCAGCTATTGAGGAGTAATCAAAAACATGCTTTACCTGTTTTCGCCCTCTTAGGGGTTAAATTTCAAAAATCCTTTCTCAGTGGGTGCCTGCATCCAGAAGGAAAGCCAACACTACATTTTAAAACTTTGCATCTAGCCGTTTTGTCTGTGTATTGGTGATTGAGTCAGTCAGTCTGTAACTTCTTTGTGTACACAGATATTTTAAATCAAGAATTGAAAATAAATATTTTGTTATTGTTTTGGTTCTACGGTAAAGTTCATTGTTTCATCCAATGTTCATATTTTGTCAAAACAGAACATTACTTGTCCAAATACACTTGATCAACCAAGTGTCAATATCAGGCATCAGCCACAAATCCTACATGATGATATCGTGAAAAATGGAAGTTTAACTGTCGTATTATAAATACAATAAAGAAATCAGTTCCGATAATTTCATGAAGACCATCGAAGGAGGAATATCATAAAAATGTGTCATGAACAAAATTTACTTTTAACTTCATTTCTGGTCCAAATGTAAGTACATGCTCTATATCATCCTAACATGTGCGTCCAGTGTTAGTCCTGTCATATTATGTTGTTTTCAGATACACAACATATGATAAATATTTAATTTACCCGTTTATTTATACACCTATTTGTTTTGACGATTTTAATACTGGATTCACGAACGTGGCTTTAAGTTACTAATTATAGATTACTGATAATCTGTAGTTTTGGTTCTGTAGCAGGCATATCTACTGGCTTTTGTGACGTTGGATTTGTTACATTTTTACCTTGAAAGTTCTAAAGGAAACACTAAAGAAACAGACAATTCTACACCGAGTTCAAAGTATGTCAATGAAAATCACAAAATAGCTTTCCATCGCATTACAATTACGATTCAATGTACATAATCTTGGAAGTAGTTGTTTACTGCGCAGTCAACGAATTATTCAACTAATCCGGAACCTTGTATGGCAAAAGCTTAACTGATGTCTAATTATCTGTATATTGTACAATTATACATTGAAATGTATGTATCTGTGATCTCCAAATATCGTCTTGAAGGACAATGATGATTATACCCTTTGCGATTCGAAGACTTAATTTTAAATACTTGAGAAGAATTCACTTGCTGCATGTTAATCTAATTGTCATTTTGTGGTAGTGGTAACTGTGAGTAAAATTGTAGCTCTGAGAAACGTAGCGAACTGTAACATATATTGTAAAGAGTACATATTCGAAACAGCAATATCAACTATTAATCACTGTGTTTGGGTCAGAGAGACGGTGGCGAACAGCGAACGTCACTGTACTCCACGCCATCAAAACGGAAATGTAACACTTAGATCTGCGAGGGGCCCACGTAGACAGGCTGGCTGCTACAACAGCCACGCTAACTTGGCCTCCGCCATCTAACTACTGTATATGCACTGGCACCTGCCTTGAGCTCTGCACACGTCGCTTCGTGTACCACCCGCAATCATGACAGCACATATTGTATGTTTCTTTACGTAGCCTATATATATAGTACGTTAGGGAATCGCATTCCTTACTTCATACACTCCACACAAAACTAAACAATCATAAAGTGTGACGTGTGAATTCATCTTGAATATAGGCATAAATAGTATTCGAACACGATTACATAATATATTGTCCCAATCCAGAAATCAGTAAATATTTGTTACACTGGTTGTGAGGCAAGAAGATTACTTATTACCGCTTGTTTTAGAGAAGGCAACGAAAGCATCACAACATTTTGGAGGCGGATTCCAGTAGAGATTTTTGTTTGTGGCTTTACCTAAATTATCTCTCAAGTGGAGGCAAACTTTCTGCCGCCAGACTTATAATTCTCATTGTTTTCTTCTACGTTAGAGTATGAAGTATGAAGTCAAAGTGAACGTTTTATTTTAAACGGTATCTCATTGCATCGCTGAAGCAACAAAATGTTAAGTACATATCATTAAGCTATGTTATTTAAGGAAAACGAAAATAATGACATCCACAACGAATTCTGTGGACCCAAAACATGCGAGGAAAGCTAACAGGGTACGCCCCTAGTTGTACGAAACACTTTCTGAATCCATTTAAACATTAACCAAAAAAACTTTATACTCAGCTTATTGCATATTTAAACCATTTATTTATTTGTTCGTACGAGAAATTTATTTTCAATCATAAATAATATATTTCGAAAATAGTGTGGCTCTGCTGTATTTTACGGTTGTTTAATAATTCTAAATGAAGGACTTTTCCACCATATTTCCTTGATTAACTAGAAACATTCAATTCAATTTAACTTTAAGCTACTTTCCTTGGTAAAATGGGTTTATGTAATCACGAAAATGTATGTCTGTGATGCACTGTATGTCCGCTCATAATAACATTCGAACCCGTGAAATATATTTCACCAAATTCGGTACACATATAACTTAATAAGGACATCCAATTATACAATGTTCTGCCAAGCCGTTTGCTTATTTTCAAAACGGTTGCTATTTTAATACAATAAGTCACTATTTCATATCTGGGGAATTATTTTACTAGGTAATACCAAATCTTGTATTTTCACAGTTAATCATGTACGTCTTTAATCTAGGAAGGTACGTTATTACTGGTACGCCATTGTGGAAGGTAGCACATCATGAAAACAATAAGCTTTTACATCATATCTCGGAAATTACAAATAGATTCCTGCTACATTTTGAAGGTAACTAGTACCTTTAAGGCCCATATTAGACTATGGCACCTTATACATTTCAGATTAATGTGGAATTAGTATATTTTCAAAATCGTGCAAATTACTCTTTTTAAATTATATATATATATATAATTAGAAGATATGTATGTGTGTGGACATATATATATATATATCCACACACATACATATCATTTATATATATATCCACACACATACATATCATTTATTTAATTAAATTTTATATGAATAACATATCGCCTAAACAGTAAATATGTCAACAATAACTACCTTTTTGTAGTATAGCGCAACACGAAAAAATAAAATCATTGTATCGTAACTCGTAAAACAACTTACACATTCCTACCAAATTTGACAAACAAGAAGTATACTGATATGAATTAATTGGGCCAGGAATTTATTTTTAAATTATTGGCAATATAGACATTTTGATAACTATGCCGTGTATATGAAACGATGTGACCAATTTCAACCAAACTTTGTATACTGTATCTAATTCTATGTATGCCATGTTAACATATGCGATTTAAATGTGTAAGAAATTTGTTTTCGACATGATGACTATATAAATATTTGACTAATTTCAACTAAACTTGGTGTGTTGAACGTATCACATACATGTATTAAACATGCTGGTACATTGTCTCTTTTGTCCGCCAAATTGTAATATAGCGCTACACGACACTATATTGTGTCAAATGTCGGGAAACAATAAACCTATTACTACCTAATTTGGCAAACAAGATTCACCGCGGAGATCAAATTAACACATATATCTTTTACGTGTGTCGGTCACATATTTTTAAAATGGGGGCCATACGAACATTTTGATTACTTATCTATAACCACGGAACCGTGTAACCAAGGAACGAAAAAACAAAGAGATAGTGTGTTTCTAAATTGCGGGGGGGGGGGGGGGGGGTGGTGGTGGGGGTTCAACAATTTTGAAATATTTCGCATGTTCTAGTAAATGTTATCGGAAATTCGGAAATTTGATTGAAATAACACAGCACATTGAAAATAAACATTCGAATGGAATGAACCCTTGTCAGTGCTTTAAGCAAAACATGTTATACATTACAAATATCTGGAAGAATTACTTTCTGTGTCCATATTGGTAGGTTAAATGTTGTTTAACATAAAATCATACAGGAATTACCAAAGTTATTCATATTAACTTTATTTTTATCGTTGATAAAGTGGGCACTTATATGCACAAATATATCTCTCTTAGAGTTTAATTTTGTGCATTTTCTCAACCATTAAAATATCGATACAATGAATCAAAACTTTTTTTGTGGAACATTTTATTCTCTTCACAATTTCCCATTCATAAACAATATATTGTAGCTGCCTGTTAAAAACTCGATTAACTTCTTTAATCGACAACCATTCTGCAATGAGAGGCATTGTACAACTAAGATGCCCATTGGGTATCTCGCTTGTTTTCTGACAGCTTTGACAAGTTCAAGTGCCAGATTTCAAAACTTTATAAGCTAGTTCACTTAATCGTCCCAAATGTGTATATTGTCTTCGCTTTATACGATAACTTTTACAAAGCACGGCGCTCTAGGAAATTGAAGAACGTGGGCGAAGGAACTGTCTATGGCCTTCTACGATACTGTAGTCCAAACATAATGATGTTAGGTGCAGTGTTTGTTTCGCTGCTGCATGCATCTCCGACCTGAAACGTCTCCTCCTCGCTCGCTTAACACAGCAGTAGAAATCGGTTTATTTGATTACCATGGCTTTATTGGGCTGTCTGCATTAAAACATATGACATAAAATGGTATTACAACATTTGACTTGGATGGAAGTAGGGCCTCTGCTTCTACATGGCGGTATTCACGGAAACAAGATTACAAGACTTTCTTGCTGACTTAACGAAGCACTAAAATATAAGTAAAATAACATTAATGCGAAGCTTAACGTTTCTCTTGTGGCTTTTACAAAATAAAAGTAAAAGTTATTCCAAAGGGAATACCAGCTCGCCAAGAAAAGGGATGTGTATTTTTATAATATATAATCGCTTATAGGAGCTGTTGTGTTATAACTGTCATACTACTCGCCTCGCCCTACTACAAACGGGGGTTCGTGTGTAGGAAACATGGCGGGTATTTCTATTGGCCGGTGGGTAGTGTCGGGGTACTCCCGATACTCAGTTTTCTGTCGCTGCTCCACTCTACCTCTCTTCAACACCATCAGCGCTGAAGACCTTAGTTGTTAAGCGCCGCTTACGTCTCTCTCTTGTCACTGGTGTTAACATAAGACTGTGTTTCACCTACATGCGGTATATCACATCTACATTGATCGTTAAAGAATTACATTACATTGCCTATCTCCGTTCTCATTTAATGTTAGTAGTATAGAAATGCCGATTTGGGCACAAACGCAAAAAAGTGGCTCAAAAAGTTGCGCTTGGGAGCAGTTGCAAAAAGTGACTCAAAAAGTTGGGTTTGGTTAGATCTTAGTCTTTAGAAAAATAGTCGCGTTAAAATTTGCGTTTGAGTGCATCTGCAAAAATACGCGTAAAAAGTTGCGGTTGTGCACAACCGCAAAAAAAATGGCTTAAAAAATTTGAAAAAGGTAAAAAAATAAAATATTTTATATAATAAATGAGCACAAATAAATATCAACTGATGTCTAATATGATGACGACCATGGCAATGAAAAAGGCTAACACAACTGGTAATGTTTGGAAATAATATAAATTAAAGAAAGATTTTTTGTGAAAAGGAAGAAGAAAAAACCTCAAGATAAGTATGTCAAGTGCGTACTTGTAATCACTTTTAAACTATCTCTCATAAGAAGTCACTTGAGAAGTAAAATTCATAAGTACACACTCAGATGCTGTGTAGAAGAAATCGAAACAGCACTTCAAAGTAGGATCAAGACTTATACTGTAAAGAATGTGAATGCATACAAAGACCCAAATCATTTCCTAAACGATGTAAAAGAAACTGTCACGGGACTAATTAATGAACATTTAAAGTCACTCAAAGTGAACACGAAACTCTTCACTGGAGAAGGGGAATTGGTGGGAATATTAAATATGTAGAAAGCTCCTTTAAAACAAAGAACGAAATTATACTGAAGTCGACTAATCTGGAAGAATATTATGCCAACAGCATATCGAAAATCATAGCTTTCGAAGCAAAGGGATCTCAGTGGGTACTCAACAGAATATCTAAACTAGAAGTGCGAATAAATAAATATGTACCATTCAAGGGCAGTTCTTATGTTGATTTCCAGAATAAATCGAAGCTAAGCAGGCGGTAATTAATGTTAAGAACAATGATCAAAAATGTTTTTGTGGCCTGTTCTATCTGCATTGCATCAAGTACAAAGAAACCCCCAAAGAGTGAATAAATATATAGCTTACGAACATGAGTTTGATGATGTACTTAAGGGGTTAGAATTTCCAATGAAATTGGATATCATACCAACCTTTGAGAAAAGAAGTGGAATTTCTATTAATGTATACGCATACGAAGAAAAAGATGGTGGTAAGAAATATATAACCTCCCCATTAAAAACAACAAAAAAAAAATATGGATAAGCACATTAACCTACTCTATATCAAAGACGAGACGAACGACCACTACTGCTGGATAAAAAGTCTTTCGAGACATATCGCATCACAAGTATCAAATAAGGGTCACAAAAAAATATATATATGCGATAGATGTTTCCAACATTTCTACTCTGTAAGTAAGCTAAAAGATCACGAACAAGACTGCCGAGATCACGATGGTGTTAGAGTTCAACTACCATCTAAGGAAAAAATGATGTATTAAGATTTAAAAACAAAAATCAGTCTTTGAGCATTCCGTTTGTGATATATGCTGATTTTAAATGTTTGTTGCCTAAAATTGAAACTTGTCAACTAAACATCGACGAATCCTACACGAACCATACCAAAAACACAAGCCTATTAGCTTCTGTTACTATGTAAAATACGAACATGGATACCATAAACCACCAGTAACTTATGAAGGATCTTATGCATCTAGTGTATTTATTAAAATGCTAATGGAAGAAGCAAAATCTATTGGTGATATATACACAAATGAAAAACCAATGCTTCCACTAACTCAGAAAGAATAAATTGTTTATGATACAGCTACCCATTGTCATATATGTGAAAAGACTTTGAATGGTGATTTTGTGAGAGATGATGATAATCTTACGGGTAAATTTAGGGGAGCTGCACACAGAGATTGTAACTTATTGTATAGAAATCCATGTTTTGCCCCAGTGTTTATTCACAATCTATCTGGTTATGACACACATTTATTCATAAGAGATCCTGGCATCGATGAAAATAAAATTGATTTAATTCCAAACAATGAAGAAAAATATATTTCTTTTACGAAACATGTATATGATAGTGCAAATATTGGATTTATTGACTCATTTAAATTTATGGTTAGTAGTATCGATAAACTCTCTAGCAACCTTTCCAGAAGCCAATTCCGAGAAACATGTAAGCATTTTTCCGATGAACTACTTGACTTTGTTATAAGAAAATGTGTTTATCTGTATGAATCCATGGATAGTACTGAAAACTTTGTGAGGCATCACTTCCATCCAAAGATGCATTTTACAACAAACTCAATAAATGTGACATTACAGACGATGATTACGAATTTGAAAGGAAGGTGTGGGAAAAATTCAACATAAAATCTCTAAGAGAGTACACAGAACTCTATAACAAATCTGATGTATTGATATTGTCTGATATAATGGAAAATTTTAGAGTTGTATGTCTCAAAAAATATAAGCTAGATCCAGACAGCCCCAGGGTTAGCGTGGGATGCTATGCTCAAACATACTAAAATAGAACTAGAATTATAACAGAATACAACATGATTTTGATGATAGAAAAAGGTGTTTGTGGCAGAATTTCACAATGTTGTAAGCGATATGCTAACAAAAATAATAAATATATTAATGCTTATGATAGTACAAAGGAAATCTTTTATCTTACATATCTGGATGCCAATAACTTATATGTATGGGCTATGAGACAGTATTTACCCTATGGTGGGTAAAGTGGAGAAATACAAATATAGATGTAACAAAAATGCGAGATTATTCTAGAAAAGGTTATATATTGGAAGTTGATTTGAAATACCCACATGAACTACAACTTCTCCATAAAGATCTGCCATTGGCACCGGAGAATAAAATACCAGAAGGTTAAAAAAAATCCCAAGCTCTTGACCACTCTGTATTATAAAGAAAAATATGTATTACATTACGTAAATCTTAAGCAATTTCTATCTCTCGGAATGAAGTTGAAAAAGATCCATACATTTCTGGAGTTTGATCTATCAGATTGACTCAAGTCCTGTATTGATCTAAACACAAATATGCGAACAATGTCTACAAATGACTTTGAAAAAGATTTCTACAAATTAATGAACAATTCTGTTTTTGGAAAAACAATGGAAAATATTAGAAACAGAGTGGATATACGGTTGTGCACAAGTTCTAAGCAAATGGATAAACTAGTGGCTAAACCAAACTTTAAAGATAGGACTATATTTACTAACTCTTTGGTTGCAGTTCATATGATTAAAACAAAACTGTCCTTTAACAACCCATTTCTGTTCGAATGAGCATACTTGATCTATCGAAAGTATTAATGTACGATTTTCACTATACTATAATGAAATCAAAGTATGGAAAAAATATAGAACTGTGCTACCAAGATACTGATTCATACAACTATTATATAAAAACATCAAGACTTAACAGAGACACGAAAGAAATGGTCGATCATTTTGGTACTTCTGACTATAAAAAAGATAACCCATATGGTATACCGTTAGTTAACAAAAAGATTACCGTCAAAATGAAAGATGAATGTAATGGAAAAATAATGGAAGAATTAATTGGATTGAAATCGAAAATGTATGCAAATAAATGTGGAAGGTGGTGTAAAGAAAAGAGCAAAGGGTGTGAAAAACACTGCAGTCAGAAATGAGATTAGTTTTGGTGACTACGGAAAGTGTTTGTTTGGTAAAAAAGTTTTGTACAAAAGTATGAATCTTATTAAAAGAAATAAACATGAACTCAATACGATTGAAATGAGGCAAAAAGCATTAAGTCCCGAAAATGATAAAAGATTTATTCTTAAAGGTGGTATTAATACACTACAATGGGGGCACTACAAAATTGAATAAGAATGATACTATAAAATATTGCATAACAGTAAATATTTTTAATGGATAACCATCCATTATAAACTAATAACCATACATGTTTGTGCACTATTGTTCTTGGGTGATTATTTCACTTTTAACATCATAGATTGGGTTTCTTTAGGTTACTAGTACCACATTACAAATAGTTGTAGCTAATATTGGCTTATTAAAATCAATAACACACAATGGTCTTCTCCCAATAAATGACCCAGAATTGAAGCGCAGTTCATTATTACGATAAGAGGTTTCTAGTTTAGTCTTTGAATTTCTAAAATCATTGTAAGCAATATACATCTTATCGAAATTTTTATCATCAATGTTTAAATTCCAATTCTCTTTGGGAAACACTTCATTCCGTCCATTCTTAATATAAATATTTTTGACAAAACAAGAGTCAAACATTGAACCGTGTGTAATTGTCCAGGATCTTTTCTGTTTTGCTGAACACCAACAATGATAAAGTCTGGCATGTCGAATTGGATTGAATTGAACTAATATTTTATGTCAAACTGAAATGAGTTTGCATTAGTAGGTACTGGTTTATCAAGACATTGCCAATAATTAAAACCAATTGGAATTTTGGGGTGTTTGTATAACGACTGACGCTTATAACTTTAAATTTTTTGTTGATCCATTTATTATATAGAAAAAAAATTTCTTAACCAACAACACTTTTCTTATCAACCCAAGAATTATGACTACTATCAAAACCTAACCATTTGATTAGCAGGTTATTTCCTTTTCTTCGCAAAACGATTTCCACTAAGTAGCCTTTTTCATATTTAGTCTTAAGCAGCTCTGGTTCATAAAAATTTCCTTTAATAAGTTCATTTTTTAAATCTTTTATTCTATATGTCATGGGGTTTGTGCGCAATACTTCACACACCTCAAATACTTCAGTGGACCAATTTGGTGTAGATATATTTCACACATATTTTTACTTTTACTTATACGAACTTTATCTCCTATTGCAAACTTTGGTTTAACCATTTTTCTTTCTCCTCCATACATGTTGATTAGAATAGAACTTTCATTCTTTGCACTTACATTGGTGGGTTTCATTAAGATTGTACTGTAAACAGTGTTATTGTATTCACTTATTAATTTAGGTATTATAGTCACCCATTTATAGCTTCCCTGCACAGTAAATATCTTCCACATTTTCTCCTTCAATGTTCTGTTAAATCTTTCTACAGTGCTAGCTTTCTTTTCACTGTATGTTGAATAATGTGTTATGTTGTTATTGGTCATTAATGTCTCAAATGATTTATTGTAAAATTATTTCCCTTCATCTGTCTGTAAATTCATGGGTTTGCGATCATTCAAAATAGTTTTAAATGCTAACGTAACATTTTTACCAGTCTTATCTTTGATCGGTATTGCCCATGTGTATTTGGGAAAAACATCTATCACGGTTAACATATATTTAAACCCTTTGTTAATTCTGTGTATACCTTTTAAAGATCCTGAAGTCATCTCAACTAAATCAGCTTGCCAAAGATCATCGATGCCAAAAGAGAAAACAGTTCTGGGAAAGTTTTTTCGCATTGGTTTAAGAATTTCATTTGCAATATCGTTTTTAATATACCCACCAGTGAATATCGAATTATTGGTAACACAACATCTACAAACACATTTAATTCTTAATTTGTTATTATTTGTAAGCTCATATGAGATTATCATTTAGTGTATTTTTCATACATTTGAGACTGCATACATTTAAGTTATCATTTTTCATTTTATTTATTTATATAATAAATGAGACAACAAAAAATTGTAAACAATATAGAGAAGAAGAGAGGTAATTGAAAAGTTAAAACCTTTAGAAAATTTCACCAAGATGAATATGATAAAAATAAAAAAAAACGATAAAACATTGATAGATGCGATATAAGATTTGGGGTAAAAAATTGGACATGTAACAAATGAGGATAAGAACTTAATAAAATAACTTTTTCCATTTGCTGTTAACAATGTAGGCTACCCACAGACACCAACAGAAACATCTTTTGCAAGAAAACTGTTTGGTAAAACAGACACCGATGAACGCATTGACGATGACGATGAACGCTATGACGCTGACAATGAACGCTATGACGAAGCGTTGGGGCGTTTGAAAACTGATATCGTACAGTTAATTAACTACAAAACCACATTTATTGATAAGAAAGTGGTCGATTTCTTAATTGACTGCAAAGACGATGTTTTTGGACTAAAGGCTGATAAAGGTAGATTGTATATTGGTGATAGCGAAGTAAAATTCAACAATGACAAATTTACTGTAAAAGGCCGAACATACACTGGAAATGATGGTTTGATGAAATTATTAAGAAATTAACAGAAAGTGACCACTGCAACTGACTATGAACACTATAGTTGTATACTAGCAGATACAAACACAGTTTTTCAAAACAATGATCCAAACTTGGGAACGCCAAAATCGAGTAAAGGGAATAAATGGAAAATTATTGTTAAACCTATTTACGATTCGATCAAAAAGAAACGTTCCGCACATAAAAAAGGGGAAAGGTATAAAGAAATATACAGACTATTCCAAAGAATCCATATGGATGAATGATGTTAGGATGCTTATTGATCGACATCTAGTTATTTATGGCAAAGAGAATGCTGGAAATGATAACTGTTACAATGGAAAATATGGAATAATGAATATGCTCAACAGCAAGTTTAGTGACTTTGTCGTGAATAATCTAACAGGTATACCATATCTGATACGAATGTTAAACGCATTATCATATACTTTTTGGGAGTCGGAGCATCACGGAAAAGGGTTACTCAATGACATAATAAATTCACTACCTTTTGAGTTGCATGCTCCCGGTTATCAGTACTTAGGTCCGGGTACCAGACTGAAAGAGAGAATTGAGCGTGGTGATAAACCCATTAATCCACTAGATGCGGCTGCAATGGAACATGATATAGCTTATCATCATCATAAAGACCTAGCTGAAAAGCATGTAGCTGACAAATAACTAGAAAAGAAAGCGTTCTAAAGATTAAGTTCAGATGCTGATCTCAATGAGAGATTGTGGGCTGGTGTTACTGGATTTGCGATGCATATTAAACGTAAGCTTGGCTGTGGAATTAAAATGAAATGATAAAATATTTGTTATAATAAATGAAAGTAAAAAACACTGTATTTCAAGTTCCTAACGAAGAGTTGAAGGGTTTCAATATTGATTCTTCCCCTAACGAAAGACCAAATGGATCATATAAGCAAGAAATTAAAGGAGGACAAAGGGGT
Source organism: Dryococelus australis (assembly GCA_029891345.1). Classification (NCBI taxonomy): domain Eukaryota; kingdom Metazoa; phylum Arthropoda; class Insecta; order Phasmatodea; family Phasmatidae; genus Dryococelus; species Dryococelus australis. The sequence goes on along the minus strand of CM056993.1, from coordinate 162,717,077 downwards.
GACTATCACAATTTCAGTTCCACAGCTTAAGAAAATGTCCAAAGAAATGAAAACTAGAAATGGTTTGACAGTTCACAAGGGTGGATTTTTACCCTTAATTTTCGCAGCATTGGGAGCTCTAAGAGCGTTAGCTGGTGGTGCATCATCTATCATTACATCAGTAATTAATGCTAAGAAGAGAAACCAAGAATTGGAAGAACAACGCAGACATAATTTAGCTATGGAGTAAAATGGTTAAAAAATTACACATAAAAAATGTTCGGGGTGTATTTATGATCGATGAGCTACTTAACACGCCACTCGATAATGAATGTGGGATTGTTAATCTAGATGTTTCAACAAACTCTGGTACACACTGGGTATGCTATTGGAAAAAAGCAAACAACAAATATTATTTTGATTCATTTGGTGGAAATCCACCCCGACAATTAATAGTATATCTCGGAAGTAATATTTCTTATAACGATGATAAAATTCAGTCTTCTAATCATTAACTTATAGTCATTTGTTTGTAATTATGCTAAATAACTTTTCACATTATTTTAAATTTCCAAAAAATTATTTCACTATTAATAAACAATGGGTATATGTGGAAATGCATTAATGAGCTTTTGGATTGAAGATAAACTTAAAGAACACATGGACAATGATACAACTACTGAGAAGATCAATCATACCCTATAAATGATACCCTATAAAAGACTAAGACATGAGGGATATCCCATTGCACCGATGGATGCAATCAATTTAGAGTACTATCAGAAAAACAGAATTAACATTATTCGTTTAGTTGGAAAATACAGTTTAAAAGAAAAAAGTATTTTAATTTGGTAATTATATAGATTTTTTTTATAAAAGATGGAACTATAGTTGAAATAATAATAAAACCAGAAACTTATACCATCATCAACTTATACCATTATCAACTTATACCATCATCGGAAAAAAATTGACGTGTATAAAACTTTTGGTGTATACCCTGATGATATGATACATTTTAAATTACCAAAAGCCCACAATGTACCCGAAGGTACAATTGTGTTTATTGAAACAGTTATGGTATATGAATACGTTTAAAATGATCAGATTATGTTAGTTTTTAATGGAAAGACTTCCATTAAAAACAAAACTTACTTATAATGTAAGAATTTAAAAAGTCTTTAATTTTATTACGGTACTTTATTTAACTTACGAGTTATATCTACTGAAACAAAACCATATTCATTATTCCATCATTTTGAAAGTCTCCCTAAATTTCTCAAACGACATATCACCACCAACAAAATCACTATGAATATGTTTAAGATTTGTATCGTCTTGTCTGAATATGCAAAGAAAATTAGCATTGTCTCTTATAAGCTGCTTAGGTACTTTTGAGTATGTCTGAGCTAAATAGAAACAATCAATATCTTTATGTCTACCGCGAGTAAAGTAATCCCTCACCATATTTTAATTTTCAAGTATGATATCGTCGATAACAACTACAGACCCTTTATGACATTTATTTACATCAACCATTTCTTCATTTGATGGAAATAAGTATGCTATCGGTTCATTATATAATTTTGATGCCGCATCTATATCTTTCTTTAAATTGATATATTTTGGTTGGTCCAGACTTTTTGAACACACATAGAGAGTACCAAAGTTCAACCATCCCTGAGCATATATAAAATTATCTATCATAAGTGTTTGTTTTGCACAGTTACTAGGACCCACTATCAAACATATAATAATATTAGGTAATAATTCTCCATGACGTCTTTGTCGATACAGTCTTGTCTGGTATTCTTATATTAATATCCCATTCTACATGGTTCATGTTTTCTTGCTCATTTATTAATAGATTTTTTAAATAATATAATAAATGAGAGTAAGGTATTCAAAATAACAGATAACAAATCAGTGTTGAAGAAAAGATTGCATTACCCTTTAGAGATAGAGGGGCACTCATTGGCTTTAGTTCAGTTCTGTACTACTTATCAAACCCATAACATTTACTCTGGGAAAAGTAATATATATTTTGTGGGCCAGAATGATATGGAATCAGCAATTGCAATTCCAGTTGGCCAATATAGCTTAAAATGCCTTGAAAAAACTACAAAAACAATTTTTTCATTTAGTGTAGATTCAGTGGATGGGAAAGAAAATTATATATCTTTCGAGCTGAATAAAATAACAAACAGAGTGAAAGTAAAATGTACGCTTAAATTACAGTTTGGAAAATGGGGTTCAATAGGAAAACTTTTGGGTTTCGTAGAAAATAAAACTCTGACAGCAAATGTGGACCATTATGGCGATACAATTAAAAAATTTGCTCCATTTGAAACAATAAATATACACTGTGATATAGTAAATGTTATGATATTAAAACATGATGAATATAATCATAGAGAAACTAGTATAATTACCACTTTTAAACCAAGAACAACATTTGGATTTGGCGACACAATCTATTACGAACCAGCTTATCTCGTTATTTTTTCCAGTGCAAAAAAATCAAGTTAATGAAATAATAGTTGGAATTAAGGATGAAAAAGGTAAGTTAATATACTTTGATTTGTCTAAAAGAACAGTGGTATTAGAGATGAGACCATAGATATTTTTTTGGGTTGGAAGTAGTCGTATTCTATACATAATAACATTAATAGTTTAAAAACTATTAAAGTTTCATGTGATATAGATGAATAATATTTCTATAGAAAGTGCAATGAAAGATTTAGAAAAAGAATTCAATGTTTCGGCTACTTTGATATGTCGAATTTGGAGATATGTACCTAAATTTTTAATTAGACTATGTTGTAGCACATTGCCGAAGTCAGAGCGATAATTGTGTTTAATGATTGTATAACCATTAAAACTTTATAGAGATATGAGCACAAATAAAAATCAACTGATGTCTAATTATACGACGACGATCATTTACCCCTTAAAAAACCGAACAGAATGCATTTGTTTAACATCACAATTCACCATTCCATCATTTGTAAAACTTATACCTCCACGAATAACATAATTTAAAACTTTTTCACTGAAAATCTGAACATATCTGTCTGTTAAGGTTACTTTAAAATATCCAGAAGTAATTATCACTTTGTATCCATACCGTGTATCATATATTTCTGTATGGTTTATGAGATAGAACTGCCCAATTGTAAGTTCGGAAAGTTTCTTAAATTGTTTGGTTCCGTTTAAAACATTTAGCAACTGATCCATCTTTATTATATAAAATTTTTTATTTTTTACGTTTTCAAATTTTTAAGCCACTTTTTTTTTGCGGTTGTGCTCAACCGCAACTTTTTACGCGTATTTTTGCAGATGCACTCAAACGCAAAGTTTAACGCAACTTTTTTTTTCTAAAGACTACAATATAACCAAACGCAACTTTTTGAGTCACTTTTTTGCGGTTATGCTCAAACGCAATGAGTCACTTTTTTGCGTTTATGCCCAAATCAGCATTTCTATTCTACTAATGTTAATTTTGTATCCTCGAATATAATATTACTTGCAGATGCCACTTAGATATGACGTGAAATACGGGCTTTGTACGTGCCATACGAAAGCTTTCCTATTATTCCTACTATGTTTTATCTTTACGACTGAATTATGATTATGTTCAGAACCATGGGTGTTTGTGGAAGACTTTCTTCCTTATGAAACTCGCAAATTCTCAGCTTCGGTTAAACTTGTGGTCTGTAATACATAGACTCCATTTCCCTTGTTAGTCAGCCCTACAAATAAATGTTTGGTGAGAAAATTAAAACAAGTAACAAAATTGTAAAAGAGAAGACATATGACATGAAAAATTATACTGGAACAATTTCAATGCACTTTCAGTGTATTACAATATTTAGTCAAACTACAATTTTGTTAATCTAATGTATACGTGTAACTATGAATAAATATATAATTAAAAATAGCCTCAACATGTAGGCACCCTAACTTTGCTTTCCAAAGATATTTTTGCATGAACACATAATGAAGTCGATTTTATTTCTTAAGTGAGAATTTGTTTGAGTAAATAAGCCTAGTAGACGTATTTTATACAAGGTATGTCTAGTGCCGAGATCAAAAGAACACCCAGTCAGGTGGTTTCCCTATTCAACTGATTCATAGTCCGCCTGGCTGTATGAGGGTCCCACTGCTTGCAGCTCGCACTACTGTCCGCGCCAGATATCGCGGCCCTTGAGCTCCCTCGTCCGTCAGTAATAGGCTGGACACGGACGGGTGTTGCAGTGGGCTGCGATTACTAACGGCACGGCTATCTACACTATTTTCTAAAAGCTTTTTACAGGGTGTCCGTTGGATTATTTCCCACTAAAGCCTGGTTCAGTTCACATTCTTACCGATCACTCCAAACGGAGCTGTCCAAATGAAATCAGATATTCAGCATTGCCGTTTTCGTGCATGGGTGAAAGCTCAGTTTACGAATACAGGATTACGATAGGAGCTAGAACCTAAATTTATTTTAATTTTATTGTTTGGTAATCAGAAAATGTTACAAATATTTTATGAAATACGCCCAATTTTAAAGTTATCTCAGAGGTAAGTTTCTGAAGGATAGACTGCACACATGTTCAGTACCTTGCACATAGAGACAATGACGCATGTGATGTGCGTGCCTGGGTCGTCCTCAGCGCTTCGCCCTTCTGGACAAAATACGTCCTCGTAGGCGGAATGCATAATGAGCGAGAGAAGAGATTTGGGCGGCTCTGAACACCGAGGTCTTGAGAGCCCTTTAGGGTAAAGCGAGATGAGTATGGAACAACGCCGGATTGCAAGGGTGGGGGAAATGGGAGATCAGTGAGAAAACCCGCCGACCAGCGGCATCGTCCTGCACGCTTCCCACATGCGAAAATTCGGAGGCGATCTGGCCGAGAATTGAACCCGGTTTGCCATGGTGGGAGGAGAGTATTCTAACCACTACACCACCGCGTCCCCGCTAATTATTAATGTTCACTATTGGATTACAATTCTGCTTTATATACACAATGACGTCGTAACAGCAAATATGTACTAAGACACTAAAAACAAGTGTTTTTAAGTGTATTAATATCAGCGCAACGTTTTAACCGGCTACGTTTGCCTAAAAGTGTTCACTTTAAAAATTTTCTGATTAACAGGAATAAAAACAATGTAGCTGATGAAATGAGTATAAAATAACAGTCGAAAATATTACTTTGCTATGTCATGAACTGAAGATAATGAAGGTAAATTATCTCTAAACTTTAAGCGTTAAAAATATTTCGAAAAGAGATGACACTGCACGCTCAGTTGCAGCGATATTTGTACTAGAATGACTGAAACTTTCCAAATGCCCTATAAGATTTTTTGGCCTAGTTACTGAGTAGACATGTATACGCTCGCTCGACCAGGTCCGCGTCAGCGTTCAAGAATCAAGCTACTGTCTGCGCCAGACGTTGTGGCACTTGTATAAACGTGGGTACGGGGGTTTGTTGGGGAGAGGTGGAACAACTACGTACGCGGCTCTGGCTTTGTAGGATCCGACCTAGAAACATTACTCCACCACACGCAGTTTAACTGCTGTTTCGATTTCAATAGATGTCGGTGGATGGTTAGGAATATATAAGAAGGCTATTTTTAGAATTGAAAGGTAAGTAGTAAAAATTATGAGTAGGTGTTGTGACTGCGAGACTAATAGGTATAAGTGTTAAGGAATGCCGATCAACAAAGCAGCTGTTAGGGTTGCCAACAATTCTGGCATCAGTAACAGGTTTATCCAAAGGGTTAATGAAGGTTTGTTGTATAGTAGTCCATATATATCACCTTGTTTGATATCACGAGTACTACATATAAATATGACATATATAGGTTCAATATATTGAAAATTGTAGACAACTGTGTCTACCAGAAGACATGAAGCATAATGGCCAAATCGCCTTGTTCGAGGAAACAAGGTGCACCTAAGTCATAAATTTGGCAGCTATAATTTCAGTGAATTGAAAACGGCATACAACTATTCATACAAGAATTTAAAAGTGTTTTGGACCATATTGCCTTGATAGAGGTCAAAAGTAGTACATATAATAATTATATATTAAGTAGTCCAAACATCAACTTATCCAAAATGGCAGCCAACAATGCTTACAATGCTTATCAGAGGGCTTAGGATATAATGCATATTTTCCTCTTGAACAGGCTTTACCTACACCTGCTAAATTGTAAATGGATTTAAACATGTTAGAATAATCCAATATGATGGTAGAAATCTGTAATGTAATATGCCTGCTGACTTTTATGTATTGTTCTCTAGTTTTTGTTTTCACAGTCATTGAAGGTCACGGGGTCACGCTTCAGGTCTCCTGCATCTAATATGGTGGTAGTAGTTAGTAATGTAATATTCTTGTTGACTTTTGTGGATATTTTCTCGAGTTTTTATTTTGAAGGTCATACAAGGTAATGAGGTCCTGGTTAAGGTTACCTGCATTTTATATGGTACCCGTAGTTAGAAATGTATCAAGTTTGTTGACTTTTGTGTATTTGTTCTCGATACTTTGTTTTCAATGTCATTCAAGGTCATGGGGCTAGGGACGAGGTTATCTGTATCCAGTATGGTGATAGTTGTGTGTAATGTAATATACTTGCTAACATTTATGTATTTTTCCTGGGGTTTTTGTTTCAAGGTTATTCAACGTCATGGGGTCAAGGTAGTCTGCATTCGATATGGCATTGGTAGTTTGTAAAGTATTGCGCTTGCTGACTTTTATGTATTATTCCTTGAGTTTTTGTTTTCAACGTCATTTAACATCATGGGGTTAAGGTAAAGGTAGTCTGTATCCAATATAGTGGTTGTAGGCAGTAATTTATTATGCTTGCTGACTTTTGTGTATTTTTTCTCGAGTATTAGTTTCCAAGGTCATTCTAAGTCATGGGGTAAAGGTCAAGGTAGTCTGCATCAAATATGGCTGTGGTAGTCAGTTATATATTTTGCTTGGTGACTTTTATGAGTTTTTTCTCGAGAATGTATTTTCAAGGTCATTCAAGGTCATGGTGTCAAAGTTAAATGTCGTCTGCTTATAATATTGTGTAATTAGTTGGTAATGTATTATGCTTGCTGATGTTTATGTATTTTTATAGAGTTTTTGTTTTCAAAGTTATTCAAGGTCATGGGGTTAAGGTCACTGTTACCTGCATCCAATATGACGGACAGGTGATGTCGACCAAGATGGCAGTCGCCTACCAAGATGGTAGAATGGGCATGGGTGAGGGATGACCTCTGGAAAGTTCAGTTTTAAATAATTTTTAAACGATTTTTTAAATATTAATTTAATAATTTTATATAAGATTTTAAATATTTTTAAATAAATTTGAATCAATCATTTTCTAATTAGTTTTTAATTGTTTTTAATCATTTATATTACATTTTATTAATACATTGTTAACGATATTTAATTCATTTTTTATGATTTTTAAAACAATATTTTAATGTTTTTAGTAATATGATTTTTAGAATATTTTTCATTTTTAATTTTTTTTTTTAAATTTTGTCAATTTTTTTATTTTTTTGGAATTTTTGGGTTAACCCCATGGTCGATGATCCCTGAACCTTGGTCGCTGATCCAGTTCCCTGATCTTACCCATGGTCAATGATCCGCTTAAGAAATCAAGAATTTTTTTGGGGGAAAAGATACATTTTTAAGGGAATAAGAATTTAGGGACATTTAGTCGATTGTTAGGGCAGAAATGGAAATTTTGAGGGCAAAATGAACAACAGAGAAATTCCAACATGGCGCCGTATGGTTACTCCTCTTCTATCACCCCTCCCTTTGAGCCATAGACTTTTTATATACTACTTGCAACATTACAAATTAAATTGTTATTGTGAATTTATTCCTTTTCTGACTTGCACAACTAAAAATAATAAACGGAGAATAAAGGGTTATAAAGTAGCACAAATTGTTGATAAATCAATAAATAATGCTAAACAATCACGGAAAAATGACGCTTGAGTGGATTAGAATGGGCATGCCTGTACGACAGTTTGGAACTCTGGCTCAGTATCATTTCATTTGACTGCATGTCATATTAATAATCTTTAAAACGTACCTCCACTCCCTCAACCCTTTACGTCAGTATGACATCTACGGTTTTGGAAGTCAGATTTTGGTAGATGTGTTATAAAGAAAATTCAATTCTCTATCTCTATTTGTGTATTTCTTACAGACACTGAATACAGTCTTCTGACGGTTAAACTTTTGATTTTTGGTCAACCAATTTGGACTCAAACTTGGGAAATGCTATACTTTATCCTGTAAGGTTATTATTAGAAGAATCATTTATTAAGTAAATGTTTACATGTGCGAATGTTTCGCGTGTAAGACAGTCCAAGATAACGCAATTATCAATTTGGGATATATTTCGCTTATTTTGTAGTTGTGGGATTGACAACGATTAATAACAAAATATATATAGAATGTTGGCCAAACATGTTTGCAATCACAGTGTGACATATTATTAAACAAATGGTAGTTGTGTACGTGACAGTGGCTAGCATTCGCATAACATGTCGTCAAACATTGAGAGACCAATTGCTAGAAAGCACACTTTCATATGTATTCACCAATCAGTTAGGGGACTGGTCAGTGTGGTATCTTCCAGCCACCAAGTGTTTCAAATTGGGTTACTTAACATTACTAACATGAATCACCAATGAAGGCAGTTGGGTGAGAAACCACGTCATGACACAATAGGTCGAGCTGAACTGTCTAGCTTAGATGTAACGGTACTATAGGCTGTTCGCGCCAAAGTGAGCTCGTTACACTTTTCGTAATGGTGCTATAACACACACATGGCACATGTAACCACTTATATTTAACCTCAGTTCGTGCATAATTGAAAATGAAAACTGAATTTATACTTAATACGTAATCTTTATTGACATTTGGGTCGTACACCCATATATTAAATGCAAGAGGCATCAAGAAGTGCTCACTTTAATGCAAAGCATTTATTTAATGAGAGTATTTTCCTTCGAAATATATCTAGTAGCTCGCTGCATGTGTTCTATTTATGTTATTAATTTTTTAAATGTGAATATTTTGAGTATTTTAAAATTACCGTAGATCTTTTAAGAGACTATAATCACTCCCGCAGATAATATTGTAGTAATTTCGTCTTATAACACTTTAATAATCAATAATTATTTCTTATAATCCAAATTTCGTTAAGACATGTCGGGTAATCATCATGGTGCATGTAAATAGGCTTTTACGTTATGAACGGAACAAAATTGTTTTACTTTTCCGCATTATCATCACATGGAACAGGAAAACTACGCAGATTATTTTAGGACAAGCTAAACTTTGCACACTTATAGACGTAATCCACCTTTGCATTGAATTAAAGTTAACAAGGCTCACTCAGGAATGTGTGAAGCAAATACGAAACTTGCAATAAAAGACTTCAGGGATAACGTGCTGTGTGTTTTGGACTAATATTGGCCACTTACTGGAGAAGCACGCAGTGAATATACACTAGTTAATCGTGTATTCATTGGACTGTAAAGTCTGGACTTCAGACCGTTGATTCCGACACATTTCGTGGTCTCTAATTATCTTACATATGAAAATTTTACTTTACGTAATGTATAATTTAATGTTTTAGTGATTATCACTTTATGTTTTCAAAGATCTCGTGTGTATTGGCAAGGGGATTTATAACGTAATACCTCATTTAAAATTTAAAATATTGCATGTTTTGGAAGTAGTTTTTTCCAGTGGTTCAGTGTGGTCTGTTCAAATTTTTCATTTACTATTTGTTTCTCTGCTCTGATTCAGGCTATTTCATAATTCCGACGGTTTTCACCACTAATTCACTTTAACTACAATACATATAATGTGTTGGAATATATTCGGACTAATCTGAGCTGAAAGAAATATTATTCGTGTTTTGTATGCTTTTTCCTCCAAAGCCATATTCCCTGCAGCTGTTAGCCACGCCCACTCCGCGGCACGCGCCTGTGACTTGGGAAGGGGCAGTCTTTCGAACATACCCGAAGTGGGACTTACAAACATTTTCAGCTTCACGAGATCGCTCATTTTTTGTGACGAGACGTGTACAGTCATCCTCCAGACGTCCAATGCAATTCGGAAATGTAGCGATTTTCCAAATAACTATCCTCATTTATTCCCAACAAGTCTATCTTACTGCGGTCATACTATTTCTGTTTTATTTAATTCACTATAATTTTCAAATATTTATTGCTTATCAAATATTTATTGCTAATCATTGTGGTTTATCAGACCATACGCTTTCTTTACAGTGTAACTGAGATCACCACAAATACCCATGTTTTAACAGTTGTAACGACAATGCAAGGGTATCATGGTCATTACTATATCGATTAAAGGAAACATTATATTTGTGGCGAACCTACTATTCAGTGGTTCATATTTAAACAACTTTCTCTTTGCGGTAACAAGCCATCTGACCCAGCAAAGATAACGTTTTTACACTGTACACTGCGATTGTAAGTCGGTCATTAAATTCGTATTCAATATCAGATAAATATGAACGACGAAATCGAAGCCCTGAAAAATCTTCGTGCCTACGGATATTTTACGGAGTTATGTTAACAGAGGTTTTATTTTTCCGCGGTAAGCTGCAAAGAAGTTAAGTCGCATACCTGCTACACAAAGGCCACTTTCTTTGAACATTTCCTTAGCTTTTTTCATTTATTCAGGATTGTAAAAACTCTCCTCTTTTTCTTTCTATACCTTTATTTGTTTCTATCTGCAAGCATTTTTTGCAAAAGGAATGTGCTTGGGTATATAAACTGTATACAAATAGCTTTCCAGTTTTTCTTGACTAAATACGTTCACGTAAATCTAATACGAAAATGAATACAATTTATTACAATGTGTCTTACTACAATTTCCAGTTTTGGAAATATTTATTGCTTAGATTTAATAGGGTTTCTATTCAAAGACACGGTGCGATAAAATTAAGAGACGCCTCACCGTTAGAGTTACACAAATCGATAACAGTGCAAACAAATAAGTAAGACCAGTTATCACCGTCAGCTCAAAAAGGTGGAAGATAGCTGCCAGGGTAAAACACGTTTCCGTATCAGCCAAAGACTACGTTTAAGCGCGTTCACAAAACTACCCACCACCACAGCTTACACTCGAAGTGAAGTTGTATTGGTGGTCAAATCTTCATAGTAAAGTAGTGCCTAGTTGTTTTAAGGCTCGACACAGCTAATGAAGAGAGAATCAACAGAATCACGTGACTGTTTTCTTTTCAAACAAAAACTTAATAAATTGCGTTTCTCCTCGAAGAATGTTTTGAGTGGCACGAATGTTGTATATTTGGCTTTTGCAAAGTTGACAGTGTTTAAAATGTGCGGGCTAATCGGTTGGGTTCGTGCTTCGAGTATAGCCGCATGTGTTAATCAGATTTGTTTACACGATTCGCCGTATTCTACGTTCTGTAATGCCGAACTATCGTGAACAAATACGAAGAGAAATGCCCATATTCATGCAGCGAATTCCGGAACATAATTCCGCTTGTATTGCTTTAGATCTCGGGGAGTGCGGACCGTGGCACGCGTGGCTGCGTAACTTCTTGAATTTTACCGAGTAAATTATTGTATCCGAATGGAGCGCAGAAGTTAGCGCGTGACAAAAGTTTAGAATCGTCCGCTTTGAGTGTGTTCTGTGGAGACGTGCGAGAAACTTTCATTTCTAAGTTGAGAAATACGACTGCATGAGATGAATCTGCCAATTACTCTGCCCAATATCCGAGACGTTCCTGCTGTTTCCTATCGGGAGTACGCTTCCGATTGCACTGGTAATGGCAGCAGCGAAATGTATTTAGTTTAGTCGAGGTTCGCAATTTTTCCGGACTCTGTACTGGCTACCAAATAGCTGCGGAAGAGTGAATTTGCGTAGATCTGCTCAACTCTGCTCCCCGGAGCGCCAGAGACAGTGAGCGTGGAGGGCACGTCAGATTACCTGCTCCATACTTTCTACGAGCTACATATGAAGTAAACAGATCATCATTCTCTCCCAGCTCGCTATCGATAGCTCTTTGGGAAACAGAACGGCGCTCATTTACGTGGCTTCGTGTTTCTGGACATAGATATAAATCTTCGCGCATTTCAACATTTGTAATGCCATGAAATTGTTTTTGTAGCCTATCGCCTCATCCCCTCCCCCACCCCTTCCTCATAAAATTTTGATCCCAATATTTTCTCGATCCTTATAGCCCTCCCCACTATCGTGATTCATAATATTAACTGCGATATTACAATACGACAATGCAATTATGTTTCAGTAGGATTAATTTTGCGAATTATTTGATTTTCTACAGTTATTTTTCGGTTTTTCAGAAAACCAGCTATTTTTTATGATTGAAATTGATATATTTCAATTTGATTTTCTTTAATTGCGTCCAATAAAAGTGTCATGTAACTACCCAAACTTACTCCATCAAGCGTAAAAAAATAATATTCAAATAAATTATATTTAAGCAGATAACATATATATGGGTGGAAGTGTTTATTTAATGCGTAGTTGAATCGAAAAATTACTTCTTAATGACACACTGTAACAAATGATAAATAAGGAAAAAAATTACAGGGTTTATAATACACTGTTTATAATATGTTATAATTATTACTTACTGGAAATTCATCCTCTTGAGAACAAAATGGGACGAAGTTTTAGCTTCCTTACAGGTTCAGTGAACAAGAGCAATATCACCAAGCATGTTCTAGATTTATCATCAGTTACATATACTTATTCTAAGGAAGAACTACGAGAAAACTAGGAAGCGTAAATGAAGATCGTGATGATTCATATCCTCAAGCCATGGAACATATTTACGACTTATTAATATCTAGTTTTCTTGTAGACAAATGCCGCCAAATGGACGTAGCTTAAAAAATAGTGATCATAATTTTACAATATATTAAGATCCCGTATACACCAATAGTTATGATGGCAACTATATCAGTTTTATTGAAACTACTGACCATAAATGTGAGAATAAATACGATAATTGCATATAACGAGATAAATTTCTTGATCAGTTATCAGGATATTTTCCGACCCAATATTGTTTCATTACCGTGTTTCAAATAGAATGTGGTTCTCCTTTTGTACAAATTTATAATGTACTACGCTCGCTGTTGATGCTGTGATTTCTTCTTGTATTAGGGTTCACTCTTTACTGAGCACTATCGAAAGCTGGTTCAGTTTTGTCTGCAGCCCATTGCGTGTCCTTCCTCCAGACATAGAGTGGATAAGTATACAGAGGCAAAACAGCAGCTTACTCCGCAAACCCACTTGTCAGTCGGCAGACCAGCAAATAGAAGACCCTCGCAGAAAATCAGATACAGCTGCCGTTGCCAGAGCTTCGCGCAGCCAATCAGAAAATCGGTACATCCACATCAATGTAACTGCACGCCATCTAGTCTATGTGTAGCAGGCTTACCTAATGCGCTACAGACATTACCGTTACAATGAGTAAACCCACTAAAGATGATTCTCAGTTAGGTAAAAACGTTTGAATTCAACGTTTGAAAAGAAAAATCTTGCTATAAATACACATATTTTATCTGACACACTGACTGGTAGGCTCCTAGTAAAGTTGGTAGCGATTTAGGAGAAGTTTTTGCACATCTTGAAGTCGTATTCAAAGTGAGACTTTTAAATTCATGGATAATTAATTCATTTTACATAGTTTCTACTTGCGTCATACGCCTAAAAGTAAAAACGCACATAAATGTGAATTTACACTCCTAACAATTCACAGTCTTTCTTGGTCAATGCTATGACTAAAGTCATTTGGTACACGACAATGTTAATTTCGCATACGACGGGAGGATACAAAATTGTCAGTAATGCACTGTCCAAGCAATGTTTCCAAAAGTGATCAGATAAGCGCGAAATGCCTGAAGACTCCATCTGTTGATCAGGAGACACTATGAATTAATAAATAAAAAGTATCTTTCCTCTTGCAATAGACACAAAGTAAATGAATTTTAGACATTGGCCATTTGTACGAATATTAATATTTTAATAATGTTTGGTGTCTACAACTATTTTACTAACTAGCTTGCAAATTTATTTATGTAAATATTAACACTAAATAATAATTCAGACTGTTTTTAAAATGCAATTTTAAAAAGTATTCTGTTAATAACGAGATAGCTATACTCGAAGACAAGACGTCAGAAAATTTTCTCAGACGCTCTGTGTAGCCTACTGCCTATATTAATATACCAACACAGTAAAGGCTGTTCACGATTAAGTGAGCACTTTTTAAGGCTCTTATAATTTTTTTCCTTTCATTAAATTTTCATTTCCCTGCTGCTTTTTAATATAAACATTGCAATGTGACCAATAAACACAGTGTATACATGTCACAGCCATCAAAATTGATTGCCTGAGGCTGCACTACGATATATTTATTAGCGGTTAATGCCTTTTGCAAGGGCCTTAAAAAAATAAAAAACAATCGTATGCAAAGAAAAAGTGCGGGAGACGAAGGTAGGCGTAGACACTTCGCGGCACTGTGCGTAGTACTCGTCCTTTGAAAACGACTGTTTTAATGAAGATAATGTAACTGGACTTTACGAACGAGTCTGGCCTCAATTGATATTCACACTGTACGCCGACCTGCTGATGAAAAGTGAAAACAGTGTCACTTCAGTTATTCAATACTTACATTAGCTTGCCGAAAAAATGTAAGTTATTGTACGTTGATCAACAGGGACAGGAAAATGTCGCGAGTTCTACGACCTGTAGGCTCGACTCCACTGTCATATGCATTTTCGAGCCACTGCTATCTGTACATTGGATGTTGCTGCAGAGAGTAGCCATTTTTACTACGGACCAGGTGGCACGAGATTCGGTCCTTGTTTAATGGCTCTGAGCTCACCTGGCCATCTCTCTTATTTTAAAATGAATTCTAGAAATTGTCCGGTCACTGCTGGTTACCTACCTCATAGGGAACTCGCAGAATTTTTACACGAAGGTATCGGAATGTATGGAATATGAATGGAAGAGTGGGTATGTAGTGTCTACTTTACGACGGGCTAAAACTTAGGACGCGATGGCTCTGGTTATCCCTGAAGTGTGGTACAGAATGAGAGCAGAGGATGGGGCGGTAACGGAACTCAGTAAGAGTGGTGGGGGTATAAAGCGGTAGCACACCGAGAAAACCCACCATCCGAAGGTAATGTCAGCCACATTTCTCACGAACAAATATTCCGGTGTGACTTCACAGGGAATCGAACCAGTTAAGCTGAGTGTGCACGATATCAAGATATCGATGTTGCATCTATAATGTCTTCTGTTCTCTGTCAGTTTCTAACGAGTATGGCTCATATGAGTCGCTTTGCACACACTGCTGTGGGACGTGTTTTCTCAGGGTGCTGCAATTTTCTTGCTCGTGACGATTCCGCTATTGTTCCGTGCTTACTTGGCGACAACGCCATCTTGCCTGATCCAATGTAAT
The DNA here is from genome assembly GCA_029891345.1 of Dryococelus australis. Taxonomy (NCBI): domain Eukaryota; kingdom Metazoa; phylum Arthropoda; class Insecta; order Phasmatodea; family Phasmatidae; genus Dryococelus; species Dryococelus australis. Next base: position 162,701,591 of record CM056993.1, on the reverse strand, counting down.
GCTGCCTTGGCCGGGAAATTGTGGATTTGTATGTGATTACCACACATGTAGAGTTATTTTTTATAAGTTTAAAAAAGTGCAAAACTGCAGGAGTTGCTATGTGAAAGCGTCACAAAAATTTTTTTTTTCCAAACCTAGATATAAAAAATTAATTAATATATTATAATAACCGCTAGCTATTGCAGTATAATATTCCACGATATCAGAATGAGTGAACTCTCAGGAAATGAGGATTTACATGATACTATCAGCTGTTTACTAAAACATTGAGCATAACATTTCTTTCTCTCTTTCAGCCACACAAATGCTTCCTTCCCCATGTTATATTTGGGAAGTTCAAAGGTAAATTGGCCATTCTAAGGTAAAACGATATTCAATCCGCCTACTGTAAGTAAAACAAACAAAGTGAATTACGTTCCATACAATATAGTTCTTGTACAATCAGCGAAAATTATAATTTTTTTAGTATAAACATTTTTTTATCGAATTTTAAAATTAGTTTACCAAATGGTTACTACGCCTTGCTATGTTAAAAGTGGCCGCAGAATGGCCACAGGTTTTTCGCATTGAACAGTTTCACCCCTTTCACATATAGTATACACCCATCAGCTGGGTACCGAATTAAATCCTAGTAAGTCCCGATAACTAATCCAAACACTCTTCGACAAATGCCAAGAGGTTGGAAAACACATATAACCTTACATTCCGGTGTTTTCTAGAAGCAACGGTGCGGTTTCTAGCGTTATTTACCGTGTAGAATGGTGTTAATTCTCATTTTGCTAACTGCAATCATTGCACTGTAGTGGCAAATGTTTCAACCTTCTAGTTCAAACTGGGTGGCTGGCCACTTTGACCTCTTGTTGGCCACTACACAATAGTTTATCTAGTATAATAGGTAAGTAATCTACTAAATGTTATGGCACGTGCTTTTGAAGGCTGTTACATAACTCCATCAGTGGTATTATAGTAAATAATTCAACATCTACAAGGTACTGAAATAAAATTAACATTATTCATCAGTCATGAACAAAACCACAAACACTTTAATAAAACCAATAACTTGTAAGACAGCTAACTCAAGTGCTCTCAGAACAGCATTGGATTCCTCATAACTGATTGAAATCCTCACCACCAGACTGCACCACCCTTCAGCGGAGTAATTAACAGCAGATGGCAACTTTACACGCACTGGGCACTTTACCCTGCTCTCCTCTATAATTAACTCATATCCTAGTACTGTATATAAGCAGACGATTTCTGTATGTCCGCCTTTAATACTTCTAAGCCCCTTGAAACTCAACAAATGTTCTTCAAACTTTGCAGAGCGAATCCTCAGGGTATAATACAGGTCAAGTTCGAATTTCAGCAAGATCAGACTACGCAATCAGGACTTTTGACCTTAAAAACTCATCTTTATTACTTTTTTCTGTGAAAGTGTTGTATTAGTGCATAGAGATTATTGTATAGAGATATGAAGGTAATTGAATATAATTTTTGTTTACTTTAAATGTCTCGATTCAATGTTGAGTTGATTTCACATCATTATATAGAACTATTTCAAGTGGGGTCTTAGTGGCTCAATGGCTAGAGCGATCCCAAGTGGGGCCGCAGTGGCTCAGTAGACAGAGCGATTACAAGTGGGGCCTTAGTGGCTCAGTGGATAGAACGATTCCAAGTGGGGCCGTAGTAGCTTAGTGGATAGAACTATATGAAGTGCGGCCTAAGTGGCCCAGTGGATAGATACATATCAAATGGGGCCTCAGTAGTAAAGTGAGTAGAGCGTTTCCAAGTGAGGCCGCGGCAGTTTAGTGGATAGAACTATATCCAATGTTAAGTTAATTTCTCATCCTTTTTTTCCAAGTCTTTGTGTATGATAACAACAATTTGTAACATCGTAACTGTTCTAGGCACGTGACTATACTGAAAACACTGTCAAGGGCTAACCCCTAGTATAAAATATTAGGACATAAAGATTAGGATAAGGGAGAGGTACAACTTAAACACTTTACGTAAATTAAAATATTTTAAAAGTTTTGAAACAGCATATACTTATTTATTTATTCGAGATAATATCCAGTAGAAGGCCTCTGTTTAAAATGTCTACGAGAATGAAGGTTGTCACGAGGAACATAGTGCAAGAAAGATAATTAGGAAAAGGGATCTACTCAAACACGAGCCCAAACCGCTCGCTGTCCAGGGAGAGAGTCCTGTCCAGGCCGTTAGTAGCCCACCGACGCCCTTGTTCCTCCAGTTTGGAGCCCCGTACACACTTCTCGCCCCCCTCCATCTGCTGTTTCCCCACTTCACAATGATCGATTCAATGTGCTTTGTGGGTAAAGTTTGTCTTCGAATTACTGATAGTATTTCGGCACTTGGAATAATAAGCCAGACTGACATTTTGGCCACACTTCGGCGAATTATAAATCTTGTTTAGTATTTTCGCCATGTCTGGAAATATATTAAGGAAAATTTTGTAAATAGTCATCTGCTTTCTCTCCGGGAGCGTGAAGCCATGGTGATGTAGTGGTTAGACTACTTGCATCCCGCCTAGGCGAACCGGGCTCGATTTCCGACGGGGTCGTTCCGGATTGGAGTATGAGGGAATCCGGTTTCCCCCGCCTCCTCTTTCCGGCGCCGTTCCACACACAAAATAAATTTTAACACAACAGAAAATGTTATGTAAAATTACAGATGCTGGTACTTTTACGAAACATTTTGTTGTAAGCTTGATGAATTTGTACTTGTGCAAAAGAACGGGATTTGTAGAACCACAGAAAAATTTCCTGCAGCGGTACTGACATTTGTGAAATTTACTAGTACAAACTTGTAATGGCGTTACAAACGTTTTTGGCAACTAGTTAAAATTTTTTTTTTACAAAATTACATTTTTTTTTGTGTTTACATACTCGCCTCAGTTTACCCTCACCGGCTCTCAAGACCTCCATGTTAAGAATCGCCCAAATCTCTCCACTGAACTCTCTTTGGGCGCGTGTTTGGTTCTCGTGTTGCGTCAGGTTGCGCGACGAGGAGAGCAAAGCGTGAAAACCCGTATGAAAAGCAAAGCCCTATATTAACCAAAGGATATTCTGAAGAAACAACCATAAAGTCTGTACCAGTACAAAAATAATCTGTTACGAAACTTTAAAAGAGCGCAAATGAAATAATTTTCCATCATTTGCTATTGCAATTAAAGTTACTAATGCCTTTCGAACACTCGAGGAAAAACTGTGAAATTTTGACGAAAGTTTTCTGAATTCTAAAGCAAACGTGAGCAGGATTTTCTTTGAATAAGACTACAAGGGGTGCTATTTTCCGCTCTGGCGGCTGGAAACGTAGCGAAAGGAAACAGAAGAACACTTTGTCACCAAAAGCAATCTTTTCACGAATGAGTTATTTCTGTCGCAGGCATTGAAAAGCGTTGGATGTAAAGAAAACGGATCAGAGTGGTGAAGATTACGCCTGGGGCTGTAGGCGGTCTCTTGAAGAAAAAGGAATGGTAACTGCCAAAGAGGGAACAGTTTTTCGTAATATTCCGGTAAATAAGAAATAAAATAAAAGTTTTTTTCCCGACAATCATGACAAACGCAATATACTAATTACTGTATAAACAATTATGAGTAGTAGGGAAAACGGAGGTCTGGTATAAGGGAATGAGAGATAAAAGAACAGGAGCCGGCCGCCGCCATATTGTGAGGTCATTGACCTATTACCTCTGACCCATGACCTTTGACCTTGACCTTTTAACTTGACATTTGACTACAAAACTAAAATATGCAAAAAAACTAAAAATCCCAAAAAATCCTCAAAAATTCCTAGAATATTCCGAAAAATTGTAAAAAAATCCCAAAACATTTGTTATGTAAAATTATTAAAAACCTCATTTAAAAAATTTATAAAAAGTCGTTAAAAATGCATTATTTAAAATTATTAAAAGTTTTTTTATTTATTAAAAAAATTAGGAACCGACGGCTCAACATCATGCTCTGTCATTACGGTGCTCCGTCAACCATCTTTAACTCATATTACTTTTGAACTTGAATTTGAACTTTGACACTATTAAATTTAAAAAATTCAAAAAAATGTTAAAAGTCACAAAAAATTCTAAAATATCCCAAAAATGTATCATTAAAATCATTTTTAAAATATTAAAAAGTTATTATTACAAATTATTAAAAAGTACTTAAAAATACTTAAATTTACCAGAGGTCACACCTACTCCATACCCATTCCGCCGTCTTAATAGGTGACCATCATCTTGGAAGACGTCAACCATTCACCGTGTTAAATGCAGACTACCATGACCTTGATCCCATGAGCTTGATTGCCCTTGAAAACAAAAACGTGAGGAAAAAACATAAAAGGCAGTGAAGCATAATACATTACAGACTTCTACCGCCATATTAGATGCAGACTACCTCGACTTTGACCACTATATACTTGAATGATCTTGAAAACAAAAACTCGTGACAAAATACATCAAAGTCAACAATCGTAATACATTGTAGACTACCACCACCATATTAGTAGAAGACTACTCGACCTTGACCCATGATCTTAAATAACCTTGAAAACAAAAACAAGAGAAAAATACATTAAAGTCAGCAAGCATAATACATTAAAGACTACTGCCATCGTATTAAATGCAGCCTAACAAGATCTTGACCCCATAACCTTGAATGACCTCGAAAACAAAAACATGTGAAAACGCATAAAATTCAGCACGCATATGACATTGCATACTACTGCTATCATATTGGATACATACTACCTTGACCCCATGACTTAGAAAACAAAAAGTCGAAAAAATGCATAAAAGTCAGCAAGCATAATATATTACAGAGTATTATCGCCATATTAGATGCAGACTACCTCAACATTGGCCCCGTGACATTGATTGATAATGAAAACAAAAAAAGGTATATGTTCCGTATCACGTATCCAGTATTACGATGGCAAGTCAGTGCACAGGCTGTAGCGTGACATTATTGAATTCTCACAGAGTTCTCGGAAGAAGCCAAGAGAAGGTGGTGAATTATTTTGTCAATCACTCTATCCTGGCTCCAGCAATAGACTGTCAAAAGTGCGGTCGCGGCTCTGCCAAGCTGGTTTTGAACAAAGGAGCGTTTTACTGGTGTAGAAGACGCAATTCGGATGGAATCAAGTGCAATTATAAATTGTCAGCTAGGACAGGCACTTTTCTCGACCAATCCAAGCTGTCTCTGGAAAAAATCCTCAAGTTCACTTTACTAAGATGCTTGTTGAGGAACCCACGCCAGCGTGCAATTATGGAGGAGATTCGATGTTCTGCCAAGACCGTTGCCGAGTTGTCTATTTTCTACAGAGAAGTGTGCACCAAATCGCTATATCCTCATCGACAACGCATAGTTAGACCCGGTAACATAGTGGAAATTGACGAATCGAATCTGAGAAAGAGGAAAAACAGCAAGGACCTCAAAGTTGAAGGACAGTGTGTTTTCGGTGGAGTTCAGCGCCATGATCCGTCGAAATTCTTCTTGGTACCAGTCAGCAGAAGAAACATCAGCATACTTACCAACATCATAAGAGAATGGGTGAGACCGGTTACCACCATCATTTCTGATTGCTGGCGTGTTTACAAGTCACTCGATGCCTATGGTTACCGCCATTTACAAGTAAATCACAGAAAGGAATTCGTCTGCAGCGAAAAAACCGGAGTCGTATATCGTCGCAACATCGATAGACTGGCCGGCGAAGATATGTCCGTCCATACCCAAACCATTGAGAGGAACTCGTGTTCCGTCGAATTCAACATGCCGTGTTCTGAAAGGCAGAAGCAGTTTTGGGAAGGATATCTCGCCGAGTACACCTGGAAAAGGAATTATCCCTACCGAGAGCGGCTGCACTCGTTCCTCATGTATGCTGCCACCATGTACATCCAGCCCAAAATAACTCCAGCAAAATTAAGGTATTTGCACTTTTTTTTCTTTTCAGCTTACGACATAAATTTTTGTTATAATTTTTCAGCAGATGACCGGACGAACGAGGTGTAATGTGTGTAATTTGTTTCTTGTTTCAGTGGAGTGCTAACGAATGAATATTTTTTTTTGTTTAGCTTGACCAGCTATTAATTTTGCATGGTGAACTGTGAATGTGTGTAACTTGATTTTTTCTTGGCAAAATTTTTTTTTATGAAATGTTTTGGCCAAAGATTTATTTTGCACTAGTTTTCAGTGGGCGAACTGTGTATGTTGTAATTTTATATTTTCCTGGCAATACTTTTTTTTCGGAAATTTTTTGGCCAAATTGAATTTTTAAAAGTAACGGCAGTATCCAAATTCAACCACGAAGTTCATTTTGTCCTGACCAAATGTAGAATTTTGACAAAATGTAGGTAAAAATTGTCATTTTTACAAAATAATTCGTTATTGTTTAAATTTACCGTACTGAGGGGGAGAGGTTTCGTCGCTCGTTAGTTTTTTCATGAGGAAAGTAACTAGTTTTTTGTATTTTCAGTAAATGATTCGTTTGTAGTTCGAAGCTTCCAGTTCTTTGTTTGTTAGTAAAATGCGTAATGTATTTCCGGTTTTGTGTACAACCGATTGCTGTTTCTCAAAAAAAAAAATTCGTAGTCTGCTTTTTTAGGTCAAACTACAACTGCCTATGTTTTCTTCTTCGAAGTGCCAAATAGACAGTTGTTGCCGAGTACGCAAACGAAACTAACAGATCGAAGCTAAAGTAGGTTTTACATATGTAGCATTTCAGAAGTCACATTCATTTCTTCAAAGCATTGTTCTAAATCACTCACCTCTGACAGCAGTAGACATTTTTGTGCAACTGGAGGGGTTCAACGGCCGTCAATTTTCTCGCGAAGAAGGTAGTTCGTTTCTGCAGCTTCTGTAGATGGTTAGTTCCTATTTGTTTCATATTTGGTTGGTTCGTTGCGTGAAGAATTTCTGTCTTTGAAATCATATATTTTATCATTATTGTCTCTCCTACTAAAACTGTTGAAAAAATATTTCGTAGTATTCTTTTACAGATCATAGCACCATGACGAATAATTTTTTTGAATAAACATGCGAGATCGACTGCCCTCGCCTGTAAATGTAACATTTTTAGCCATAATATATAGGTAAACATAAAGGTATAAGGCATTTTTTCAAATTTCTTCAGTGTGCAAGCGCTTGCGCCAGCCACACACACATTGACATTTCAAGTAGTCATAATTATTCTTTCCTGTGTCTAGTCGCATCAACTACTGACGCATTCTTTCCCACAACTGATTGAATCACCTACTCTCACTTTTGCAAAAAACAGAACCGGAATCGTTCCCAAGCCTGGTTGCATCACTCACTGTCACTTTTGCAAAAACATAACTGGAATCGGTCCCAAGCCTGATTACATCACATACCGTAACTGTTGCAAAAAAACAGAACTGGAATCGTTCCCACGCCTGATTGCATCACCCACTGTCACTTTTACAAAATCAGGACTGGAATCGTTCCCAAGCCTGATTACATCACATACCGTAACTGTTGCAAAAAACAGAACTGGAATCGTTCCCACGTCTGATTACATCGCCCACTGTCACTTCTGCATAAAACAGAACTGGAATCGTTCCCATGCCTGAATCATTATCCACTGAACGTTTACAAAAAACAGAACTGGAATCGTTCCCATGCCTGATTACATCACATACTGTAACTGTTGCAAAAAACAGAACTGGAATCATTCCCACTCCTGACTACATCACCCACTCTCACTTTAGCAAAAAACAGAACTGGACTTGTTCCCACACCTGATTGCATCACTTACTGTCACTTTTGCAAAAAAAAAACAGAACTGGAATCGTTCCCATGCTTGATTGCACCAACTGTCACTTTTGCAAAAAAAGAAACAGAACTGGAACCAATCTCATGCCTGATTGCATCACCTTTTGTCATTTTTGCAAAAAAAAAAAAAAAAAACAACTGGAATTGAACCCATGCCCCTGATTGCATCACCCACTGTAACTATATAAAAAAAACAGAACTGTAATCGTTCTTCTCTTGTTTGCATCACCCAGTGTCACTTTTGCAAAAAAAAATAAAAAATAAAAATAAAAAAAACCAGAACTGGACTCGTTCCCATGCCTGATTGCATCACCCATTGTCACTTTTGAAAAACATAACTGGAATAGTTCCCACATATGATTACATCACCCACTGTCACTTTTGCAAAAAACAGAACTGGAATCGTTCCCATACCTGATTGCACCACCCACTGTCACTTTTGCAAAAAACAGAACTGGAATTGTACCTATGTCTGATTGCATCACCCACTGTCACTGTTACAAAACAGAACTGGAATCGTTCCCACGCCTGATAGCATCCCCCACTGTCACTGCGCAGGAGGAAAGGGGCAAGTTGGCACACTGTAGCCTGCAGTGGGACTTCTAAAATATATTTAAAAATTAAATATAATGGTCTTGCCATTTTAGAAAGTAAACTTTCTATTTTTTGGAAATAAAAACGTAAATCGTACCATTTTCGTAAGTAACCTTTCCATATTTTGAATTAAAATGAATGCAGTCTCTGTGATTTTGTAAATGACCTTTCGTATTTGTTTAGTGCGCAATAGTTTTTGACTTTAAGTTGTTGTTAGAGGTCGAATTTTGTAGTATATATAAGGAAGCTTCGTATCTGTAGTCACATTGTAGGACTTGTAATTACTGAACATGCATCATGTTCTTCAGTGTGCATGGATTCTATGGTAACGAGGGTTTTGTCGTGAAAGAGTTTTCAGTATGTTATTTCGACGTCAAAACCGTTACTCGAACGTTCCTTCCTCCCTATTCGTGGGATTGTTTGAGTGAAAAATATAAGTATACAAATAATTGGGTGACAAACAATATGCATTGTTTGATATGGGGGGAAGGAACTACTCCTTATTCGGATTAGAAATCAGAACTTTATGAACTGACTTGTAGATACAGCTGGGAAACTGTTTACATTGCAGGACCTTCGCAAAAAAATATTAAATGATTTACTTGGTAATAACGAAATCAAAATTGTAGACGTTCAGGTAGAATACATGTGCCCAGCTTTTAAAAGTCCTAGCAAAATTGTACTTCATTCGGCCACATACATGTCGCTTACACATTAGGCAAAACATGTACCATTTGCAATGTTGAATTGTTAGCAATTTGGTGTAGGAAAAATATTTTTTTCAAATTAAAATTAACTCTTTCAAGACACTTACTCAGTTAACATCCATACAGGTTAACTCGTGCTGCTGTTGTTACATCAGCTCGCAATTTGCAGGTATGTTTCTGCACTCTATGTGCAATGTAAAGGTTATTGGATGCTTTCAGAAAATAATAAGTTAAAAATAAAATACGAAATTTAAAAAGTAGTTAAATATAATTACAAAATTTACTAGAATACAATTTTTTTTTACAAATTGTACAAATCGTACACAATATTTACAATTTACAATTTGTTTTTGAATTTAGTTTTCAAAAATTTTAATCTTTTTTTTTCTTCTTTTCAAATTTTGATATTTTTTATATAACCTTCTAATTTGTTTATCCAGGGCCGCCTCAACCGGCGCTGTAGGTGTTGATGGTCGTTTATATGGTGCTTTTGTCCCAGGCCCTTCCGATACCCGTTCAGATGATTGTCTCGGCAGGTCGAGAGGGCTTCGTAATATCCGGGGTGATTCTGGGACGTTGTTCAACTGGTGTAGGACCTGGTGTAGGACCTCGTGGTGCCGATCTCAGCATGCAGTTTCCACGAGTGTAGTACATCACATGATGCCCTGATGTAGAACCTCATGGTACTGGTCTCGGTGAGCAGTGCCCAAATATACCATAATTTATGGATTCGAAATAAGGTCCTGGTGTGAAGTTCCCGAAACTGCGATAAGGCCCTGGTGCTAGTCATCGTAGTTCCGGCACGTAATTTACGATAATGTGAGGTCCTGGACCTCGTAGAGTCGGCATATAGTTACTTCCCTGAACATTTGGTTCTGGTGCGTAGTTTCTTGCAAAAGACCTTGGCGTACAATTTAAGTTTGGTTCCAGTGCGTAGTTTCTTGGGAAAGATCAGGATCTTTCCCAAGAAACTGCGCACTGGAGCGCGCGTATAATTTATATTTTGTTCCAGTGTGCAGTGTTCTGGCGTACATGGAAGCAGTATCCCGACAAAGACTCCTCGTAGTGCATTGGTTGTCTAGGACCCTCGGCATTTGGCCTCCATGTCTGCTCCGGTGTCCGTCTAGGCTCCGGTGTCGATCTATCATTTGGCTCCTGAATGATGTCTGGAGGTTCCCACTATCTCTCTTTTCCTCTCCTTTGAAATCTCAGTGAATGTGGCTCAGCTTGATCAACCTCCTCGTCAGCCTCGCAGAGCTCCATTATTATCTCTTCAGACAAACTGTGCATATGTGCTGCAACCGATGCCATAGCTGTCTGGACGATCGTTTATATACACGAAAATATCCTTCCTTCTCCTCTCAGTGTTTCCCGCATTCACTGGTTGACCACTCGATGTGCGCAGTTACAACATGAAACGCCTTTTCCTGTTTGTTACCTAGTTCTATAATTATGCAGAAATGCCAACCACACCCAAGGTTTCCACAAAGTATAAATACAGAGAAACTGTGCACACAAGGCAAAGTATCGACAGATAGGAAGCTCTGCTGTCAGTTGCTAGTTTAACTCAGTGCTAGTTTTGCAAGTTTAACTCAGTAGATACTTTGCATTTAACCATGTTTTACAACATGCTAAGATTTCGTGCCAACGACGCCGATGTTCTGAAGACATTATATGTAAAGTGTATGGATGGGAGATTGGAAACGGTAAAATTCCTTCCTCCCTTTTCGTGGAACGATTTGGAATCAAAGCACAAAAATCACAATATTGGAATTACTAAAAATTCGCATGGATTATGTGGGAGGAAGGAGTAATCTCGTACGACCGTGTAGGAGACGTAGTTAACGAGGTAATCGGTGTTTATTCATGGGATAGTGTTTTCGTTTGGGGGGGGGCGGACCAGAAAGCATGGCTAGAACAGTATGTGGACGATATTAATATTATCGACATGCAAGAATCATTCGGGTGTCCATTCTATGATATTTTAGAGGTAATGTATCCGACAGACTTATGTACGCGTTCGGCAATCGGCTGGCTTTGTTCTGAATGTTAGGTGGAACGCATGCATAGGTGGTATGTAGATAATGTACCGTTGTGCCGTAACAGTGTTTGAATATAATATACTACAAGTCATTTGTATATATTGTACTGAAACAATGTTATGGTACATTATTTATATGTTGGTGCGAAACGTTACGAGTGATGTAATGCTGTATGTAAATGTTACGTAAACAGTTATATGTTATTTATGTGCCATTTATGCAAGTATGTACGTGAGCGAGCTAGTTGGACTAAAGCGACCCTGTTGCATTTCCAGGTACGATTATAATTGAGTTTTTCCTGCTCATATGTGACAATTTTTTTCAGATTCAAAGGGTTACCTGCAACTGGGTACGTAGGATATCCTGCACGCTTTAGTACATATTTTCAGCACTGTATAATTTTTTTTTCAGATGATGGCCGTTTATTGAAATGAAAACCGTAACATATTAACATTGAATTTTTTTTCAGATGACAGCAGAAAGAAATGTTATTTATGCATGTATCTCTATGCATTTATACAGTTTTAATATTACTTTTCTACTTATATAACCTGTTGTTGCATCACTGTGTTATGTAAAGCTGGATACGCGATACGGAACAATCTCCCAAAAAATTGAAAAATTACATAAAATTCAATAATGTATTATGCTTTCCTGATTTTTATGTATTTCCTCTCGAGTTTTGGTTTTCATTGCCATTCAAAGTCAGGGATCAAGGCCATGGTAGTATGCATATAATATGGCGGTGGTAGTCTGAAATGAATCATGCTTGTTGAATTTAGTGTATTTTTTTCTCAAGTTGTTGTTTTTAAGTACATTCAAGGTCATGGGGTCAAAGTTGAGGTAGTCTGCATCTATATGGCGGTAGTAGTGTGTAATATATGCTTGAATTTTATGTAATTTTTCTCGAGTTTTTGTTTTCGAGGTAATTTAAGGGAGTGGTATCCTGCATCTAATATGGCGGATGGGTGAGGTCTACCAAGATGGCTATGGGCTAGGGGTGACCTCTGGTCATTATAAGTATTTTTAATATGATTTTTAATAATTTTAATAGTACATTTTTAACAGCCTTTAATATTTTTTTATAATATATTTTTTTGGAGTTTTTTGGGATTTTTCGAAAATTTATTTGAATTTTGTTGAATTATTTTAATCTTTAGGCTCAAAGGTCTTATGGGGTAAATATGGTGGACGAGGCATCGGAATGACAGAGCATAATCTTGGGCGGTCGGCTCCTGTCTTTTTTTAATACATCTTTAAACTTTTTTTAGAATAATTTTTAATAAATAATTCTAATAATTTAATAATAAATAATTTCTTAAAACAATTATTAATATTTTTTTCTATTTCTGAATAATTTTTAATAATAATTCTTATAGTATTTTTTAGAAATTTTTTGGAATATGTTGGGATTTTTAGAGGTTTTTAAAGGTTTTTTTTCCTTTTTTTTTGTTTTGAGGTAACAGGTCAAAGTAAAAGGTCAAGGTCTAAGGTCATGGGTCAGGGGTAAAAGGTCAATGACATCCAATATGGCGGTCGGGTGACATCACAATATGGCGGTGGCCGACTCCTACACTCCTATCCCCCATCCCCCATCCCGTTTTGCCAGACATCCCTTTTTGCTTACTACTAAAATGTGATATTTAAATCAATTTGTGTCATGAGAAACTCGAAATTGGCCATAGAACCAGTAAATTTGAAAATTTCGCATTCTGAACCCACAGGAAACTTAACACTTGAATTCTGCCTACAGGATGAAAACACACCACTGCGTCGTCAGCAGCAAATTAGGCTGCCGCTATTGTCTCAAAAGCACATATGCTGTAGATTTAGCAAGTACGAATTGGTAAACAATTACAACTGACAACAAGTATATGCAGGAAGCGATTTCCTAGCAATTCATGTTCTATTAAATATTCATTCTTACTTAACCGTATCTAAACGAACTAACTTATTTAGGATGATAACATAGCCAGCAAACCTTAATCAACTTAAACGTTAAGAGCTAAATTAAGTCATTGTGCTAGAACGAAATTATTAGAAGTTCTAACTTACTTCATAATAATTATATGTTGTTTATATACAAATCTCAGTAACGTTAAGTTCGTGTGCTTTCATCATTATTTATTTTTAATAAATTAAATTTTTAGTATGTGAAATCCCGAACTCCATAACATACAGATGTTCAGGAGGAAGAAATTCTCTTACACTGAAAAAGCCGTTTTGGTGACCAACAAAATTTTGTCGACCACTACGAAGTTCTGTTGGTAATATAAACATTAAAAATGTCGTGGTGCCAACAAAACTTTTTGGTCATTCCAATACTTAGTGGAAACTACAAAATGACGTTTGTGGTCACCAATAAATCTTGTTTGTAGGCAATCAAGTGTTCGTTATTCGCAGCGAAAATATGACAATAATAGCTGTAATAGTGGTGAGTGAGGTCCACAAAGTGGTTTTTACGAGTTGTGGGTTTCTGTAGGTAGGTATGCTCTAGCAAAAATTAAACACATCATTCATAGTTGTCATGAGAGGGATTCGAAACTCGGGCCGCTCAACTGCGAGGTCAGCGTTTACCATTTTTTTTTAAGTTGACCTTTTTGACTATAGTGATCTATACATTTGCCGTTGGACAGAGCGTGTGTGACGCTGTGACAGTGTGTATTTTGCCGCGTGACGAGCTCAAGTAGTCGACCGACCTGTTGACGAATTCGCAGTACACATGTGTGTGACATGCGAAGTGAAAATCTGCCGCGGTGGAACTTGGGCGCGAACGCCCGTCCCTGCGATTACATGTCTGCCACTCTGCTTTTCATTCAGCTATGAGGGTAGAGCTACCATTACACTACCTTGTTCGACGTTAAAGCGTTGTCTTCAGCATGTACATATATAACAGAAATCTAATAGGTGGCACACGCGACAAGGCTTGCACACTTCACCTCATGGAAAGTTAATTTTCTGGAATCATTTACGTGCAACATATAATTACTTGGAAAAAAGGAATGTTATAATCCCTTCACAAGTACTTAAGGATATCGTTAATGAATTAGTTCGTAACCTGATGCGAAGAACTGAACACAGACACGCGGCGTCATTGCTAGACAGAAGTTAGCCACTTCGAATGTGCCAAAGCGTATGCGCAGAATATAACGGATGTAATTTTGCAGTCACAGCAAAATGTTTTACTGTGGATAACATGAATGCTGTTTCTGCCTAATAAATATGTATTATGACAGTCAATAAACGGTTTTCCAATAAACAAATATGCTAGTGAGCACTAAATACGTTAAGTACTATTCAATCTACGTGTTATTGGGCACCACAATCTGTTTTTTTAAACCAAACCACAAAATTTGGCCCTGGAAAGCATCAACAGAACAGTTTTCATAGCCACCAACAAATCTTTTTTTTTTTCATCAGTGCACCCGAATGTACAGTGGACGATGACTGAATAATGTCCTGTCTGGTTAGGTAGGTCCATCTCTAAAGTGCAGTGTAAGCGATTCTCTACTGATACACTAAATGAAGCGACACAGGAGGTCAATGGCCCAGGAGTTGCGTTTTTTACGCAATTTTTTAAACAGCGTTTTGACACATGCAAATATCATGCTATCAAAATTGCAGCTCAACAATTATGAATATACATTTATATAAAATATCTGTATATGGTAGTTTACAGTATTAATCTTTATCATCATTGTAACTTTCTCCTACTTCTGCTGTTAGAGAAGATTTAACATTATGAGATTCTGTTTTGAAATGTACATAGGACTTCTAAACATAATAATATAACTTAATTTATTGGAATGGCATCATGTCCTTGCAAAGAAATTTTCTTCGAAAAGAAATTCCCGCACACTTCCTAGCGTTTTTTCCGGCATAGAAACTTCATGCCTGTGAATTGCTGAGTACGGAAATTCATTTTTTTATATCTGAAGATTAATACTACTTTAGGCTATTGTTTAACTAATGAATGGAGCTGGTTTTTTTTTAAAATGCAGGAAAATTTAACAATTTCCTAAAATAAGATTTTATGGAATATTTATTTGTTATTTGCAAACGTCGCAAATTTCTGTGGTTGTTTCTCCATAATACCAGCAATACAGAACACACAGCCATGGTGAAGAAAACTGTGGTGATGGATGACACGATAGTGAGCGACGTCCTGGAATTTACATACACACACCAAGGAATATAGATACAGCATCATTACTGAGATCAAATTTTGCTCTCGACAGGTATCTGAGAACAGATGTAGTTCTGCCACATTTGTGGGAATTATGTTCTTTTCATTGTAATCTAAATATAGCACCTCCATATCAACCCCATTTTACCATTAAGTTTCTGTCACGTGAAAATTTTACCCCTATGGACTTTACCGCTGTAAGTGAAAAGTTACATTCCTAGAGTTGCCTCATCTAGTAAAATTCACTCTAAAACACAAGAGGAAGAGGAATATTTCTGAAAATAATAGGATTGGCATTCAGTAACACGGTTTTGGTTTTGCATATACTTTCCTTCAAATTTACGAGGACCTTCTTGATAGATGTTTTCCATCGATTCGTGAGTTTTAATATTTTTTTTCAAGCGATTTCTTCCATTCAAAAGTGGTTTCGTACAATAACCACACGGTGTATCGGAGCAATTTATATGGTATTCGTATTTATAGGCTATTCACGGTAAAATGAGCACTTTTGAAAGCCCTGCTAAAGATGTACTCGTATGAATGATGTCTAGTCTTCCGCCTTATGTAAAATAAACGTTGTCATGGGTTTTATAACCATAGTCATACGTCGATCAAGTGAAAACTGTGCAATTACCAGGAAAGCAAATATTTTACAAATCTGCTTGTTTTTACACTTCGATGCATTAAAAAAGCAGAAAGATGAAGAATTCATTTAAGTTGTTCTTAATGGTTGCCCAATACTTTTTCTTCGACGTTAAGATATGGAACTATTTCCCCATCCATCGTTACCAACTTTACTGGGCACATGTCACTTAGTGCACCCGTTAAGCTATGTGCAGGTAGGAGCAGTGACTTTTTTATAAGGTTAATTTCAAATGTGCTCACTTTTTCGTGAACAGCCTGTAACGCTTTCGACGCTGGTCGAAATTATGTACTGTAATAATACCTTCCAACAGGATCAATGTGAAACGTCTACATGTGCTTGTGGAGACGTCAATATTCTATTGGCTGTATCAATTTGCGTACTTCACGTCCTTATTTTCCTCGCCCACTCAGAAGTCATCAGCTGTAGCGACAAATGTCGCGTTAGAGGGCGTGGCCTTCAACACGTACACAGCACTAGGCATACTTACGGCTGGTGTCTGTAACTCCATCATGCTCATTGACGTATTTTGTACTCCAGTGGTTTTATAAAGCCGGACGGTGTCTTTTGAAGAACAGATATTTAATGTTGTACTGCGTGATTACAAAACTAAATACTGACATTCAGTAGGTAGGTGTATGATATTTTAAAACTGAGGCAATTTTACCAGTACAGTATACGAGCATCCCATTGAAAATATTTAGCTTATAATTAATGCTCTCATGACTCATCGATCCTTCAAAGTGCTAGACGGTACCTCTAGAAGCTTCAGCTCGTTCAGTTCAGTCAGACCAAAAAATGAAACTTGACTCAGAAGATGAAGGCGCCATTATAAATTAATAAATAATGAAGCAAGTTCGAAGGACAATTCAGCTCAGTTATACTATCGATTTGGCTGTCCCATCCACATTACACAGCAGGAGAACCAAACACTTCACAGGGTAACTAACAGAATTGATAACAGGGTAGCAGAATCGATTGAAGTAAGACTGAAAACGCATGAAGAGGTAGTTTACGAAGACAGAAAGGATAATCGGTCCTGGCACACTTTACGACCCCTCACACCACCGAAATTAATTTAGTAATTTTAGAGTCCAGCCTAAATGAAAGTTGAAAGAGGATAGGTCACGGCTGTGGCTAATGTGAGTTACGACTGTCTCTCGCGTGCTGCTTTTCTTCTCTCGGCGAGAACTCGGAACTTCTTTGCCGCATGGCAACAGCCGCGTCACAGAGCACTTAAGAATACAGAGGCGAAACAAGCGCCCAAATTTGCGAACTTCAGCCGCACGCGCCAGTAAAATGGCGTCACTGGCCAACAACGTGCCGGAGAGCCGCACAGTGGGCCGGGCTGAGTAATTGCGGGGCAAACAATCTTCCTGCCTGTTCTACTGTACCAAATTACGTGTATGTAGAGACCCGGGAATTTCGCGATTTCATTTGGCGACAAGCTAGACTTCAAACACGTTTATATTGACTTTCTGTCTCTATTGGATTGCAGTTCGTAAGACACGCCCTGAAAAAAAATTTGGACCAATAACTGACCTACAAGAAAACTAGGGCCGAAAACTATTCTACCTGGTCTGCAATGAAACTGGAGCATCGGCCCAACACAAAGGATTGTGGAGTCTAGCTTTCTGCCAAATGAATACGTCAAATTTCCGGGTCTCTGCGTTTATGAGGTATAACCAGCGTTTCATGGGCTTAGGTATGCATTTTCGGGTAAGGGGTGTTTACGTTTACCTGTAATAAGCTTTTATTTCTGCTCGTTCAGTATGGAATTGATCGTTATACACATAATTGTTTGTAATTACAATGAACCTTGGATAAACAAACAGGAAAATTAGCGTAAAGATATGATTAAATATTAGAAAACATGGCTTGCTTGCAATTTTTGAAGGAGAAGGAGGGGAGAGGGAAATTTAACACCCAACCACCTTTACGTAAGTCCATTCAAAGTTCCATAACGGCTTGCTGTTTAATAAGTACTAAAATTAGTCATCTAAGGAGGTAATTATTTTTTAAAGGTGGTATATCAGCAGTTAAAAGTATGTAATTTAACAGATATAATTTTCATATAATTTTTACATCACAAAATGCAACATATCTAAAGCGGGTAAAGACTAAAGACTCTTCTTAGATGTTATGCTCATTTAATTTGCTTAGTTATAGTATATCTAAGGTAAATAAATAATTGTTCAGCTCGCCCCTTATTTGGGTAAAACGTGTCTTCATTTTCATTTGCTTTCTTTGAAAAGTTAATGAGATATATTGTGATTATGATTACATGTTCCTCAAAATATGCAAAACTTCATCTGTAATACAACATTACACACATTTTATAAACATTTTACAAACACTCTTAAAACAAATGTTTGTTTGTTTATATATATATATATATATACACACACATACACACACACACACACACACACACACACACACACACATATATATATATATGCACACCTATTCGATTAACATTTATTTTAAATTACTCTTAGTAATAAATACGCAGTTGATATATCCAGCAATTAAAAATAAAACTAAAAATATGTATTTTACACTGTATAAGCTTAAAGACGCCGTAATCCGAAATATCGCTATCTACTTCATCATCATCTTGTACCTTGATTCTTCCAAACTCTACTATTAAATATTTAATGTCATGATTGACTTCTTCGGAAATCATTCGTATTGGCTTCATCTAAATTCAAGGTGATAAACCATCGAATCCTCACTTGTCATTCAGCTAGACAAATTCACATCTTTTGCACCCGCTCATTTTCTTTTACTCGTACATGTTTAGATAAAATTCTTGTCACTTTTAAAGTAGAGACAGTGTCAATTAAATATCTTAAAAATTTTAATACCTACGTTCGTTCGTTTGCTTCACCATATGTTTTCCCCAGGGTGTAGGGAGTAATATACACACAACTTGTACCTGGGCTTGATAACAATTTCAAAAGAATCATCGGGTTCCAGCCACAAAAAAAAAAGGCACACTCGGAGTGCCTTCGTTTGGACCTATCACGCCTACTTAGAACATGAAAGAAAACTCTCTATCTATGCTAAAATATATTTCTTCATTTTACTTAGTTCCTACACCTCACTTACTCATGGAAATAAGTACTTGAATGTTTTTATTAAAAACTATTTATTTTCCATGGTTCTCTTTTCGTTGGCCTTAGACATGCGTATACACTGAATTTAAAACATTATTAAAAACGTCTCTCATTGATTAATAAAATTTTTCTGACTTATCCAGACATAATCTACGGGGATAAGTTTGGAAGAAAGAATAAGTAAGGATTGTTGATTATTGCTACGAAAAAAAAATCTAAATTCGGAATTTTTCACGAACCTATTCTTAGGAAAGTAAAAAGAAATAAACTGCGAAATATATAATAAAACCAAAAAGCAATAAGTGTGTTAAATACGTCCTTTTTTTTTTTTTTTTTTTTTTTTTTCTGTTTTGAACTAAATGTGCACAGGTGAATGTTTGTAGGAGGTGGGAATACACATTCTTTAAATTGGGCCCGTCCTTGGTACAAATGAAATGCATCACATATAAAGAAGGCAGTTGCAAAAAAAAAGCTGATGTCTTCAGCAGAAGCGCTAAAATGCATCGTTATACGACACTTGCCAAAACCACACTGAAGAAATTTCTAAATAGGTAACAACAAAAAAGAAAGCGATGTCTAACCATGGATCAAGCATGGGGAAGAAGGGATGTTTGTACAGAGCCCCAGCAGGAATCTTATACCCAACCTACCGGTTTTCATGCCTGCCACCCGAACTATATAGGTTTCCCATCTTTAAAGAACTTTATCATCGTAAGGGGTAAGTTGGGGCAGCCAAATTTTGTGCGCATGGATTCAACAATGTAGTCCCAATATTGCGTTGCAAATAACCTTGTGGCAATCCATGCAATGATTTTGAAATCACACATTTATATTAGAATATTCGTGAAAAAAAAAAACTATTATTCGAACACTGCGAATGATTTGATTATGTAGACATAATGTAATTTATTTCATCCTTTAGTAGGTATTTTAATATAGTTGAAAGAAAAGCGCTGTATTTTAATTTAGGAAATTCAACACTGCAAAATATTTCACCCAAACACTGAACGTTAAGAAGATAATGAGGGATTTTCAGGATTTCCTCAAAAACATAAATTTCTAAGAAGTCTCCTTGCCCTGATTGTCTTCGAAAATTGAAACTGTTTTGCAGGAATGTGGACCACATATTGTAGAGCATTATTTAATATTTTAAGATCCATAAAAATTTATTTTTGGATTCTTTGCAATACAATGACTATCTGGCCCACTGTACGCTGTTCGCCAATTAGCGCCTGGTACATACTCATCAACAGGGGGCCCAGGTATTGGAGAATTATTTTCCCAGCTTTCACTACGAAGGTATGCTTTAAGAGCTTTGCGCAGTGTCTCTGATTGCGTGTGAGGGTGTTGTTTTGTCAGTCAGGGAGGGATACTTCTGTGCAGGAGGTCATTCAGTGCAGCGAGGTGGCACTGGTGGGGCTAGGTGGCTGAGGGAACCCTACAAAATCCATCCCATACACAACAGATGGACCACTGGCACGTCACACTTTAAGTTAGTGACAGTTCGGCGGAACGTCCAACCACCGTTTCGAAGTCTCAATATAATTAGGTCATGTTCAAAGCCACTTACATTTACTGTTCAATTGTGCTCGCCATAGTCTAACAGGCGCTTCAGGCACACTCTATCTCACACACAAACGCGATGGAATCGCACACCCAATTGCACTCGTGTTGCCCGACGACCTGCGATAAAACACTCGTTCTATTAGCCTGAAACCGGTGCAGGCAAGTGATGCTCTTCCTTTCACGATCAGAGTGCCCTTTCCACACGAACAGTTTGTGTTGTAAAACATGTTTGGGTTGGACGATGTTTACTACGTTTTATTCAGTGCAGTTACACTAAAGTTTGTGTGTGTAAATTTATTTACACACACACCACTATAAATACATATAAAATCAGTATGAATGCTTGCTAATCAAATTAATATCCGAATTATATTTGTAAAACCATTCGTAATTAGTATTTTTAAATAATACCATGATACATTTTTACAGCAGATATTAATATAAGGTAAGGTCGTTGAGACACAGGTACATTGCTGGACATGGAAATCGCTACGCCCATAGGGGGTCATCCATTTACAATAAAAGGAAAACCACATACAGAACCTATTACCCAATGCAAATTGTTAAAGCGAGGTCGCAGTAACATGACGTGAAATAGGGAGCACTTGTGGCCAGTACCCAGTGCCTGAAAATTCAATACAGCAGGCTGGAAAGGCAGAAATTTGCGGGTTACGAGACATGTCAAAATGTCACGGCGTCGTGCCAAAGAATATTATCACACAGGCCGATTTGAATGGGTGGTATGTTCGGATGGTCGACTGACCGTATAGCGATTCATCTTTGCAGTTTTGTAGTAACCACTGGGACACATTGTGTGCAGGCGTAGATACGTACAGGTATTAGGTCTCATAGAATAGGTACTCGTCTTGCCAGACGCACAATAGAGAAGTTCGCATGTCCACCAACGTGACGCAGTACATCTTATTACCTCATTCAGAGAAATTCTGGAGTCATTAGGGCCTGAATTCGTTCGTTTGTCTGCCTCGCCATTTTTGCCAGTCTCAACAAAAACCATTTGTTGCCATTTAAAAAAGACTATCCTATATTCACGGCGTATACTGCGCCGTTCAACTCTGGCCCCTAGGCATAGTGCGGCATACCGTCAGTGGTGCCAGGAACGTCAACATTGAGAAGAGGAATGACGACGGACTGTGTTCTCCAAATAGACCCGGTTCAATCTTAATGAACATGATGGTCGCAGCAGGGTTTGGTGCCATCGTTAGGCAACACAACGATTCTGCACTCATTCGTGAAAGCCGTAAGACCCATAACCCCCAGTCATACAAAATTAAGGTGATGATAAAGCATACAAAGCTAAAATGGCTGACTCGCATAGCACATGCCAGCTTACAAAGCCTACCGTAGAACTACTTGTCTGCCGAATTTTGTAGCAGTCGGTTAATTGTTTCCCGAGATATGAGATATATGTGATGCCATCAGTCATGACTCCCTGTCACATCTTGTGATCGTTGAATGCCCGGAGACAGCAAAACTATATGTCAATGAGGTTCTACGTCCCCATTATCTGTCCTTTTCTACGCAGCGTGCCCAGCTCGTTCCTATACTTCTCGCGTCATACAACACGCTCTAAAAAATGTAGACACAATTCCTCGGCATGCCAGGTCTGCAGATTTATCCGCTGTTGAATACTTTGGGGTACGATGGGGCGACGTTTGCACCACTATCAACCACTTGTCCAAACACTGGCTGATACATGTGTCGTTATTAATTTGATTCATGGTCTATTCATACGTGAAAGGGGCTAATGACTTAGCTGAATAATGAGTCATGATTAGGTAGAGCACAACAGTAAATTATGGGGTTTATTGAACATAGTGTAACATCTGGGAATTGGCGTGTGAATTGCTTGTTAGTGTTAGTAATTTAAGATAGGATAATTAATTGTTTTTTTTTTTTTTTTCTGATTAACTAGAGTATTCAAAAAAATATTTGCATGCATATGTTACCAGCATGTGTTACTATTATCCAATATTTTATGTGCCGCCAAAACTAATAGAAATATGTTAGTCTTTGGTGTAAATCTTTTGTTAATAAAAAATGTTTATTTGCTTGTAAAAAGAGATGACACTACTAGTAGAAAACTTTTGTCTGTGAGGCATATGTTATGTTAGACTGTTAGGAATGTTGAGTGAAATCTAGAACAATCGTGGGCTATTGAAGAAGCAGAAATGTGATACATTGAATCGCTAATATTTTTTAAAATATTGCCTTTCCTGATGTGCCCACAAGAATATATATTTGTCAGTTAAACTATCATTCCGCAAGAGAGGAATTTTAAATTATTGGTTTAATAAAATTTCGAGGAACTTTTGCTTCGCATCTCTGCAAGGGACCTATCAGTGTCTTCTGGCGGTAGCAGCGCGATAGCATTCCAGCAAATGAGGTGGATTCGATATGTACTTCCTACTACCTGTTTTGTTTTGGATATCGATTGGGTTTCTGGTGGATTCCATCTTCCCTGTCGACCTGATGATCTACTTAACGTCTCAGCAAGGGACGCGCCGACTTCTCCTGACGTCAGCAGCCCAATGGTGTTCCAGCAGCTGCAGTAGCTCCGAGATCCTCATCCGGTTATCTGTTCCTTTGGAGATCGTGTGAACTACAGGCTGACTTTCTCCTCACCATGAACTCGATGATTTGAGGTCTATTGCAGCTACTCTAGGTACATTTTTCGTCAGGAAGTAAGTCAACTATTTTCATTTATTGGTATTCCTATTTTAATAATAATAATTGCAGTTGAAACCAGATAGGATCATGTTTAATGAGTATACGAATGGTGTCGTCTTTTGGGTTCTTGATTTCGCAACTAACATTTTTCTAATAACCAAACCACGAATTTCTTCTATAGTTTGTTCATTTAATTAATGGACATAAAAATATCTGATCTTTAGTAATGTCATTATTTTACTTGATCTTATCAATGATAATAGACTTGCGCAAGATGTGTGTTGTTCAAATGTTTAAGAAATAATATGATTGATCGCTTTGTGAATATAATAATAATCTGATTTATTTCTTATGATTGGTGTAGTAGTACGAAAGGACAGCAATAAATGTGTCTGCTTACTTTATAAAGTTCTTTTCACTATTGCTTGTGTTCTTGTCTGTATATAATTGCATGCACATTATTGAGTAAGAGGAGCGGCGTTGTTTATTTTGTTAATATTAGTTTACAGTTAATTGCTGGGGTTTGGTTGAATATGTGTTCTTTCTCACTGTACTTATTCTCATGCTCACATATTATGCGAGAGCTAGGCCGCGGCTATTAAATATATACTGAGATATTCATTCGTGGCGCTCATAGCCGTTACATGCATGTTTTAGAAATTTTGGCTCACATACTTGGTTCATTGTAATACAAATACATAGATTTTATAGTTTTAATAGATTATCATTTAATAACTAAATTACGTAATTATAAGTCGGGGGAGCTTCCACGGAATATCATAATATTAATTTACATCTTAATAATTAATTAACACACGCCACTGCTATTGCAATCTAATTGGAAAGTCCCCACCTTATTCATGATTCCGGAGGCTATTTCTGGTTGGTGGTTAACGATGGCCGGACACGCTCATATCCGTGTCCTTCTCGTTGCGCCTCGTCCCGTGTTACGTTGGCCTATATCGGGAGCGTTGTTTAACAAAATCGGCCCCGATTACTGGCCTGGTAGAGGATGTTTCTGCAACTCGCTTCGCGAGGTGATTACTGCAATTACGCTCGAGCCCTGGCTCAACGTTTGAAGGCGTGATCAGTCAGGCCGTCAATCTAAGGCCTAATCACTTCTTAGCAGTGTGAAGTTGCTGGAGCCATGATGGCATGTGCCTCTGGACACTATCCGCCACCTGTATGATGGAATGCCTTGTCGCTTCACTACTCAATAGCCGCGATAAGAACCTCTAACCCTTACAGAAGGCGTGCTTTGTGATTGTCAGACAGCGCACTCACTATGCGTGA
The DNA here is from genome assembly GCA_029891345.1 of Dryococelus australis. Lineage (NCBI taxonomy): Eukaryota > Metazoa > Arthropoda > Insecta > Phasmatodea > Phasmatidae > Dryococelus > Dryococelus australis. The sequence continues at coordinate 162,676,942 of CM056993.1, read as the reverse complement.
AAGACGTATCACTATTAATTTATACTATCATCCAGCCTATGGTGGATTAAACAAATGTCATCTATGAAAAGCGAGTGTTGCGATTTCCATGTCTAGCAGTGTATGATACCAAACACTAAAGAAGAATACATTACATCTTGGAAATAAATATATTGTTGAAAGTCTATCGTGTAGTTCAAAAATGCAATTATAAAAGAAAGGCGAAACACAAATAGTAATTACATTTAGATTTATTGATACTTCGACTTATAATCACTAAATTAAATAAAGCAGGAAATATCTAACATAAATTAATGTATGTTTTTGATTCAGATGCACATTATAACAAATATAATCAATTATGAGATTTATTAATATATGGTTCTCTTTCATATGTAAATGAAAATACAAAATAAACAAAATATTTTCTATAAATATACTTATGTTTTAATAATAATTAAAAATTCCAATAAATGTGACAACAAAGTAAGTAAATATACCAAAATACAATAAAATATAACAATATGAATTAAATATTAAAAAGTACTACTCTTATTATTGCTGAAAAAGATTTTTTTTTCATGAGTGTATTAACAATAATTACTTCATATTTACTGAACACTAATAATAATAAATATATAAAACTTCCTGCATAACATTTTGAGAAATATATTATAACCATGTAGGCGTAAGAATTTAGGAAATTATAATGTTTACATTACAAAATTGATTAAATTTTCGATAAATTAATTCGGATATTCGCATTTTACATATCAGAAACAGTTTGCGAAATTTATCAATTTGATCCCCTTGATTATATTTTGACATTAGCATGTTCAAATATTGTGAACATGATACATATAGCTGATCCCATGAATAATGTGTATGTATGTAACAAGACGATAAAAGATAAACTCATATGTTTATTCAAATTTTTACAATTGATACTGTTGTTATAGTTGATTCACGGTGTCTTTGGCTTTTTCTGAAGCCCTGCTAAAGTTCTACTTCCATGATATTCCTCCGCCTCGTACACACTAAGTTTAACTATGTATGGATGATTACACCAGAGGGACAACGCACCGAATTCGTGGGCACTCTGTTGTAACAGTATTTCGTATAAGAACTATTTCGTACTAGGCGCTACCAACACGCATATTTTCTCACTGTTTTAATTAAAATGATTTTTAAACGAAGCAATATAATTTGTAGATAAAATATAAATAACATTTCAATTCAACATCATACGTGGGGAGATTTTTCAAAAGTTTGATTCAAAAAGGCCGAAGAAACCGTGAATAGACTATAAAATAAGTGAACCGTTATGTTAAAATTAGTTCTTAGACAAAATATTTTCTCAAAACAAAAGGTTGTTATTTCTAAAAGAAACCTATAAATTAATCAACCTGGAATCGTAAGCGTGGAATAAATAAATCATATTATTATTTGAAGAAAAAAAATTATGCCACCCTAAAAAAAATACATTTTAAGTAATCAAACGATCCAACTAATTAAAAAAAAAAGTCAGAAAAACAAGCTTTTAATTTTTCATACACTGACATAGAAAATTTCCTTAGTGTACTTTCATATTTTTGAAATATAGAGCTATTCTAAATTATTTCACCAAAAGCGTCATTAAGTTATTTAAAATCAATCATCAGGAATGCTTCAAATAACTTCAAAACACTTGTAATAACAAGTTTTGAGTGTAACCACCAGAAAGCATTCCCAGAGATTAATGAAATACGTGACCAATCAATGACCAGAATCGCATTTCCGCTCGGGAGTACACTGCAATACTAAATATTGCCTAAAAGGTAACATATATCTTTTGCCGGACGCGCTATATTCTTTGGAAAACAAAGACATTCCCTGAGGCTGAAGCAAATACTATAGAGACTAGTACCGGACAGCTGGCGATTTTCCGTGCGAAAAATGATTGTGCAGCGCTCTGCCGGCTTGAGGTAGCGAAACATTTGTTTACATTTACCGCGATGCGTTTTAGACTGTGAATTGCTGATTTTTTATTTAGTTTTAATGATTTTAGTGATACACGATCATTGAATTACCATGGCAGGGGGCATTTGAGCTGTCTATGATTGTTTCAGTTACACTATTAGTTCTGCAAAATCTATTCCATTCTCGGATTTGCTTTCCCACTAACATATATCTTTGTAATATTTTTATTTGTTATTTCCAGCACATACAACACATCAAACACAAGTTTCCAAAGCTTAACATTGATGTTCTGCTATAAACACTTTAGTGAAAAAAACTTACTTTAAAATTGGAAATAAAAATTGGGGTGCGGCCTACTTCGTCCCCCTGCCCCATATTTCGGCGCTCTCTCACACGTCAAAAAATGATGCCTAGATCCAACACTGGGCAGTTAAACAAAAATATATGGCATTAATATGTCCTTGATTTAAAAAAAGGGCAGTGACAAATATTTAGGATTAATTTTCCCTTGCTGTTTGGGACTACAAAATTGTGTGGATCACAAACACATAATCAACACAACAGCAGCTTTCAAGAATCTAATTTCCAAAAATGTTGTACTGCTTGGGAACTAAAACTATTTGTTTATTTTAAATTTTTGATACTCGTACGCTGGAGATGCGCATTAAATTGAAATTTAGCTAGAGAGACTACTCATACTTGCTAAAGCAACAAATTTGGTTTTATCAGTTCTTATTTTTGCAATGTGGAAGGTCATTTATGTTGTTTTTAGAACATAATTCTCATACAAAAATTACCAACACAATAGTATTAATTCACGATGAATGTTACGAAACAGTATGTCAAAAACGTATGTGTGTTGTAGGTTAGGTAATAGGCCTATAAAGGAAAAACAAGCATGTATTTTTAATATATTTCTGTATCATACACACATGTACAATAATTTAAAAAAAACATGTTTAATCACTGTGTGTTTCAGATCTTCAGATACGTCCCGAATATTACAAGATAAATTTTACAAGATTGTAGAGTTCACTTGTTATTCGAGATTTTCGGGATAAAATACCACCTTTATATATATAATCTACTGGACACGCGTTAAGACACCTGTACTACAATATAAAATAAAAATAAAAATGTTCCAAACAAAATACTTTGTAGGAATACTACATTTCGCGCACAAATGCACTCGTTATGTCCACAATGCGTATGCACAGATTAAAAGTTCGCGGTGTTTGCCACCTCAGGCCGCTAGGTTCGCTGCTGCTGCTGCTGTTCACACGCTCGCCCGTGTTGTTCGTATACAGCTGTCCGGTATTAGTCTCTATTGTATTTGCTGAAGTCTCGTTCGGACGACGAGCACCCGTGTTCAAATCCTGTGTCATTTACGTTTACTTTGTTTTCAGAATTCAACCGTGGTTAGTTTAGCATACAGGCCATTCACCCATTAGCCTTTAGACATCAAGTGGGAGCATTTTAAACAATTTTATTATTTATAACCACGGGAAAGCTCGCATGTTCTCCAACAAACGAACGACGGACATGAAAACCCTTTCGTGAGAAAGTGAATTCGCTTTATTTTCAGAACTCCAGCTTGTTTAGTTATGAGTAAGCGTGTCTCGCTCATATTCGGTTTGTTGTGGTTTCGATCGCTAGCAGCTACAGGGGGCATGGTTTTCCAGAAATTACATTTTTGTTCCCATTTCCGGCTAATTTTGGCTGCAACGTCCAAAATAACGCAGTCCCCTTCCCCTTTGAAAGAAACATTTTTTTTGTCTCGAAAAATGTAGATATTATTAGTCTCAATAGTATCACAACTATCATTGGCATCATGTTCAAGAGTTTTGGCTGCATTAGTGCCAATTGAGGATATAAGATGGAAATCATAATTAACCGCACGCAAGTTAGACACACTATTCATTTTTTTCTGAACCCATGTTAATAATAGCACATTTAAATACACTATCGACAAAAAAGTAATTGGGCACCTGTGAAGATAGGTAATTCAGTACGTTAGTTGACTTATGTGGCCGCCATATACTGCAGGCCGGTGTAGAACCAGTTGACAAGGAGATGGCATGAGGTACAGAGCTATCAGACTTCGATAAGTGCGTGATTGTGGGCTGCCATCTCAGTGGGCTGTCCAGCCGGGCGATTGCACGGAAGGTAAAACAGGCCCAAATCAACGGTCGCATTCGTCCTGCACAAGTGGAAGGTCGATGGACATTGTACCAATGCTGCACGTTCTGGGTGACCTCCAATCTTGACCGATAGAAATCTCAGAACCCTAAAACGTGATATTGTCAAAAATAGGGCACAACACATGGCTACCATCCGACAGGGGTTTCATGCAGCAACAGGAGCATCTGTTTCCATTGGAACATTGCGTACAGAGACCCACCGACTTGGATATTTCGGAAGAGCAACTGCACGCAAGCCCCATATCACGACAAGCAATAAAGATCGGCGACTCAGGTGGTGTTTGGAATGTCGCAAATGGACACTGGGGCAGTTGAAATCGGTTCTGTGGAGTGATAAGTCAAGGTTTACATTATTCCGGTCCGATGGACGTGTATGGGTGTGGCGTCTACCCGGGGAATGGCTTCTGCCGAAGTGTATAGTGCCAACTAGGAAATGCGGTGGTGGTGGAGTGATGGCGTGGGGCTCTTTCACGGCCGTCGGCGTAGGACCGCTGGTGTTTGTCCATTGTTGTTTACGATGTGACAAATGATAACTTGGTTCATGTACTTCTTCTAATGCAGTTTAAAGAACCGTTTGTAAATGGTGGTAGAAGAGGAATGGTCGAACAAAACTAACATAATCCTCGACTATAAGTGCTTTATTTGGAATTGGAAAGTTGACATGGTTACATAACATGCTCGAAGTTTGAGCTATGCATTTCCACATATGCACTAACGCAAGACTCATATGACTGGCGCACTCACTGCAACACAACGGAATTAGCCTTACCGTATGCCATGAATATTGAATAAGTTGCCAGAGATACTGCACATTGTCCACTTCAGTTACGTACATTTGTGCTTTCGAGTGCCCCTGTAAGTAGAAGTCGACTGGGTTTAGATCCGGTGATCTGGGTGGCTAACCCTCTGGCCCATCTCGGCCAATCCATCGAGCCGGGTTAGCTCATCCATGCACTACTTTGTTGTGCGATGTAAGTGTGGTGGGCCATCATCGTGCATGGACCACCTGTCGTCTCGTAGATCCAGCGGTACATCATCAAGTAGGTGTGGCAGGTCGTCATCAAATAAGTGGTGATAGAAATCTCCAGATAGCCATGCGGGAACGATGTATGGCCCAGCAGGCATCCCCTTACCCCACTAAAACGTTCAGAGAAAACAGGCATTGGAGTTGGGATTCCCTTACTGAATGTAGATTAATGTATGCCCACACATGCTCGTTGTAGAAGTTTAAGGGGCACTTCCTCGTGAAGTATTCTTCGTCGGTAAACAGCAGAATGCCGTGGAAACCTGAGGCTCGTAATATATTGAATGTAAATAACTCACAATTCTGTAAACGAGCAAGATGAATAGGGGTTAGAAGTGCCTGTATTGGCTGGTAGTGATATGCAATCAATCTCTGTTGCCGTAAAATATGAAAAATTGTAGACTTCGATGTGTTTAGTGCATTATCATTTCCTCGAATGCGGATCCTGGGTTAGATCATAGTCCAAAGCATAGTGCTCGATGTCTAACTTTGGTTGACCAACATCTAACTCGGGCATTCCTATTACAGTGACGCGAATGCACGGGCACCTGGTAAATGTCAAGCTGGAAACTATTCCGCGTATCAATGATGTGCAGCTAAAGCATTACACAAAATTTCACCAAACATGAGATGCATGTCCATCAATTTCTCATTATTCCACTTCATCATATACGCTGAATAGCTACAAACACACTACTTGCATGCTGGCAATCTTTTCGCTACTTGGTACGATAACGAAACCAATGTAATGGGGCACTTGCCAACAGTAACTTCTCAGCCATCCACAATGTGGTATGAAAACATTTTGTATAAGGAATAGAAAATGGGACAGGTTGTCTGTTGCTACATCATGTATGACGGTGGCACAGTCTGCCTATCTCCCAGTGTGACGGAGTGCCCTCGTCACATTTCTTTATTTTCTTCCTGCCTCCAATACATCAGTTTCTCTGTTGTGGCAGTATAATTCTCTCTGTAACTTAATAGTGTTGTAAATGTGTTTCTTACTTTCACAACCTGCGACTGGGCAAGAAAGAAGCTAACTTATTTACTTGTTCTGGTTTTGAAGATGAGACGCCCTTCTACCCCGCAGGGGAGCCAGGTGTGTCAATCTCTACCTCACTCCACGACAAACTAATATTACCTAAACTACCCCTACAGGGCAGAAAGCGATCTCGACTTGAAAAACCCAAATGCAGCGGCCCAAGCTCTTTCCCTTATAAATATCTACAATCAAAATACTATTATTCATGTTACAACAATAAATTATTTCGTAAATCGGGGGGTCATTTGAAAATGAAGTCTCTATTCTCTTATGTTCCAAGGTCTTTGATTCACTATTTATTTTGCACCAAAACGACTGTTTAGAGGCACTGATTCTACTCGTAAATGCACACAATAAAAAATATTAAAATGTTTCACTCTCAATTTACATATTGCGTGGGCAGACCCCTTAATCAAGTTCAACTTCCTTTGCCCCGTGCGGTAACTTTGAATAACTGTTGCTCATAAAATTTCATATTAAAGCCACGAACGAGAATTATTTCCGCGGCGCTTGATGTGCTTGAGAAGTGTCTCATAAAAAGGACGATGGACTCCGCAGGTACAAGCTGACGATGGCGCTTATGCATAACTCATACCTTAAATTTGGCATTCGTACAGATTACCAAACAGCCGACCACCTGGCCACGTCGGGGAACGTCCATGCTGCCCAGTGTCAGCTCGCTGTAGACTCCGCCACACTTGACGCCACCAAAAGGAGAACAGCTGACGGGTCGTTCACCTTGAGGCCTCCATGCAACCATGCTCGGATTTCTTGCACTCGCTAGCATGTAGAATCGCACTGACATACTCGGGAATATTCGGCGTGTTTAGTCGTTACACAAAAAGTACGGGCATGCTTCCAGCACTCCAACCACATGAAACACCTTTCGGAATAAAGCCTGCGTTTGACAAGTTGCAGAGAAATGCTTAAAGTTACTTTTATAGGATCCAAGAAAATATTGCAAAAATTGCGGGCCGCTTACGTACATCACTGATACTCCACGTACACTTTAATATGATCCTCCTTGAGTCTCGTAAAATGGGCAGTTTAACCAGCATGGCAAAATTCAATTTCACAAGCCATCAGTTACAAGTCTCGGTCTCACAGTTATTTCAGCGATTTTCAGTAACGCTCGTATTAAAGTGAATACTACTAGTACACGCAGCTTTTTTACACATAGTACGTCCGCATCAAGTTTACGTCTCTGTGGTACTTGGCCCATATTTAACTAGCAGGGGTCGCATGCTACAGACAAAACTTGCAACATCGTTTCTAGGTTTACGCCAGGCATGTTCTTATAATATTCCTTAAACAGTAAAAATTTGTTTGCTCCCGAAGAAATCATTATGGCGATGTTCACTTGCTCGTGTAACACACTGCACATCGCGACCTGGAAGAAATTACATAGCAGTCCCATACTGCCCGACTTCCCGATACTGTCCAGCTCCGTGGTCTAGCGCATATTTATTGCGGCCGTCCACATACCGCGACCGATTCTCACGCACTGGCTAGGGCGCACTGTCATAGCCAGGTGACGTCGCGGTCTTCCGCACCCGAAGCGCCATGGTCGCGACCCTTTACAAAGCAATTTGCACAAATATTATCGATTACAAATATCATGCCCAACAACCATAACAATTATGTGTAGTAAAATCCATAATAGATTAACCCTAAGCAATAAGAAAAATTTTACCGTAAAAACTATGTGCAATAAAATACATAGTGGATTAATAAATGGCAATGGGAATAAATGTACCGGCCGGTATACAACAAAATATAAATACACATAAAAACAGTAAACCCATACATTTTACTAGGTGACAATCTCTGAATAGTCACAAAGAAAGGCGACACACAACGACATTGTGCTTTGGCTCGTTGTGCTTCCACTTACCAAATGCAGCTGCTGTGCAGGTTCCTGCCTGATGAAGTTTAGGAATTTTTTTTTCGTTGTTTACGAGACGTCTTTTGATATTTTATTGCTATTGGTTGTTCCTTATGTCATGTAGAGTATTTTCTAGGCTCCCTGACAGGGCTGCGCTTCGATAGACGCGGGGGTCGTGGGGAGGAAGCACCGAAGAGTATTTAGGCTGGTGCGCGAACGCGTTGGGAGAAACAGAGCTGGCCATGCACCAGAGACACGACGCCTGAGAGACGTCGAACGGAGATCGCGCAGAGATATCGCTTTGAGGAGAGGTGCTTCAACGATCACTGGAGGAGACTATGGTTTAAAGGAGTGGTGATGCCATTCGTGAGACTACTGAATTTGAAGTTTGTGTGAGGAATATTTCTCTTGGGGCTGAATTTGGGACTTAGTATCTCACCGTGAAGTTGGGGCACACTTGAACTTTCTCGGACTCTGAGTCAGCCGTTGGTATTTGGGAAGTTGCTTTCATGTGAATACTGGGCGATGTGATATTTTTGAAGAGTAATTCACTTGCTTATGTAAACGGAAGGAATCCAGGCGCATGAGTTGAGAGGATACGTGTGCGGGGAAGTAGCAAAGAAATTGAGATTTTTTACTATAAGTGTAGATTCTGTTCGAGTTGTGTTGAGGACTGAGCGACTGAGTGATCTCAGGCGACCACTGCCAGCATCGAATGGTGTATGTTGGGGAGAATATCCCCAGGTCTGCCCTCGTACCGACTGGTTCCCTTGAAGGTAAAGTGTGGAGAATACCTTCAGCTTCTGGTATGTCGAATGATGGATTAGTGAGAACATTTTTTGAGCACTATCAACACTTTCGAGTGTTCGGTGAGGGGAGTGCCCTCGTCTCTTGGATTGAAGTGGATGGAGGCTGCGTTTGGGCATGAGGAAGACACTGACGGAGAAAATAAGTATATCTTTTGTCAGTCGCCTCTCGGGGAGCATCTCGTTTAGGTGTCGCAATTGTTGTAACAGGAATCTTTGATGAGTTTTATATACTTTCGTGTAGTTTTTAAGATGTAAAAATTAAAGTTTGTGAAACGACTGTAAGTTTTAGATCTTTTTATGGTATATTTATATATTCATTATTTCACACTTTACATATTGTAAAATCATTTTGGTTGGCAATTTATGACAATATTGTTCCCTTTAAGCAACAATTGTACTTTAAACCATAAATGATTTTGTTTAGTTTTATAATAGAACTGTACTTACCTTGGAACCAGAACTATAGTCAAAATTCCTTTTTCCTGTTGGTTTTTGAATATTTTGGAATAATAGCTTCCCATCTCTTCCCCATCCTGTTTGATCTAAGTGTAGGAGTGGCGGAGGTGGAAATGGGGAATTGTGGAGGTTGGGAATTGAGGTGTTATGTCTCCACACCTGGCAACCATTAATTTGCTTTCTAACTAAGCATGTAGTTTGCGAGTTAAAGGTCGGGGATAACGTATTACAAAGTTTTAAGCTACAGGAGGCTGCCAACACCTTTTTAGTGAGTGAAGGCGTGTGTTTTAAAACTGTTTTCGTGATTATTTACCTAGTACCCATTTGACTTTATGTTTATTCTATTTGCTTGGTTGCAAGAAATTTTTAGTTTATCGTTGCATAACACATTCCCACTCTCCTCTTTCAGGGGCTTCTACCACCCTCTGAAATCAGTTATGTTATGTCCTAAGAATTATTTATGTTTCCCTATTTACTTTTCATAAATATTACGTTCAAGCCAGCTTAGCATATATTAACGACTCACCCTGAATGTATATACATATCGAGGTATCTGTATGTAGAAAACTGGGTTCCGTTTCCTTAACATCTCTATGTAAACCATTGTTGTAACATACAAAATTTCCCTGCATTTTCTCCACTCACCGCTGATTTGAAAAAACTCAAAAATTATTTTAAGAAACTTCGGGTAGCCCATGATTCGCTATGAATAGTAAGGAATACAAATTAAAATTGAATCCAATTAAGTAAAAAATTTTCCATTGTCGTTTAGACAATACGCACAGAGTCTCTAAGAATTCCAAGCTGCATGAAAGTGATGCTTGATAAAATATTTGTATCATTAAATATACACGTAGAAGAATTTATTCTTCATAATCAAACATTTACACCTAAACGCACTTAAGGTTCATTATGACTAAAGCTTACTAAACAGCAACAAATGAGCAAAATCTTATAGCTTAACGTAACTGCTAGAGGAGCGCGATTATGCATATAAATGTTTTGTAAACACAAGTATAACACTCAAATTTATAGGCAGTTGTGTGTAGTGCCATGCGCAAGAAATGAAGAATACAATTACCTGATCTAGTGCAGCGCAAAACGTAACCATTTTAAACGTATGAGAAGGGTAGTGGTAATTTGCCGACACATGACATAGGAACTCCGTTTGTACTTCCTCCAATGAACACGTGTGTCTAAGGAATACTTTCGTTTGGGTTTGTAAAGCAATTGGTAAAAAAGGCTTTAAGTTTCACAACATATTTAATATTATATTGAGTTTATATCCAAATCCCCATAACGATTACTGACAGACCATGGTCACCAAAAAATAGATATAAAATGATTAACAAAAACCCAATAACAGTTACGTAAAAATCCCTTCAGTTACACAGCAAAAACCTACTGAATAACGCAACTTGAAATTTACCTTCACATTTCTAGTGAGCGTAGGTGGCGCAAACACTATTACATGTCTAGGTGTAGAGTGGAGAAATTTAACCACTATAGAGGGACAACATGTAACACAGAGTTAAAGACCTTAAGTGTGTGACATAAGAACACTCACAAATAACACAACAACCTAAATTATTGCTATGAAAATATCTGCTGCTAATTGAAATTACTACCCATCAGAGACGTGGCCAGAAAAATGTGGAATTTAAATATTATTCTTTCAATCAGATGAAATATGACGGTAAAAATGTAATAAATTTGCAGATTATATTTTATATGCGGCCTCAGCAACACTAGCCTTCCTCGTGACTGAGATGTTTTATTTTACTTTAGATTTGTCATTGTAAAAAATTATATCTTCCAGGAAAAATAAATTAATTGTTTTACTTCTGAGCTCAAAAGTAGCTCAGTGTTTTAAGAGTAATATTCTGGGTTTCAAAGGTGCCCGTGGTTAAAACAATTCGGAGTCAGTTCAACTCGATAAAAGAAAATAATAATAATTTTGTCCCTGCTTCTTAATAAAAACAGTTCTCAAACTTAGCTGAATATAATTTAAAAAACGAAGAATTCTAGAAGTTCTAGGCGTTCCTGTTCATCTCGTTGTCAGCAGTCGCATTCCCCCGGATACGGCAGGACCTCTCGTGGTGGGCTTCCCTAATTCAGGCTCTTGGGCCCGTAGTGCCATTATAGTCCCAGCACATATTAGCACACGCGGTAGTTCGAACTACATTACCCTGGAAACATGCGCGGGTGGCGACCGAAACATGCCTACTTCTTCCTTAAACTTGCCTCGCGTCTTCGTCTCCTTCGAGACGGCATTTTATTCAGGTTCGAGCTCGGGTCCTTGTAATACAATCTAATTAGAATCACTCCGTGCCAAACCCACGCGGCCTAGCGCACTACCTTCGAACGCCAAGAGGGCTAGAAATTCCTTTAAAACACTTAAATAACGCCGTCTATAACCGACCAATCACGAGAGAGCAAGAGGCAGAATTACTCAACACGTCACTTAGTTACGCTCATATACATGGACCTTCTAAATATATTACGAAAATAACAGACTGGAAAGACATATAAATGTGATTACAATAAAATAAAAATAAAATTTTAATGAGCAGTGACATTACATACCAATTCACATGATTAATACGCCAATGGAAAATAATATATGTGAAAATCATATTATCTTTGAAATACATAAATAAGTAAATAATTAAAATCTGCTTTTAAACTCAATTTTACGATGTTACTTATAAAAATTATCAATATAAAAATAAAGAAAAAAACACTTAGGGTGATTTAACACATATCTTCATAACTTGTTTACAGAAGCCCCCCCCCCCCCCCCCCTGCCCCAATATAGTTTACCTAATATTGAATTTATTTTCAATGCCACATAAAGATTACACACAGACCATGGTCACCAGAAAAATTAATACAAAATGATTAATAAAAACCCAATAAAAGATACATAAAAATCCCCTCAGTCAGTTAGCAAAAATCCTACAGTATAACGGAACTTGAAATTTAGCTTCACATTATAAAAAAATTACAGTATTAAAAAGAAGAAAAACTCCCCGTGAGCTGATTTAACACATATTTATAGCATATTTTTGGCGGCCCCCCTCCCAAACACAAAGAACAGAGTTCCGTCCTAGTAAAGTCACTCTCAGCCTAGCCTCTAATAATAATAAGCTATTTCTTATATCTCTTCAATGCCCAGTTCTGGAATTTTTCTCAGATAAAGAAGTGTAGGCAGCGCTTCGTGGTGACGTCAAATGCTGCACGCAAACCTCCAGAAGGTCTTGAAGACACCCGGGGTGGAACGGGGAACGACCCGACGAGAAATCCGGGCAAGGCGGCCAGCGCTTATGCCCGGTTGCACCATCATGGTTCGAAACTCGATCCGAGATGGGATCTAAGACCCACACTAAAAAATTTCTCACCATTCGAGTTCAGAGCTGCACTGGAGAGCGATATGAAGTTAATTTCGAACCGCCGAAATTTGAGATTTGAAATCTCGATCCTAGATCAGTAACCATAGTCGACAAATGTAGTTTGAAAATGCGCCAACAGAGAGAACTACGTTCGATTGTTTTCTTGGGAAATTAAAACAAAATTATACGCACGTGAATATTATTCAGTAAAATTCGTAGAACAATAATTTACTTAAAACAGATAAAACATTGCGCATCTAGTTCTATCTATTGTCAAAAACACGCCTGATTCCATGACGTCATATATTACGAAACAATAGCAAAATTTGTCTCATACGTAATCAAGATCTCTCATATTAGAATCAAGATCGACAAATCGAAGATCCGAAATCATGAAATTTCGTTGGTGCAACACATTTACATTGCAACCAAGATCAAATTGGAACCTGGTTCGGAACTAAGATCATTCGATCTCGGATCGGGGAAGTTGTTGGTGCAGCCGGGTACTAGTATACCGCCGATACCTGCGGCAGTGCGAGCGAGTCCAATGGGGGACACGCACCCAGGTAAGACGCCACGTCCATAACGTCAGCAGATCTCGTAGGACGCCAGCTTATGGCACGGGTTCTCTTAAAGGAAGGTGCTCGTGATTGATGTGACGCCTTCACAAGAGAATAATTCAAATATTGTTTAACCGAACCAGGTAAACCGAAACTTGGCCGTCGTCGATACTTTCGCCGCTTTACTAATTGCACACACATTGTAATATATTTCGGAGGGTAGTAAATCTTGCAAAATAACAGTCGTCTCAGCATACATTCAACAGAGAATATTACGGATTTTGGAAGTGAAATGGTCGCTTATATCGCGATCTCCAGCCGCACATGCCAGAAAAATGGCCTCCATAACAAGTAACTTCTCAGAATGCCGTTCGCCAATCAGCGACTGGTAAACTACTTGTCGGCCGGCAGCCCAGCCAACGAGGAACCTTCCACAGCAGACAGAAACCAACCAGGCACAATGCCCGTCCCAGCACTAACCACACCCACAACCGATTGCCCACACGAAACGAACCGCCACGCCATTTATCTTCTGCATACTCACCTGTTGTGTACAACATAATATTGAGAAAGTAATCATTTCCTGCACTGTGATTTATACACACGAGCTACATGGCTGAAACCTAATTTTCAATCATCAAATGAAACGAAACATCGTTTAACACTGATAATTTTATACCTGTAAGTAAGCGAGTCATTTGAGGGAAAAATCGTAATATATTTTATAACACTGACAACTTTATACCTGTAAGTGAACGAATCATTTGAGGGAAAATCGCAACATATTTTATTATGATGATTGTTTAAAAATCGAATGCATTTTAAAATATATTAATATTTAATAAATAACATTTCATTACTAACTATAGAGATAAAATTAACAAATGTTAGTGTAGTTAAATCAACATAATAAATGCACATAAAAATAAATATACGTGTTTAAATTAAAACATGCTTTATTTACGTAAACTTATATAAACAGTATACACATAATATATATAAAAAATCTTTTAAAATACGTAATTATAATATACAAATTAAATGAAATATTATGTATAAATATGTATATATATAAGTGTGTATATATATATATATATTGTTAGAGATAGCCATAATTTAAAAACATTTAAAGCATCTACTCATAGTCTTAAAGCATTTGATTATACTGTATCTATATGTTTTGTGAAACTGAACGTTGTTCGATCGTTTTAAGATAGTTAACTATGGTTTCGCCATGTTATCTATAACATTTTTATTCTGTAAAATATTTTTACAACCATCCCCTCATTTCCTATAGAACCGCTAACTTTATGACTTGACCTCCAAATTGATATTAGACGTCAGACTTGATAAGGTATTAATGTCTTCCTTCCTGATTACGTGATTTCAACTGCTACGCGTCCTCGATACCTGCCCGCGAATTGCATACGTAGCACCAGAGTATGGGCTGTTCACTATAAACTGAGCACTTTTGAAACCCCTGCCTAAGATCTTCTTATATGCACCGAGAATAGTTGTCTGTGTTATATGTAAAATTAATGTTGCCATGAACATGATCACTTTATTCACGTGTCTTTCAAATGAAGTTGTGGAATTACTGGGAAAGTAATTGTTTAGCTCATTTCTTAGTTCTTACATTTACAAGCATGAAAATAAAACAGGAAACAAAATAAGTAATTTCAGTATTCACAAATTTTAATCTAACACTTTAAATTCAACGTCAGAGCAATGAAACTATTTTTACTACGGTACTACCAATATTCACACATGTTAATCTAAAACTTTTAATTCAATCTCCGAACAATAAAATTATTTTCCCTACGTCACTACCGGTATTCACAAATGTTAATCAACACTTTTAATTCAACGTCAGAACAATAAAACTATTTTCCCTGCGTCGTTACCCACCTTACTTGACTTTACTGGGCACTGGCGAGACATTATGCCCGTTAAAACATGTGCACGTAAGGGTAGCGACCTTATTCAAAGGTTGAATTAAAAAATGCTCGATTAAGCGTCAAAGGCCTGTGTACGAATTATAGCTGGCCTATTCAAACACCACTATATTTTCCCACAAAGACACGCGAACAACAGTATAATGAAGCTCAACTTTCGTGAATCTCTCCTCACAAAAATCATGTGTGTCTTATCTATTGAGGATTTTAATAAACCTTTCATCATATATGTCATATCAAAGGGCGTACTTTATAGTAACCATTTTGATGTAACATACAACCTTTATGATGCAGGCTCACGAATTAATTAACACTTTTGCTATCAGAATTCTAAATAATATAACCTTGATTGCTTATATTTCAATACAGTCAGTGCAAAAATATTACTATGAAATTAGAAATTTCAATTTAATATTGTAATATGTTATCGAAATCGTATGCTTGAAATATTTTGCTACACAGGCATTGTACACATTTGTGATTGATTCATAACTATCTGCCACCCGAGGCTCCACTTGCGTGCAGAATTCAAACCTTAATTACAATGACCAAGTGCTCATCTTAATTGTTCTTCTTTATTACTGCAATATTCTGGATGATTAGCACATATGGTACTTTTCATCCCAGAAAAACGTAAATAGTCTTAAGGAATATAAAAACAGACCACCAACCAGCACCTACTCAAAGGGTTTTAATATATTCCCTAACAAACTGTTCGTATTTCCGGATGAAAAGTACCTTATGTTCCAAACCAGAATATAATCTACCCCTGTACCAAATTTCATCATAATTTCATCCAAATCTGTTCAGTCGTTACGACTTGATTGAGTAACAAACAAACATAAAAAACATAACTGAAGTGAAGCACACGTATTCGCAGCATACTAAGTCTTAAAACACATTGTGTATTCGTATACTAAACGATAGAACGAGTCAATAGGTATATATCAATATTAATTTCAAGCCTGGCGGAAATATATGCAGCTGAAAAAAGAATTAATTTTGCAGGACGTTAAAAAAGTCAAATTAATCTTGAGGAAACTACTATGTCACCGTGGCTAACTCATTGCTCTTAGTTTGCTCCACGAATTGCGCTGGCATTTTCTTACGTGTTCGTGTAAAATATTTAGGACGAAATTTTTAAGTTCCTCTCATTGATAGGGTGAGAAATACCGCTAAGGAAGGAAGGCCGAATGTTTGTTGCTCCGGTTTTTTAAACCCCTTTTTATTTCCACCCCAACTCGCGCAGCAAACACCGCTCCTTGTTGCGGCTGGAATGCTGAAGTCCTCTGGGGAAATGTGAGCGTGTTCTACCGTAGTTTACATTTACGAGGTTTTGCTGACCATATATATTACCTTCTATTTTTATCTCTCTTTCACGTTGTGTGTATATGCGCGTGAGAATGGAACAGGGGAGAGAGAGAGAGAGAGAGAGAGAGAGAGAGAGAGAGAGAGAGAGAGAGAGAGAGAGAGAGAGAGAGAGAGCGAGAGAGAGAGACGATACAGAGACTTCGTGAAATAGGTTATATTTTATGGGCGATCCGAAACAGCAGTAGATGTTACCGTATACATTTCTGAAGGGAACTGCTAGCTTTTAATCAGAAAAAAAAAACTCGCTGGAATTCTAAGTGCGCAAAACGCGTTCACCATGTTACTGTTAAATCATACACAGTCGAAAAATGGACTTAAAAAAAAAAAAAAAAAAAAAAAAAAAAGAAATCTTGTGGAGCTTATAAAAATGCGATGACCTAAAAATCTTCTGTGTAATTGTGTTTAAACAAGTTTTAACTATTTATCTTTAGAGCGTCTGTCTGTTTTTTCCCCAGTTGGTGACTGCATAACTCGTAGTTTATCAGCGCCCTGTTGTAGGCTACAATAAATGGTACCGAACTAAATTTTCATCATTTCGAAAGAATAGAAGACACATTTTAACACCAGTAGGGGAAGGTAACCTAAATCGTATCAGTTATTACATTTATTTCGGACATTTTTCAATTTACTGCTCGAATATTGATTAAGTACGAAACATCATATATTTGTGCATACATATTTACATAAACATGTCTTGTTAGGAGAAATAATGAGCCACAAAAATGTTGTTTTGACTGGCTGCAACCAGTACAGGAAAGCAGTATCCGAAATAGTACCACCAGTGTCTTAAATCGCACCACAACAAAATATTTGAATACAAAATTGTACCCATGTAAAAACTATAACTACGTTTTGCTTATATTATCTAGTACACAATGCTCGTTAAATAAAAAAGAATTATTTGCATGCTACAAACAAAAGTTAACGCCTACATGACCCCGTTGTGCACAACCCATCGCAGCAATACCTGTGAAGGAAGCCACAGGCAAATTTACATAACTAAATAACCATAACAGCGAGCCGGAATGTAATTTCTAAACATCAATAATAAAATGCAGAGAACAACAGAAAATGTGGCTCCAGCAGACATCAGGACATTCCAGACCAAATTCAACAAATCATTAGCAGACTCCGCCTACATTGCACAACGGGGGCCAATCAGAAATCACGCACACACGTGGAGGGGCGCGAAGTGTGGAGTGGACTGCGAGTTAGGAGATCGCGGCAGTTGACGAGTGTCCAGGGGAGAGAACTGCGACCAGCCGAGGCGATCTGGGCAGAGGGTCCAGACACTAAGTCATGGTCAATATACTTTAAAATAACCTTTCCGTTTTTCCCTTCTTCCGGTGCCCTTATAGCTAGATCCCCGATTGTTTCGCAGAATGAGTTAGCAGCAAGCTAGGCTGGACAGCTCTCTATACACTCGAGATATTATTGTTTGCTTATTTGTAGGGACGCCCGAATTTCGCGAAAATATTTCCGCACACGCTAGATTTCAATATCCTACTATCGTGCCAGCAGTTCCCTTGTGCTTAATGGTGGCGTGTTTTGTGAGAAGGCATTTCCTTAGTTGACTGGACAATCAGAATTAAGTTACTCCGGTGCTGACCGTCTCTGTTTCGTGGGCAGACACGTATAGATCAACCAACCACAAAAGTGGATCTGAGATAACGTGTTATGAAATACAACCGCTCGTGAAATCTTTTCGTGAAATTCGTGAAATTACTTCGTGAAACAAACTCGCGAAATGTTCCTATCCCTACTTATTGGTAGGGATAGGAACATTTCGTGATTTCATTTCAGGACAAGACAGACGTTAAACACATGTACACTGAAGTTGACTTTGCAGTTGGATCGCAGTTTATTAGACACGCCCTGGACGACTCTGAGCCAACAGCAGACTTGCAAGGAAACAAGTAGCGAGTGCCATACTACCAGGTGTGTAGTAACACTGGCTACTCTATAGGGCAGCAGCCAACGAACAAACATCTGAGCCTCGAGTATACACTACATATTGGTTGCTGCGACCAAGCGAGGCCTCTCTACAGGATTTTTAAAGACTCACTCACACTACTGCTTCCTGATTGTTACTGGCTCACAGTTGAACAGGATGTGTCTAAAGAACTGTAGTCCAATCAGAACAATAGAAGAAAAGAACAAATGTTTGGAGTCTACCTCGCCACCGAATGAATTCGCGAAATACTTGTGGCTTTACTTATAGCTCTAGGGGCCACGGTGGCTGATCGATTAACACGCTCGCCTCCCACCAAGGCGCACCCTGCCGGGTCACCGGATTTTCGCAAGTGGGAATCGGGCCGGACGATGCCGTTGGTCGGCGGGTTTTCTCGGGGATCTCCCGTATCTCCCTCCGCTTCATTCCGGCGCCGCTCCATATTCACTTCAATCACCCGCATCGTCTCTCAAGACCTCGCTGTTAAGAGCCTCCCAAATCTTTTCACTCACTTACAGCTCTAACTTCTGTATGACTTATTACTTCTATTAAAATTGTTAACAAAATACTTTATTTAACCCTTTAATATGAACTTCTTCTCTGCAAAACACCCTGTGATAGATCCACTGACGCGATTCCCCACATTTGAGAAACATCCGACACGGCCGGGAACAGAAACTAGGAACCCCGGGTCGACATGCCTAGCTTACTCACATTCATAGACTAAAATGTAGGGGTTATTTTTTGTTGTACTTCCAACGTTTTCAAGATAGGCTCACGATTTTCGCTAAGAGGGATGTTAAATTCGTGTGTTCAAATAATAAGGTGAGTTTATCTACTAACATATACAACACTCCAGTAATATATTTTAGTTTGTCCAATGTTAGCCCAAAATTTGCTCCAAGGTTCGGCCACCGTTGGGAAAATAATTTTTTCTTAACATCGAAATGATACTCGGGGTATACGTTGGCCGAACGTCGTTTTATTAGTTCGGCACCACTCAATTCCTAGGCATTTACTACCCAAAGGCTTAGTTTATTTTACAACATTGGTAGTATGTAGGCAAGGCGTGTTATTACATATACAATACCAACCAATATACAACGTTTTACCAACATTGGAAAGTGATGTTTTAAATTACTTTTAACCATAATTTGAAAGTCAAAGAAACTGCTATACTCACCAAGGGAATCACTTTTCTTTTCTTTTACAATCTTTATTCTGAAAATCTGCTTAGCGGGAGGTGGGTGTACACACATTCCCTTTGAGATTATTATTATTATTTTATTTTATTTGCTTTTCGTACATCTCAAGTGAGCTGGTGATGATCGAGGATATGGAATAAGTCGAAAGGTAGTCTACATTTTACAGACAAAACACATAACATGCATTACATAAGAAAGAACAAAACATGAGGTTAGGATAAAGAGTAAGTCGAAACGGTACATTTCACACACTGAAAAAAAATTGTCTGGCAAACTTCCTAACCTAAAACGGAAGTTTTTAACCTATATATTGTATGCAAATAAAATAAAACTCGAGAGCGGAGTGAACCCAGGACGAGGCAACACTCACCGAGTGACGGACTTTCCAGCTGTGACCCGTAGGGGCCCGTTATCCCCGAGCATAACATGAAATGAAAGCCTAGGATAAAGCGGCGCTGGAATACAAGAAATGGGGAAACGGGAGCACCCCGAGAAAACCCGCCGGCAAGCATCTAGCACGATTCCCATATGCGAAAACCCGGGAGTGAACCCGCCGGGTATCGAGCGCGGATCGCCGTGGTGGGAGACGAGCGCCCTAGCCACTGCTCCACGCTGCTTCTTGTAAGCAAATAATAACCCATGTAAGACTGCAAATACAAGAATGTTGAGCAGCGTTACTATACAAGGTTGGGGATGAAGTGTAATGCTGCATAAGGCCACCACGTTGGGATAGCCAGGTATTTTATGTTGTGACAACAGTGCAGCACACGGCGTAGGTAGGATGAATGCAGATTGCGTAATATGATGTGTGGAACGCGTGTGATGTAGCTTGCAACAATGAATGTCCCTCGTAAGGTTGCACATCGTTCTACAATCCACACTCAAAGTTGCTTCACTGTGCTGCAATATTTACATATGTACCTATAATGAGGTGTAAAATATGCGAGAATGTGTGCTGGACTAAGCAGGATATATAGGGCTGTGTGAGTACGTACCCGGTTCTCCTTCTCAACTACAAACATGTACGTGTACACTTAGATAGCACTTATAGGTAGTGCACGTATAACACACAACAGCAGCCAATAGCCACTTAGTTTGCATACGTCCCCCTGCAGGGTCTAGTAATACGTGATACTGTCACCTCTTCATACATTACACTCATTTTAAATATTGACGTGTTGGAAAAAGACGAACATTTTCTGTATCATTTAAGCATAACATAACGGTAATTTACTTAACCTGAGAAGCAATGGTACCCGATTCACCTCAGGTACAGGACAGCTGATGATAAAGGATGACACTCACCTTTTCGATATCCCTGCCAAGACACATACATTTTGTATGTAAGCTAACATTATCTCCTAACCACTTTGGAATAAAATTAATATATATTGCCGTTTATAAAGAAGAGAAGGTTTAAACGTCTACACATAACAAGAACTTAACGCACAACATTTAAGTTTCAATTTTTGGTCATATGCAGATTTATTATGAGCTTAAACAATAATAAATTAGAAGACTCTGGATGACAATGTGAACTAAAATATTTAGAGAAATATTATCTGCCGTTACTACTAGACGTTGTACACACCTGAGTTACGTTAAAAACAAATAAACAGTTACTGGCTTAAACTTTAAAAACTTCTGTATCTAACTTGCTCGTACTCGGTGAGACACTAAAAATCTTTGTAGGGCTTTTGTGGTTAAATTGCTGGAGTCTATGCTTGCGACGCGTTTCCAACATGGTGTCCGTTGAAAGTTCTAGAAGAAATTTAATTACGGGCTGCCCAATAATAATGAAAAATGTAAGATACCAATACTTTGAGGCGTAGCAGGACGTTGCTGTCGAAGGGAATTCAATTTATTTGGTAGGACGCAGGAAATGATGCTGTCTTCAACTGCCGGGGGTTCCATTATAGTGTTGGATGTTCTCTTACGTGAGCCAATATAGTGTTAGGTGTTCTCTTACGTGAGCCAATCGCTCATGGATGTACGTCGTCTACAGACCTATCTATCTCCTACAGCTGCAACGCGGAACGGTCTATCTAGCACTCTCTTCTTCGCGGGAAAATATTTAAGTTTCTTGTACTAGCTGGGGAAAACAAACACCCTAACAAACTATATGAAAATACCTGTGCTACATCCACTTCGGACGAGCATCCAAACTTACGTCTACTTGCCAGAGTAGATGGTGGTGGAGAGAACGATCTTCCTAACTGATTGGACCAGGCTACCCTATGTTAGTCTCTCCGGCCAATGGGAGCGCAGGGTTTGAACCTGCCAGCCAACCGGAAGGCTTACTGTTTAAACTACCTGAAAACGACTCACACCAACGGCCTAACTTAAAAATACCATATAGTATAAGGTCTCAAGAAGGAAATAAATACATAAAATACCCTGAACCGTTAACAATAGTGGGATACCAAAGATAAAATAAAATAAACATTGAATAGTATAAATATAAAAATTAAAGCAACTAACACATTTAAACATTAATTAATGCCATCCGCAAATCTAAGAATAAAAATCATACCATTAGAATAATAATAAATAAATATAATAATATGAAAATTAGCTACAATTACATATATGAAAACATTGTGTGACAAACAGCGAATAAATTAAAAATATAAATCTTAAAACGTGAAAAATGTCGGTACAACAGCGATTTCCCTACTCATTTGACTGTTTCGTGAGCGAATGTAGGAACGGTACAATGGCTGTATGGGGAAATTCGCACTTCCTCACTATTCGTATAAATTGATATGGTTATTTTACAATTAATTTCTAGAGTGAAGACACAACACGTCTATAGAATACAGAGGACAGAAGAAAACAGGGAAAAGGGGGGGGGGGGGTGGGGTACATTTGTAAAGTTAACGATCCTAATACATCCGAATTCAACTTTGAGAAATCTTATTATTAAGAAGCATTAATGATAATTTTAAAGATATAATACAAACGTTATATGCTCCTAGAGTTAAGCCTATATAGGATGAATCACCTAAAACTTGCAGCTCAAATATTTAGGAAATTAAAGGTACAATTGATGTGTTGGTTTCACAGAAGTGGAGATTAAAGAAAAGCTCATAACTGCAGCCCAGAAATATATTTTTATAAGAATTAGAATGTGCATTTCGTAAAGAAAGTTACACTTTTCATATGAACAATGTCTATTAACTTCAAGAAAATAAAATTACAGGATATTAGAATA
The DNA here is from genome assembly GCA_029891345.1 of Dryococelus australis. Lineage (NCBI taxonomy): Eukaryota > Metazoa > Arthropoda > Insecta > Phasmatodea > Phasmatidae > Dryococelus > Dryococelus australis. The sequence continues at coordinate 162,653,939 of CM056993.1, read as the reverse complement.
TCAATGGTGTGGTTTGCAGGATTATAGTGCAATCAGTTTACGTTGTACCATATTATGATAACCTTAAATAATAAAAATATTTACTCCGATTTAACTGATTAGTTACTAGGCTACGATGTTCGTATGTTAAGTGTGGATTCTGTTTCCTTTCTTGGGCCCGCCTTGTAAGTACTTTGATATAGTTCCTATTACCAAGACGTGGAACATGCTGGAATATGGTATTTACTAATGCTGAAAAAGCCGACATGCTCATGGCGTATGGCGAATATACGAAGAATGCTGTATGTTCTTGTAACGTGTACGCTGAACGATATACCAATAGACTCAACTATCTCGACAATTATATTGCGAACCTCTTTAACCAGTTACGGGGAACTGCACTCTAAATTCGAATCAGTGGGAAACCACTGATTCGCAGTGAAAGTCAACTACTCCAATCAGTGCAAATGGATCCACTTAGAATCAGTGGAAAACCACAGATTGTTATAGAGAAAAAATTTCACTGATAGAATTAGTGACGTGAGACAATTCCACTGATTTAATAAGGGGTGGCCGACTGCAGTGGCGAATTAAATATTACTTTTTCTTAATGTAGGCCAATAATAACGTGAACTAAACTAATTTGCGATAGTTTACTATTTATATAGTGCAATTTACCGTAGTTTAAAAAAGGAAAGAAAGTTTCGCTAGTGGCTGGGATTGAACGCGTTCACTCTTCGACTCTAGGCCGTTACCTTGCCTTATTTTTTTTTAAACCTTCATTTGACGTTGTTGTGGCATTTTTTTGGCGTTGACGAGGCTCTAGTGAGACGGACCTGTTGGCCAATTCCCAGTGCGACAATCGAGCTGAGCATCCGCCACGTCGGAGGCGCCGGGGCGCGAGCTAGCGACTCTCCGACTACAGGTCGGCCACCCTATCCCTGAGCTATGAGGGCAGGGCTTTAAGCGACCACGCCAAGTTCAAATTTCAGGAGAAAAATAAATGTCTTATAGTTCCGCTCTGGAATTCTGTAGTTTGAAGCTGTATGCTCATACTTTTCGTGTTTGGTTTGATTGGTACCGTTAGGATTGTTAAAACAAATAGTATATATGAGTTCACTCATTTGACCACATTAAATGCAGTTTAAACCTTTAAACAGAGCGCTGTTTGATGGAATCGAAATGAAATACGTTAACACGGAATGAAAGTTTGTGTTCAAATTACCTAGTAAAATGGCGTTTTGAAAGAGGAAACACATTTTAGGAAGTATTTTGTATTAGTTTTAGTCGTTTATTCGTTGTTACTTCACTTGATACACGTTGTTTAACGGCAATTTTTACACGCAGTTTCATTGATACATCAGCCAAAAATAATTAGAGATGGCGTGAGTTGCTCAGTTATTTCACTTTTTTATTTTGTATTTCTTAAAAGAGTGCTGATACATGGTACAGTGAAATCACATAAATGTACAAGATGTAACATGTGATTTCTTGCATATTCAGACAAAAACTACACACACAAAAACAGAAAAGTATATATATATATAATTACTTAGTGACCAAGCAGTTAAATGAAACAGACCACTGTAGGTATTTAAAATTGTCAATTACAATAGCGCATTAACTACTTTCACTAGAATACTGCAAATAACCATTGTCATTATAATTTCCTATACATTTATTTTCTTGTTGTCAATAGGCATTGTTCCGTTTAAAAAAAAAAGTAACTTTGTTCAAGAAACACACTGTGTCTATGCTGCAATTATGAACCCTTGTCTAAAGTTCACTTCTGTGAAACCAGCACATAAATGCACCTTTCATTTCCGAAATATTTACGGTGCAAGTTTTAGACGATTCACCCCGCTTTCAATAATAAATAAATTACAAGAAAAGCCCGTAAATTAAGCTCTGACTGTCCTGCTTCTCGGCACACTGTTTGTCTAATATGTAAATCAAATCATAGGTATATTGCATTTCATGTAAGTACACCAAGTTTGGCAAACAATTTAACCAATCTACACACTACTTAAACAATAGATGCTGTTGTTTGCAAAGTATTGTATCAGATGATGATTTGTTGCGGGATGTGCGGTTTTATGTTGCGATATCGATGATCATAATGGAAGAAAATAGTACTTAGAACTGAATGTTGTAATTCAAAACTTAAACTATTATTATAGCATGTGTGGTTTAAATAATGTTTTTTAAGTAATGTTCTTTTTTTTTTTTTGGCCTTCATCGAATCGGTTAAAAAATATATTTACCAATTATTGCGGAAGGCACGGACAGTTTCGGTCAGTGAAACTTTTCCAGCTTGGTAAACGCCATTGTGCATGTGATCTTTTCCGTCACGTTTATGCGAGTCCCTTACTAGTATTATTGGAATATTTTATCGGTATTTATTAATTTTTGTATTTAATTTTACTACTCATAGTTGATATTGAGTTTTCTTATCTGAAAAGTAATATTATCAACGCGTATATATGGTTTGTTTCACCATTTTCGGTACCGTTGTGTGTTATGAAACGCCAACATGAATTTTTGTTCCGCAGTGTGTTAGTTTCGGGAAACCGGTGAAGAGTTTTATTTACTGAATATTTCTGCAAATTATTACGTATCAGTGGCAGACGAACGTGTCCAAGGATTGCCACAGAACAACGTGTGTTTAAGAGTTTAAAAATGGAACTATGAACCTTATGTCAAAATGTTTTATGAATAATGTATTTCGAAATGGTTATTAGAATGTGTGAAATGCACGTGGCCTAGAAAACCACCTTTCAACGCGGTTTCGTAGTGAAAAAATAGCATATTTACCATTTGAAAACTCCAACCAGTGTAAGGTTAACTTCGCAAAAAATATTTAAGACATACGGGAAGTGTTTTTACTATTTGCATCAGTACGAAGAACTTAATATTTATCGCATTATTTTCTTTCGACGAGGTTAAAACTTCACAAGTTATAACAATTTGAATTTTACTTCCCTACGAAAGGAATTTTTTTGGTTCATTAAACAATACCTATGTAATTCCCAGTTATACCGTCATATTAGAAGTGCTGTAAAACAATGCCATCTAGTGAAAGACGTTAAACTAAAGTCTGCCAACCCCATCCATATGTAATAAAATAAACATAGCTGCAGTAGTTTAACGGTACAACCTGGCCATGACAAAAGTAAATTAAGCTGGAGTAGTAACCTAAATTGATCATAGCATTTGTTTACACACTTTGTTTTCTTCGTAAATAGAACAGCTGCTGTGGAAGGATACACTGTGGCCACGCTACATTTCTAGAACTATCAAAATTCAGTGAACTTATGTGAGATGTAGTATACACACACAAAGTTACTATCCCATTGTGTTATCCATTACACCATTTTAACTAAGCATTAGTAAAGAAGTAATTTGAAATATTATTTGTTACCATTTCAGTTGACTATATTGTGTTAGTCTTTAACTAATTAATATTTTAAATTTTAAAACTTTTAAACTATATTTAACTATTATTCCCAGCGGTTTAATTGATATAGTTAGGGTTATGTCTTACACGTGTTCCAGTATGGCACAACTTTTTTTTTTTACTATTTAATTTTAATTCTTTACAAAACCTGTTTGTATGTGCATTGACCTGCTTCACTACAGGCCCTGCAAGTACTCGCCATTTTCTGTCACACGTTAAAAAACCCTAGGAATGTACTGTAGAGAGTAAGCAGCTGCCGGCATCCGAGCGATGAGCTCTTCCTCTGATTGAATTGGTTACCATTGAGAAGTAATGACAGCATTTATGACCCAATCAAATTATCCGCTACAACACGTGCCCATATGTTAACACCAATTGTTTTTTTTTTGGTTGCACTGATGAAGCTAGCCCGAGGGTTTTAATTTACCCAAATACGTTGGTTGTGTAAACTGACCATTCCATCTCGGGGGAACGATGCTTCGTCGGTGAACAACACAAACTGTCCGAAACGAGGTAGCATGGTGCATCTCTTAACGAAACTCAACTGGCGAGGCATATGTGAATTTGATTGCATCGGAGGAAGAAATTGTTCGAGTGCTTACAGCAGCTTACTCTCGACAGCACATGCCTGGAGTCTTACTGCAAGCCAATGTCACGCCGTTACAGAGCTACGCTTGAAGTAGGAAGCCGCACATTTGAAGAGACTTTTGTAGAGAGTTACAAGTAAATTGAGACGTAATTTTTTTGTTATCATTATCATCCATGATAGAAAGTACTTCAAAGTTAAAATTCCAAACTATGGTTATTAAATTTAAAAATTGGTTTTGGTCTCTTCTAACATCCTTAGAAGTCTAAGTACTCAATTTTGTACATTCGGTAGATTCAAATTTACGACCAAAGAATTTAGACTGCATACGTACGACCTTTTTGAACGAATTTTCCTCCTATAAAGATAATTATGAATTGGTCTGGAAATTATAATGGATCAAAGTAGAGTTTCTAAATTTTTATTCCAAAATATTTACAAAGTATTTGGATTCCAATACAATATATTTCTAACTTTACCAACCAAATGCCAACATTTGAAGGCGTTGGCCAAACATTTGTTTACAACAGTATATTTTCCAACTAGTAACAAGTACACAAACAATTAATTGTTTATTTTAAAGGATCGCTGTTGTAAACATAACCTTGACAATCAAGCACATAAAATGCATTATATACACTTTTTGTTTCAAACGTATTAATAATATCGTATGGAGAGCAAAATTTTTGTAACGCAATATTGACCCTACATTGCAATATACACATCACAAATTGCCACAACATTGTCTCAACAAATAAACAAAAAAAAAAAAAAAAAAAAAACATTTTAAAGGATAATTATTTTTTTGAAATACGTCGTTCGCTGCAATTTTTTTGTAAATATATTACGATTATTTCTTCTGGTGACATCATTATGGTTCTACAATGGTGGCCGAACGAAACTATACATACCAAATGACGGCAGTATTTTTCAACAAACAACCAACATATGCCCAACAGAGTAACTGCATTTTAAATAATGCGAGGTTTGTATGTTATAAAACCACAGCTTTTAAGAAACGTGCTCAATTGTTGTTGGATTTCATCAGAAGTAAAGTAATTTACATGTTTGCCATTATGTTGGTTATAAGATGATAGCCCAACCTAACTAAGTACCAAATATCAACTGTCGCGTTCCCAACTTTGACATAACACATAAGCAACTAAATATATTTCAAAGAGAAACGATCCTACGTCTCGAAAAACCTTCGTAATATATTCAATACAAGGAAGGGGCAATGGTGGCAATCATAATGTTTTGTTCCATAATTTGACATAAAATGTTGGTTTCACAACGTCGGTCCAACATATAGTTACTACATACCAAATTTCAAAAGTTTTCTTACCAACAAACCAGTTTTATTTTATTTTATTTTAAGAATTACGCTTCTTTTATGTTCAGGCATGTTCTGATTTAGTGGTCTCATTGTCTGAAAGAGGCTGGGTAGTCTCATAACATTTTCGCGTTAGCAAGTATTCGGTGGGATATTACGTTGGCCAAACGTTGTATTTATGTATGTGATCCAGCTCAATATATATAACCAACCTTTCCAACGAAATGCCAATCGTTGGGCCAACATGGTTGTTACTGGTGAAGATACGTGCTGTTATTTTTAAAATAATATATTTTAAGTATACGTCGGTTACAAAGTTGACCAGGAAAACAAACTTTCAAAGCCTGTATTAATAATAACAGTTGTGCTAACGAAGGGTTCAAATCAAATGTTTCAGACGATTACACGTGCGAAATACCTGTTCAGTTTTGAGACTAAGAAATTAATTACCTTACTTGGGGTAGTAACTTCTAAACTGTCGTCAGTGTGTGAAATACCAGAGACTGGATATCAGTCAATAAGGTAATAGCGACATGCGTGTATATAGTTCACATGTTTCAACTTTGGTGTGTTGTTTGTTTGCTTAAAATTATAACATTTTGGTAACTTCATTAAATTGTATTTGTACTACAACTTAGTCAAAAAGTAGTGTATTAGAACGTAAATAAACTTATTTAAGTAAGCAGTGTGCTAACTTTTCTCGAAGTCACGTGGTTTTCATAGTTCTGCAGGAAGAGATGCAGTTAACTGTTACGACACAGATGTGCAACAGCTCAGATGATATACGTGAATGACTTCCACGCACATTCAGAGTAGAAGCCTATCAGCCGAAAAGCGTGGGAAGCAATGACACCAAGTCGTTGGATCAACTAGAATTCAGTGGACACCACGATCACGTCGGTGCAATTCCGCCACGGAAAAAAAATCAGTAATCCTGCGAGTGGTTTACGCAGTAATGTGGCGCTATTTTGAAAATTTGAGGTCGCGAGTGTTGGAGGCATATTTGCAAAACGGTTTGTCTCTTTTATATTCTTCCGCGGTGCGTTCTCGCGCACTCCGCATTTCATTTCGTATAACGGCGCTCGACCACAGGACACATTCCCCCACGAGGCAGTTCCACCGTAGGACTCGTCCGCGACCTCCCCCCCCCCCTTCTCGCCCTTTGGGCCACGCCGTCCTACGCGCAGCCATCCTCTGTACGTTGCTGCCTTCGTCAATAGAACGTAGGGAGAGTCGCATTCAAAGAGAAAGTGGGCAGAAGCCAGGAACATTAGAATTACTCTTATTCTGTTATTTAATTTGGAAACTCGGATTTACAATGTAATAATACTTAAGTAGTATTATCGAGTAACTCTTTATTACTCGGCAGTGACTGTAAGCGCAATTTTTCTAGCAACGGTAGATTTAGAATTTTTTATTTATTTTTAATTCATTGTAATTTATTACAGAGCCTCGTAGAAACTCATGAAAATGGTGTCCTTCAGCTTGTTCAATAAGGGCTGAGTGTGATTAATAAATCTTCCTAATCGTGGTTTGGCTCAGAGGAGGGTCGGGTATTTATGCAATGTTAATAAAATCTTAATAACGCCCACACGTTCGAACAACCATTTATAAAACATATTTTGATTTTAAATCCGAAAAGTTCCTCGTATCCAAGACTTACTCCGGGTTAAAACTGAAGAGATTGTGTTGAAGACTATGTCTGTAATTTGCATAAAAGCTGATAACACAGACAGCAGACAAAGCCTACTACCTTCAGTAGATATCTGGTACCATGGTGATAAATATTATAATTGATGCATAATAACCGTACAATTTCGCTTCGTGTTTTACCTCCAGGTCATATACCACACTGTTCTGTATACACTCGACATCCGTCCAACTTAGTTTTTAACCTGACTAGAAAGAAATTGGACGCTCGAGCGATAACGATTTGCCACTTGCTCAATGTTACTTAAGATGAGCTAAACTGATGACGGTCCGACCACACACGTGGAAAAAAAACGCACAATTCTTTGCAATTTAGGTTGTTATAGGCTATTCACAGTAAAGTGAGCACTTCTGAAAGCTCTCTCATTTGAAATAATAGTCAATAAGTATTTTTTATTTCAGCCGGAGACGTTAACTTCCAAGTGAAGTTTAATATAGGCACTGTATTTATTACTTATATGGCAATATTTATTTAAAAGGATTGTTTAAATAATAAAAAGTGGCCGAAATAAAAAAAGGAACCAGGGCGTCGGAAGTGCTCACTTTACCGTGAACGATAATGAGAAGTCGTGAGGTCCCCAAACAAACGTACCTTCAAGAGCGCGCAACGCAGCACGGGGCGGCGGATAGATACACACGCGAAACACCAACATCGCCTGTACTTATTGCGGCTGTCAGAAACTTGCCAACATGGCTGAGACGAACCGCGCACACTGCGGTCTGTGTTTGTCTTGCCAGACCGTATTGCACTTGAGCTTAGCGCTGGAGGGGAGTTAGAGTAACGGCTCTTCTCTTGACGGGCAAACTGTTGTTCACGACGCGTATATTCCTGTCGCGTGTGCAACATACGGATAAGCTATGTGTTATTTCGCAGTGCTAATCCTCAGCGAAGCGAGGGCGATGATCCGTGTCTACCTCAGCCTGGTCACAAATTCGCCAAAGAAATTTCCTTTTCAGTGAGTTGTTTTTTTTCTTAGCTGTGCTTAAGGTTCCCGCCTACCTGGTACTTGAGCTACGTTGCAGAGTGTTTGAGTGAGTGAGTGAAGAGATTTGGGCGGCTCTTAACAGCGAGCCGAGTGTTTGAAATACTCGTTTTTCTACGGAACTATTAGAAGTCGTCCGATGTACTGACCGACGAAAAGTACACACACTTCAAACGAGGGCTGCTTAGTACATTCAACACATCGTGCGCATTATAATCACAATTTCAGGCCACTCCAAAATAGGTAAAAACTGTTATTCAAAGTGCTTTATCTCAAAATTTAGGCTTTTCCCGGTAAACTGAGCACTTTTAAAAGCCCTGCTTATGATATATTTGTATGCACGTTGTGTATTCTTCCCCCTTATGTAAAATTAACATTGTCATGGACCTCATCACTATATTCATGCGTCGGTTAGGTGAAACTGGGGAATTTTTAGAAAATTAAGTATTTTACAAATCTGCTTTGTTACATTAAAAAATACAGAAAGTGACACAAATAAAAATAAGTTATCACAAATGGTTACCTAGGACATTTTATTCGACGTTAATATATAAAATTAATTTCCCATCCACCGTTACCAACATGGGTGAGCACATGTCACCCAGTGCGGCCGTTAAAATGTGTGCAGGTAGGCGCAGTGACTTTATTTCTATGGTTGATTTTAAAAGTGCTCACTTTTTCGTGATCACCATTTATACGCGTCAGCTGCACACAAAACTACTCAGGGCCCTGCACCGAACCTTCCTAGGACTTTCCACCAATAAAATAAGGTAATCGCGGTAAGTCACATAGGTATACGCAGAGCGAAAAGAACAATGGAAAGACTTGCGGTTAACAGCGATTGCTAACTTGATGCGCGTAGCAGTTTCGCCCTTATGGCTTCCGCACTTCTCGACCTCAAACGCGGGAAAAAGTGGTAGGTAGGTGGGGGATTTTATTGGTAAAGGATTATGGGTGGTGATCTTGGAAGGGTGATAGGTAGTGATCATCGCATACTCTGTTAAAAATTCCCGTATTTTTACGGAATGTTTTACGGAAATGTAGAGTGTATATACGGAAAGGCAATCCGTAATGACGAAAAACGGAGTTAAGTCCGTAAATAAAAAATACGGAAAGACTCCATATTCCCTTTGGCTTCGAGTTACGAGGACGAACAATGCCGATTCTACACGAAGTTTTTTTTTGCCACTGTAACAAGAAAATTATCATTTCTGTGGCAGTTAAGGTTATCTACGCGACTATGACCTATTATTTCAAACATTAAAAAATAGAATCAGGCGTCTGTACATTTGGCAACACTAAAAATACACTAAATTTAATATAAACTGAATTTTTGCTCTTGTCTTTTGAATATACATATAAAAGTTATACCATGACATTCAAGTGAGAGTTGGTTACAGCCGTGGATTGATAATTATTGGACTCTGGCTCAAACCTCGCTTAAATACAAAATACTTTAACTTTTTTAATATTATATTTTATACGCGGTAGAACACCCACATAACAAAAACTAAAGACGTTTTCATTATATATTTCTATTTTAAACGGAAAGTACAGAAAATTAACTTGGAAATTAACGGAGAGGTTCCGTGAAATTTACGGAAAGTCCGTTTCTGAAAATCAATGTGTCCGTTATTTTACGGAGAGTTTTCGAAAACTTCTGGATAAATTTTTACCAGCACTTTTCCGTAAAGAAGGATTATTTCTCAACAGTGTACAAAATGTTATCGAGATGGATTAACTATTTTTTTTTTATAACAGACGTGAACATTTTTTGAGCTCATATTTACAGGTGTGTCGATTTATGTGGGACGTAACCTGCACCGAGGAAAACTTTGGTCGAATCAAACAAGACTTGTTTGGTGCCACCAAATTATTTGTTTGTACGAGGCAAAGAAATATTTTGTTGCTGAAACCAAATTATTTTGTTGTTCTCATTTGGTTAACCCAAACTATAAGATTTGGTTGGTGCAACTAAAGATTTGTTTGGTTACACGTACATTAAACATTTTGGGCCCGTATAAAAAGTTTACACGTTGGACCGGGTTTCGAACCTAAATTACCTGCATTGGAGCACTATGCCATAGTAACCTCAACTAACGTTACAACTGATGGATTCAGATGGTTTTTAGAGAGGTATAGTCCAAACGTTGGGCAACGTGTGCAAACAAATATTTCAAGTTTTACAGCTTTACTTGTCAATTTCTCGTTGCATCGTTTTATTAATGTGTTTATAATATTGTTAAGAATCAATAGATCCTCTAAGAAACATGGTTGCTATCCTAATTGTCACAAAAATACAAACAAACTCTCAAACTGAATTTTCGAACGAAGGCAGTTAAATGAGTGGCCAAAAAATATATACAGTTGATTCAACAAAATATTTATTTGACAGTCTAATTTTTTTGGCGCAACACAGAGATTTTGTTTATTCAAACATATATTCTGTTAGACGAGCAAAAGTAATTTTGTTGCTTTTCAAATGTTGTTTGCTCAACAATATAATTTGTTAGGTAACTAAATATATATTTAGTCCTATAGAAACAAACATTTTGTTCGAGCTTCTCTCAGTGTGGGCATGCACAGTGCACCCCTGAAACAAATAAAACGTTCATAAGAACATACGTCCTAGTTTTGACGGTCCATGAAATAGGGCATTAAATTTCTGCTGGAATTGTTAGCAGCCATGCTTTATACACCCCTTCGTGGCACTGCAGCCCTGCCTGTGAACCATCAGTGATAACGCTCTTATAAGAGATACTCGATATGTTCACCTTGAATCTTAATGCACGCTTGCACACGCCGCATCAGTGACTGACATTGTTTAACACCCCAGGTGTGCCATGGCTCTGCTGGCAACCTTATCCCCCACGCTGGCGAAGCATTGCAATATCTGGGGCAGGTGTTGGGTAAATGATGGTCTTGAAATGCAACAGCAGGTAATCTGGAGGCTAGGCATTTTGCCCTGCACGACCCTCACACCTGTGCGGAAACTTCTCATTCAAACAGGTTCTGACCCCTCTACAGGAATGCGGCGGCTCCCCATCCTGCATTAACCAAATGCGGTGAATCACATCCAATGCAACATCCTCGGTTAGCACATGAAACTGTTGTTGCAGAAAGTAACAGTCGTGGCCAGCCAAGTGCTTGGTCTCCGATGTGAAGTTGGATGTCAACAGTGAAATGGGTCTAGCAACACCAATTCCAAGTCAGTATCTACCACTCTATGTAAACAATCAGGGGCTTACCGACTAACAACAGCAGACACAGTGACATGGGCCCATAACTCGGGAACCATTGAATCTACGACATACGTTCACATGTAACTTTTATTTTGTTTTCAGAGGTACTTCCCACACTCAAGTTATTTTCCACAAAATAGATATATCCTGTATGTAGACCAGATATATTAGTCATGAGTGTACTAAAGCAGCTGTTCATCACGTGCTGCTGATCTGGGCGGCTAGACCTGTTCTGGAAAGAGACGTGCATGATTTGACCTTGATTTTTGCTGCAACATTATTATTGGCTCAAAGTCTCCCATGTTGTCTTTAAGTCGTGGTGCAGTCATGAGGAGAACACAAACGCACAAGCCTATCCTGTCTCTGTATTTTGGTACTCAAATTTTTCATGTCTATAGAAAATTGAGCTGAAGTGCACAGTTCGAGAGGGTGATCCTCAAAGAATGATGCAGAGTCTTCCAGGCTCTCTCTCTCTCTCTCTCTCTCTCTCTCTCTCTCTCTCTCTCTCTTCTCTCTCTCTCTGTGTGAAACCTGATGAAGTCATGAGCAGAACTCAAACGCACAAACATAGCATGTCGCCAGATTAATGCTAAAATTTTTCATGTTCCAAGTAAACTGATCTGAATAACACAATCAGAGGAGGTGATGCTCCCGTAATGTCCTCACGAAATGCTGAGAGGGGACGCTACCCGGGTGAGAAGCATCTCCCGGGTTCTTCGCATCACTCATTTTTGCCGGTCCAATTCTCAGCTCCCCTTGTTCTTACACTGTTTCCAGGGACGTGTCACGGGAGAGGTATATCGGCGGTCCTACTCGTAGGATTTCTCCTCCCCTAATTGTGCATTCCGCGTCGCTCTCTCCGTAAATCTCTGTTCCGCCTTCCCTCCTCACCATCCGCCTACCCATCCCACACTCCTTCCTGGTTCCTCGCGGGTTCCATCAAGAGAACTCGGTTATCCCGCACGAGCCATTGATTCCATACTAATGCTCCGTGGAAATCTCTTTCCCAATTTTTCCTCTCTCTCTCCCTCTCTCTTTCTCTCTCGCTCTCTCTCTCTCTCTCCTGTCCCAGAGCTCCGGGAGCGAGAATGCATCTGGTCCCGCGCCCAGCATCCACACGCAGGTGACGGGCCCAAGTCGCTCTAAGTTGAAAAAAAACTTACCGTCAGCTTCCTGAAGACACGAGGAACATTTCATAAACAAAAATTCTTGTGCAAATTTTAGGTAGTTATCCTGTTTTTATTCGCCTTATAATTCGGTAACTGACTGGTACCCAAGGGTAAAAGTTGGTTCACGTTTTGACTTTTAATAGTCCGATACGACCAGCATATAATAGAATGAGAAGCTAATATTAGCACTCGGGCGGCTTAATTGCCCAAGACAAATTCGAACAAACGGTAGACTTTTGATCCTGTGATCAACCAGTGAATAAGTTAGTAAATTACCTTTGTTCGGCTATGTATAGGAATGTGGATTCCATCATGTTACCGATCTACTGTGCGGAATGGTAATGTCTAAAATTTAGCTGTAAGCATATAAAACTTAGCCACTGAAGTGATATGCATATAATCCTTATCATCTAAACCTTTTTCCTCTTAATGATTGGTCTTAATTATCACTGATTCAGATTTAGAATTTAACAACCATCTGCTTAAGACCATTATTCTCAGCTTACGTCGTTCAGTTAAACAAGATTACCGGTCAAGAATGAATTATTAATAATTTTGAAAGTGTGTTCAGTAATAGTGGAAATTACTCTAAAACAATGAAAATATCTGCTAAACCATTGAAAGTTACTTAAATATAGCTACCAAAATCTCACTGTTTATTATTCGGAGTGAAAAAATTATCTGCGCTCACAAAATATTTATTTGTGTATGGTAGAAAACAATATAGTGTATGTTGTTGCTTTAACAAAATATTTTGTTAGTTATAACATTTCAAATGCAAAAAAGTTTTATTTTGTTCATATGACAATACCAAAATTCAGGTTAAAGAAACTCTTTTGTTGGGTGGAAAAAGTGTCCGAAAACGAACTATACGATAGAATCAACTGTAAGTATTTACTATAATGGACTGCGAATTAATTCTCCTAATTCAACGGAAATTTCCTCAAAATCGCCAATACGTATTAGAAGTGAATTTTCAGTAAGCAGCAATTTATTGATTAACATAACTTTTTCTGAATTGCATTTTAGGTACATTGGAATAGTTTTTATTAATTTAAACGTTACATGCCACATTTATGGGGCAGTTGGTATAATGAGTGTCTTATTTTAAGAATGGTTTATTCACTTTCCGATCTTCAAGTTTTACCAATAACTTTATTTATGACAAAACTTAGTCGTTAGCTAGTCGCACGTGAGTAAAGGAGGAGATACTTTCGAGTTCTTACGACACTTCTGAAATTTTAGCGACAAACATACGAGACAAACAAGTCTGATATTTTTTGCTACCTATTTTTCAGCTCATTTTACTTTATTAAAAGTTTCCTAGAGGGAGGTAACTCTTCGTAAACAAAGTTCAAGGATCACGATCCCTTGTGTACCCTGCGCTCCAAGTAAAACAGACCACCGTCCGACTTACCAACTTAGAAACAACGTATAGATTAAACGTGTCTCTCACATTCGCCACGTTATAATGGTTTACAAAACGAGGCTGGTGTAAAACATTTATTATTATAAGCGGTTGCTCTAGAAATCATTAAATTTATCCTATGGCCAGAATTGTGTCAAAATGTGAACCTATCACTCTTGCGTTAGAGACCAGAGTACCTGATGAATACTTCCTTAGGTATGGGTGTAAGAGACATCTGCAGATCTCAATAAAACTATTTTAGCTAATGAAAGATCTTTTACATTAGCTACCTAATGCCAGTTATATGACGTCAAAGAAAAGAAAATAACGGAAAAATCTAAACCTGACTTAAGCAAAAATGCATATAATTTTAAATGCAGAAAAAACTATATATATTTTTTTACTTTGCAAATGTGTTCGAATAATACTTGTAAAAGTGTTGTGAGCCTCCTCACTATAGGCTGTTCACGGTAAAATGAGCACTTTTGAAAGCCCTGCTTAAGATCTACTTGTACACATGTTGTGTGTTCCTCCACCTTATGTAAGATCAACATTGCCATGAGCCATATCACTTTATTCATGCGTCGGTCAAGTAATACTGTGAAACTATTAGAAAAATATAATAATGTTTACTCTTAGATGCATTAAAAAATACAGAAAGCAAGTTAAATAATTTAAATTATTACAAACAATTAACTAACACTTTTTGTTCGACGTTAATATATGGAACCACTTCTCCTCAATCGTTACCAACTTTACTGGATACATGTTACTCATTCCGCCCGTTAAAATATATGAAGGTAGGGACAGTGACTTTTTGCCAAGGTTGATTACAAAGGGCTCGCTATACCGTGAACAGCCTTTAAATTGAAACATTGTATGGCGTAGGTTCATGAAACCTCGTTGAAGACACCTTGCACTCAGCAGCATAGTAAACAAAACTTTACTAACATATATTCCACTATAACTTAAACAAACTGTGAATACAATTCTACAGCAGAAAAAATGCAAATAAGTGACAGGCATGTTTATTGAGGAGGAAAGTTAAGTATCCCTTCAAAAATTTAATAAAACTCATTCCACAGTAACAGCAAAAGAAAGGCTGCAAAAATTGTTTGGTTGAATACAACAGCCCACATCGAGTATAAAGATCACGAACTCTAAAATCGTTTTGTAAGATGATAAGTGCGTATCAAGAAAGTAATCGTTACATTAATTTTTTATTTCGCTTTGCTTTACAAAGCGTTATTGCAAAAGCTGATAGTGTCCTGATTGAATTTTTTTTTCAATCATTCACATAATTCTCTTGAACTTTCTGCAACATATCTTAATAATATTGACATAAGAGGAAATTTTAAAGTGTAAGGTCATATAGATCTTGCATACAATGCATAAATAAATTTAGGCTTCTCTCCGAAGAAAATAGGCCCAGCAGTTTTCAGTTTAGGGTAACAATCTCACTTACGTTATAGTAAAAGCTAAAAGGGGCGAAATATTGCGCAACATTTAAAACGAGACATGACAGCCGGTACTGCCCCACAAAAATACCATGAAACCATATCCTGTATATTACTAACTAGCTATTACCCGCGGCTCCACTCACGAGCAATATATATTATATATATATATATATATATATATATATATATATATATATATATATATAAAACAGACCACCAGCCAGCGTCTACTGAAATGGTTAGGGCAATATTTTATATATTCCCTAAGGAACTTTTCGTTTTTCCAGGATTAAAAGTAGCCTATGTGCTAATTGAGAATATAATCTACCCCTGTGCCAAATTTAATCCAAATCCGTAGAGTTGGTTACGTAAAAAACCAACATACAAACTTTCGCATTTGTAATATTATTAAGATTTACACAAATATATTAAATAGTAACCAATAGACCGCAAATTTTCTGACAGGAGAAGCAGCTTCAAAATAAACAATTAAAACTGTAACCATTACGAGTAACTTATTTCATACATTATCGGCAGAACTTGTAGAAATATTAGGAGAAACTTGAAGTACTGATCTTTATTATCGTTTAATACCGCTTATCATCCAGTGGTCGTTTTCTGCTAGAAAAGGACAGGCAAGCGAGGAAACATAATCCGGATCCAGCCACTGCATCAGGCTGATGGAGCGCCGCGAGAAGTGTTGCAGTCACTAATGTTACATCGGCTCTTCTAGACAGCCACAGGCGTGAACTACATCGCAAACGATCCATCAATTGATCTTGGAATCTCACTTCGAAAGCTGTCGAAAGCTGTTCTTGGTGAAGGATCATCTGCAGCTTGTCCGCGAGCAGTGTTTCGTTGTGACAAAGCTGATCGTTTTGCGTACTTTTTCACAGTGAAGGGCTTCGTATAATAATGATTAGCCCCCTGACATAGATAAAGTATGAGAGCATTTAAGCGCTTGAAACCTTATCTATAGGGAATACCATTACCACTGCAGTATCGGAAAACATTCAGCTGGAGCACCTGAGAAGTTAATAGGTACCCGACATCGCATAAACGAAATATACGCGAGTGTAGTTCTTGTTCTGCTGAAAGGGTTGGCTTACAACCCAACTTTGCTTCTACATTACTTTCATCACAAAGATACCTGTCGAAGGGTTCGCTTGGTTACACCATACTTGCGACTTGCTTCACGAACGGGAAGTCCTTTTTCTTTCACCGCAAGGATGGCCTTGGATAGGGCGTCTTGGGTCCATAAATATAGCTTCTTTGTTCCATATTTTATTTTGGCCATGATGAATCCTGAAAGAAAGAGAAAATAACAATATAGTAGCGGTGTTTCTGGTATGTGTAATTAAGCCAGCCCATGAGTATGCAATATGGCCCATGTGTACACTGTAAAATTTTTTGTAGATTTTACAAGAAAATCCTTGAAAACCCATTTACCAAAAGAATCCTTTGTAAAACTACAAAATTTTAGATTGTATTTTGCAGATTTTACAACGAAAATGTTAGTAACTTAGTTTTACAAAAGATTCGGTTGGCAACTGGGTTTCCAAGGATGCCTTTTGTAAACGTACAAACGTTTTATACATTGTAGGTAATATGGCCCACGTGGGCCATATTAACCACACTGGTGATTTCGACAAATATTCTTCACAGTAATTTACCTGTAACATATGCACAAATAACTATACATCAATTCAATTCTGCATTAAATAGTAAACCATTACCGAAAATAATTCAAACTAATATGTTGCTTAGATTCATTATTATAATGTAACTTACCGAGCAAAATATAAGAAACTTTATTTATGCGACGGAGAACTGTCGAACAATGGCGGCTCAACACGATGAGGTACAACTACTGGTGCCATCTACCGCCTCAACTGTCCCTTCTGTACCTCCCAAACAACATGTGACTGCCATCTCGTGCCTCCTACGCAATCTACACTCACAATAACAAGTGGACCATATTGCCAGCCGGACCATATACCCTCAGGCACTTTATGTGTAGTAAGTTATTTACACTTTTTAACTAGCATGTGTTTGGGAATATTTTTAATTGCTTTATATATTGTTAATCGGCTAACATTGTATCATTAGGGATAGTGGTTAGAAACTTACAATTAGACATTTTACCTATAAAACATGCTCGGCACAAAAAAAACCAGTGAATACGTTCAATAATCTGATATATAAATTGGCCACTGTAACATTGTAATGCGGTGCGCGGCACTCTTTTATGTAACATGTAGTGCCCTCTGGAGTAAACACAGTATCATAATAGCCCATATGTTGGAGTGACACCTTTTATTCTGAAAATGTGCAGAACATAACCTAGGCCAACCCACTGTAATATCCAGAACTTTAATTTATGTACCACGTGACAAAATAGAATAATATGTGTGTTGGCAATACTTGCGATTCAGTAAGCGGTTAAAATGAAATAAATACTGTTCCAAAGAAATCTGTTTGTGCTCGGCTGTGCTCAGTTTAGGACCCAGTATGTAACATGCGTAGAAGCTCACCTTTGACAACACCTTCATTGCAGGCAAACAACTATTTGCCACACACACAGCTGTGAAACTTAACATACATAATAACACACATACTAAAGCTCTTGTTTAATTATTTGCAACTGAAAATGTGTAGAGGAGGGATAGGATGAAACGTGCATACTTAGAAAAAGTGTCAGACGTATCAAATCCAACTTAAAACTTATTTATTCAAAAGTATTAAAAAATGTGCAAATTCAAAATATCTCTTTCAATGAAACTGGTAAAATAGTTATAAAAAAATACCTGAATGGCAATGAGCAAGAAAAAGAAAATAGTGTTCAACTAAGCTGCCGGTAGGAAGTTGTCATGGTTAACGGTCATAATTCAAAATCCTTACGTGACACGTAATTAACAGTCTGACTTATGCACTTGAAATTAACGTAGCACTCTCAATAATAAAATGTCTTGAAAGTAGTTCATAAAAATGTAACTTTCCCAATACCGTAAAACACTTTACTTTCTCTCTCAGATTAAATCATGGTTAAAAATGGTTGAAACTAATTTAGGTGCCTTGCCAACATGTCATCCAAATAATGTTCTACGCCCATGGCGTAACGTAACAAAGTCCAAGATGAAATAGAATTTAAAACTTGATGAAAAACAGTTTTGTAGTTAAATACCAGGTTGTAGATGAAGGCAGGACGGTTTAACTCGTAGAAGGAACGGAGGTAGGGAAAAAAAATGCAGATCTGGGCGCGGTAGTACTTGACGTGGCTCAACGGCTCGCGGACGTCACAGGTATAGCAAGTTACCTATACTCCTAAACAGCTGTTTGAAATAAAGATCTGCGGAGTGCTTATTGTATGAAACTCGACGCAAAACACTCATCAAAAACCATTGCAAGCTGTTAGAAACTAGAACACCATAACTTTAATTAAAATTCCTCCGCTGCCTCCAACTGTAGGACGAGCGTCCTAGCCTTACGTCTAGCGTAGTTCAAGGTTGGAGGCAGAGAGAGCGAACTTTCAAACGGCCCGCGCGTCCTAACCCTATGCTGAGCTCTCCAGCCAATCGGAGTACAGGATTCGAACCTGTTAGCCAATCGCAAGGCTTCCTGACTAACGATTGAAAATGACACACTCCAAACAGCCTAAATCCCTATTCCATAGAGTTACGGGAGTTGTAAAAGTTAATCAAAAAATATACAAGAAATTCCCTGAAACATTAATAATAAATATGAGACCAAAAATAATGCAAAATACTACGTTATTAATTAAAAATACAAACAAAAGAAAATTTTTCCATCTATTTCCATTAAACATTAATTATTGCAATTCGTATCTCTAAGTTTAAATATTCTAATCACATGAAAAAAGGAAAAATAAAAATAATTAAAAATTACGAAAAATCAAACATATGTGATACACAAGTAAAATTACAAATATTATGCATAACGGTGTCCAATACGTGGAAGAAACATTAATTATTACAAATAGAATCAGATACTGAAAGTGTTGTGTTACACCACGAATATTAAATTAATGTGATGTTAGACAGCATTCTATAAATTTAATCTAATGAAAACCGAAGATATCTTGACGTAATATTTTATCTGTTAAATGACGTTCAAACTTAAAGAGGGGATGTAATATTACTGCCTTCCCTGTCCTACAAAATAACCTCGAAGTGTTTTCGCGGGAACGGTATTTCCATAATATTACTAAGTGCTTTATATTATTACTAACTACTACTTTATTGCTAATATTTTACAATTGTCACTTTATAGAGGCCAATATCTTATAATTCTTACCTTGAGAAATGTTTTTGACGAACAAAAACAGACACTGTTGGCTAAACTAAACGTGCGAACTACACCAGTTTTATCTGGTGGTGTCAGAAGACACTAGTCGTTGAGTTTATGCGAGATCCCGAATCGCAGAACATTCTGTAAAAAAAAAAAAAATGCCCCTGGTCCATTTTAGAACCCCGGTCCATATTACCACATTCTCCTATATATGGAAATACTGTTATCAAGTGTTAATTTTAAAACTTTTTTTTTTAACCGTTTGTGAGGTGCACCTAACTTGTCTACGAGGAGACCTGTCATTAATAATAATAGCAATAACACAAATGTTAATTAAAAGTTGCATTCTAGGCAGGGAAACCCGAATTTCGCATAATATTTTCACGACCAGTTGTATTTCATAACACTTTAGCTCAAATCCACTTTTATGATTCCATGATCTAAGTGTTTAGCGTTTTATGTGTCTACTCGCGAATCACAGCAGCACAGTATCGGAGATCTCTAATTCTTATTGGCCAGACAAGTAAGTAAATGCCTTCTCAAAGACACACGCCACCAACAATCAAAATAAAACTGCTCGTATGCCTGTAGGGTATTGAAATCTAGCATGTGCGGAATTCTTTCCGCGAAATTCGGCCGTCCCTAATTCTAGGATAGCCAACCGTCGTACCTAAGAAAATTCCATGAAACAAGCACTGCGATGAATAAGCGAAGGACAATGCTGGTGGAAGAAACTGGAGTACGTCGGCTACATGCAACATCCACCACGTTTCCCACATATGAAAACCCAGACTCACACGCCTTAGATGGAATCTGGATCGTCATGTCGTAACGTAACCGGATAATCATGTCGTTACTGTGTGTGGTTCATATTAACCGTGGACACTATTTTAACGAGATTTATCAAGTTAACATTTAGCTCCATACATACTTGGCGTCCTTTGGTTTTGCCATGCTACAAAAATATGGACACCACACGAAATCCTACAATGTATGACAGCTCATTAGCATTTACACGTGGATATGAAACTGATGGTAAAAAGAAGCGAACATATTTTGAGGCACGGCAAAATGTTACCTATAAATCCCCTTCACATTCGTGCACGTATTTTAAGTCCGGAAATAGGACCTCAAATTGCGAGTGACGAATAATTCAGAATATTTGTGTCCAGCAGCTTTTACTTTGTGGATGCTAAAAGAAATGTTAGTAATCAGTATTATGATTTTAACCTACTGCATATTTCTTTGGGAAATTACCGACGATAAATGCTGTTATTGTACTACGTAAAGAGAAATCTAAGCTCTCACACTTGGATAAATAATCGATTTTTTTTTTTTCACTAGTCACTCCAAGATTTGTACTCAAATGTAATGAAGTATTTTGTATTTCACTAAAACCACTTTAATGTGTGAAGACCTATGTATATTTTAAATACGTTCCTGTATATATTTTCAGGAATGAAGTAACATGCAAAAGCGTGAGGATTGTGAGGGAATCTGTAACATTTGTATAAATTTATAGCTGGTGATATGCAGTATTTAATTTTTTTTTCGGCACGTCGACCATATCAAATGTAGAGTTAACTTAAAAATTTGAATACCAGTATCACTAACATACAAATTGATCACTAATTATTTTGTAAGTATGCTATGTTATTTTGTGTGTTCACTTCACAAAAAAAAAAAAAACAACGGTTGTTTTATTTACCACAAAGCAAAATGTTCCTGGTGGTACTTTGTGGCAATAGCTTATTCGTGTTTAAGTGAGAATAATTCTGTGAGTATTTAAATGGACTGTATCCATTGCCGAAAATAAGGCCAAGAACAAAACAAAACATGCCAAATAAACCATATCTATCCCAGAAATTGAACGACATACGTTTAGGAACTCTACAAGAATCCGGTAGTCAATGGAATATGAACCGACGAACAAAAGGCAACAAACTGTATAAGAAAAGTGATGGACAACAACTACAAAGAAAAAAATAAGGAAAAGATCGTTTATTGGTCAGAGTTAAAGGATCCATTCAAAAATAATTAAGCGCGACCAAAATACACATAGAAACGACACACTGAAAAACTGATACTATTTTAATTGTCCATAGGCTTGGTTTCGGCAATGGTCAAATAGTCACAGAAATCTTATATTACAATTGCTATTAAACTTTAATGGTTTTGAAAGTGAGCACACTTGTAGGCCCTCCCATTTTATATATGTGCATATATTTCACTCTCAGTAAAATAGTGTCGTAAATATATTAAAAATTATTTTATATCTTGCTTCAAACAGCGGTGTAAAAATACATTTTATATATTGGCTTTATATTGAGTCAATTATATTTAAAATCACTATTATTTCAATTCAACTATTAATATCTATTTATATTTTTAATTTTAATACACTTCAGATTAATTTTACAAAGAACTAAGACAGTATGTAATGGGGTCGCGATATTGTGTTTTCGTGCACCACTTACAAAGACTGGTATTCCCGAATACTCTGGAACTAATATTAATGTATCGACCAATACAAGCTGGGAAGCTGTTTTATGAAAAAGCTACAACGACACAAATTATCATGTTTACTGAATTATAAAAATGTATTATATTTACACTGCCAAATATGCACATTACAAATTTAATAAAGAATTGATACACGGCATCACTTTTACTATTCAGTTATCAACGGTATTGCAATATTCCGGCATGTCAGTAAGATATATTTCATTCGGGAGTAAATTATTTTCGATGTTTGATTTGAAAGGAGCATTGGTTTCAATGAAACATAGCGTCAGATTACGGCGTTATCGAAGTAGCTCGTAACATAGCACATTATAATTTAGTGTGATATTATCAGTCTCGGAGTCCTGTAGTCGATCCATACATGTCGAAGTCCATTATAGACAGACTTTGTCGACTCCTGCAGATATCAACGTCGAGAAGCCAATGTGGCCTATAGCCCTATATATTAGCCTAAGGTCACGGGTCACGTGGAGAACAAAGCGGGTAACTTTCGGTCAGCTCCTCACTAGTGCCGTGTCTGTGTAGACGACGCAGCGATATGCAGCTGCAACACCTTCTGTTTGTTTTCCAGCCTATAGCTGAAAATCGAATATTTTAAAAGTTATGAGCGAAGGAGCCAAAATGAAATTAAGTGTATATGAGGTATGGTCTCCGTGGGTCCAGTAATTCAGAACATTTGCCTACTAAAACAAGTGCGCATCGAATCTTAAAGTGACTCTACAGTCACAGATGAGGGAAACAAGTATATTATTTGAGTCATCCATTTGCAAAGTGGGCCAAATGAACAATATAAAAAACTTACAGTTGCAGTACCAACGGATATTTTTTTTTCAGTCGCTAAAGAGGGGAATGTATGCCAGGATGTGGAAACTGCTTAAAGCCCTGTAAAATAATCTAATGAAAACGCACGAGGTTGCAAAACAAGCAAAATTGTTACTGCCTCAGGGTGCAAGAAGGGCTCTAATGCTCAGCGCTTGTAAAACGGACCAAGTTGCAAAGAAAACATGGCCATTGAAAATGTTAAGGGTGCTAATTGGACTATCTGTTACAATGATGTACTCGAGGTTCTGTTTTCATAAAAAATTAATAAAACAACCAGAGAACCTGTTTCTGTAAAAGTGTAGGTATGCCATACCGGACGAATTCATTTGTTTTTATCAACATACCGGCAAAGCGAAACATGTGAAAAAACTACGAAATTATCTGTTTGTAAACACGACATGTTAGGCGTGGTTGTTTGTAGTTGTGATATCTGGTCGAGTTGGTGATTTTGTGTTTGTTATTTAGTTAGTGACAGTTTGAAATGAGCGACATGGCTGCTGATAAAATATACGTGGATGTGGAGACCGTAGATTCCCCAGAGGGGAACGGTTCAAGTGATCAAGTTACAAAGACAGAAAATTGTGTGAGCATATAGAATACGACGAAATGAAAGAGGCAGTAGGCTCAGTGGAAATTTAATGTTAAAAGAAACGAAGAATAAGTACAGCATTACGAACTAATTATTTTATCTGTCTCATAACATATGCAAGCTCATTTGAACAACAAAACCTTTCGATAGCCTCTCCAAACCTAAATTATATTTCCATCCACGTTACTTAGAATTAGTTCTTTCCCTTCTGGCTTGCCTAAGTTAAAGTAGTATCTGTTAGTGATGATTTTGATATTATGATTGAAATTATTTAAATTGTGAACATTTGTCATTTTAGGAATTAGTGCCTCCAAAAATGTAACATCATTTAGCTACTATTGGGTAGACAACCTTTTATGTTCCTACCTTTTCAAATCAGAAAGCCAAATGGATGGATTTATAGTTGTATTTAAGTAACTTTAGAGCTTACATTATTCAAAAATTGACCTTTAGGCCAGACCAACTTCTGTTATAGGTACCAAACATAAAGAGTTGAAAGGTTTGGTCATTTCTTAACAGCAAGGTCTGGAGAGCCGATGAGGGTGAAGCGAGTTGAGTGTGGAGCAGCGCAGGAATCCAAGGGCGTGGAAAGCGGTGTATCTCCGAGAAAATCCAACCACCAACGTTGTCCGGTATCATTCCTACATGCGAAAATTTAGGAGTGACTCCGCCGGGAATCAAGCCCGTTTCGCCATTGTGGGAGGCAAGTAGGCTGACCACTACACCACCACGGCCCCACAAGGCATAGTGTTTTCCTAAGCTTACCATCTCCAAACATCCCCCAGGGGCACTGTGATGCAATAAACTGTCGATGCAGGATATACAGCGCATTGATCAGAACGTTTACGGACAAAGTGATTGCCAGCGACAAAATAACTACATTATGCAGCACATCTCTGTGTGCTCTCCTGCCGTACCATGCACATCCAACTATGATGCAAACAGGTGACTATGTTTATTAAAGTTGAAATTCCATAACACCGAGGGAATATTGTAACCCATTTTGTAGTGTGCTGGGTGGCCTTTTTGGGAATTTTGCAGGTAAAGAAGATGAGAGAAAACAGGCTGTATCAACAATTTTTTTGCGCCATGGTACGCCACCGACCGAAACAAGGGGTGGCGATAGGCGATCGAAATAATATGGAGTTAGGAAGAATGCAGTTACGAAACACATTTAAGAGATCAAGGATATCGTGAGTCATAACTCCAGGGGGGAAACGCGTGTTCGGCAATATTTGAATAGCTAGCTAAATGTAAGGGTAAAACGTCGACATGTTCTGCGAGACCCATTCTGTTTTGAAGGTTATTAATACCAACAATACTTTGTGAGAATTTTCTTATTGGGTTTGGAGCATCTTATGTTGATACACGCTCGGCTCTCGAAAGCACGATTGCTTTAGAAAATCGGCAATCGTAGAAGGTAGATTTACAACATCAATTTGGAGTTCACAAAATTTGAAGCAGCGTCTTTTATGAACAGTTGAATGAAGGCACCGACGATGAAATTAGGCTGAGCTACCACTGCGAGAATAATTTAGTGCTTTTAAAGGTGCCCGTTAACGCCGCCCATTATTCTAGACGGATGCACTTATACGACATTACAGTTTGCAAGGGTTCATCAACCAGTACTCAGATTGCAGAAAGCCTCGCGTCGTAAGTTTGGTTGCACAATGCGTTCGCCAAAAGTTCCAATGAAATCGCGTCCAACGTACATCGCCAGCTAGTCCAGGTGGATTTGGAAGGTATCGTCACAATACGTCTCTTGTCGGATGTATGCAGTGGCCAGAATAAAAATACGAAGACGCTCGGTTGTAACGACGATGCACTGGCTCTCATGCGAGGCTCCAGTATTTGTCCAGGAGATCGAAAAATGGTTCCTGATCATCGGTTACTCCTACACTCCCGCCGACAGAGTCTTCGTAAATATTGGGAGGAAATTGAGGAAACCAAGAGTGTGATTTAAAAATTAACTGTCTGCATCGACATCATGAAAATATTTGCGAAGGTAGTTTCTTTGGGAGCATAAGACTGTGAAGTAAGGGACTGCGATGTCATCAAGAGTTCAGGAAGGTCACATTGGCAAAACCAAATCATCTTTACCGAAACAGTAAATAAGAAGTGAAGCCTCTTGCAAGGGGAGTCATTATGTAACTTCAAATGCGGAGAGTCTGAAATCTTTATTAAAGGAGGTAAACATTTTCATAAAGACGTCATCCCTGCTCTGATAACGAAGGGGGTCGTCCTGAACAAAATAATATTTCAGGACATGACGAAGCTCCTAGAACTGCACTTTGAGGAAATATGACCTCAACAAAAAGGTTGTATTTCTTCAACGAGATGTTTCGGCGGCAAGAAATCTTGCAGCCACACACAGCACCAAATAGCGAAAGCGATGTTCAAGAGCTTGATTTCAAAATGAGTGCTTGAATACATGCCTTAGACTGGCAACATTACAAAATAGTGACTTCTATTATATTATTATCATATTTTCGACTAAAAATTAAAATTAAAAATTCGGTTGCAACTTTTCCTCTCTGAAACTACCGATAATCTAGTAGCAGTCATTATTACATAGATAACCGGTCTTGCAGCCAATTTTCTTTCCATTGTGGTCACGTTTGTATTTTTAAATTGGCTAGTTTTTCGTTCTGTTGCAAAATGGGCTAACTACAACATTTAAAATAAAAAATTGCGTCAACCTTTGATTATAGATATTACTACTTTTATAGGTGAAAAAAAGCAAATTTTGCTTAATTTAAAACCGAAAGTCACTGTTGTATCATATCTGCGAGAATAGAAATCAGTATTTCATCTCCCTAACATCTGTTACAAAGGACCTGTCCTGCTTTGCAAATGGGAGAGTCATTTACTATTTGGCTATCCATGAGATATATAACTCACACAACTTGTCCAGTAATACAACTGAAAATGGCTGACAATTTTTAACCTAGTATTCAGAATGATTGGTAGTTCATTTCCCTACCAAATAGTGGATTTTTCAGGGGTGTAACAATCTACCCAACATAGTATAGGAATAGGTGTAGTATTGTCCTTTCTCCTCCATTCACGGGAATGCAATTGAAACCATTTCAGTAAAGGTCATAGCTGGATATACGAAGCAATGTGATGGACCATCCCGAGGCTTTGCTAGCCAATCCCAAGTAAATGAATTCCTCGCAAATTAGATTCATAGAAGTAAGGTGTTATTCCAAGCGATGAAAACCAATATATTAAAATATGGACGCAATTTTTTGCTTTCTGCCTTTCTTTTAAGGAAACAGAGCTGTAAAGTCTCAAAAATGCGGTTTTCAACCATTTTTTTCTTTTCTCTCTGAAAATATTTAATAGGCGGCTGCAGGAAAAAACTGATTTTTTTACCATTCCTCAATACACGTATTCCCAGATAATTCATTTTCTGAGATACGCGTATACTCGCGAACGTTGTTTTTACAGACACTAACTTACTAATGAGTTCCCTTAAGAGCGCCTTCTGCCCAGGCCGTAAACAGAGCACAGAGCTTTAGTTGTATAGTTGCCTTTTCACAACAGTTCTATAATTTTTATCGATATCTGCTTACGAATGACACTTAAGACATTGCTCATGCTCGAGTATTATTTTACATTTTATATAATTCTGTCTCTAATGTGTATTGGGCCGCGGTGGTGCAGTGGTGAGACTACACGCTTACCACCTAGGCGAACAGGTTTCGATTTTCGGCAGGGTCGCTCCTAGTTTTTCGCGTGTGGAAATCGTGCCGGCCGATGCCACTGATCGGCGGGTTTACTCGGGGATCTCCCATTTCCCCCGTCCTTGCCATCCATATCTGCTCTCAAGACTTTGATGTTAAGTGTTGCCCAAATCTCTTCACTCATTCTAATATGCATTTTTAAATTAAAAAATAAGGGCTGATACGAGGATTTAACAATCTTAAGGATGAAACTTCATGTGCAGACTACGTTTCACATTATATGGACATGCAGCACACGTTCATTACTACGCGATAAAAAGATAAGATCGCCACTGAAAGTCCTATGAGACAAGTCGACGACAGAAATACTGCACGCCAGTTCACTGCCTTGCACATGAAGACGATAAACATTCTGTGCTTGTATAGAAGTCGCCCCTAGTGCTCCCACGCTTTGTAGTAGGCTTCGGACACGCAAAATACGTCAATATGCTATGGGAAACGATGACCAGACTCGAGCGGCTGAGCGAGCCAATCAATCCATGGCATTAGAGGGGAAATCGAGGACGCGGCCAGAGTGTAAAAGCGCCCTACCAAGCAAGGCCAGGGGTCGCCACTGCTGTCTGTCACCCACGAGTTCCGACTGCAGAGACGTCGTCGTCCAGGGGAGACGATTGACGCCGATCTCCGGATTGGCCTTCCCAGCGGCGCGGGCCTGACCGACCCGATCCAGAGTGTAATGAACAGTGGTGAGTCAAGGTGATTAGCTTTGGATAATCAACGAGTGTTAGAGCTTCTCCCGTAACAACCTTGTAGAGCATAGTTAAATAGTTAAGTAGGTGTATTCGTTGAGTTATAATAAAAGCTATATTTTGTCTACAATTAGTTTATCTAATTGATCAGTAAACCTAAATAGTTAGCTAACCTAGAATCAACCAGTAGAAAACATAGTAAATCTCCGATGCTTGTTGACAGCGTTTCACGTGCTCGTTCGGAGATGATGCTTCCCTCGTGCACTGACACGCCCCGGCGTGCATATTCGACACACGGGGGGGGGGGGGATGAATTATTGATGAGCCCTGCTGTAAGAGTGACGTCTGTCGTCGAGGGAAGCTGGGTTAACCGCTCGCTGTACCGCGCTGTCGGCTCGGGCGTGCGCAGCGCTGACGCAGGTCAACCTAGTACACAGAGACGAATCTGCCAAACTCCGGTCTCACGCCCACATAAACCAACACGACGTCCTAGCAACGTGGCGCTGCGTCACCCAGCCATTCAACGCCCAGCAGCTAATTTTCCGGACCAATAGGAAACTGCATACAACATGACAGACCCGATCGGACATACTTCTCGCTTCAGCGCAAATCACATCTAGTCAGCAACGGAGAGTTACCAACCTGCAACGCCGCTCTTTACCCGACGACGGCAAAGACACAGATTAGATAAGTAAGCAGAGGCGAAATTATTTGATGGTTCCTTCGACGTGGTCATGCCTATTCTCGAACGAGCCTTGCGTGTGACTGGCTATTGCGTTATATAGGCTTTTCACGGTAAAGTGAGCACTTTTGAGGCCTTAGTTACTTTTTACTTTCGGTCATTGTTTATCCTTTAACCTCGTCTTTAAATAAATATTGTCATGTAAATGCTGTTCACGATAAAGTGAGCACTTTATAAATGGGCCTTAGAAAAAAGTCACTGCCTCTGCGTGCATATATTATAATGAACGCACTGAGTGACATTCGACCAGTCATGTTGCCAACGATGGATGAAAAATATTTCCATATATTAGCGTCGAATAAAAAATGTTAGGATATCCATTTCTGATAACATAAAATTATTTCTTTCGCTTTCTGTTTTTTTAATGCATCGTAATGTAAAAATTAGTAGATTTGTAGAGTATTTACTTTCTTAATAATTCCACAGTTTCATTTTACCGATGCATGAATAAGGTGCTGAGGCCCTTGGCAATGTAAATTTTACATAAGACGGACTAATACACAACGCGTATTCAAGTAGATCTTAAGCAGGGCTTTCAAAAGCGCTTATTTTATTGTGAACAACTTATAAGTAATTAGCAAAATGTGTAGATTCCACCGCACTCGAAAGTTAACGTCTAAGGCTAAAATAAAATATATTTAGTCTATATACTATTATTCCAAATAAGAGGGCTTTCAAAAGTGCTCGCTTTATCGAGAATAGCCTATACGAATTTTTTCTTTCTGCCTGTGCAGAGCTGCCAGATGGCAAGGATGTTACCAGCGCTGATGGGCGACCGGCGCAGCATTCCGAAATGTTGCTGCATGGCTAGTGAGTTCATTTGGCTTGCGTGTGCGGAATGAGTATAAGCAGCTGTATTCTATGTGGCGAAGCCAAAAGTAAGGCAATGTTTATCGCGAGCCTGTATTTATTGGCGTTCATTAAGTTTACTATCTTATTTTATGAGGCTGAGGCCACCGAGTCTGCATCTTGTCGGGAGACAATAATTATAAATAAAATTATTTTCCAAAAAAAAAAAAATGACTCAAACATGGCTCAGACTGCGACAGCCAAAAAATAGCTTATTTTTTGTCATAGCAGAAGAGAGTCGACGTGTATTTATCTCACTTTTATACATATAAGTAAATACTGAAGATAGCGCCCTTGATCATGGTGAATATAGGCCTGCCAGTTTCTCTTTACTCTGTGCACTGAAAGGAAAATATATTGTGCCGCAGCTATATATATTTGTTTAACACAACCTGTCGTGTATTGTTTGGTTCTCTTTGCTATAAATTTATTTCCACATATCACAGATTTTAGTGACTAAAAAATTATTACCTTATCAACACACAATATTTTATATGATCTCTCCTACGGAATATAGCCGACATCAGAAACGCATTTGGCTGTAATGCCAGTCTACGATTCAAGGGACTACGAGTTCGAATCCTGTCGTTTTTTTAAGTATACGGAAGGCCTAATTTTTAGATTACAATACACCCACCGTACAGTCGTCCTGCACATAACATAAAATATTTATTAAGTAACCATATAAAATTATACTTTTTTTTGCATTTATCTGTTGTTGGCTTAGTGTGTTCTGAAGTTGTGAGCCCCAGAACCCCTGAGATCGAATCGTATATATATATATATATATATATATATATATATATAATTAAAACAATAAATATAAAATGTACAGAGTTCGTAATAAATTAAAAGAAGTGAAACATCTGTGGAACTTTGTATATCTTATTCACAGAAGTTGGTAACTACAAGTATAGACTTTTCTCGGTAAAGTGAGCACAAATGTCTACTTAACACTTGTAATTTTACGTGAACACAGGGAACTACATTGTCTCTGTCGTTGCCAAATTTAATGGGCGCGTGACAGTCACTGTACACGTTAAAATATATGCAGGCGTGGGTAGTGACACTTTTCAAAGTTTGATTTCAAAACTGCTCACTTTACCGTAAACAGCCTTCAATTAAATTTGTTAGTCATATCTTATATCTAGGCCAGGTATTTACGTGGCCAGAATAAATACACCGGAAGACTTCGGTGGCAAAACGTTTTCCCCGAGGCTTCGCTTGACGAACATACTGCCGTAAATAATTTTGGATAATATCATTACTCATTTAGTATATTACACATATTGCAGGAGACCCGTCTGTCCCATAGAAAAAAAGTACTTTAACATTTACAAATTTCATTACTGATCATTTTTTAAAATTTGGCGATCATATAATGTCTTCCTTAAAGGGATGTGATAGAAATCATTGCAGTGTTACCTGTTTTTTTAGACATAAAATGCATTAAGTATTGAATATTGAACTATCTTATTTGACAAGGTGTAGTGTATCACTCAGATGACTGAGTGTCGCCCATTCAATGATACTGCCAAATTTTCTGTAGCCCTGCTAAAGTTCTACTTCCAAAATATTCCTCCGCCTCACGCAAATTCGCCAGAGGGACAACGTACCTCATTCGTGCACACTTAGTGTAACGATATTTTGCATAAGAACTATTTCTTAATATGCATATTCAACGCAGATATTCTCCCTCTGTCTTTATCCATATTAGTTATGAATGAAATATTTTCATTTATTGATAAATAAGAAGCGAAAGTTAAATTTCTTCAAAAATAAGGTAGGTACTTTTTTGTCAACAGAAGTATAAAACGCTTGTGATACTTAATATATTTAGGACACCGCGAAACGTGTCATACATGGGGTGTTTTCCACCGGTTTCATTCGAAGAAACTGCGAATAGGCCTTAACTCTAATATCAATTCAATTAAGTACACTTATTTAGTTACCATGTGGAGTAAATGGGAATAAATTACTGATTACGTTCTGAGAGTGATTACAGAAGCTATAGTAGTAAGAGCAGTCAAACGATATTTTTTTTTGTAAATCATATTTAAATAATGTTCTGTGCTTTAACAGAAGTCACATGCTCTGCTCATAAATGAAGCTCAGGCATAAGTAATGGAGAAAATATATAACGTCGAGATGGTGTTAAACTATCCCCTTTAAATCTATAGTCTCAAGGAATGTTAAACAAATTAAATAAATTTTTATTCGATGATGAATCATCGTCCCTTGTATATGTAAGATAATTGCGAAAAAAAAAAAAAAAAACTGATTTCACCAAAGGTTTTTTTGAAGTTGTGCAGAGTAGATAGTATGCAAAGTTCCTGCACACACCTATAAAAATATAGGAGTAAAAAAAATAGTTTCACTTGAAAAGCTAATTTTCATCAGTGAACACGGGGTATTAAAATCACAGTTAATATACATATTTTTAATATAATTCTCCTTGAGGTCATTTGTTTGTTTTGCTGTAATGTTCGCATAACTGACTTCAGCACAGGCAGTTTCCTAGTCATCATGGCATTTGCAATTTTCATCATATATGTAGAATCTTAAATTAAGTATATTTAGAAATATTTATTTCAGTACATTATAATACGTCTGTATTGTTAATTAAAACCGAAACCCGGCACATGACTTCTTTTTCACTTGATATCGCGTGGGACATAAATTATATCGAAATACGGCGATTGGATCATTCAAGTGCTTGGAAATCAGCATAGAAAAACAAAATAAAGAAAATCCTAGATGACGGGATTTGCCAACTTTGTGAGCAACTATTTTGCTGCTTTTGTGCACGTACTTCGCATCAAATCATGCGTCGCGATAACGTATAAAATTTTTCGGCCCCAGAAATAGCTGGCTAACAGTAGCCTACATTTCTCCGGTAAAATATCTGCTCTCGTAGTTATCGAAAACAATTACGTATTACTGACATTTATTCATTTTTTCTTTTCGCTTTCATGAAACTGTGAAATACTATTAAAACATCCATAGTTTTATTTTATGTCTCACGCCCCCTTAATTATTATTTTCTTTTCACCACTGTCATCACAGTTTTTTCCGCAAACTTTATTACATTAAGTACAATTAAACCACCACACCTATTAGAATCTTAAACTAATGGGCAAAAGATTAAGTGGATTCGTATTACATAACTATACCAGCATTTGCCGGAATGGAGATGGAAAAATCAACATCGCAAAGTCCACTCTGAAGTGTTGTTCGATCAGAAGTGATGTTCGAGTTTTACAAGGAATTTCAGGCTACACTTTTTGTCTGTATGCGTCTGGTATGTAGTTTTGGACTTCCCGAGAACATGACTGGACCTATGTGTGATAAATTATTTATCTACGTCCATTGTTATGTATCGGAAAATTCAGAAAACAGGTTGCCATAACTCAATAATACTACGGGCAGTAATTAAGAAATGTGCTTTAACGTATGACCGTTTTACTTGACATCTAAGTAATCATAACTATAAATGTAAAATTAAAAAAATTAAAATCATGCAAATAAGTGTTTTTAGTAAGCCATTTAAACTATAGTCGATCTCTGCGTATACCACTACTATGAACAGCTTAAAAATAAAATTATATTTTAGGGTTAGGGAGTGGGGGTGAAGCCCAGAATGATTTTGATTCGGTTGAGCCTATTGTTATTTTGGGCCTCGCTTTTATGCAAATTACTACGTGAAATATGCAGCGAGGCTGCGTATGAGCTAAACAAACATCTAAAGCTGCCACAAATGTCTGTAGTTTACCCGGGTTACATTCCCAAAATTTGCCGGGCGAAGTAACGCCTTGGTGGCCAAGGCCATAGATGTCATACCCAACAAAAAAGTCCAAGAGACGGAGATAGCGTTTTTTCTTATAAATTAAGAAACTCGTGCACAAAAAATTCTCAGACCAATTGTTAGCGCACGGTTAGTGTAGCATATACTGGTTACTAATTATAATGGCTCTTTTCAATTTGTTATTTACAGTTTTCAATATGTGTGTAATTTAAATACATGTGGAGTATCATACCTCAGATGTATTCACTTACATTTACAGAAGCCAGAAGTAAAGAAATATTACATATTGTCCAGTACGGGAAAATACCGCAGCTAACAAAACGTGTGACATCAACACAGTAGTATTATTAATGAGAATCGGGTAGTAAAGCATAAAAATATGGCTGAAGAAGTACGTGTAATAATACTACTTTACCGGCAAGCCATCATAACAATATTATAAATGCGAAAGTTTGTATGTTTGTTTGTTACTCAACCACGTCATAACGGCTCGAAGGATTTGGATGAAATTTGGTACAGGGGTAGATTATATTCTGGATTAGCACATATGCTACTTTTCATCCCGGAAAAACGAACAGTTTCTCAGGGAATATATAAAATATGCCCCTAACCATTTCAGTAGGCGCCGGTTGGCGGTCTGTTTTTTTATATTTTGCTCGCGGGTGGAGCCTTGGGCAACAGCTAGTAGAAGACACGCTGTTATCGAATCGTTGTAAGTGTGTGTGTTTACCAATGGGCGTAGTTATAGTATAATGCAGTCATAGAGTCTGAGTGTATTGTTAACCGTACACTAACCAATTGAAAGTACTAAAAAGTTCCACAAAACATTTAAATTTGACTGCGAACAAGTAATGATTATTTTAATGCGCGTTCTGAAATAATTCTAATTAAAAATCCATACATTATTCTTTTCAGTCTCAAAGTGATTTTAGTTTCATTAGTATTTATATTTATAAAATAACTATGGAACGTAAAATTCACAACTTGCATTTCTAGCTTAGTCCATGCTGCTTAAAAGCTCAAAGAATACTTGTCCTGTGTTAAAAAAACAATATTCTGGACTATACGCCCGGTGATAGCGATATGGATCAATCAGTTGGTAGAGCAGTGGCAAAGTTTACCTTTCCGTTGCCCAAAGTTAAGGTTAATTTTACTCAGGTTGGAAACAAAACGAGGTTTCTTATGAGAGAGTTTGCCATAGGGACAATTTCTGCCACTATGTCCAAGCTACGTGAATAATAAAAGAGAAAGGTTTTCTTATTAACGAAGTTATTTTATGTTTGATTTACGTTTATTACAATTACCTTGTTTTTTAATGTAGAAAAGAAAGAAAATCTGGTACACGTACGACACTAGCGCTTACCTGGTTGGGAAAATTTTTGGTTGCCAAACATTTGACATTGTTCTTCCCAACCCGAGTAGAAGTAACCTTACGACAGATAAGACGCTGATGGCGCTGCTACTTGAGCCATGCTAAGTACAGTGCCGGCCATGCGTGACCTACATTTGTAATGGTTACTGTGAATATGATAAGCGAATGTGGACAATTGCGGTCGTGACCACTGGAGTCGCGCGTGTGAATACGAGCCACTTAGTCACCAACTCTCCTAGGTTCGTGTGAACTGAAGAAAAAAAAAACACTCAATCAAATAGCATATCTGCCACAGAAAATAAGTCTGTGGAATTAGAGGCGCCTCGACTGTAGCCAGCCACACACGAACTTAATGACTATACTACGTATAAGTTAGTTTACGTCTGGTAAGTTTAAACTATAAAAACACGTATTCGCCTACTCCCCTGTGCTAGTTAAGGAGGTCCGGTTACGTTGGGATATTATGATGGAAAATTATTATTGAAAACGCGTATGTGCTGTAGGGAATAATGGCCGCCACAATCTCTTATGCAATAACCACGATTTTGGTGTGTAAACGGTGCTGAATGTGTATAGTCTATTAGCGATTTCTTCACACTTATTTAAACAAACCTTTGGAAAATCACCCCATGTATTTCGTGCTTGCATGCTTCCTAAATATGCTATGTATCACAATCATTCTACACTTGTTTTATGCATAAAACTAACTTTCTATCGTTAAATTGAAATTTCAATTTATATTTTATCTACTTATAATATTGCAGTGTACCGTAACGACAAAGCGACTGACTAGTACACACTGCACACTACAGTATACATACAACAATGCACGAACCTATATGTGACAATGAAACGTAATGCTAAATAATAATTGTAACACCTGCTTTTTGAGACATTATTTATGCGCAACAACACATACTGTTTATCATGCAGAGTTCAGGAACTTATATAATTTTTATAATTTGAATATAATTTCATGGGACATGCTAATATTTATTCTCTCTCTATTTGCACTCAGAATAATTGACTTTACCATTTATTTTATTGTGGCATTATAATTTGCTATATATTTGCAATGTTATATGTGTTTCCAGTTATGGAATAGATGCGAGCATTTGTTGATAGTTACCGTAGTAACAAGGTGGCGCTCTGGATCTGTCATACCTTGATTGGAGGACCGTTTTAAACTTCGCCTTAAGCTTCGGTTTAAGGCTTAGCCATCTTGATTCCTGCCGTCAGGAGGACTGTGGCGTGCGTCGCAGGCCCAGTAGGGTTTTGGAGTTTTACTAGGGAAAAAGTACGAGTTCCGGTTCTATTATAGCAGACTGCCTGAGGGCGAAGACGGTTTTATTAAGAAGCACAGAAGTAGTCTGCTCGCGCTTCCTACGCGGGAATAATTAATTAGTTCGACTCCTGCGAGTGCAACGTGCGCTAAATTACAGATCTGTATATCCGTGTACGATGACTCGTAAGTCCAAAATGAGGGAAGGCGCGGATCCGAACCCGGGATTCAACGCAGCGCACAACGTCTACACATCTTCTACGAAATAAGATCTGTGAGTCAAACACTGCGATTTGTAACAGATGGTAGTATTAATCTACAATGGCCGATGATTAAGTTTGGCAAAAATGACGTTGACCAGTACGCCATTTTTATAGTCACCCAAGCTCAGTTTGTCTGTACGCCCAAGTTAACCCTGCAGTTTTAAAATCGACTCTTGCTCTCCAGTCAGATTGGGTTGATATTTCTAACTATATTTAATAGGAAGAGTATTAGTATGAAAATCATTATTCCAATCATGGCGTCAGTCACTGGTTTGGCTATCTCAGTTACGTTCACATAAAAGAAAGTTATTTACGTCTTTAATATCAAATGTATGCATTTTTATTCTAAATGTCAAATTATTGAGATATTTATCCTCACAAATTTACGTTGCTAGTTGTATCAGATATCACCAGTAACTTACGTGGAATTATGAGTAATTATGTCTTCAGTAAAAGATTGAAATGTTGACGGAAGTTTTTCAGTATTCAAATAAATATAAGCTAGCGATAATCTTACGGAAATTATATTTCACTTCAAATAGAAGTTGGTTTTGACTATGTAGTGCGTACACTTACAGTTTAGTTAAATAGTCCATTTCTGTAATGAAAAACAGACTGTACGTGTGGATTATGTAAAATTTACTTGAAAGTTTTGAGAAATTGAAATATGTATAGGTGTGAGTCTTTCTTGTATCCTGAATGATAAATTCTGCAAACCAAGGTTGTTGAACATAAAACACCTTTCTTACCAAACTTACAAATTCCAGCTTCCCTGTAACTGTAACACAAACTTACTACTGGCCTGGACAGTAGGAAACAGGAAAAACAGTTAGATTCCGGAGCATTAAATGGACCAAACACACGTCACTTCAATTATTTTACTAAACATTTACTGGAAAAATACCCAAATTGTAAAAGTTCAAAAATATGTTTATTGCAAATAATCGAAAGGAAAAATAATTAATGATTAACTAAAAAAATAGCAATTTAACAATTTAGATTATTTGCAATGGTTTCAGTTAATAGGGGAAAGTAGTCGAATGCCTCCTAAATCGTACCACCTCCGTATTTCAGGAAATGTGAATACCACTGAGCTCTTGTGGCTACAACATGAACCTGTTGTAGTTACCGGCCAGTCCAAAGAATAACGTAAGCGTGGAAACACGTTTAGCGATGTTATTGGAGTTTATGATTATTTGTACTTCTGGGTGTAGTTTCTGAACCTCAATTGTAAGCCAGTGCGAAATTGAAAAGTAAAAAATTATTGTTTAAATATATTTATTATTGTAAAGACACATTTTGAACTAATTTATATCTGACGACAAACAATTTGAGGTTATGTTTCATATGTTTGTTTTGTTTGATGACGAGTTGCGTAAGTCGTACCACCTCGTAGTTTCGCAAATTGTAACGGTACGATTAAGGATACTACTACATCGCAAGTTACAATGAAACCCATTTATTGCAGACTGTATGTGTAAACACTTTGAACAATCGCTTTCCATAGTTTTATTCAGTGATCTCATTATTAAAAACTTCATTATAGGTTCCGCATTAAATCTGTGCATTGTTTACGGAACATTTTTCTTAATGGTCGAACATCAACATCCGAGGACAATGGGTTTCAGTTGAATACGCCTTACATTTGCCAAGTTCCGTATTTACCATGTGTAAAAAGTATGTAATAGTCACCGTAAATAAAATATTACTAAAACACATGTCCGTTGTGTGTTACAGAATGACGAAAAGGCAATATGGACCTTGGACTGAAATGGAGATGGCAATGGCTCTTGCGTCGTATAGAAATGGGGACATGGATTTTAATGAATACTGTCGACAATACAAAATTCCAAAGCCAACATTGAAAAGGCACTTAGACAGGAAGAATGTTGTAGCTAACGAATCCCTAAAAGCCATAGGCCGTACCACCACCCTTCCACCCGAAATAGAGCAACAACTCGTTGATCATATTTTAAGATTAGAAGAGCTTCTGTTTGGGGTAACAATCACTGATGTCAGAAAGTTAGCATTCCAAATTGCAAAGTGCAATGATATGCCACACAGCTTCAACAGGTTGGCAGAAATGGCAGGGAAGGAATGGTTTTATGCCTTTTAAGCCCGTCATATGGAATTAGCGCTACGTGAGCCCGAGTCCACTTCCATGGCACGTGCAAAGGGGTTCAACAAGAAGAATGTGTTAGGATTTTTTGATAACCTGGAAAGATTTATAGATGAAAAAAAAAAGTGATGCTACTCGTGTCTTCAATATGGATGAGACGAGTTTCAGCAGTGCACAAAAAAAAAGCCAGAATGTGTTGGTTTTAAACGTATGAGAATGTGCATGAACTGCAGGTTGGTGCCCCTCCTAGAGGTATTGTTGACATATCGGAAACAGGGTACATTAATAGTGATGTTTTTGTAAAGTGTTTACAACATTTATTGCTGTCATCAAACCAAACATCGACAACAAGGTTCTCTTAATTTTAGATGATCATTCGACACATTCGAAGAATGTAGAAGCTATGGAACTTGCAAGAGCCAATGGCGTCCTAATGTTGCAGTTGCCTGCCCACACAACTCATTGGCTACAACCTCTGGACATGTCCTTCTTCAAGCCATTAGAAACTTATCACACCCAGGCAGTTGAAAAATGGCTTCGAGCAAATACCGGTTTGTGTGTTACCCAGTATCAGGTTACCCAACTTGTAGCAGAGGCCTATGCAAGGACAGCAACTATTCAGAACGTCATTAACGGATTTCGTGCTTGTGAAATCTGGCTGGTAGATAGTAATGTTTTTAACGATTCCGACTTTTTAGCAGCTATAAATCTGGAAGAAAACGAATGCCACTCCGATGAAAATGAGACAGATACGCCTTATTGTAAGCCTACAGAAAACATCAGTGATCCAACAGGTAGTGAAATAATTAGCCACAATGATAGGCCTACTCGGCAGGAGATGATCTCGAAGTTGAATGTTTCTATTGAAGCTATTTCTCCGATTCCAACACGTCCCAAACATGTGTCCACGCCAGCAAGGCGGGGAGCTCAACGTGCTGTTGTACTGACAAGCAGTCCGTACAAACGTGATTTGATGGCTGCAAAATATAGAAGAAGGAAGACGACCAGCAAAGTAGATAATAAATCTACAAAATGAAGGGACGTTCTGCATGTGAAAACAAGTGTTTAAGAACAACTCCAGACAACAATGCACCTTCTACTTCGTTCGCATCCAACGTAACCATAGAACTTGCGCAAGACGATTAGTTTTGTTCATTATGTGAGGAAAATGTAGAAAATATGGTCCAATGTTTTGGGTGCATTACACCTGCGCAGGGGTTAAATATTTGTGTTGCATGCAAATAATCTGTTTGTTTGTTTTATTTAGGGTGAAATATGCACTTGTATACACTTAAAACATCATTATAACTGTTTCCATGGACAATATTTAGTATTAGACTATTTCTGTTTGTAGCCGTACGGTTTACGGTACTGGCGGTACAGTTTTGGATGCTGGTTTCCTATATCGTACCGATTGCAGTCTTACGCTAAGAATATTTTTTCTGGGTCGCTATTTCAGCTAACTAGGCATGTCAATGTAGATATGTATGCATATATGTATGCTGCTTCGCACTAAATCAATATTGGAGCAGCACATTGAAGATTGGCCCAAATAGTGCAATAATGTAAAAAATGGTACGCCTTAGACAACCTTCCCCTATTCAAACTAGTGTAAGTGGCCGTAATCTAAGTGACGCCCTGTGATGTGGTAGTCTTGGAATACATGTTAAGTTGGTTATTTCCAGTCTTTAAATTGTATTAAAATATTACTTCTTTCAATAATTAAATTCCAATAAGTACTCACAACTTTCGGGAGCTGAGATCTCTTTTAAATCGGAGATTGTAGGCGCCAAATATTAGATTGAGTCTATGGCATCATTCAACAAAATGGCGTGGACGTAGCAATGTATCAAACCTAATCGTTCGCCATCAAATTAAAAAATATTAATGCTTGCCGAGTTTCTTAGCAAATTTCTTAACTCACTAATTCCGACAGTAGATTCCTCAGTAGATTAATGGTAGCAGGAAGTCCAGGAGCTCTTCTGGTCAGCTAACTCTTCCCTAGTTTGGACACACGGGTCCTGGTACAACGACATAACTCAAGTCCTTTCAGTACCACACACGGAAGCGCGGAAGACTAGCTTGAATTTAAGTTGAAACGGAGAAATAACTCACTCAGGTCCTCTTCTGTTCTTGATTCCATCGTTCCTTATATTCTTCTTCATATTCTGGCTTAAATCACTTCAACTTTCGCGGACCTCCCCTATAAAATAAATAATAAAATCCTACGAGAGCGCAACACGTGATACGCCTCGCCTAGCGCCACCATAAGACACACCATGCTATCCTACAATAAGCGGCTTTTAAAACGACGCCAAGAACTAGGCTTCTTCAATTAAAATAAGAAAAACTTAAATTGACCCTGGAAACGGCTCTCGACCTTCCAGCTAGATTAAACAAACTCTCGTTGCCCCTGGCAACGGCCCACGGCCTTCTAGATAATTAACCACAATGAAATAAATAAAATGAATACCACTGAAAATAATGAACAGGTACAATGACATCAGCACACTTATTGAATTACGTAATAAAGAAAAATGATTACGGCCAAGAAAAGAAAAATATTCAGACATACCAGACAACAATACAAAATAATAAATTAAATTTCCCTATATATAACAAAAAATAAAATTAGCAATGCAAATATATAGTCTGTAGAAAGCATAGTAAGTGGTATTTACCAGGCGTTACAACTATTTCCTGCAAATTATGTCTAAAGTGATATTTGGTTATTTAGTATCTGGTATTATTCTGACCTCTCTCCAGGTAAGGAAAATTAAAGAGAGAGCGACGGAGAAATTCTTCCATAGTCACTAAGTTCCTGATTAATGGTAAGCATACTAAGGATTTGTAAGTACTGGTACACAAATAAAATAGAAAGGTGTGATAGTTGCATACATACTAGATCATTCGTGGTAATCTGTTTTCTCTACATATTCCCTACATTTATGTCTACGGGCCTGCCATTTCACCTGGGCTACATGTAACTACACATACTATCAAATATTATGTAGCTCTTACATATATATTCCAGCACATATTAATTAGCTGCTACATAATTAATCTGGCACCCTTACTTGGGGCGAAAGCATTTGTGCAACCATCACAAATATTACAAATATTAATCTGGTGCATAACGTGGTCGCCTCACGCTCTCAGGGTGTACGTCACATTTTGTGTACATATGTTACATGATAGACTGAGAGTCAAAGGGGTTCGGTAAACTGCTGTGTATACGAGGAAGACGTTGCGACAGCTGTAGTATGTGCAACGCATTTTCTACGTAGAGTGCCAACCCTAGCTGCGCATCACGATCGTCCATATTGAATACTTGATTGGTGTTATTATTTAAAATCAGAATTATTGCCCCTTTAACTCCTTGTTAACTGAGAAACAGTTTGAAAACTTGAAATAAGATCCACTGTAGTGACGCTTGAAGGCAGTCTGACGAGTTATTTTTTCCCAGCCCCGTCCAGACTGTAGTTAGGAATACACATACACTTGTTCTTACTAATCTGACGTAGCGTGTACCATCTGTACATCCAGCAACACAGCAGTTTGGTAGTAAAACAACTTGTGGACAGAACAAACTCTTCAACAGGAACACTAGGAGAAAATTTGCTATTACTACGAAATAAAAATAATGGACGGCTGTGTTTAGAAAAAAAAATGTCTGGTGGTTTATTTGAGCTCAGAATAACTTGACTTTTCCAAGAAAAAAAACAAAGTATTTTATCCAGATGGCATTACTAATTAGCAAA
The DNA here is from genome assembly GCA_029891345.1 of Dryococelus australis. Lineage (NCBI taxonomy): Eukaryota > Metazoa > Arthropoda > Insecta > Phasmatodea > Phasmatidae > Dryococelus > Dryococelus australis. The sequence continues at coordinate 162,611,739 of CM056993.1, read as the reverse complement.
TTATTTGTGGCTCCGAAAATATTGACGGTATAATTGGAAATTTCTGCTTGAGGTAGTGGCCCTTTAAAACAATAAAATGTTTGCAATTAGCTAGTGGCAGAGAAAGGGTTCCGTTCAGTTTTGGCGTAGTAAATTTCGGAAGAGGTCGAGTACTTAGGAAAAACATGGCGGCGTGAGAAATCTTCTAGAATGCCGTATTAACGGTGTTACGTGAAATACTTTATTTGGAATTTCTTAACTGAAATTAATAGCCAAAACGTATAATTTTGAAGATCTTAAAGTTATCGATGATCAAGTACTCCGACGGGGAATCTCTCCGGTTGCACATCAGCCCTGGGTGACGTCTTCCCTATATGTAAGCACACGACGTACAGTGCTAACATACAGACATACAGTTCAATGGCACCTTAACGGATCTCTCATGAGTTATAGCTAACCTCTTTGAAAGCTAAGCGGAGGGAGGCTATAAAGGCAGACTTATTGCTTAAATCACCTCGTGCCTTCGTCTCTATTAGATGGCCTGCAATTTCAGGTGTGTGAATTCGGATTTCCCTATGAAAAATCTCAAGTTAGTAGTAAGCGCACAGCCCACCCAGGCTGGCTGCCTGACGTCGCGTGACAAGATGTCCGTCTTGCTCGTTGAAAACTTAACTTAACGTTATTCAAAAACTGACCAATCACGAGGGTTACCATTTAAATTCACCTGTACTGCCACTTAAAACTGCCCGACGTCCAAAAATGCATAGAGTTGTATGGCCCTGTAAGTACATGTAAACAATGTAAAAACAGAAAGATACTTATATAAATATGGGGCCAAATCAAATTACTGTTGTGACAAAAATTAATATTATGTGCTCTGTTTCAAAACGAATACATAAATCTTAAAAAAAAAAAAAAAAATCAATAAATCATGTGGAAAATAATTTAGAGCCCGTTAAACAAAAAAAAAAAAATACGTGTTAATAATTATTCAATCTTATAGCTCAAAAAGCGTGTGTTACAGAATTAAATTTATATTTAATGTGACTAAAAGAGAGATAAAATACAAGTTTTGGTAATGCCTAGTAAGGAATATCTCGTATGCTAAATATTGTTAAGTACACTTAGTGAGCACGAATGCTGCGCGCTGTACCTTTGGTTTAATGTTCTGGACCTAGCCAAGCTTGGTTTAATGTTCTGGACCTAGCCAAGCTTGGTTTTCACGAGGTGGACGAATACTCTGGAAGTAGATTGTTAACAAGGCTTCAGAAAAGTTGTAAGTAACAATGAATGGACTATAATCCAAAGATCCTGAAAAATGTGTAGCAAAAATTGGAGATATGCAATGTTTTTTTTTCTGCCAGCCATTTATAAAAACTATTCCTGTTCTACGAATTCAGTCACAACTGCCTAGAGCCACTGACAATAGCACTGAATACTGCACTTGCAAGAATATGGCGTTCATGCGAAATATACAAGAGAAAAAAGTAGCAATACACAGGAGGCAGTCTAGGAAAACACGCTCTCTAACAGTCAAAGTGACTAACAAAATCACTAACACGAAAGAAATTATTAGGCAGAAATTGTAGACTTGGAGTCCCTCGGCGGTGTTACATTTTCAAAAAACATACTCGTACCCTACCTGTATCCGTATAAAGACAGGAAATATGAAAGCCATTACTAATCCACGCATTAGAATACTCTCCTCTCACCTAGACGAACCGTGTTCGATTTCCGGTTGAGCCGCTCCCGGATTTTCGCATGTGGGAATCGTGCCGGACGATGCCGCTGGTCGACAGGTTTTCTCGGGGACATCCCGTTTCTCCGTTCCTTTCATTCCGGCAGTGCTCCATACTCACCTCTCTTCATCCTTATCGGCTCTCAAGACCTTGATGTCAAGAGCCGCCCAGATATCTTCACTCACTCACTCACTAACACACACTTACAATGAGGTATAGTTGAACAGACATTTCTAACGACCACAGTACTTTGGCGAAATGTCAGTGAAGTAACAGATTTATGTATCTCAACATCAGTTTCGTGGTCAGCTGAAGTAAGAGTTTCTGCGTTTTATTTGTTCTATAAACGAAATTTTAACCGCTTATATAACAAACGTTGCTGCGGTGGTTCGGCGTGGGCTAGTGTCACCCAATGCGAATTACGAGCCGACCCACACACGACGATAAAACTGCGTCCACTGAAGTAAGTGCCTTTTGTGGCTCGAACCATTTGGTTTATTACCGCACCTCGGTGTTCAGTGCCACTCACTATTGATTACCCTGCAGAACTAGCCAAATTTTGTATTTCATATGTTACAGTTATATATTTGTTTTAAAATAAGCTACAGTTAGAAAACCGTAAACGAAATATTTGTTTGCATGGGGACAAAATATATTTATTTGCCTCATCAATATATATTTGTTGAGTAGAGTAAGGTGAAAAGCAACCAAATTAATTTTGTTCAAATAACAATATATACGTTTGAATAAACAAAACCTTGGGGCAAAATAAATTAGGCTGCCAACAGAATATTTTGTTTAATCAACTGTATTTATTTGTTCACCACTCATTTCATTGCCTTCATTCCAAAATAGAGCTCGGGAGCTTGTTTGCATCTCTTGTGATACTTGGGATAGTAGCAGTGTTTGATGGTGCATTTATAGATGCTTAATAATGGTATAAACCCACTTGTAAAACAAATTCAACAGGAAACTAAAAAGTAAAACTGTAAAACTTGAAATATTTATTTGCGCACGTTGTGCATTATTTGAAATTCTTGTAATTAGAAACATTCCAATGTCATTATCAGTCAATTTAGCTAAGGTTGCGAAGTCGTAACGCTCGGGTGTAAACGAACTACATTCGCACTTCGGCTGCACTTCAAACGTTTTGTTATGTTAACCGAAACTGTTTAACGTACTTACGTTGAGCCAAAAAAAATGTTTAGTTTCACCAACCAAATATTTGTTTGAGACAACGGAATAATAACTACAAAATAATTTCGTTCAAATGACAAAATATCTCATTGCCCCTATATAAACCATTAATTTAGTTGCACCAAAAAGACTTTGGCTAATTCAACAAAATCTTTTTCTCAGTGTACGCAAAATGACTATTTGAATTGTTATGTCTGTTTATGTTATATAAAAAAATCTTCTGTGCGGAACAAATTTAAAGTAATTGTACAATGGTAATGATGACAATGATAATGATAGTAAAAATAATAAATGAATTGCTTATTTTAAAAAAGGGACCCGAGCGCCACAGATAGCCATTTTGAGTTAAGTGTGGTTTCATGAACTAGAAGGGTATATCTACATATTAGTATTAAAACACTCCCGAATACACTGGAAGAACACTGTGTAAAGAAGTAACACATATTTTGATTCATTGTAAAAAGGGACCCTTGTCCTGGACATGGGTACCTTTTAACACTATACTATTGATAACCATGCTAGGAAAATATTCTACACTACACTATTGATAGCCATGTCAGACAAGCAATTTTCAAATGTTAATGAAACAGCTGATAGGTATACGAAGTTTGGTTTTCAGCTAACAATGAAGTGTTTTCATAAGTGTAAAGTTGTGGTAAAAGAACATTATGTGTGATTTAAATGTGAGTGGGACGGACACAGAAATGTCACCGAAAAAGCGGAAGAAAGGAATACGTGACCCAGACAGTTATCAACGAAATATGATTAAGAAGGCCAGATTTGCAGGGAAAGAATACATTGACCATGGAGGAAAAAAACAACGAGCTCAAGCTATTCAACAACCATGGCGGAGATTAATAAACTAAGTTTTGAATGCTATGGATAAGTATTATGCAGTACCAGTGTTGTACATTAATATTGTTGAAGATGTAAACACTTGCCTAGAGAAATTTTGAGGTTATTTTATAGCACACATGCTATTAAATCAGATAATTTACGTTTCGTTCTAAGTTTCAAGTCCTCTGCTGTTAAATGTTTACATGTTTCACATTATGAAACATAAGAGTTGGCTAATTCATATTGTATGTTTGTTTAATCAGGTGCCCCAAGAAATGCTTCAACCGGTTTGATGAGATTGACCGAGCTGCAGTGTTTGAGGTTTTGTACAATATGAACACAAAGGATGAGCAAGATCTCCATCTGAAGATAATGATATAAATTAGAGTATTAAAATGCCACAGGAAGAAGGCAGAATATTCTGTTGAAAAACAGAGGACATTCAAGTACCATGTTCTTCTCAAGGACAAAAAGATTGAAGTATGTAGGGATGCTTTCTTCCGATTGTACGATGTAACTGATAAAAAGGTAAGGCGTATTAGCAAATTACTTGTGGAAGGAAAGTCACCACGCGATAAGCGCGGCAAACCCCCATGCGCATTCAAAAAAGGTGGAGATGAACTTCTTCAGATTCATCAACACATCGCCTCATTCCCAGTCACGGCAGCACAATACACATCACGCAGTTACAAATATCTCTCTGCAGAACTGTCGGTTGCAAAAATGTACAGCATGTTCAAAAGCAAGTACCCAAAAATCACTGTCAAATGCAGCTTTTACCTAAAGTACTTTAACGAGAACTTTAGTCTACGGTTTAGGAGGCCACAGGTAGATACTTGCAGTTTTTGTGAGTTAAAAAAAACATCATAAATAACACTTCCCTAAATGACACAGTGAAACGGGTTGCTGCAGCTGAGTTGATAGTTCATCTACGCCGAGCCAAAAAGTTTTGTTGCTTGATGAGAGACTCAGAGCAGCTATCAAAGTCTTCTGCTAAGGTTCTAGGATTAGTGTTTGATTTTATGCAGAATTTAGAACTTCCTAAAATCCCAGTACAGGAAATTTTTTACCTGAGGCAACTTAATGTCAACGTTTTTTGTGTATACGATATGAGAAGTGGCTGGCACATTACTATGTCTACCATGAAGGAGAAGCCCATACGGGGCCTAATGATTTAGCCTCAATGGTATTGTACTATATCGAGCAGAACGTCCCTCCTTAGGTCAAAGAACTTCATTTGTTTGCAGATAACTGTCCAAGACAGAATAAAAAACACATACTTGTTAGATTCTGCCTCGCACTTGTTGATACTTGTAGATTTCAAATTGTGAAACAGTATTTTCCTATACGAGGATACTCGCACCTTCCTTGTGACAGGAAGTTCAGCGTCATTAAACGCCCTCTTAGAAGATGTGACCGGATATACTCACTAAAGAAGATCTGAGAACATATCTGCAATTCATCCAGCAAGTCACCCAATACTGTCACTCTGCTCAATGAACAACAAAACCTAGTGATCCTAGATTTTAAAAAGTGGTGGATATTATACTACAAACGAAGTGTAATATCACTGGAAACCAGGCAACATGATCGTGAATTAAGAGTGATCTTCAAAATTTCTAAATACCATTACTTTGAGTGATCTGCGGAGAAGAAAGGTGTTGTGAAAGCCAGTGAATGGTTAGGTGACATTGTTTCCCATACGTTAGTGCTGGAAACGATACGTGATGTCAGTTTGTCACCCATTCCTGCATATCCAACTCGACGAGTACCTATCAAAAAACCAAAGGCAGAGGACTTGAAAAAGGTATGCTGTTATGTACCGGAGGAGTGCAGGGATTTCTACAATAAGTTAACCATGTGACCAACAGTTGCTGCGGATGACACAGACGATGAATAAAGAATCCTGATGGCCTGTTTGTGCGGATGAGGGAGTCACCTAATGATTTTGTTATTTTTCTCATGAAACAGGTGTAACATGTCAACATGTTACCGTCGTGTTTATTATGTATTTGTACCTCAATCGCAACTTATATTATGTATATATACTATTACTGTGACAAGTTACAGCTGACAATTTTATTTCACATCCTATCTGTTGCAAAAAGGTACCCGAATCGAACACACTAATTAATTTTTCCTGTTGATATTACGCAATTCATAACCCTGAAAAGACTATACACCATCAACATATACCATTGAGAAGTCACTACAAAATTTTCGTTTATCACAGTCCAACAGTTTCCTTCAAATTACTTTTTTTTTTTCATTTTACTCCAAACTTCATAAATGGCACTCAGGTCCCTTTTTACAATAAGCGGTTCAAATATGATAGTTACACTTTGTTTAATGAGACCAAACCTGAAGACCTAAGGAAATTTCTATCAAGTAACTACACAAGATACTTGCTTCGAATGTGATGAAAAACCTTTCGGAAATTTATTCTCAATGCAACTCGAAAGAAGAAAACTTATGGCTTCCCCAATGCGAGTGACGGAGAATATTTTTTTTTTTTCCTTTTAGAGCGGTAGAGTGCTACTGGTGAAAAAATACAGAAAATTTCACTGGCAGTAACATACATAAACATTACTGAGACCTGTGCTTTCGCAGTGCGGAAATGAAGAAGAAAATGCGAGGTGCTTTATTCTTTGCCACGACGAAGTAATTTATACTCCTTGAGTAATGAAAACGACTAGTGCCAACTTTCCGGGGAGTGTTAATTTCACTACGACTTAAGTTGGGACAAAGAATGAGTAGGGCCATACAAAATGCATTATAATTAGTGCATTGTACTGGTGGCGCAACATTTTTAGGGTGCACATTTGCATTGTTATTCTATTAAAATAACAGAATAAAATGCATTTCTAAAGGTGGCGAGAGGATTATATGAAGACTTACAAAACAACATTCCTTTTGTATTACGGGGAATTCGAATGGCTAAGGCACCTATCTCATTTGCACAGTGTCAGAGGACATATTTCTTTATCAAATAATCAAATTTGAAATAAATTTTGTGTGGTAACAGTACCTACTGTGCTCACAAAGCAAAATCATTAATACCCTTTTTAGTCTGTAATTTAGGAATAATTTAGTTTGAATTCTATATCACAGTAACTTCTCAAACGATTCTCATCACGTTTCTCATACAAGGTGATAAAACGAAAAACCACGCTAGATGAAAATTTTGTAGTACAGCAATTTAGGTTTATTTCAGTGCGATATGACGTAGCTCTGTAACAATGCAGACCAATACTAGATTCATGAAGCAACTGCTGGTTATAGTTTCAATCAGAGTGCAGTGTAATCGACCTCCTGTGTATTACTTATATGACAATATTTATTTAAAAAGGTGGTTGAAGGATAATAAATCGCTGAAAGAAATATATAACTAGGGCATCAAAAGTTCTCACTCTACAATTAATAGCCTATAGCTAAATTCATTACTTGACAGCTTCAATCTTCCGTCGTTTTGGAAGGCAGCGCGACGTAAAAACATCTCTCCTACACACTACTATACCGATTCTTAACAAATTAAATGAAAAATTTCTTATTAAAAATTTTTGATTGCTTTTATTTTTTGATACAGCGCCTAAAAATGAAACCGTCCATATTTGTGAAATACCTGCTTTTCTAATAATTTCAGAGTTTCACTTGACCAATGCACGAATAAAGTGACTAGGCCCAAGGCAATGTTAGTCTACATATGTCGGAAGAATAAAGAACGTGCACACAAATAGATCTTAAGCAGGGCTTTCAAAAGTGCTCATTTTAATGTGAAAAATCTATACTTTTCGTATAGAATAAGTGTGAATCCCGAGGCTCTGGTTCCTTCTATATTAGGAACACCGGTAAGTTCACGAAGACGGAGGAACACGGAAGAAACCGGGCATCGTGTAAGTCGGGCGTTAGCTCCTCCACGAGTTAGTCTTGCCTGAATTGGACAAGGAGGGGGGGGGGGGACTTTTTTGTTATTCGGGCGAGCCGGCCCCACAAGTCGTCGCTCAATTGTGGCGATCGTGACCAGACTCTGTGATGGGGCCGGTCTCTCCCTCAGGTTCGGTATCGACCTGGTATACGCGCGAGTTCATGGGGACGGGGGGAACAAGGAGGTAGGCGCGTAACGCCTCTGGGAGTCTTGGCAGCGGCCCCGCGAGCTGACGATGCTGACCATCCCTCCAACTGATATGCTCCCTCGCCGGTCTGCCAATTGTCCCCCCCCCCCCCTTTTTTCACCCCACGCCCAACCCACCAATAACGCTTGTTCCGTTTCCTGGCAAGGCTCTCCACCGTCGAGTGGCGCGGGTCTCTTCCTTGTCTTCATTGCTAATGCACGGAGCCGGCTCTGCATACGTAAAGACTGTTCACGATAAAGTGAGCACTTTTGAAACCAATCTTAGGGGAATGTCACTGCTCCTGTCTGCATACTTTAACGGACGCACTGAGTGATATGCGCCCAGTAAAGTTGGTAATGATGGATGGGAAAAATTTAACATCTTAATGCCAAATATATAGTGCTAAGTAACCTTTTGTGCAAACTGAAATTATTTCTTTTCCCCTCAGTTTTATTTTACGTGTCTAAGTACCTATAAGAATTAGCAGACTTGTTATTTACTATTCTAATAATTCCACAGTTTCACTTGACCGATGCACGCATAAAGTGATGAGGCCCATGGCAATGTTAATTTTACATAAGACGGATTGATACACAAGTGCTCATTTTACAGTGAACAGCCTATAGTATAGTCTGCTCGCGATTACTTCACACGTTTTGAATCAAATGTTCGAGAAATCACCTCCTAAATATGCCGTGAATCACAAACGTTTTATACATATGTTAATATAAAATGGTTTATTTCGTTACATTTGAATTACTACCTATATGTTACTTATAAATTTTAATATTTCATTTATAATGAATGTGAATAAAAACAAGAAGGTAGGAATTTTTGTAACGCTCAACAAGAAATAGTTCTTATGTAAAATATTATTACTATGGATGCGCACGAATGTGGTGCGTAGTCCCGCTGGTAAATTTTTTTAGATTTGATTAAACTTTGTTTGTATGAAGCGGAGGAATATCCTGTAAGTAGAACTTAAGCAGGGCTTCAGAAAAGTTGGAAGTAATCGTGAATGGACTATAGTTACGATCACGTGTAGCCAGAGCGCCGGATGCTCAACTGTCGGCCAGGAACAGACACATACCTCAGCGGAATGGCGTCACTTGCTATCAACATGTCATAAAGCCGTTTGCGAATCAGCGTGTTGGTCAACTTCTTGCCAGCTGACCAAACAGCCAATGCGGTACATATCGCACTGAGAAAAAGGTTTTGTTGAATAAAACAAGAGTTGTTTGGTGCAACCAAATTATTTGTTTGTATAGGGGCGATGAAATATTTTGTTGCTGAAACCTAATTATTATGTTCTTGTCATTTGGTTGCTCCAAACTGTAAGAATTTGGTTGGTGTGACCAAAGATTTGTTTGCTACACGTACTACATTGAACAGTTTGGGTCGAGATAAAAAAATATTACAAGTTCGATCGAGTTTCGAACCTAGATCACCTGCGTCTCAGCTAATGTGATAACTGATGACGCCGGAAAGCTTTTAAACCGATATACTGCAAATATTGGGCAACGTGGGAAACAAACATTTAAAATTTTACAGCTTTACTTGTCAGTTTCGTGTTTCATTGTTTTGTTAATGTGTTTATACGATTGTTAACTATCAATAGATGCACTTACACATACGGTTACTATACTAATTGTAACAAAAAATACAAACAAACTTTCGAGCTGTATTTTCGTACGAAGTCAGTCAAATGAGTGACCAAATAAATATACACAGTTGATTCAACAAAATATTTAATTCACAATCTAATTTTATTTTGGCGCAAGCAGAGATTTTGCTTATTTAAACATGTATTTTGCTAGACGAACAAAAGAAACTTGTTGCTTCACAATTTTTGTTTGCTCTATAATAAATTTTGTTAGGGCAACTAAATATATATTTCGCCCTATAGAAACAAATATTTTGTTTGATTTTCTCTCAGTGCGCAGCAAGCTGTAGCCAGACACAAGGCCCGTCACCAAATCCTCGCGCAACGGATTGGATAATGGCTACGCCTACACTGATGGGAAAGCCAACAAAATAGTTGTTTGTATATAGTCAAAAATATATTTAGTTGCCCAACAATGCAATTTGTTGAGTAAACAAAGCTTTAAAGGCCACAAAATTTGTTTTATCTACCAATGTAATACTTGAATTAACAAAATCTATGTGTTGGGCCGAAATAAATTCGACTGCCAACAAAATATTTAGTTCGCTCAACTGTATATATTTGTTTGGCCACTCGTCTGGTTGTGACAATTAGAATAGTGGCATTGTTTGTTAGTGCATTTATTGATGCTTAATAAATGCAACGACATCATAATAAAACGATTTTAACAGGAAACTAAAAACTACAGCTTTAAATCTTAAAAAATTTATTTGCGCACATTGTCCAGTATTTGAAACATTTATATTTAAGAACATTCTTGCTTTTTCAGTTGTTTATATAAAGCGTAGTGCTCGGGCTTTGAAGTTTTAGTTTCGATTCTCGATTGGGTTTCTATTTTTCAAATTAACATAAACTATTTAATGTACGCAGAACCAAACAAATATTTAGTTGCGCCAACCAAATCTTTGTTTGGGTTAACCAACTGAAAACAACTAAATAATTTGGTTTCAACAACATAATATTTCATTTCCCCATTACAAAGAATTAATTTGGTTGTGCCAAACAAACTTTTTTTTTATTCAACAAACCCTTTTTCTCGGAGCACCTCAAAGAACTGCCACACCATGTAATGTCTGTGTATTTGTACACTCTGTGACATCACTGTGTCAGATTAACAAGGGGTTTCAGAGCACATACCAACGAGACCCCAAAGGAATACCAAAAGTCTCATGCCAAGTAAGAAGTTTGGAGATGGCTTTTTGAAACGCGAACAGGGACCGGTGAGCCATGCTGTAGACTAGTTTGCTGCGGTACAAAAAAAAAACATAATTTGCGGTTTCACGCGGTGTTTTATAGTTCGTGGTATTTAGTTCAGCGCTATTAAGATTTCTATGCGCTACATCGAGTGGACGAACTTGCACGTGGCAGTGAGTCACTTACACATTAATTGCAACCAGTTTTTCCACTCGTGGTAGTTTATATGAGATTTCCATTTTTCCAGAGCAATAAACCAATAGTCTTGAGTAGAGATCATCGTACTACCATTATCCGTGTACCTATTTAAACTTTAAATATTATAGCCATCGTGATATAGAAAAGGGGCGCGATGCGGATCCTATAACAGAAACTGCTGGCACCCTAGCCAATTAAACTAATAATTTCAAATATGAACTGCGTCATTTAAAGTTGCTTGTTTTACTCACACCTAAGAAGAACTGCGGGGTTTCAGTGTTGAAACATTGCGCTACCGGCAGTGGAGTCAGTATGGACTGAACTAGCGGACACTCACATGTGAGGTAGACTTGCTAGAGTATGGCTAACTCTCTTCATCCCGTGTACAAGTCTCATGTTCCTTGGGCACACAACACCAATATTTCTGCCAGAGTTTTGAATTATTAATGTTTGCAAAACATTGTACTTACACTACGGGTAATGTAAAAATATTTTGTATTTTTACGAACAATCATTAAGAAACTAGTTGCTGAGGTTCATTTGTAGCAGAGCAAATATAGTGGGGCAAATTTTGCAACCCATTAGAGTGGAACACGCTAAACTAAAGTCAAATTGTAACTAGAGATATTGTAGAAGGTCCAGGTGACGATGTTAATATTTTGAATAACATGTAGTTAAGTAGCGTGCTTTGATATCCTCGAACACATTTTTTAAATGACGTGTTGCTCTTTCGCTACCATATTATGCCTAGAAAAATGCACTTTCAAAAACGTTGCTTGCGAATCAAAGCGAAAGTCATAGGTTAAGCAAATTCATCAACTTACCCCAGGGGTGAGGTATGATGAATTTATTGGGGAAAGATGACAAATTAAAAGAAATATTGGTTTTGATGGCGTTACTGTACATTCCGAGACACACACACATTACGCTTCAAAATCATTATTGATAAGATACAGCTTCGTAATTTGTTTTATAAATTCGTAGGCAAAGACTTATACCTCTTAAGTTATTAAACCGTCTTATTGTGGTTGCGCGAAACTTATTAATAATAATGTAATATTCTTATTCGCCTCTAATGTATATTACTGTATATAATAAATGTTACTGTGATGCATCTGCATACTCGGGGAGCATATTGAAACCTCGTGTGTCATAAGGTAAACGATAAGGAAACCACACTATCTTTTTCGACATTCCCGAATGTGTCGCAGACAGTCCGTAGTAGTTTCTACCGAGTGTAACTGTCTTCCCCGCCGAGTGTCGCGCGAGGAGTGGGAGAGTTACACCTTCCCCTCACGGGATCGTTTGTTAGTTTGGACGCACAACTTCAGATGTAATATACGTAGTTATATGCAAAAGCCAGCATATCTCATCAGCGGGTGTTAAATTTTCCTTTTGAAAACACAGATGGTTTTCGAAGTAGTTATCTCTCTAAAACTAGATCGCATTTTCTAAACAAATATCTGCAGTTACATTCGAATTCCTAGGAACGTGAATGTAAAATTACAAATGTTGTACTCGTTTTAGCAAATTATATATGAAAATTATGTAAAATTACCGAAACTTCGTATGTGTAAATATGCGCTTACAAATACTCCTGAATCTAATGCAAGTAAGTTTACACACACACGGCCATTGTTAAATCTCACAATGGAAGATGTACAACTACACTGACGCTGAGTGTGTATACAATGACCACGTTGAAGTAAAAATAAACAATTTAACGTGTTAGTACATGGGGTTGGAGTGGTTTTACACATACTTCAAAATGTGTCAATTATCGCCAATAATTGGTTTATTCAGCCATACGTATTTTCACCAAAGACTTGTAGTACTCTCTGGTTACACGTACTATAGTATTTTTTTACAAATCACGCATACAAAATGTACAATTTATAAATAATTGTATGTAAATTAACATTTATTTTTTACAGTGCGTGTGAATCAGTCATCTTAACCCGTCCTTCAACTTTCTCCGGCCTTCCCTAGACACTTAAAGTTTATTACAATCATGTATATATATATATATATATATATATATATATATATATATATATATATAAAGAATTTTGAATTGATCATACGACGCATTTCCACATAATTGTTTTTGAAATGTACATATATATTTTTTGTGTAAATCCTCGTTGGCCATGATCGCTGAGGCGCCATGTTGGTTTGGCGATGCATACCAGCGGGCTTAACTGTAAAAAAAATCTGATAGTGTTTTTGGTAAATATGTGGTTTGGAGCCTTCTGTAACCGTGTAATCCTGCTTCATTCAGCCTTTGTGCATAACATATAAAACATAACATTAAAGTTGTAAGGCTGTGAAGTCCACTTTTCAAAGCGAGTTTGAAAACTTGAATGTGATATAAATATTGGGAAAAGACAATACCTCTTAACTGTATTATAGCATTGATTAATAGCAGGAACGTTTCCACGCATACCCATCAAAAGATCGTGCAAGGGAAAGTTGTTCTATGTCTGTATGAAGTTTTTCTATGTCTGTGCGACTAAGTTTTGCACAATACACATTCAGCAAATAATGCGAACCTTAATTCTATTTCTAAAAAAAAATGTGACTTATCACCAATAAAGCTGAACAAAAGAAAATTACAAATACGTTATTAAACACTTCCGTAAGCTTTATACAAAATCGAAATGCTATCATTAAGTGGTTTTAATTACTTGCGTAAATTTTTGTCAACAAAAATTGCAGCTCAAGTAATCTTATACCATGTTTCTTTATTCTGAATTGTCAAATAAATTCTTAGTGAAAAATTCTTGCAAAAACCTGCAAAAGAAAGGAACGAATATATTGTTTGGGGAAAATATTTTCTCGCTGTAATAATGTACGAAAGAGCTCAATCATTGTTAAACATAAATAAAATTGTCATGGGTAATTTTCCACAGTGTTTCAAAATTGCAGTAATTTTATTAGGAAAGCGACAAGATTCATGGTAAGAAAATAGCGTGCGCTCATCTTGCCACAGATATTACAAGGAGCTCGAAAAGAAAGCGGTATTTCTTCCCCACTCCTGCGGAAGCATCGCCGAGTAGCGTATTTTCCTTCTCATCACACTTATCTGTGCGCCGTCTGAGCTGTCGGCTCTTTAATGGCGTCTCGCTTTCTATTGGCCTGCCTCCTACTGTTCGGTCTGTCACAACTAATTTTCGCAGTCTCTCTCGCGAAGCCCTTCCGTCTAAATGGGCCCCTCCTTTAAAAGAAAAAAAAAAAAAAAAGAAATATGGCAGGGCATCAGTGAAACAAATGAACCGGCACTCCAAGCCATCTGCTATCGCTCCTCGAGATTTCTTTCGCAGTTATTATTCTACCAGTTATTTGATTTAGTGTTCGGGAGCATGGATTGCAGTTTCTGCTTCTCGGGTTCAAAAGGAACGTAGGTTTCCACTACTTCTGGCATTTAACTACGAGGAAACAATCTCAGCAGAACGACGCACTGCAGAACACCGTTTTAGCAAGTGAAAGAATTTAAAACACGTGTCATTTATTTTTTGGAGAAAAACAGTATATTAGTTATTTCTGCTTGTGTGTGTGTCTTTCGTGTAGTATGAATGTGATGTCATTTGAACTTACGCATATATTCAGAAAATGTATTTCATTCCTTTTGACAGAGCTCGCCGATCTTCGCGGTACCATCGATTAAATACTTGACTTCTGTGTTTCAATCACGTTGAAGTCGAAGAGAATGCCAAACCTTCGACATCTTTTGCTGTTACCTCATTTCGCTTATCGCTTATCGGAGAATGGCCATCACAGACGATTTATAAAAATAAATCAAATCCATAAATGAAACTGCAATGGGATTCTGCGCTTCCATTTATTTCGGACATAAAGGTTTGAAGAATAATGTGACAAACACGTGGACGCTTATAATAGAATGAAAATAATAACCTGTTGATGCGGAGCTCATGGTCATCAGACCCGCATTGCAGATGCAGGGGCAGAACACCCCCCCCCCCCGGCCACACCAGATTCCGTGGGAATGACCCAGCCGGCAACCCCACTAGGAGTCGGCGCTATCGAGCCCGAAAAACACAGTGACACGTGACTTCGTGAGGGATTAGCGCTCTTGAAGGAGAGAAGGGGGGGGGGGTGTATTTAATTTTGGTAATTTCACATCCCACTTAGCGGGAAACTCGTCTGGAAGAGAATTTTTTACTTGGGCCTCTTTTTTTCATGTTGTTTAGGTTTGACGCCCTTCGCTCAGACCTTCGACTTAGGACGAAGCGAGGGCTCATTGCCACAAGAAACCACGACCCAGAGGTCGCACATAACAGCAGAAAAATCCGTAAGAAAGAAATGGCATTGATATTGTCAATTGTAAATTAACAACCACATGAGTTTTCTGAAAGAATAACCTTTGTATTTTAATGCAATTTTGATACAAATTACACATCTACACGGATTTATATAGTATATAACGAGCAACTTTTACAGTAAATATTTCTACTGTACTTGCAAACATCCACCCAACACCAGAAAACTACTGGATAACTGTTTTGGTGTATTTTTAAAAGCCCTTAAAACCCTCAAATACTGAGACATTATTCAAAATGCATACAAGCTTGATATTAAAATAATGACTGCCTCGCTTAAGATATAAATTTCCTTGCAGGCTGATAACATTACAAAATTTATAGACAGTCTTAAAAATCTCACCTTTATGACCATGACTCCATTTGGAAATAATTGCACTTTCAGACATGAATTTCGTTTCCTATATTTTCTCCATAACGTTAAGTGCTATTAAATACAACCTTCCTTTAAAATGCATCGTTCTTAAGGAACCAAAATGTAATCTCAATATTAAAAAAAATAGGTCTATTCTTACATTTTATAATACTGGCTTTTCAAAAAGACAGCAGCCCATAGGTTGGCAACTCTTACTGCTCTAGCTGAAATAGCAACATTTTACAATGAATCAACAAATTATGCTGAGGAAAAATATATGTAAAATTCCGTTTTTCATTTTTGAACATTTTTCAATTTAACATTTTTCCTAAATCAATGAATACCATGAAATCAAGTCAGTTGAAATAATTGGAAAAATACCAACTCTACCAAAGCTAAGGGTTACAACATCCATGCCTACTATTATTGGCCAGGAGGCCTTAGGCCCCTAATGCAGATTACTTAACTTATTTCCATCGTCGTGCGGATTGGCTATCGGGTCATATTTATATGAGAAATTATGAAGGGGAAAACACCCTACTCCATTCTTTATTTGTGTAGAACATTCGAGGGACACATGACAATAGTGAGGATATCCTATGCGTAAACGCAGTTGAAGCGGCGCGGCGCCACCAGGCGCACTTGCGACTGGAGCGCTTCGAGGCTGCGTGGCCTTGGACCACAAACACTGGCTGCCGCTAGTAAGCTGAGTGCCTTGGAATGTGTCTCACGCGTCGGCGTCGGAGCATGCCACTATGCAACGCGTATTCAAAAATCTTATTAGGTCTGTAGAGAAGCTAATTTAATTTTCATTTCTGCCATGGAAACTTGATTGCGTTGTAGCACATTGACAGCCGAGCGGAGCCGGCGACAAGCAAGTCGCAAGTCGATGCGTAGCGTAGCGGTCAAAGTCGGCCGATCAGCTGGTATCTTTCCGCAGCCAAAGTAGCGAACATAAGACACACGGGTCTCAGGTTTTTTTATTTCATTTAAATGTACTTGTTATTTTTTTAATTTCTAGTTTTTTATATTGTTATGCCCAACTAAGAAGAAAGGTTGAACTTATTTATCAGATATTTGTTACATCATTCTAATAAGTTGAATATAAAGGAGAGATCGTCGTAATCAGCTCCAGTCTTAAAACTAAGGTACTGAGACTTAGCGGTTTTGTCACGATGTCCTCTGGCTGTTTTGTTATGGGTTTTATTGTTATTATTGTTTTTATTATGCCTATTGTTTAATACAGACTTATATTGCTGGCAACAATATGTCAATTTAAGTAGGCCAACTGGTTGTTAAATTATAACGAATTCTTTCAGCAGGTTATCCGTTATACTAGGGATTGTGCAATTATAAGATCGGCCTATTGTTTTACCTACACACGTTGTATAAACTGTATAGGTCTTTGCATCTCTTCGCGTGTTATATGTTGATCTAGTGTGAACGTCTCTATGATTTCATGTTATGTGCATTCCTCGTGTTTCGTGTATGAAACTGATGTTTAGTGTGATGTCTGCTTTGAGCTCCCTCATGACATCGCCAAGGGTTACGTTTAAACGATATTCCCTGCTAATTGTTGGTCGCTAATAAAATAGGAGGAATATTTCCCCTGTCAAAAATACTTAGTTCATGTTGGCCTTTGCGCCTAAAATGCATATTATTATGAACGTGATTGTACGGACGATCTGTATCGTGATTAAAACTGCTCTAAAACTCTTGATAAATGTCTTGGGTACAAATTTTTGAATTATGTAAAAATTGCTATTATTTATTGTCTCAGTGTGGTCAGCAGACATTAACCCGCATGACAGACACTGGACAGACATCCCAGCTTCTAGAACTGTAAGCACGAGGATAAAGGTGAGAATTATATGACTAAAATGCCGTGACCCATGGCTCTGAGCGATGAACAGCGAAGAGAGTGTTACGTAGTTACGTAATGTAGTTTCTATGCCCTTCTGTCACGGTCCATGGTTTTACCGTAGGATCTTGGTTTTATTTATATTTCATTTTGGGTCTGCTTGAGCGGAGAATTGTTGCAGAAAAAGTGTCCCAAACCAGCGGGAGAACTGGTGCAATCCAGTAACCCTTTGAAATATTGGCCTCCGGGCTTGTAGTGCGTATGAATTAGATCGTTTCATGTAACTGCAGGCTAATTATTTGTACTCTGTTGCTTAAAACATCTGAGTACATCCCCCCTTTTTTTTTCTCTTCATTGTGAGAAGGATTTGAATCTTGGAGTATCTTCAGATAAACGCACAACTTCAGGGAACGATCTCAAACTAATTACTGCGTTGCCATGTGTTGATGCAAATAACAATTGTAATACTTCTTATTACTTCATAAATGTCTTAATTTGTCCCGTACATATTTAATAGTCTTGGTATCTCCCGCCATCTCAGAGTGCTGGGGCTCACTGGTTGGGAAACCCTACTCTTGACTATAAACAAAGCAACACGCCAGCTGTCTTGCCGAGGAATGCAGATATAGGCTGTTCACGATAAAGTGAGCACTTTTGAGGCCCTGGTTACTTTTCCTTTTAGCCATATGTAATCCTTTAACCTCTAATTTAAAGAAATATGGCCATGTAAGTAATAAAGACAGTGTGTTTATTCCAAAGCACTCAGAATTTAATGTCTGAAGCTGAAATAAAATATATTTATTGACTATTATTCCAAATGAGAGAGCTTTCAAAAGTGCTCACTTTACGTTAAATACCCTATACGCTCATGTCAAAGGGATCGCCACGTCATTTCGTCTCCGTGTATATATCTACTGGCTGTTCACGTTAAAATGAGTACTTGTATGCCCGTTGTGTAATCTTCAGTCTTATGTAAAATTAACACTGCTATCGGTATTATCACTTTATTCATGCGTTGGTCGAGTTAAACTGTGAAATTATTAGAAAAGTTTATATTTTACAAATGTGCTCCTTTATATACTTCGTTGCATAAAAAAATACAAAGCGAAAGGAATAATTTAAGTTATTACGAATGGTTGCCTAACACTTTTTATTCAACGTTAATATATGGGACATTGCCAACTTTACTGGACGCATATTACGCAATGCGCCCTTTTATATATATGTAGGTGGAAGCAGTGACTTTTTCTAAGGTTGATTTCAAAAGTTCTCACTTTATCTTGAACAGCTTTTACTCTGGTGTTGAGTTTGGGATGTGCAGCCCCAGAGCTACTACACGCCGACAAGTCGCGTCGAACAACGAGCCCAGCCCACTCGCAGCAACTGGAAGACGTCCAAACACAGCAGGATTCTCGTCTGTGCCAAGTCGCTGGCTGCGTCCTTCCCCTCCACTCTGCCTTCTCCTGTATCTGTCGCTTTAACAATGAGGAAGTTTGCGATACCCACGTGCTTCTTTCTGCTCCTTTCATTCTCTCCAATCACCTTCCCTTCCTGTGTTGCAGTACATCGCCGTATTTTGTTACCCAAAACAGCTCGCATCAAGGCCCTCATTTCCCTTTCCTTTTCGTATACCTCGAATACCCATCCTTCCCAATTTATCGCTCTATACGAACGTTCCCATTTTTTTTATAGTCGTATCCTGCTCTGTTCCCAGTTCGCGTACATTTTTCTCAAATATCTTACTATGTGTTTCGCTTCTCTTCCTCACGACGTCATATATATATATTTTTGTAATAAGTTCACATTGCGGATCGTTTTCGCTTAAATCTTTCCCTCCAATAAGGGCTATAGAAAGGTCTCACGGTGTGCGAATTCACGAAACATCCTAATTAATATGGAGACTATCTCTGTCTGTCTGTCTGTTTGTCCGTCTTTAATACTTCTAAGTCCCTTGAAACTCAACAGAAATTATTCAAATTTTGCAGAGCGATTCCTCAGTGTCAAATACAGGCCAAGTTTGAATTTCAGCAAGATCATATTACTCAGTCATTACCTTTTACCCTAAAAACTAATTCTTTAATTGCTTTTTTCCTATGTGAAAGTTTTGTATTAATGCATAGACATTATTGCGTAGAGATATGAAGGTAATGGAATATAATTTTCGTTTACTTTAAATGTCTGGCTTCAATGTTGTGTTAATTTCCAAGTGGGGCCACAGTGGCTCAGTGGATAGAGCGATTCCAAGTGGGGCCGCAGTGGCTCAGTTGATAGTACTATATCAAATGGAGCCTTAGTGGCTCAATGGATAGAGCGATTCCAAGAGGGGACGCAGTGACTTAGTGGATAGAACCGTAACCAATGTTGAGTTAATTTCACATAATTTTTTTTCAGTCTTTGTATGATAACAAAAATTTGTAACATAGTAACTATTCTAGGCACGTAGGAACAATAAAAAAAGGTCACGGGCTCGGCCCCTAGTAATATGAATAATGGGATTGAAATACTTAATATTTTTGGTGGAGTTATATTTAATGACAACTTATTTTAATGCTGGTAACTATCATTTACAACATTTATTACTACAGTCTACAGATTTTATTTAAAATTTGAATTTAAAAAATGGTTTCTTTATGCGAAATAATACAGATGTAAACCACAGAATCAGTTAAAATGCCTAATTGGGCATATTAAGGGAACATAATTTTTTTTATACTTGTTCGAAATACAATTTAGACTTTAGACATTACTTGCAAGGACTTTTTCATAGCATAAGACATGTTAGGGCCGCTTAGAGCCGATGAGTGTGATTGAGGTATGGAGCAGCCGGAATGAAAGGGTGGGGGAAACGGGAGATCCCAGAGAAAACCCGCTGACCAACGGCCTCGTACGGCACGATTCCCACTTGCGAAAATCCGGAGTGACCCGGATGGAGATTGAGCCCGGATCGACTTTGTGGGAGGCGAGTAGGCTAACCGCTCAGCCACTGTGGCCCCCAGGGCTGCTTAGAATTTGTACATACTAAGTATAATTAAAGTTATATTATAAAATAGTATAAAATGAAATATGAATAAATTTGTAGTGTCTGATTGAAAATTTGGTACCTTAAAAAAAAATAAATAAATAAATAAAAAAAAATAACACTCGAAAATCCGTAAATATATCGAAATAAGTATCTTAACATTTTCATGCCGCCTATAGATAATTGTCATGTTGCACACAAATATTGTATTTGCCCGGTGCTATACACTGCGAGACTCAGTGCCCAATGCACTTCCCTGTGGGTAAAGGCTGTTCACGATAAAGTGAGCACTTTTGAAACCAACCTTAGAAAAAGTCACTGCTCCCACCTGCATATATTTCAACGGGCGCACTGTGTGACATGCGCCCAGTAAAGTTGGTAACGTTGTTGGGAAAGTAGCTCCATATCTTAACGTCGAATCAAAAGTGTTAGGCAACCATTTGCAATAACTTAAAATACTTATTTCGCTTTCTGGCTTTTTATGCAGCGAAATGTTAAAAATGAACAGATTAAAAAAATATTTACTTTCGTAATTTTTCCACAGTTTCACTCAACCGACGTATGAATAGAGTTGTAAGGCCAGTTTCAGTGTTCATTTTATATAAGGCGGAAGAATACACAACGGGCATACAAGTATATGTTAAGCAGGGATTTCAAAAGTGCTAATTTTACCTTGAACAACCTATAAAGCTTGCTACTGCTCTGCGTTGTGACTGGCTCATATCACTGATCACCAGACACAAAACCTACAGCTTACTGTCTGTAATAATGAAACAAGTCCTTTGTCAGCTGTAGTACAGCACTAAACAGAATACGTGTTATTTGCAACACCAGAAACCGTAAATTAATGTGCGAACTAAAAGGTTAAAAACGCCGGTCACCAAAAACTTAATTAGTCTAAATTTGTACGAAATATGGTTTAAATGTCAGATATTACTTGTTAATATTTCTTTCCTTGAGCAAAACATTTAAGATTGCATAGATTTTGTATCGTGGCATATCACAATCATAATTTTAGTGTTCTAGGGACATGCAAATAAATATTTATATAAAATGTAACATGGTTACTGAAGCTTATGTCTTAACTCATTTTGAGGTATGCTTAGCAAAACTTATTTACAAAAAAAAAAAAAAAAAAAAAAAAACCAGTAATTGCTGCAAATCGAAAATATTGAAAAATTTCCCTTACTTTGAGAAAATTTTATAAACTGCAAAATCATTTTGTACAATTATTTTAAAGATTTCTTGAAGTAACTCATAATATCCTATTTAAATGCGTGATGTCACACTTAAGTGGAATAGTTATCATTATTTGTACGTCCAAAGAAAAAAAAACCAAAATTGGGATTTTGACATTCCAGTAGGAAAAATTATGTTATGTGAATATCTTGATGAAATGAATGAGTACACGCAAGTGACTTATAAAACTAAAAAAATATATCTTACACATATAAAAAAATTAATTTTTTTGGTGACCAGCACCCTTAAAATTTACATAATATATGGGCCGCAATTTTATGGTACTATTAAAATTTATATTTAAAAAAATTAATAGTAGGCCCTTATCTTTTAAGAAGATGAAGTTTCTATAAGATTAAATATGGTTATTGTTCGTAATTTTAGTTACAGTTCCAAAAATAGTAAATAACATTTTATTCGAAAATATTAAACTTATATACTACTGCTGTATGCGATGGTTTTATTGGAGTCGGCATAAGAAACCCCATGGAGATATATTATGTTTTTCAAATTCTTTTTCATGTTATGTGTTTCAGGAATTCACTCACTGTGAGACTTTACGTAGCACTCAAATATTTAAAAAGCTCTTGGTTTGCCGTTATGTCAATCATTACAATTTTCGTAATTTGTTAATCTATTTATAGCTACTTGCGATATTTTCTCGGCATGTTCGTTTATTTCCATATTCATCTCTCCTTGCATTGTATCGAAGCCGTATATGTACAGCGCTTATGAGCATCGCAGAAACTTTCGGTATTTGAAACTTGATCATGACATAAAGTATTTTGAGACTTTCAGGCAACCACGTGCATCGACACTTAATGCACCATTGCTGTAAATTGACAAACTAATGGAAAACATCGCTTGAACGCAGACCTGGCTACGAGTAAGCTTTGCTCACTTGTCGAACCGTAACAGGTCTTTTGAAATTTAGGATACTGCTTCGCACATCCGATTAAAATTTCTATTTTCTTGGCACAATAATTGTTTTAATGTATGCCTAACTCGACCTTTCGTATATTGTAGCATATTTATCACCTTAAATATGCCTAAGAAATATTATCTGTAGCTTGTTTTATAATACCAGGGAGATGGACAACGGTTCGAAAATTGTTGTCAGTTGTTTCAATATTCGTGTATTGTTAACACACAACAGTAAATATTTTGCGTTGCCGGGTAGTAGTGGATATCAAACATGACCATTTAAATTCGCAATTCTCATTAAACAGCGCTATTACGATTACTACAGAAAAACCAACTGTTAACTCCAGAGAAAATTCTTATTTCTGCAGTTAACAGTCGGCACGTTCTACGGACGAGATCGTGAAAACTCATACCTGGAAATAAGGGCCGTTCACGATCAACTGAGCACTTTTGAAATCAACATTAGAAAAAGTCACTGGCTCTGCCTGCATATATTTTAATGGGCGCACTGGATGACATGCACCCAGTCAAGTTGGCTACGATGGATAGAAAATAGTTCCAATTCTTAACGTCGAATAAAAATTGCTAGGTTACCATTTCTGATAAATTGAATTATTTATTTCGCTTTCTGTGATTTTAATGTATCATAGTGTAAATATGACCAGAGTTTTAAAAAATTCCCTCTTATAATAATTGAACAGTTCAACCTGATCGACGCATGAGTAAAACGATAAGGCCCATGGCAATGTTAATACAACTCAAGACGGAAGGATACACAACGTGCTTACAAGACGATTTTAAGCAGGACCGTCAAAAGTGCTCATTTTACTGTGAACAGCCTATACTGACATGGAACCTCCATTAAGCCATGGGCACAAAGTAACTAAACAGAGCAGGAACAGGTGTTTATTCTGCAAAATCCAGCAGTATGGGGGCTGCGGTAGTGTAGCGGGTAGACTAATCACCTCCCATGAAGGCAAACCGGGTTCTATTCCGCCCCCGGATTTTCGCATACGGGAACCGTGCCGTAACGATGCTACTGGTCGGAGACTTTCCTCGGGGATCTCTCGTTTCCTCCCACCTTTGTTCTTTGGCGCGGCTCCATACTCACCTCATCTCCCCCCTAATCGGTTCTCAAGACCTCGATGTTTAAGAGCTGCTCACACTCGCCTAGCCGTTGTACACTAGCGAAACGGCGAGGCATTACTACCCCGCAACATGTCGGTACGCCGTTCACCAATCAGCGCCTGGGAACTTACTTTGCCAGCCAACAAGGAAACTTCTCGCTGTACGAAGTAGCCAGTAGGACAAAACATCCGATTAAGAAGCTTCGCGGAGCCAATCCGGAGAATTGCTACGCCCGCATCAAAAGGACCGCCTTCTCCATTTAAGCCCTTAACAGACACATTAATTTTCCGTTCCAGTTGTTGCAAAAGAGGAGATTTCTGGCCTGATAAGTACTTACGATTCCCTTGAAATAATTTTCATGATTGAACCTACGTAATGAATTTCCATTGGTCTAGGGCACCCGTCGTTACCAATAACGATAATTTGAAGTACTACCGGCAACCAGTAGCATTAATCAGGAAAAAGATGCCCTCTAGCTTCTGACCTTCTACAGCATTGACCATGACTTTACCAATTTTGCAACTCGTCATGCGTGAACGAGTATACTCGGGATAATGTGTTAAATGGTACTCACCTATCCTATGACATAGCCTAGGTATATGATGTTCATGGTAAAATGAACACTTCTGGTAGCCCTGCTTAAGATCTACTTGTATGCACGTTCTGTATTCCTCCGCCTTATGTAAAATCAACATTGTAATCGGTCTCACCACTTTATTCATACGTTGGTCAAATGAAGCTGTGAAATTATTAGGAAAGTAAATGCTTTACAAATCTGCTGATATTTACACTTCGAGGCATGAAAAAAAAAAAACAGAAAGCGAAAGAAGTAATTTTTAGTTGTCACAAATGGTTACCTAATAATTTTTATTCGACGTTAAGATGTGGAACTACCTTCTATCCATCGTTACCAACTTTACTGGGCGAATGTCACTCAGTGCGCCTATTATAATACATGCATGCAGAGGAAGTGCATTTTTTCTAAGGTTAATTTCTAAAGTTCTCACTTTATCGTCAACTGCCTTTAACGACATATGGCTTTGATTGTGTGCGATTGATCAGGTATGTTGCTGTTGTTACAGCCTTTCCCAGAACATTTTTGTGAGATCAGCATATATTAACACAATACGCACCTTTTCTACGATTGTGTGGTTTTCCCTTTCTTCTTGACCATTTTGGGCTGGTGAGTTTCTCACAGTTTACTCATGTCTGATTTCTTGAGGCAGGTCTCTGGGATAGAATTCACTTAATTCACATATTATGTTCCATTGTCGGTGCTTATAGAGTTTATTTTGTAACCACTTTATCTTCGACCATGTCCTTAAATTCAGAGAACACTTAAGGCACTTCCGTTTTTTCTTTTGTGAAGTAAACTAAACAAAAACCTTGAATAATGATCAATAGATGTGAGAAAATACCTGTACCCATCCGTGGATGTTTGTTCCGTAGGGTCACACAGAATTAAATGCATGAGTTTCAGAGGTCTTGTAGCATGCCTCTTTGTATGCTTAAATTGTTTTCGTGAATTTTTTCCTTTCACACATGTTTCACATGGGTCAGCACAATTTAATGAGCTACATATGCCCATCGAGATAGCCTTTAGTTCCGACATTCCTGTTCTATTCAAGGGTCCAAGATGCTGATGCCACAAGAAACTGTTAGAAGTTGATAAATAACATGTATGTGGAGTCATGTCAAACTTATTAATCCGTTTCTCCATGAATACTGTAGCAATACATTCACCAAAAAGGCCAAAAATGTGGCCACCAAACTCATTGAATGCAAATTTATTTCCTTTTTTCGACTATTTTACTAACAGATAGGAGGTTAACTGGCACTTCAGGAACATGTACAGCATCACTAGTCTTTACTGAGGTGTTAGCTTTGCTCGCAGAGTTATAAACTTCAATTTCCACATATCTTATAAGGGTACCTTTAAGACTTGTATCAACATATGAATTGCCCAAGAGCGAACTTTCTATATCTGCAAAGACACGATCATCTGAGCTCGAGTGGCCTACTTTTGTGTACCCATGTTATTTGTCCTTTGTCCTTGTTTTCACGTTCTGTCAGTAATATCTTCCAAATGCCCAATTTTATTGCATTTATAACACACTACTTGTGGTTTCGGATCAATACTCTTTTGAGGATACCTTTTACTTTATTTGCAATCAAGGAAGTATCACTGTCTATAGGCTTGAATGAATCTTCTTAGCTACATTTTATATCCTGAATCCATTCCACTTGACAGCATCCACGGTGATCATTGTTCTCGAACTCTCGATACCCAATATCATGGGACGATATTAATTTGGCAAACCTTCAAGTAGTAGTTTTCCTATCCTCTTGTCTTTCACTTCAAATTCAACATCATTGAGTTTGTGTGCAGTATACATGACTTGCCTAAATATTCGTCCACACTTTTACTATTTTCTAATCTCATTGTGAGCAGAGTACTAAGCAGGCCTACTCTCCTAGTAAGTACTGAATCCTCGAAAGCCTTTTCGAGCTGTTGCCATTCCTCCTTTCCCATCTTCGCCATTTTCACATGCGAAAAATAAATTGGGTCAATACACAGTATTATCTTCCACAAAGCCTTCTAATCCTTTCACTTGTCATTTACTTCGCCTGGCACGATGCCCCACAAGTCGTCCAGCTGTAGATATTTCTTCATAGCAAGCTTCCAGATTTTATAGTTTTCTCTGCCCACAATTTTTCGAGTGGCACTAAAGTTCATGAAGCATTTTTTAATCATTTGTTCTAAACAACTTAAAATTGCCACTCTGGGCCAATAACCTGATGAAACTTAAATCTTTGGTTGAAGATATAGTTCTTTAAATTTCCAGTTTATATTTTTTATACCAACTCAGAGATATGATACTCCTTACAAACCAAACACTTTGGGTTTATAGCTAAATTTACTGTACAAATATACCACTCATTCCAAACTAATATTTTTATTTACACCACAGTTGTCAGTTGCAATAATTATTGCCAGCATAAAAAGATAAGTTGAAATTAATTATACTCTACATGGTCTTTATTTTATAATATTCTAATCAAAAACATCTACAAGTCTGCCATATTGAGAATAATTGCTAGATGTAATAAAAACATACCTTTTTTCATCATCTGCCGCAGTGATTCTTGTTTGCAAAATTTTGCAGGAAATAAGTCAATGGTTCCCAAATGTATGGCTTAACATCTTTTATTTATTCATGTGGCACTATCTTACAAAATGGCAGAAAATGTTATTCATGTAGATAAAATTAATAGTTGCAATCTCTATTGTTAGTATATTTGGAATTGATTACATGGTTACAACATTATAGCATTCTATGCCAAGACACCTATGTGGCCATCATTTTGAAAATACCTGGCATATTTAAAACATTCCATTCTAGATCATCAACCACACTATTAACTCTTTGCTAAATTTGGTAGGAATTGGTTCATTGTTTAATTTTTTATGTGGAACTATCTTAAAAATTTGGCTGACGAAAATTGCTGTGTGTTGTTATACATGATGTTTCTGATAAGTACTTTTAGCATACAGAAAATGTGGTCTAAATTGGTAAATGGTATAGTAGACATAGCAAATTAACTTAAATTATTTATACAGCCACCATTCTGAAAATAAGTGTCTAATTAAGTTTAATTGTTCACGTTAACTTGGTCTATTATAGTATTACTTACACGCCAAACTGGGTGCGAATTCCTTTGATAGTTTTCGATAAATAATGTATAATCTTTGTTTTTTAATGTGGTAATATCTTCTAAAATGGGGGTCCAACAACAATACTTATTTCAAGACTTTATGCTTAAATGATGCTCTGCCAGCACGCAAAAATTAGATTAAATCGGTGAATAGCTCCTGAGATATGACTTACAACACTAAATATTAAAATTGCCACCATTTTGAAAGTCAGAGCCCAGAATTTCTCGAAGACTATAAAATTCAAGTGGTCTTTCTTAGTACTATATATATACCGAGATTGGTGAAATTCTGTTGACGTGTTCAAAAATTGACAGAGGGGGACACACACAGTGAAACACACCTACACACACATACACACAGAAACACAGATAGGAAAGCGATTTCATATGCCTTTCTTTCCTTCGGAAACTAGGTGAAAACTGAGATATAGGAAAACAATATTTGATTAATAGCAACTTGAATTTGTGGCCATAGTAATAACATTCCACTAAAGTATTCAATAGTTTTAAAGCTTAAAGATCAGGAACAAGTTTCATCTGTTCCATACAATTTGGAACCACCTAAATTGAAAACTATTAAACATTTAGTGCAGGAAATGCTAGACCAGGATATTTTGGACAATTCTGTAAATATATATATATATATATATATTGCAGTGAATCTTTCTTACTTCCAAAGAAAATTTGAGGAACGTATCGCATCATGTGTGACAATCAAATACTAGTTTGTCCCAGAAGAAAACATGCAGGAACTACTATTAGGCCTATATATGACAGTAATATACATGTTATTGTATAGAATAATATAGCACTATATGATAGTAATATACATCATTATGTATAGAATAATATATAAGGTAAGAATATACATAACTATATATAGAATAAATTTCGTACATGCGTGTTTTCTGTTAGGGCGAACGAGTATTTAGGTTTTCTCAGAGTGCTCCCATACCACGGAGATGAATTGTGAATAAGAAGGTCTGCCTTTGACCTTGACGATCATGGAGCCGCGATCGGCATCATCGCTACTTGATGCCAGGGCCGATTCTGCAATCGAGTTTTCACCTATGGTCAAAAGGCTCGTCAGAATGAAAATACGGCTTGTACGAATAGTCCTTTTCATGCGATGAAGCATTGGTGCCATGTAGTAAGTGCAAGGCGATGCATCGAAAGAACATTACCAAAATCTGCACATCATAGCGACTCCCTTTCCTTCTACACTTTCTACTGTCCTGATATTCCTATCGCTTACTTACAAGAGCTATTCTATGTACAACATGAACACTGTAAGAATGGGAGAATATAAGGTGGTGCGTAGTTGTCAGTGGTTACTCTAACAATTTAAGAATACCTTATCTAAAACACATTTATTATAATGTTAATGAATAATTTATATAAAACAATACAAAGAACTTTACACTGAACAATATGCTTCAATGACTCTTTACCAAAGTAGTGATATTTCAAATATAAACGTCTAGTAATGAGTAGAAGTTAGACCTAGCCTTCCCAAAAATTAACGTTCATTTACTCGAATGATTAATGGGATCTCGAGGACTGGGTTGACACCTAACTGCCAAGCTGAATTTATACTCACTATATACTGGAGACTGATGTGCTGCCCAGAGCTCCTCCAGGCCCTGAAACTGAGATGCACTCGACTTCGTTGTCGCCCTGACAACTTTACGTCGTTATTCGAAGGTAACCCTCATATGTCTGTGGGAGGGGGGGGGGGGGTTGCGCGGTGTAATCACCCTTTATAGTGGCCGGAAGTGGGTCAATCGACGTGTGTTTTGCAACTGGAGGCTCGCACAAAATGTATATTCCATGCTACCTTAACTCGTTGTGTGAGGGGCCCCCTAGCATCTGCCACACTGCCCCACTTGTCGAAATAGAAGCTGCCCTAGCTGCTGTAGGGTAAGTCGCGAGCAGAAGTCATCCATGGCAAGGCAGGTGTGGACTATTAGGGCCGAGGAACTCAGGCACAAGTGTGTAAACCATGACGAATGATGGAATACGCGATTATATTTAGTGGCAGTCTCGTAGGTGGAATACTAACTTCGAGGCTCCATTTTATAAAGAAAATTCATAATTAAAATATGTATGTAAAGTTTATACGATTGGCAAGGCATGTAAAAAAATATAATAAGACATTTAATATAAAAGTAAACATTTGGGATATAGGGATGACCACAATTGAGAATACCACTGCACGTTGTGTAGCAGAAAGAAGGATCGCCACATCCATCGCCACATATAATGTTAAATGATAGAACCCCTAAAAACTAGGGGTGGACGTGGGTCAGAGGGAATTGAATGTTTGCGCGTGCATGGTACAAGTCGCTCTATAACGTGCCAAGAAAAATTTACTCTAAAGGAAATTACAGAACAGTAAGTTGGTGTGCCTGCTGGCTGAAACATTAATTGAAAGAAAAGAAAAAACTTTTAGTACCAATTGGTACCATTGAAATTACTGTTTGTGAAAAGTAATATTTAATTAAAAAGAATACTTAATTTATAGGTCACGTTACTACCAGTATGAAAACTATATTGCACTCCGGAGGTTGGTACTGCTGAACGGACGTGCTGTTTTTGTCAAGCGTGGCGCAGCGATTATAACACTGAGCTGGAATTTTGCCACAGTGCACCATGTTACTGTTTTACAAACTGCGAACTACTTACTCACCAGAGTGGTAATTCATATTCGTATACAGATAAGTACATTGTGTGTGTGTATGTGTATATATATATATATATATATATATATATATATATATATATATATATATATATATCAGTAGTACCCTTTCTTTCCCATAAACATATTCTAATTACCTGTGACGTAGTTTTGGTGGCCGCCATATGAAAAGTATTAACCTTTATCAATTCAGAAGTTATTAACAGTATTAGACTTATGAACAGTTTTGACAGTAATATACAGAATCAGATTATTTTACAGAGTTGTCAAATATTCGTCTTTGGCGTCAAGTTCGATGGTGTAATTATTTTTGTGCACCATTTATCACATTAGAGTTTTTGATAATTTCGTCACACTTTAGTGAGGCACACGTTTATGTTATTAAGCAGTGTTTATGCACTGAACATCAATACAGTGTTAGTTAATGTGCGGATTTGAGAAATATTTTGTCTTCCATGGTTTTGTCCACTAGATAATGTCTTTGGTTTTAAATATGCACACTTCATTCATTTTGCACAAGTTATATATAAGAAAAAAATTATTTAAATATGCTTGTAAGCAATGGAAGTATTAAACATATATATACACTAAATCTTTGAAAAACTTATAATCGAATCTAAGCAATTTGAATATTGCTATAACAAGACAGTTGTGAGAAAATATACTACTTATAACTAAAAACACACACTTAATTCACTAGAGTTCTCTTAAATCTACTGTTTTGTAAAATTAATTTATTTGTTTCATATTGGTACATACATTTTAAGAAAAAAAATGGAGGGCATATGTGCTTCGTAATATAAATACAGGAAATATACTGGGTACTGGAATACCAAGTACCTAAACTTAAAACTTAATTTATTATATATGAATATGTCAACAAATACGGAAGGTGTGAAGGAACACTATTGACTATGTCAATTAATAGACACTTTACCAATATAGGGGAATCAACTAGCGGTTTTCCCTTAAATGCATTAAACTGCGCCCATTTGTCAATCAATCAAATATGCGAAAAGCATTATGTATTATTACTACCAGAGTAGGTTATCTTAGTATGATGTACATGTAAGCAGAGACATCTGCATATCATGATGAATGCAATTTCTTACTTAAGTTGTTGTTTGTGGGCCAGGCAATATAACAGAGAACTTGAGTTTGATATACAAAACGACTGCAGTAAATTAAAGCAGACTGATTATACCCATGGTTATATAGTCGTAAGAAACTGGCTCTAATACAGAAAACAATTTGTTGTCGCTGAACTTACCATACGAATAAACTGGATGAAGTGCTGGCAGGAGTGTAATTGATTTGCCAGTTTGTGTCGAGTGCAATGCTTATGTTATAAAAATGGATTTCAGCTGTTAGAGTGAGTGAAAAGAATGCTGGCGTATCCATTGTATAGGTATCACAGTTTGCTGTAGTGGGACTGTGGGCGCACGTACATCACACAGATGTGTGGCTTCGACAATAATCTGATCAGGCATGGCAATGTGGCATCCACATGGCACATGTACTTTGGCAGTAACCAACTTAAAATTATTTATTTCACCATTTAGGGAGGTATTCAAACACTGCAAAACTGTACCCTCGAGGGAGGAGGGGGGCGGGGGTTAGTAAGTATGTACTGATGTGGGAGGATGGGGTGAACGGAGAATGAAATGTCATGTGTGCACTGAAATTTACACTTAGAGAATAATGCATTGGCATCTGAAAGCAAAATGGCTGCTTTGATATATAGTTTTCAAGCGTCAGTAATTCCATAGGGATGGTTATAACATCCGAGAGCATGTCGGGAGAATGTGATATGACTTTGACTATCTCTGTGGTTGGATCAATAGCAGTGATGGTTGATGGAATCTGAAGTGTGAATGTATGATTTTCAAAATGGTAAGGAACACGAATTACTTTATACACTTGCCATCTAGAGTGAATACGAATAACTGGGATCTGCAATTTTATAACCATTTATTTGTCTGTTAAGGTACACTCAGCCAAGTCATGAGTGTAATACTAAATGTTATTAATCGCAATACTTAAGTAAGATTCAATTTGTGCAGTTCCAAATCTAATTTGGTTAGGTCGTTAGACAACTGTGCTTTGTTTACTGCACTCAGTGGAAGCTTGTTGAGTTGGGATGAATAAATGTAAGTTTGCACCAACTCTTCAATAATAACAT
Source organism: Dryococelus australis (assembly GCA_029891345.1). Taxonomy (NCBI): domain Eukaryota; kingdom Metazoa; phylum Arthropoda; class Insecta; order Phasmatodea; family Phasmatidae; genus Dryococelus; species Dryococelus australis. The sequence continues at coordinate 162,579,354 of CM056993.1, read as the reverse complement.
TGTTAATCAATTGCAAAAGCTTCGTGCATAGCTAGGTAAATTCTAGCTCAATACTATCCAGATTGCTTATGGCAGACTGTTGAGTTTTCAAAACTTGTGCTAGACCATTGATAGTCTCTGATAACGAATTGATTTTCCCTGCAACTTTGAGGTTAATTTTATTAATTACCTTTAGAGTTACATTAAGGGCATTGTTTGTGATGTGTATATTGTCGGCGTGGGGTTTGAATCTGACCATCGAGCTGGGCATTCGTTGTCAAACAATGCATGCAACTGCTGATTCGTCAGGATATTACAGCACTAAGTGCCCACATCGCCGAAGAGTTGTATACCTATTTTTCGGCGAAAGTGGGCACTTACATCGTCCAGGTTATTCTCGGATGACTCCGCGCTCCAATTCCTGTAAATAATCATGCATAATATTTCTGTTCTTATATGAATTGGACGAGCAGTCAGCGCAAACTATACGCAACTATTGGTCCAGGGATTGAGGGGTTTGTGGAATTTGTAATGGTATTGTATAAATGAATGTAATGCTCTCCTCATACGAAAAATTGATATCAGCAGGGGTCTAGTATACCCCGGCATTAACTCTGTATGTAGCTGGCTGCTCCAGAGCAGCTGGCATAAGAATACATAGTGTCACCATGACCTTGGCCACCCGGTGAACAAGGCGAGCTCCTCACTCCTTGGCTGGAGCTGGGCCAGTGATTGGAGTTGCCATGGCGATGGTAGCGCGCATGCTCCGGGTATGACTTGCACCCACGCAGTGCTGCCAACTGCACCTTGCAGTGGAGATCGCACAGCAGTACTATCTGTAAGGTGCGGCATAGTTTCTGTTGTTGGCAGCCATGGAGTCCCTCTCCACGCCCCTGGCTGTGTTGCAGTGGTCGCTCGGTGTGGCGACAGCTTGTAAGGCTGTGCGGGTATCTCGCATTGCCTGGTCCTGCTGTGTCACACATGTGCTGAGTTCAGAGCATAGCCAACTTGCCCCAGTTGCAGTGTGACAGGCTGTATTGGCGGTGTTTCAATCGGCTCACCCAATGGCTCACATCACTTGTTCTCCTCAGTAAGACAATGTACTGTAACACAATATAAGGAATATTATAAACACGGATTATGTTCAACTTATAAATATAATTACAACATAAGACACTAAATTAGTGTACAAATGCAGGTTTTGTGTGGCGACTACACACTGTGTCGTATTTCGGTGTACTGCTCTTGTTTGTCTGAATGCATATGGTTGAATCGCCTAATACATCGATCACCCTTAAGGGGCCGCAACAGTGGTGTGTTAGTGATTTCTGTCGCCCTCTATTACGTACCCAGACATAATCATTAGGACGCAACGTACATTGCTTGTGTGACTGGACAAACTGAGTTTTCTGATTCATGTTAGCATGGACTAAGTTTACTTTAGCTTTTTCACAGTCTTTAAAAAGTCGCTGGCGCCAGTCATCCACCCATTGGGAAAACTGACCTGTAACTACTTGTACCAGGAGCGCAGCTTCTATGCCGTGTAATAAATAGAATGAAATAAAAATAGTTGTGGTATTGGTACTTGTATTATAACTAAACGTGACTAATTCGACATAAAGGTCCCAGTTTGCCTGATATGTATTCGCAAAATCAGTTAATTGCTCCCTAATTATGCGATTTGATGCTTCTACCAGCCTGATTCACCTAAGATTATAGGCAGCAATTGTAAAAATTTTTATGGCAAGAGATTTGCGAAGTTGACTTATTAATTCATTTTGAAAGCTGGTACCCCTGTCTATCAGGATTTGTTCCAGACAACCGAATTGTAACACAACCTGCTTAATTAATTCTGCACATGTGGCGGCGTCAATTGAAGGCACGGCCTCTGCTACCATATAACGAGTGATGTACTCTGTCATAAGTAGTATATATTTATTCTTAAGTGCAGTGTTACGAAGTTGACCTTTCGGATCCAGAGCCCCAGTTTTCAAAAGGGGTTGTGGTGGGATAGAAGTTATCTGTCCAGCAGGTTTATAATTAGGTGATTTTGTCTTCTGGCATGCATGGCATGCACGAACATAGTTCTAACGTCAGTTGTTATGGTGTCCCAATAATAGGTTTGTTTTATTTTCTCAAGAATCTTGAAGACACCAAAGTGTTCTCCCCCAAAAACAGCATCATGGTGAGCCTGACTTATTGCATTAACATATAATTACATAACTAGTGTTAACTTCTTAGAGCCTTGTGGCATGTTTAACTTATGATATGGGGGTCAAGGTAATATTCTCCTGCGAAGGGGGGAGTGTTCATGGCGATGGAACATAAATATAGAATAGTCATAGTCAATTTTGACATATTCTTGCACATGGTTATATGAAGGCAGAAAATGTGTAATGTCATTCTTGTTCAAGATATTAATAGTACAATTTAACAGTGGAATGCAACAATTTAACAATGCAATTCATTTCAATTTTATTAGGAGTATTTTCCATAACAACCTGGAGATTAATCTGATACATTGTTGTGAGAATTTTGGAGATAGCATGAATTGGAAAGATTTTCTCCTCAGCTATGGCTTCTGTTACTCGTGTTTTATCTTGCGACTGAATTCCATTTTTAAAAAAAGTTTTTATATCTACCCAGTTGTTTACAGTGTATTTAAGAATGCCAGACTTAATCTTGTTACCTATACTTGGCTTTTGCAAAATGCTTTCAGACATAGCTGTGTATAGCGAAGTACAGTTTATCATCTCGGTTTTGACTGTGTAGCTGGTGTTATTAACAGCTATTTTTTGTGTTGGGGTGTTAGTTTCTGTAATGATATGGCTTAAGGAATCGGGTAGTGTATTTAGCTTCCCTTTAATTATATGTGGATAGAAATAGTATTTGCTCAATGCTATAGGCATATTTTGTATTCGGATGTTATGCTCAGCCATAGTACGCAGGTACCTAAGGCTGGCAAAGTCCATCTCAATAATGAAATGCCTGCCATATAAATACTATCAAAAGTGGTTACAAAGGTAAATTATCGCACCAAGATCTCTCTCTCTCTCTCTCTCTCTCTCTCTCTGTACCATTCCATCTTGTTTCATTGAGTGACAACTTTTTAAACACAAATGCAATTATACTGTGCTGTTTCGTGGTCTGGTCCTTTTGTAGAAGCGCTATGCCTACGGCATCGTTATTGGCATTAAACGCTAACATAATGTTTTTACCTTCATCAAATTATTATAAGACTAGAGCTGCTAAGACAGCTTTCTTGAGATTATTGAATGCTCTCTGATGGACATCTTCCCATTTTTAAGCTGTATTTTGCTTAGATATGTCTGTAAGGGGTTTGTACGATAATTGCATAATTTTTTATATATCTCTGCAGATAAGAAGCCATTCATTAAAACATTCATAGTTGTTTGACATTTGTAGGGGGCACCATGCAATCAATGACACTAACTTTGTTAGGATTAGTTGTTATGCCCTATGGTGTAATTATGTGTCCAAGAAACCTGACTGTTTGTTCAGTGAACGTACATTTTGTAGTGTTGACCATGACATTAAACATACATAACCACTCAAAAAACCTTTTCAATGTTAGACAAGTGTTCCTCGAATAACTTTCCTAGAATAAATATGTCATCAATGTAAGCTATGATGGCTGTCCATCTTAGGGATCCTAGTAATTTGTTAATGAACATCTGAAAATATTTATGGGAGGTACTTAATCCCATCGGCATTCTTTTATACTGAAATAAGCCAACTTCATCAATAGTAAATGCTAATATAGAATGGTCTTGGTTTCTGGCAGGGAAGCTATAAAAACATGAAAATAAATAATGGTTTATTTGCAAAAAACAGTTAAAGACAATAACCTGCTATTTTTCTTTGAAGCTACGAGACTTGGGGCAGAATATGGGGAGTCAGCTTGTTCGATAATACCAGTCTCTATAATGTCATTCATTTGAAGTAAAAGTTCATCTCTAGTTTTGGGACTGATAATGTAGGGCCTTGTCGCAATAGGCTTATCTGTTGTCAGGTGTAATTTTATTTCAAAGTCTTTTTCCTCTGTTAATTCTAAGATAGAATTGGCGAATTTATCTTTGTAAGAATCAATAATATGGGCAATAGCTGATATATGCTTATCTGTTAAATTCTTGTTGATATGGGTGAATTTGTCTGGTCAGATTCAAAAGCATCGAAGGCTTTAAAGAATCCTTGATAGACCTATTTGTATCATGTGCAGAAGTGCCTGAATAAAGTGGTGTCTGTACAAATTTGTCAGAATCATGTCCAAGAATAAGAATGATGTTGTATTTCAATATGGGAATAACATCATATCATTTGATGAAATCGACCCCCAAGGATTAAGTCAAGCTGTAAGTTGTCAACTACTAACAATGCCTGCAGATATGTGTGCCCTGATATACTTAGGTTTATAGTTGTCTGAAATTTAGGCGATGTTAAATCAGATGTGGTGGCTACAAGAATTACTTGCTCCTTTTAAGGATAAACATGCTGGTTAGAAATCAATGTACTAGCTACACTGCTGTGCGAACATCCAGTGTCAAGTAATACATAGTACTTTTTCCCCTTAATGGTAATGAGGTCACAGGGTGAAGCTGAGCATAATTCTATGTGCTGACAGTCCATTTTTACTGAAGGGGATATTTGTTTTCTTGGACCAGATCGAGGTGCAGACCTGCTCAGTATGTTTATCAACATTGGCTGATTATTGCAGGCCTGACTTGGTCTGTTATCTAAACAGTAGCTACAGTGCTGTTTCTCTGCTTGCACTCTATGTAAACAGCATGTGGAGACATTCCAAATTTGTTCTTAAAGTGCCTAAATTGGTCACCGATATATGTTGAAAATTCACATTGTTGTTGTGGTAACAAGCTGCAATCATTGATTCTATGTCCCGCATAAAAGCATAGGGCACATGTGTCTTGTGCGAGACTGCGTGGTCTGGCCACATTCCGGATGGTGGCGACATATTGTTTAGATGTAGCAACTTCACAATGTGGGTCATGCTGCAGTGATGGTGTGGCAATGCTGGCCTGGTTCACGTGGGGGTGATTGATGCTATCACATTTTTTGCTCCTGGCTGGCTGTGCACATGCTGTTTGCTGTGTCGAAACTTCACCTGACCGAACAGCAACAGCTGACCTCGCTGGCTGTGTACCTTAATACTAGTCCTTGTTCCTCTATTCTATTCACACTAATTCCTACTATTTATCCGCTTGGTCTATGACAAACTTTAAAGCAATGCTGCAAAGGGAGGAAAGGGGTGTTACAGGGGGTAAGCTCATGATGGTAACTAAAAAGGAAGATTATTACATAAAATATATATTTATTACAATACTTTATAATTGGACAATTCATACATCTACTTGTACAGAACATCAATATGATGTTGAATATTTTATGTTGCTGTGATAATCCAATACTATAATAATATAATTCACTTATTCTGTAACCTTACCAGAGATATTAATTATGAAGGGGATTGATGGAGACTTGTAAATATTGTGACGTCCTACCATTACACAGTTATACTCACCAGTAGATCTCTGTAGGTAGGCCCTAGAGCTCCTCTGGCCAAGTACTACAGTTGCCTTCTGCTTCAGCTCTGTCTCACACACTCACTGTCTTGCCTTGTAACTCGATGCCAACTGTGGTGACTGGGGCAGTGGTGGCATTACAGGAGGCACTTATATAGCCAGGCGAATTAGAGCATGTTATTCAAATATTTTGGCTGGCATAAGCTATACCCCATGTCACCTTAGGTGGTAGGTGAGCAGCGTCAGTTTGCCGTTACATTAACCCCCCCCCCACCAAAAGAACAGCTGTCAGGGCTGTGGAAGGATTAGTTGAAGTTGATGTAGTGAGCTCTGGACGTGGGTAAGACAGGCATTAGTATTCTGGGGGTGTTGACATGGAAGTCATTGGGCTAAGGAGCTACCGATTGTAGGCATAAGGTGGCATACACAGTAGGAATTTAATGCTGTGTCCTGGATGAAACTCTAAGTACGAGTCGCCATATTACAAACAGATATAGTAAATTTATACCTTGGAAAATTTTAGGGTAAGTTATATTGTCAAATGGCAAGGTATGGGAAGGGAATTAAATTACATGTAAGAAGACAGTGATTTAACTAGCCACTAGGCTGAAAATGAAAAACCTGAACATGTTGGAAGCAACACGTAAGGATAAGGGAAAGGGAGTGTCCAAATCCACATTTAAGAATTAATTAAAAAAATATATGTATATACCCCGAGGCTAGGTGGTGGACATGCAAAGAAGGGAGTTTGGAATTGCGCACACTATAGTGAATGCTTGACAACGTGCCAGAAAATATCATTGTTAAAAATTATGTTACTTGAAAGGCATTGGCCTGTTGGCTGAAATATAAGAGTAGTTGTACTTTTACTATGTGCCACATTCGTAGTCAGCAAGTACTGCAAGATTAAAGAATATTTAAAAAGGAACACAAACATAACATAAGTTGGTAGTGCAAGCGCTTGAGCGACAGAAAACAATGTGTTAGCAGTTGGCAGCGCTGGACAGCACGTTCTCAAATGTCAGCAAATACCAGTGATATGGCTGAAACAAGCCTCTTGAGGTATGCTATGTATAGTTACGAGTTTTAAGCTACTTAAACGTTATAATACTGGAATATAGCATCGCCAATATACACAGATAATTATTCCTAACACCTTATACTATACACTGAGTGAACATCTTAAAAGAAGATGTTTAAAAGTTACATTTATATAATGCACCACATGGTGACTATTAACTGAGTCATAGCTTGTTTTATACAATATTTGTAAAATTATTTGAAATCCTAATCCTAATAATAGATAATGCAATACGTTCAATTAAAGTGATTAGAATACATTGAGAAAAACGCCTCTGGCGGTAAAAGTGGAGAAAGTTCATTGCATGTAGTTGGTAGCACTTTTCACTATGGCGTAAGTTCTCTCATTATTGGGATAGTTCAATAATATGTGGCAGTCCAGTACGATTGCGAAAATGTCGGTCTATTCGTATTGAGAAGCTCAAAAAGCGGTATTTAGTTGAACACTTGTCTTTTGTGATAAGGTTTGTCACTTTTGCTTAGAAGTTGAATTGTCTTTCCCTTTCTATTTGTTTAATACTGAGCAATAAGAGCATGCTACATGCAAATTGTTTTGAACGGTATTTGCCCAGTGGCAAAGAACAATATATATATATATGCCTGAAGTTAGGTGTTACGAAAAATAACAAAATTGTAAAATACAAACCCATTATTGCTGTGGCAACAACAAAAATATCATATCAAATATATGCTGTCATTAGCATACTTAATTTATAAAATAATAATACAGTTACACTTGCCTTACTAAAGGTTTGTTTGAAAAAAAAAAAAAATCATAAGTGCACCTATAACAACAGAAAAACATAGAAAATCTTACAGGTTAAGGGAAGGGAAAAATAAAAGGGAATACTCCTCTTGCAGCTAACTTAAATACCAGAAATATTATTACACACATATAAATGTTTGTTATTGAAGACACATGAAGTTTCTTGTTAGAGATTACAATTCAGTAAAATATTTCTGTACTCATAATCGTTACTGCTCTTAAGGCAGGAAGTAAATGACAAAATAGCAATCATGAATATATATATAGCAAAAGTATTTGCGATAGTAACTAGTATTTCGTTTACTGTGACTGTTAATGCCAAGCAGCATGTTATCTCAAGTGATAATATACATTGAATAGTAAATAAAGACCCTTGGTCTTGATATCAAAGAACATGATTTCAATACAAGAGCGAAATCGATATTTACTGCAAATCATTACTGTACGGATTAAAACTATATCAAAATAACATTGTACTTAAGATTTGTTAATCTTGTAAACTCATGATAAAATAGAGTGTGAACACTGAATTAATATTATATATTCAATGTTAATTGTACTGTACTATATCTGACTGTTGATTACATTTAATAGCATCTCGTGCAAGAGCATTTTACTGAGGTGTGTTAAAGTGCTGAAGTAGTACTGGAATCTTTACCAACTTAACATAAAAGGTTGTGATAGCACACACGAGCAAAAGCAAGACTCCCATTTTCAAATAGTCAAAATGATCGGGGTCTAGTATGGAAAACAATTTCGGCGATTTGAACATACCACCTGTAGTGACTGGATCAATGTCGTGAAGAATAGGAAACTCTGTGTGGTTTATGTGCCAGTCAGTGTTGAGGGCTGCGGATATATTATAGATATGGATTCCTTCTTGGAGTGAGAGTTTGGGGTAAGTGAAATGACTGCTCAGAGAGCCAATGTGCGGTTATCACAGTTTGATGAAGAAGGGATGATGGAGGCACGCACATCGCATAGATGAGTGGCTTGAACAAGAACAGAAGTGGGTGTGGCGACCTTGCAACTACACGGTACATGCAATTCGATAGCCCCTAAGTTGTGGGTGGGGAAGAGTGTGTCGAGGGATTTATTTACACATAGAACCATTGTATTTGTAGAGGGTTGGCCAACACATATTGATGGGGGAAAATATTAGTGATAGAAAAAGGAGTGGCATAAGTGCAGTGATATTTGCAAGAGGCAAACAAAAACATAACATCTGACAACATTATGGCGGATTTGACACATATTGCATTTATCATAAGAGAGGGATTCGAGAGTGGTGAATGTAATATCCTGCTATGGGTGTGATGAGAGGGAGACTGCATTGACAGTTTCTGTCATGAGGTCAATCACAATGGAGGGGACGGTATTTGCAATGTACATGATTAGTAGGGGACTGAATTTATGCTGTTCTAAAAAAATATATTCAATGATTTTTTTTGTGTTATATCACACATTGGTACTATGAAGAGTGTACAAACGAATTCAATACAATGTAGGATATAGGAGCCCTACAATGCTCCTACATCCTACACTGCCTGTTCACTTTTTCTGTCTTAATTAAAAATATACTACGCCTACCATCCTAATTCCATCACCACTGCATTCCTTGTACATTATTTCATAATTGTTTATTCTGTCCTTGCATTTCGATTTACCATTTGACAATTATAGGAACATTTTGTGTTTACTAACGATCCTCAATTAATAAAATATGCTAGAAATCACTTTTAGACAAAGGATTTGCTGTGGAAAGAGACAAAATCAACAACAGTTATTTAACAACTCGAAGCATGAATTTAAAATCACTCCTAAACTAACTCAGCGTCACTTGGATGTAGTAGGCTGTGCGATACAAAAGTCACACCAGCAGAACTGTTATTTTTTAATTCAGTTTCTACAAAAACATATCTAGGGCAGTGGCGGATGCAATTGTACACAAGATTGGGAATCACACGCCATACAATGTTGTACAATGTTTTGTTAGAACCCGAACATTTACCAGAATTAGGAACATAATACTGCTTCAGAAAACTCCTGGAATGAAAATAGAAGAAAATTTTATGTTCACTTCACTTATACTGAAATGCTATTACCTCAGTTATAACGTGTTACATTTAACATACATATTGCAATGAAAATAAATTGAAATATAGCCATTCCTGTTTGTCACAAGAATTCATTGTTACAATGCTTACAGAAATGTATTCTTGAATAGCGGAGTGTTTAATCATATGTGACACTTTCTAGAAATATGGTGCTACGATTTACGATGAGTTAAATAAGATAAAAAGTATTTCCAGAGAGATTAATTACTTTGAAGAAGTTGACTTTCCAAAACGTTAAATACTGAGTCATGTGCATTACGTTTTGTGTCCTCAATAAATATATTTAATTAAAACAGGCCTATATTTTGTAATTTGTTGCCAAAGAACAAAATTCGCATTAATTTTAGATCTCATATAACTTAAAATTGCCCTATGAAGTACTTGATAGTTCACTGTAACAATATTTCAATTTTATAAATGTATAGAAAAGAAATAATTCGAATATTGACTGTGTCGTTCATTAACTTCAAGATAAAACAACCTTTGTTTCCCAACAAATTTTCATTTCTTGCATATAACCATAAACTTTCAATGTTGTGTTAGAACATATTTTACAGAGTTCGAAATAAATAACATAAAAAAATATTTGAGTTTCGGTTTTTGTCTACATTTATACAAATCAAATAGAATTACGTATTTAATTTTGATACAAGTCGTGCATATAGTCAACTATTCATTACTTACTATGCAGCCCATGGTAATATACATCTAACTAACATCACTCTCCTTGTTGAAAAGAAGCCAGTGCCGATACTTGAAATCATCTATTATTACTTTGTAATGTATATTGCAAATGTACAGTAAACCAAACTTTTGGAGTTACACCTCAAATGATATATAATTTTCAAAGCAAAGATGTAGCCCAAATGCAGAACTACACAACGGCATCACCAATGTTGTAAAATCACATACATACAAATTCCTAAGATATTTATTTTATAGTTACAAACGTTAAACGATTTTTATTTCGCTGGATATTCAGTATTACAAACAAAAGTTGTGACGTTGGCCTGGAAAGTATTTATTAAACTGTTATAATTCTACTTCCTAGCAACAAAAAATTTGTGCATTGAAAAAGGTTTTAAAACATTGTGTACATTAATTTAAAGTTTTATACATGAAACTGAAATCAAGAAACTATCAGAAAACTGAAGGCTGTACATGTAATGATGAACATAAAAAAATAATTCCACTAATTTTTTTCTCATAGGAAACTGTATGAACATGACATGATGAAACACTTTCTTACTGTGAAGGAAAAGAAAATCAGTTCACTTCATTTTGCTTTTACTTTTTTCCTGTTCCTCGAGAATGTAATCTGGATCTCTGATTATCATGGACCTAGCGTGTCTTGGATCAACAAGTTCAGGTAACAAACAGTTTTTGTAAAATATTTCCAGCTTCGGAAACATTTAAATATTCCAAAAACCTTCATTTCTTTAGATTCTCTCTACTTCAACATCAATTGGCATCCAAACACAGAAAAGACAATATTTTCTCCTTGAAATGTGGAGCTGACCTTGTATCTGATAACGATATGGGGAAACAAAAAAAAAAAAAAAGGAAACTTTGAACCACCACAATATTGTCAAGAGTCGGGTTTCTCCCACCGGGAAGAGATGTCAGTTATAATGGCCCTAGTCATGGATACTCAGGGCAAAATAATACTAACTACCATTCCCTTTCTGGACTCTTCGTTGGGAAAGATCGTGGTTTTCCGGTCAAGGTAGGCCCACTCTTAAGTACAGGATCAATGCAAGTTGTTTCGAGTGTGGGGGTATACTTTTCTGTAACTGTTTTAATGTTTACTTGATAGAGGGCTGTGATTATTTTACAGATCTAAGCTAACTCTCCTAAGAGCGAGGTGGGACGTTAGGCATTCCACCAGTGTAACACTTGTCCTTCCTCCTCTCTCCTACCCACACCAATTTCTACTATTTATCCGCTTGGTCTATGTCAATCTTTATGCAATGCTGCAATAGGAGGAAAGGGGTGCTACGGGGGTTAAGCTCACAATGGTAACTAATATAACTATTACATAAAATAAGATTATTACATTAAAATATATTTATTACAATACTCTATAATTGGACAATTCACACATCTACTCGTACAGAACAATATCTCTTAGATATTTTATGTTACTGTGATAACCCAATACAATAATAATATAACTCAGTTATGCCCTAACCTTGCCCGAATTATTAATTATGAAGGGAATTGATGGAGTCTTGTAAATATTGTGAAGTCCTGCCGCTATACGGTTATGCTCACCATTAGATCTCTGCAGGTAGGCCCTAGAGCTCCTCTGGCCAAATATCACAGTTGCCTTCTGCTTCAGCTCTGTCTCACACACTCACTGTCTTGCCTTGTACCTCGATACCATCTTTGGTGACTTGTGGGGGGGGGGGGATGCGGCTGCGGGAGGCGCTTAAATAGCCGGGCGAATTAGAGTATGTTATTCAAACATTTTGCCCGGCCATAAGCTATACCCCATGTCACCTTAGGCGGTTGGTGAGCGGGGTCAGGTGGCCACTAGTACACAAAATCAGTTGAGGCGGAACTTTACCTGACCTCTCTACAATAGTTTGTTGATCCGGTAATGCGAAATGTATACTCGATAATCAGTGTTGTACTCTATTTTGCTTAGGCGCACGCAGGTTTATTTGATGTGGGGGTGGTTTGTGTGACTCCTGCCAGTTACAATGAGAATTGAATTTGACAATATCTGCATAGGACCTATTAGGTACGACCTTGTTGAAGAAGGCCCTGCATGCATCTCGAACTCGGAAATGCTTTTCCTGGGCGGGGAAGACACGTTTTTTTCTGTAGTGCGGGGCCCTTATCTCTACAAGATGCTGTCCATAATTTTTGTGCTGTGTCCTTAGGGGGCCTGACTTATTGTTTGCACGGTATTTATAGGGGCCTTGATGTGTTTGTTGTCTGTATGGGTCCCTTCTCTGTGAACATCCAATTACCATTGGCCTGTTGTACCTAGCATGAATGTGGTTTTCTCGGTGGGTGGGGTAACTGGACTGTTGTTGAAATGGAGTCTGTTTAGTGTAGGTTGTGGTTTTAAGTTTGTGTAGATGTAGTTTCAATGTATTGATTTCCTCTTGTAGTTTGATATAGTGTGTGCTTTGCGAATCGTTTTCAATGGTCTGTTGTTGTCTGTACATGCCAAGCTCAAAGTTTTTGATATTGTGAATTAGCTGGTTCGATGTATTGTTCTCGAAAGGCACAAGTTTGTCAGCAAGAGCTTGTGAGAAAGAGGATCAAATAATTATAACAAACTCTGGCTCAGGCAGTTGTGCGTCACACTTGTTCTTATAAAATGTCAAATTCTCAATGTATGCTTGTTGTACTCTGGCCTGGGTGTTGTTTTGTTGAGTGAAGGAGCTGTTTGTAGTTTTCAATAGTGACGAGTTTCCTGAAGGTGTGCAAAAGTTTTTATTCAATATGTTTCCAAGAGATGTCTGCCAAACTGGTATAATAGAAATTCTTGTAGGCCCTTTTTGCAGTTCCTTGCAAGTAGAACTTTAGGTGGCATCGTTTTTCAAGTTCAGTACAACCATTAACTTCGCTTTCGACATTGAAAGTGTCTAAAAATCCCTCCACATTTTCATTACTTTCCCCTAAGAAAGTGGGGATGGTTAGTGGGTGTTGTAAAATAACTTGAATAGGGTTTGGAATTATGTGTGGATTTATGATGTTGGTAGTGGTGTTTACAGACTGGTGTCCTGTTGTATAATTTATGATTGTGTACTCGTGTTGCGGAATATCAGTTTTCGTGCTGGGGAATGAAATTAAAAGTAGATTTGATGTATCTAGTGTGCGGAGTAGGCGTGTTCTGAGAAAGCCGCTTGTACCAGGTTCGTTAAATGTTGATAGATGTTGAGAAGTGTTTTCAAAGGGTGTAATGTGTTCTGTGTTATCACTTGTCAACTGGGTTCTCAACTGCTTGTGTAATTCAACTGCACGATTAGCAACACCTAAACCAATCAACAGAGTTTTAACTAGTTTTCTTATAGTTGTGTGTGGTAGATTTGTATTCTGTGTTCATGTCGACATGTTAGCAGAAAATTCGGGGTGTAGTTGGTGCCACGCACTTCGTGTAACTTATTGTAACTTATAAGTAATACTAAATACAAAAGATAAGAAAATGGGAATATCTCCGAAACATACACAACACAAGTGTAGATTTCCTCACAAGAGAGCATGTTGAACTGCATGCATAAAGAGTAAGGAAGCAGGAAAGTGGTTATAAGCTAGCATGGTGGGTGGAGTGACATCAAGCTGCTGGGCTGGCAAGGCCTCCTATGCGTAATGCTGACTTGCGCACGTGGCGTACTGACCTGTCACACTATCACTTACCGTGCGTTCCCTGACCATGTGGGATTGACAGCTGTTTAACACATTGATATAAGTACAGTAATGCTATGACAAGCAATTGAATTGTTGGAGGGAAAGGTATTACACTATAATTGAATCCTATACAAAAATATTTTTCACTTGACTATACTGGGGTACAACTACAATGAATACACTAAATGTGCTGGAATCCTGCACTTAAGTACATTGTGGTTTGCGTGAAGTGCAGCCATGTTTCTTTCTAGGTGTGTACACTGACCTAATGCAAAGCACAATAATTGAAAATTCCATATAACCTGAGCCTACTCATATAAGCACAAAGTGGAGTCGAGAGGCGGCTCCACCAGTGTAGTGACTCCCTTTCCTTCTACACTTCCTACTGTCCTGATATACCTGTCGCTTACTTACAAGAGCTATTCTATGTACAACATGAACACTGTAGGAATGGGAGAGTCTAAGGGGGTGCGTAGTAGTCGGTGGTTACTCTAATAAGTTAAGAATACTTTACATAAAATGCATTTATTATAATGTTAATTAATAATTGATATAAAACCATATAAACAACTTTACACTGAACAATATGCTTCAATGGTTCTTAACCAAAGTAGTAGTATTAACAAGTCAAATGTCTAGCAATTAGTAGAAGTTAAAGCCCTAACCTTGCCAGAATTTAATATTCATTTACTCGAATGATTAACAGGACCTCGAGAGCTGAGATGATGCCTAACTGCCAAGCCGAACTTACGCTAACCATATACTGAAGACTTATGCGCGGCCCAGAGCTCCTCCAGGCCCTGAAACTTAGATGCCCTCGTATTCGTTGTCGCCCTGAAAACTTTACGTCGTCTTTGTTTGTCACTCTCGTAAGTCGGGGGAGGGGGATGGCACATCGCTCTCATCCTTTATAGTGGCCGCAGTGGGTCAATCAACGTCTGTTTTGGTCACAGGAGGCTCGCACAAAATGTATAGTCCACGCTACTTTAACTCGTTCTGTGCTGCCCCCTAGCATCCGCCACAATTGGAAAGCATGGTGGGGACCTATCGTGGTCCTGCATGGTCCAGTACGACGTCCAAGTTGTGCATCGACCAATGGCGAAGCATGGTGGGAGCCTGCTGTAGTTATAGGCACTTTCAGTGCAAAGTGTAAAAACGGTTTACTCAGGAAGGGATTAAATATACCGAGAGACCTGGATATATATTTTTTTAAAGCGAGATTATTAAATAAAATGCCGACCTTTCAGCTTTGGAGGTAGGACTACATAATTTTATTTTTAAATATGGGTAATTTATTTCAAATTACTACCCACACACACACACCACACTTAGCATTACAATCAGCATCGCAATCGCAATCAGCACCTCAAATCGCAATCAGCACCACAATCACAATCAGCACCACATGTATTGCAATCATTAGTCATTTTGGAGTCATTATGACTAATACTAGAGTAATTATGAGTCATAATGAGTCATTTTGAGTCATTATCGGTAATTTTTTGTCATTTGGGAGTCAGTCTGTTAGAGTAGTTGTCTGCTTTAAATGTGACCATGATTTAAAGCTGAGCGAAGAAGTTGTCTGGAAGAAACTGTTGAAGATTTAACTGCATGGTTGTGTGATCAAGGAACTAGCATCTAAAGCCTGCCTAACTGCCTGCGTGTGATGTCTCAATGCCTTCACACGATTGGTCAGTACAATTACGTGGAAACCCGGTGATTGGCTGTCGGTGCTAGAACAATATATTAATGGTGTAATATGATTGGTTCAAAGTCAATATTACATAATAGTGCTGGCATACTTGTATATTATAAGTAGTAGGGAGGACAGCTGTGAGGCTAGTTTGACAGTGGCTAACGTGAAAGGTGGATCGTCTCGGCTAACTTCTCCATCTTCATATCTAAGTCTTATTCTGCATCTGCAATAGCTTCGGCCTCTCCAGAGCTGATGGTAGCTATGGCAGCGTCATCGACTTCTTCAAGTGGCATTCCTATGGTAGCATCGCCATCGATCTATACGGCTGTGGTATTGTTATGTCCTCTTAAGGGGAACTGTCATAACTTTAAGGTTTAAGGGGGTGACGTAGTCAGTGAAGCTCAACAGTTATACAAAGTTTATTCTTTACTAAGACAGAATGAATTACACATCAAATATGATACAGTTAATAGTGGTTATGTTTAACAATTTTCTACAGCATGACAATGATCACATTACATTTAACTCACTGTTAAAGCAATAAGCAATACAATTATTACATTTTATTACATTATCTGATATAGCAAGACAATAATTACATTATATTTAACTCTCTGTAGGATAGCAACCACTCTGACTTTAAGTAAAGACTCTAAGTTGTCTTGACACGTTAAGTTGATGAGCCCCCTTCTCATGCTAAAGTTAAATCACCTACCACTGGGAAGTTGCAGCCTTGCTTGGACGAACGCTCGGGGCACCGCGTTACCTTTGCCGTGGACCCGGCCGGCGTCACGGCAGCCTGGTGACGTCTCTCTTCTGACCTTGTGACGCCACCATTTATATACTGGTCCCGCTGGCCTCCTTTCGCATTCCGACCCTCCGTGTTTGATGTCACTTAACCAAACACTGCATGTCGCCCTGGATACCTCGTTCTGGCACCCAAGGCAGCCCTCCTGGGCGTGTGTCTTGTTGCACCCACAACGTGTCTCCCCTTATCAGTAAACATCTGCTCGTCTTCGAACATAGTGTAATGGCAGTGCAGTTTGATTGTAACAGTGAGGTTTGGCACCGGAGGTAGTAGCCAGCGGGATGTGGTCTCGGGCGGCCCGCCGTGGTGCAGACTGGTAGTGCCCCGTCCTCCACATGCTCGCGGTCATCACATAGTTATGGTGAAATGGTTTTTATTTAGAGCTTTAGAGTGTCTTACATCTACTTTTCTCACTATGCGACCTTTAAATGTGAGGTGGGGCTGTGTGTCAAGTTCTTAATTTTTAGAATAATTTTGAGAGGGTGGGATTTAATCCCTGATGTGAAGGTTGCTTTTCTTAAGACTATACAATTCTTTCCACTGTTATTTGTATAAAATTTTGTTTTGTAACTTTTTGGTATGTTAATTTATACGACTTTGTTACATTTTTAATAACACTATTTAATTTCTAATTTTCTCTGTACATCTACTTAATTCAGTCTTACACACAAATACGTGTGGTATTTTATCCCTTTTTGGTTCAGTTACTTTGTGCAGTAGCTTGGGTATTGGAGTGTGGTCGTACTAAAATAAAACCCCAATATTAATCGATAACACTGCTACGACCACTGGGATAAGGGTAAGGTGGTATTTAGTGTGCGCATGATGCAGTGACACTCCGTAACCGTGCTGTATCCCTAGATTTTGGGTCTTACAATTTACAAGTTGTACCTTATACCTATGTTTTGTTCGAATTAACTAATTTCTAATTTTACATGTATTTACTCTAAAGGTGAAACTTTTCTGATAGTATTTACACATTTTTACTGTGCCCTGAAAACTTCGTGAGACTATATACATATTTTAGTTTAATTTTTTACACTTTTATTCCTACTAATTACATAGATTTATTTTACATTATAAAACTTTTAAGCTAACTTTTATCCTATATTGAATAGTTTACATAATTATATCTATATCTACTGGTTTTTAATTAGTTATTGACTGTTAACAGTTTAGAGGGTACTCCAGGGATTTTTTTTAAAAATATTATTTGAAGCTTCGTATGGCTTTTGCCGTCAGTGCGCTGGGGGAACAGGTTACCACCAGCGTTTGACATTTTGTGGCCCTGTGAGACTGCTGTAACACACTTTTGCCAGTGTTCACCTTTCTGCTGGTTGCGTTATTAACATTTTACTTTCTGACATAACATGACCTGCTTACTGCTTGTGGGTTGTGGAAGTGTTTGTCCTTGTTTGAGCAGCAATTTAGTGGTTGGTGCACTAATTCTTTAAGTGTGCATGTACGTCCGCCTTAGTGTAAGTGGCACTGCGCGTGTTTCATCATGGAGAGCATTTGCGTTGGAGACCGTGTTTCACATTAATGTTTGTTAATAACTCTGTTGAGTAACATGGATGTTTGTATCATCTTAATGTATACTATGCCTAGGGCTACTGTTAGTATGACGATTATTGTTCCACCGGCATAGTTGTAGTGGTTTTGTTTTAGTAAAGTGAAAACTTCATTGTTTTCTAAGTTTTGTGCGTTATTCACAATTGTAGGATTTGGGAGAAGCTGAACGTTTACATGCCTTTTTTTTCCATTCCGTATCCAGTGTTCATGTTATGTTGTGGAAATGTATTCCGTTGTCCAACCGCAGTTGAGTTATATCGAATCCACTGTCCTTAATCTTATGGATTGGTATTACAGTGTAAATGTTAATTTGTTCAGGTGATTTGGTGTCGCAGATGTGGGTTGCTGCTACTATAACTTTCTTATTGTTAACTAAATCACAGCCACATGATATAAGTAGTTCGGTACCACCGATGTTGTCAACAGAAATGTTCTTGTTTAAGGTCGAATTCATGCAAATTATTCACAATGGTGTTGGCGCGTTTGTGAGCAAATACTACTGTGGGAACACTGTACTTACCATGAACGGTTGGTTTTCTGTGCAAGTAAATTTGCATTTCGCCAGGAGCGTGGTGATGTTATTAAGGTAATTGGCTACTCCTATACATTCGTGTTGATCGCTATTGACTGTTTCTTTTGGAATGTAAAATATGTTGTGCTGGTTTTTGCCTGTTTTGTGTACTGCCTTAATTAGCTATGATCGCTGCTCGATTGCAATGTGTGAGTTGTCAATATTAATAGCGCATGTTTCGCTTTCATAGCTATATGGTGTATTTATAACTTGAAATATATTCCATTTGTCTTGTGTCGTTTTGAGTGGAATTTGCACCTTGATGAGTACCTGTAATTCAGTTAGGGTGCACTGTGTAATAGGCTTTGAGTAGCATGTTTCTACGTTTGCAATCGGTATAGAGGGTTCTAAATTAAGTGGTTAGATCTGCTTTTGTAATAGCCGGAGGTCTTTGCTTAATTGTACCCGAGTTATTATTTGGAGCATTTGATAGCACCAAGCTCTCTCGTGGCCGTGGACCAATGCGATTCGTTCGGTGCTAGGCATTTTGATGTGAATGCTACTATGGTTCTTTGTTTGTTACCCATTCGTTCTTGCATCAAAACTGCGCCAATGGCCATTTGGGATGCATCACAAGCTAGTATGGTTTGTTTGTTTTCATCTAACTTGTGTAGTATGGGAGTGTGTTGTATTACCTTCTTTAATACTAGGAATGCCCTGCGTTTTTTTTCGCCCCATGTATATTGTGTTGTCTGCTTAGTGAGAGCGATAAAAGGTTCTGCTTTGCTAGTGTAATTATGTATGCATATCCTTATATACAGCGGCATCCCTAGGAATGTTCGAAGTTCTCTAATGTTCCCTGGTTGTGCCATTTGGTCTATTACTTTTACTTTTTCAGGGCCAGGGGGTGATCTAGTGCCCTAAAATCTTTATTTCTTGTTGTGCAAATGAGCATTTCTGTGCATTTACCTTTACATTAAATTCTGGCAGTCTTTTAAATATTTTATGGATATTAGCTAGATGTTCTCGAAAGGCGTTTCCAATTATAAAAATGCCATCTATATATCTCAGGGTCGTGTTATATCTCAGGGGGTCTAACAATTTATCTATGAATTGTTGACAGTATTGAGGTGATGAGCTGAGGCCCATTGGCATTCTTTTATACTGGAACAATCCTACACCATCAACCACGAATCCTAACTTCTGTCTGTCCTGTTTCCTAATAGGGATAGTGTAAAATCGCGGAAAAAGGTCTATTGATGTTTTGTATTTTGTGTTCTGTAGTGTGTTCAGTATGTCTTCAGTTATAGGGAGGAGGTACTGTATTATTGTTAAGTAATGAGTTAACTTTCGGAAATCTGTAAGGAATCGAATACCACCTGACTTTTTCCTAATAATTAACTGTGGTGCTGCATATGCTGAGTCAGATACTTCGATAATGTTGGCTTTCTTCACATTTTGTATTTGTTGTACTAGTTCATCACGAACCAAGGTGTCGATTCTGTAAGGCCGCATGAAAATGGGCTTATCAGTTTTCAAATCAAGTTTAATTTGGTATTTTTTGGCCTCTGTTAACTCTAGCATTTTGGTTGCAAACCTGTCTTTGTATTATATTACAATTTTTTCTATCTTGTGCTTTTGGTATGAATCTAGGTTTTTATTAATTTTGCTTCTAATGTCTTCGCATGTGTGGTCTTCTATACTCTCTATTTTGTTAATACAATGTTGGATAGTTCCCATATTGTCATTTTCTATAACTGATGTAGCAGGATTTGGATTATTTTATTACTATTATTACTGTTTATAAACGTAATATCGTGTTTCAAGAACAAGATTACACTGTAGCCTTAAATGAAGTCTACCCATAATATAATATATATTTTCGAGTTATCACTTACCCAAAATTCTTGTGTAAAGGTATTGCCAGTATTGCTAAACTTTAGGTTAGTCCTGTACTTGGGCGCTTGTATCTTGTTTGTAGCTCCGACCAGTGAGAATTGTTCTGTTATTAGCAGAAGTTTTTGCATTGTTATTAACATGCTAACTATGTAGCTATGACTGCATCCTGTCACTAGCGGAGCATAGTATCCTTTGCCGTGGAATTTAAGAAGTATGCAGGGAGTTGACAAACTTATGAGTGCTTGACAGTCATGTGTTCTTCTTGATTTGTTTTGTTTTGATTGGTGACTCATCGACCTTGCTGATGGCCTTTCATCATTATCAACTTGTGTATGGTTTCTGTAGTCTTACCAGGGTAGCTGGTATCATGTACTGAATGGATGTGTAATTTGCCCGGCCACAACCCGAACTTATTTTGACACCTGTGGAACCCTGATACAATATCAGTGTTACATTCAATTTTCTGTTGCGGAAATAGGTCGCAGTCTTTAGCGTGATGTGCTGTATACATGCACAATGCACAGGTAGCCTCACTCTCGCTCCACAGTCCTATTATATTTCCGCCTCTACTGGGTCACAGAGTGAGGTCATGTGGCCTTGCGGTGATCTGTTTTCCTCCCTTCCCGTGCTCGTGTGTCTGGCTGTCGATGGTTTATGTTTGCGCTAAACTTTCCGCTCGCCTGTCCTGTGAATTAACATAGTTTTGGAAGCTGTTTCCCTTATATTCTGTTTTCTTGAGTGCCTGGTTACTGGGGCATGTTTTAGTAAATGAAAATTGATGTTGGTTTGTGTAATGTGGGTTTATCATACATTCCGCTGTCTGTCTGTTTACAGAATGTGCACGACCTGCAGTGGTTATCTTGTTGTGTATTAAATTGTGCTATCTCTGCATACATTCTCCCGGGAGTGTATCTGGCAAATATGGCTCTACACGCGATTTTTACTTTTATGTCTTTGGGGCCGCACAATTTTCCCCCACATAATTTAGTTTTTTAATGTGTTTGTCTGGTGTAGTTATCGTGTGTACCTTTTGTCTCTGTTTGTTTCGAATCGATTCTTGTCTTGGGTCTGCCATTTATTTGAATTTGTTTGAGACGAATTTTGGTACTCCCTTCTCTGTGCGTGTGACTGCGTTTTTCTGTAGTTATTATAATATGCCAGGTGTGGCGTGTTCTGGTTTCAGGGTCTCTATTTCCTTTGAATTATTACAATGGATTAGGAATTCGTTTTAGTGTTATTTGGCCTGTAATGTTGTTAATTATGGTTTTGGAAGTTTTATCTGTTTTGATTCCGTAATTTTGTTTTTCATACATGTGTGATTGTTTCTTTGGGGGTGAGTTTTGAGTTTCTAATGTCTTTAAGGTGAGATTGCCAATCTATTATTTTAATTTTGTAATTTCGGAATGCTATTTTTCTGTTTCTGGGTTGTGTCATAGGGTCGCTATGGCTTCATTATATCTTTCTAACCCTAATTCCACCCTTTTCAAGTTATTGATAAGCTATTCGACTGTGTCATTTTGCGAAGCGATAATCTTATCAGTAATAGATGGTAAGAGTGTGTCTGGAATAAATGGGTTATATTTTCTACGATAGTAGGTGAGGACCTCAATATGCGATTGGCAGCTTTCCCCTAATCGCTGCTTTTTGGTGTATAACAACTGTCTGTTTTTTTCTCTTAAGTCTAATGGCGTGAAAGTGTTTTTGAGTTTAGTGCAATTTCGTTCCATGTGACTTCATCTGCCCTATTTTGCACTACATTTTTATCGTCCTTTTTGCCGTTCCTCTGAGGTAAAATTTGATGCATCTGCACTTGTCTTTGTCATTCCACCGATTTATGTCGCTAGAAGCCATGAATTGATCTAAGAATTCATGAATTTGTTTGTTCGTGTCTCCTGAAATGGTGGGTATATTTTCTGATTTTGTAATATTACTTGTAACTGCTGTGGGACCGCCATTTGGTTTTCTGTGGTTGATTGTGATCGTGTATTAATGTGTGTTACGAGTGGGGATTCAGTGTTCACATATGAGTGAGGTGCGGTGTCGTGTTCCTCGTTTACTGATAAGTTTACCTCGCCATAGATTGGTTGTTGTTCTGGCATTTGTAGTACTAATCTGGTGTTAAAGATGTTTTATACTAAATTTCTTTTTAGCCTCGTAGATTGTGTGGCTAGGTGTGAGGCAAGGTCTGTGATCTCTTATATCAATCTTTCGGATTTTTCTATTAATGAGTTAAATCTCCCTGCTGTGTCGTTTTCCATTTGATCTAGTGTTTGTATCGCTTGTGAGAGATCTATTAATGCTTTTTTTTTAAATAAACTCCTTGCCGATGACACAAACTGTTTGTCCTTATGGGCACTCATTTACTTTGTGTGGTGTAATGTAATGTTGACTGAGGTGTATCATTAATTATAACTGCTTTGTTTCGCTTGCTATGGGTGGTCGGGGAAGGCCGATGCCTCTACCAGTGTTATTTTACCTTAAGGGGAACTCATTTAAACTTAAAGGTCTAAAGAGGTGACATAGTCAGTGAAGCTCAACAATTTAACAAAGCTAGTTCTTTACTAGGACAGAATGAATTACAACTCAAATACGATACAGGTAATAGAAGTTATGTTTAACTCTTTTCTACAGCATGAAAATGCTCACATTACATTTAACTCTCTGACAGAGCAATACAATAATTATGGTATGTTAGATTCTATGATACAGCAAGACAATAATTACATTTCGTTTAGCTCTATGTAGGATAGCAACCACTCTGACTTTAAGTATAGACTCTAAGTTGTCTTGGCACGTTTAGTTGATGAGCCTCATCTCATGCTAAAGTGAAGTCACTTACCACTGGGAAGATGCAGCCTTGCTCGGACGAACGCTCGGGGCACAGCGTTGCCTTCTTCATGGACCCGGCCGGCGTCACGGCAGCCTGGTGACGTCTCTCCTCTGACCTTGTGACACAGCTCTTTATATACTGGCCCCGCTGGCCTCCTTTCGCGTCCCAACCCTCCATGTTTAATGTTACTTAACGAAATACCGCATGACGCCCTGGATACCCGAGGCAGCTCTCCTCGGCGTGCGTCTTGTTGCGCCCGCAACAGTATGTAGAGCACCATTGCTGGAATTACCTGCTTCTTCAGCCCCAAAACCTTCATATCCAACAGGTCCGCCCGAGTCTTTGCCTGAACCACTACGCGTCATCAGAGTCACTTTTGTTATGACATTTTAATTCGACCATTAAGTACGGCGACATGAGAGTTTTAATAGTGCCGAGAATCCCTGTTGTATGTCATATTTGGGTGACTGGTGCGGTAAGCAGTTCACCCACAGCGACAGTTTACTTATACATGCGAATACATGTAAAAGCGAAGTGCATTTCTCATCAGAATCTCGGCACCAGGTTTACTGCAAGGAGGACTCTTGTGACTTTGGTACATGTCCTCAAAATAGTAGTTACCTACATAACCCGCCCTGCACAGTGTGTCGGTGTAATAAATGCCACGATATTTTCGCATGAGGACAACGCGAGTGTGAATATCGAGATGCATACAGACTATACCCTACAACAAAATTGCATATACATATATATAGAAGAATTTTGTAGTTTTTCTGAGGGTATGAGCGACTGAAATTAATTAATTGAATAAAAAATGCCCTTGAATAAATTTGTGTTTTATTTCAAGTTTTTTGTTTCTTATTTGCTAAAATGTAGTTAAAATTTAAAAGGCACAGAAATAAAATAAATATAAGTAAAACAATTGTATAAAGTAGGCTTACCATTGTACTATGTGTATAACTATATACAATTTTTTTCTCGAGTTTATGTTTTCAAGGTCTTTCAAGGTCATGGGGCCAATGTCAAGGTCACCTACATCTAATAAAATCGTAGTTGTCATTAAAGTAATATACTTGCTGACTTTTATAATATTTTTCTCGAGTTTTTGTTTTCGAGGTAATTCTAGGTCACAGGGTCAAGATCAAGGTCACTTGCACCCAATATACCGGTAGTAGTTAGTAACACGGTAAAAATTGAAATTCCAAGATGGCGGTGGTGGGCTCCGATGTGCAGAGCCCGTAGCTCCGAGCTCTAGTCACAGGCCCAGTTGTGCTTGAAGGAACTAAATACTTCCTCTTCCGACCATACAGAAGCACTGGGCTGAAACACTAACGCTAAAAATAAAGGGAGCCCGCAACCCTTCAAATTATTTCTGTTGTTTTTTGCGGGTGAATGCACGTAGGCCTTTCTGCCTCTGCACCTACCGTGGTGCTGTGGCAAAAATTACAAAAATTTTAAAAGATCAAGTTAAAATCTGGGTGTGTTAAATGAGATTTTGATTATCTGGGATGAATTTTGAACAATTAGAAACAAAAACCTGTTATTTATTAAATATTGTGGCATTCAGTATTTCCCAGTGATCATGGCAGCCACTAGAGCAACCACAACCACCCCCCCTAACAACCCCCGCAGCCCCACACTAGTGGGCATCCACGAAAAAGCTGCCACAAAGAGATCGCGACATTGTCCCAAGTGAGAGCGTGTCGGGGGAAAGAAAGGGGGAAAAATTTATTCGGGAATATAATTTTTCTCTGAAGGCAACGTTTATCAGTGGTGAACTCGTTCATCTGGTATCTAGTGTTAGTATGTTAATATATATGACAGATTATATATTTACTTATTGGTCTTTAGCTTGATTTTTTGGTTTTGATTGATTTTTTATTTTAATAATTTTTATAGTATTCTTGTGTTTTTGTATTCATTTATTTGAGGAAATACTAGGTATATGTCCGTGCAAGTAACTAATGGCCTTTGATTATTAATAATCCAGCAATAACCTAGTAATTCGTCCTAATTCTAGCTGCCTTATTGGTGTGTCATTTGGAATATGTATAGTGGTTTGTAAGTATCTCTAAGATTCTGGCAGTTTTGTAGCTAGTATATATAGGAGTAAACATTAACATAATAAACCATGAACAATTAAATATCTATAAAGGATTATGTTAATATTTACATATATAGAGATAATTTCTGGGTTAGGTATTAATCGGGAAGTGTGTGTGTAATACTGATGTGCTATGTGAGTGTATTAAAGTGTTGTGGGTACCCTGTTGTGTTGTGTGCCTAACTATTGCTAATTCTGGATGTGCGGTGTGTTATCGGCGTTGAGAACCCTCCTGGCAGCACGAGGTGTGAGGGTGGTGTGGTATGTTTTGCCCAGATAGCAGTAGTTTTGTTCAAACCCATCCCGGACCGACAGGAAAATTCGGCCGGCCCAGAGCGTCTATAAACACTGCAGTTGGGGCGTGTTCTGTGGTGAATTACGTGGGTTTGTGCATATGTGGGATGTTTGTTGTGTTCCTGGTGTGTTGTTAATATATAGCGCCCAAAACCTCGAAATACTGCCCCCCCCCCCCCCCCCTTCCCGGAAGCGGTGGCTAGGCCTGCGGAGGAACCTGTGTTCCTCGGCCCAAGGCTGGCTCGTGTACCTAGGCAGGCGGGGCAGTGCTGCAGTTACCAACGAGAAAAGCTTAAGCACTGCCTCGCCCTGTGTTGCGTGCTGCCAGTTGCTGTTTGTAATCCCTCCTGGCGTGACTCTTCTCGGCCACGAGGCGCTCGCCCTGAGCCAATAAGCCCTGCTCCAGTAGGAGTGCCACCCTCTCTTCCTGGCTGAAGACTTCTCGGAATAAGTCGATCCAGCGCCCCGTGGCCTGGCTGCGGATGCACCAGCAGCGCTCTGGTCAGGGTGGCGGTGATAGCTGTCTCGGAGACCCTGGCACTGCTTGAGCCGCCTCTCAGCACCACAAATTGCCATGGCTCAGTTGCTGCGGCTCCGATTGGTCTGTCTGGGTTCCCGTCGTTATGGTCGATTTCTTCTTATCTTGTTCGGCGGGGCGCTTGACTACGAGTCTACTTTACTGCAGATATAGTGTCTGCCTTGGAACATATACTCTCCTTCCTTGACTATGCGAATGGCCTTGAGTACTAGTTGCATTTTTTGCTCCGCCACGGCTGCCAGGGAGTCTAGCAGAGTTATCTCTCCCTCTCTGCAGCGGGTGTTCTCGCTGGTGAGCAAGGTGAGGCACATGGTAGAGCCTGTGGTATTCCAGTCCCTCTGGGACGAGTGAGGCCAATGTTACGATGATGTGATTACAGAATTCTTCGATGACTTGGTCGTGGAGCACCACCTCTGCTTTGTACTGGAGCCAGTAGAGTGTTGGGGCGTAGCTGTAGTCTACCAGCGGGTTATACTCTAGCCTCTCGCTGAACAATATCCAGTCCGCTATGTTACTCTGGACGAACTTGGGTTGGATCACTGGTGGTTCTGGTGCTTCCGATGTCGGTTATGATGTCGCCATGGCTTGCTGGGTTAGCTGAGCAGACTTAGCTCATGTTTTCTTCTTTGAGGCAGCATTTCCTTTCTTCGGAGAGACTGCCTGGGATGAGGCCACTTCTGGGGCTGCTGCTGCTGCTGCTCTGGTGTTTGCCATGACTTGTTTGATAGACCTCAATCAGAAGCACTGCGATGATAATGTAAGTGTGCCCTGTTTCCTCAGAACTTTAAGCGGCGACTATATAAATCTGTTCAGAAAAGGTACAGCATTGTCGCTGAAGTTTAAAACACTGGTTTACATAAGTATGAACATAGGGCCACTTGAAGCGCGTTTTGCTGAATTCGACAATTTTTAACGACCGCGTTTACGTTTTAACAACCTAATTTACGAATGGACTACCAAATACTGACTTTCACTTCGGTGTTGAAAAAAATATTCGCTTTATGATATTTCCTAGTTAAAAAAAAAAAAAAAAAAAAATAAAAAATTATACCCGTGTCACTGTATACAATGAAACCTCCACGTAAGAACTAGGGAGGTCCCTTTAGAGGAGTATGTTAGCTGCACGTTTAAGTATCAAGGCAGTGATACGGTTGACACTAACACGCACCCCTAGCGCATCATCGCTCCTACGCGCAAGGCGTGCAGTGTTCGCGTCGTGATGCTGCGATATGCAAATTAGATCCGTAACAGTGGCGCTTTATTACATGCAACGAAAGCGCGCATTTAAAACTACGCTTATATAGACGCAGTTCTTTCTTTCTGCTAAAGGAAACTGCACAGGCAACCTTTAAAAATACTATATTTGGGCATTTTCACGAATTTTTTTGACGTGAAAACGTTTTTAAATTTGCAACCACAGCGGGTGGCAACCCAGAAAAATCCGATGATGGCAAAATCGGAGGATAGAGTTTGACATTGCAACTCCGAGTATATCGTCTACATTAAAAATTCAATTACACCACTAGATTGCCAAATGATCAAAGAATATGTTACGTCGAGTGAGGACTATGAAGAATCACTCAGCCGGTGGTGGGGGGGGGGGGGGAGGGCTATTTTGAGTTCGTTTCGCCGGATCTCATAATTTCGCGTAGTATAACTTTTGACTAGGAGAATATATGACACTCGTTTAAGTTTCATTCGACAGCTCCTGTCAAGATCAATAGATTGCGTGTATAAAAACATTTTTGTGGCGTGGTGATTGTGAAATCGTGTGAGCTTAATGCAAATTATTACGAAAACTTAACACAATTTTAGTCTACACTCTTCAAAAAGCCAAGTCGAAATACAGAAATCGTGTACGGTTGGAAAGAGCATCTTAAAAGCAATCCAGTGCTACCCATAAAACATTATATGATCGAGTGAAACGGTGCCGGGAATGTAAAATAAACATCAAGGCGTCCGAGCGCGTCAACGCAGACGTATTCACGCAGAACAAACGGCCGTGTCCCCAACACAGTCAAACCCAGATTTTTTTCTCTGTGAGTACACTTCATATAGTACAAACAAAAAAAAATGGCCGAATAATTTATTTTTTTTTGTAAATGTCAACTAGTTGTATTTCTAGAACATTTGTTCACAGAAAATGTTTCAATACTTACCCCGCTTTAAGTTTCGATACCTAGCGAGGGCGATATATCGCATCCAGTTCGAGGTGGAGGGCGAGAATCAGAACGATGCCACGGGACGGCAAGGCCACAATGTACGGGGCGTATCTGGCCTGGAAGGGCCGGGCTGAAGCGATGCCGGCGCGCTCGCACGCAACACGCTAGTTGCCACTTCATTACCGCTTAATTGGTAATTACCGGAGCCCGGCAGGGCGGCCACTGTGCGGGATTACGAGGGGCCCTGCAACCACGCAGCTCCGGCCACCGTCCACCGGGCTGCCCGTCAAGCAGCGTTTACAGCTCGCTTTGACGATGGAAATCGTGTACGTAGTGAACGTGTGTGTATCAAAACGAAAGGTGTTCTTACGGAAACGTTAATTGCATAGTTTATTCGTGGTTTATTCATCCTTTTAAAATCAAACTTTTGACAAATAACCCCATGAATTATGTGCATTGACTGTTTCCTAAATATCTCAAGTATCACAAATGTTTTATATTCTATTAACATAAAAGTAACTTATTTTTTTATTAAATTGAACTTCTGCATATATTTGATCTATAAATTATAATATTCAAATTATAATTAATATTTATAAAAACAAGAATAAACTTGGTTATATTTGGTAAGAAATAGTTCTCGTGCAAAATGTAATTACATTGAATACACACGAATGCGGTGCGTTGTCCATTTGTTGTCATTTTATAGACTCAGTTGAGCTTTGTTTGCATGAAGCGGAAGAATACCCTGAAAGTATAACTTGAGCAAAGCTTCAGAAAGTTTGAAGTATCCGTGAATTGCCTATAATCTTGATACGTGTCGTGTAGGACCACCCTTGACGTGAAAACGTGTAACATATTGCGATACTTTATTTCGTACCATGTATGTAAAGCTTTCGCCCAACTGAATTAAATAAAAAAATAATTTTATATAAAGTATTAATTTGAATATCTAGTTATATATAGGCCTATATTAATATTAATATTTAGTTTCTAAATCATAAAACAAAGATTACGTTTTTATTTTCTTTCCTCTTTTAAATAACTAGTGTGATTTATTACAATTGGTAATAAATCCTTACTTCACTATAATAAAGTTAAATCGAAGTCGTGTGTGATTCGCTGAACATAAGACGTGCCCATTCAATAAAGATGACACATTTTCGTAGAATTTTTATGCAGACATCTCTTACGTAGGTAGGCTACACGAAATTGATCGTGAACCAACCATAAATTACTGTATAAGTTGTCCGGGCATATTTTCTGTCTATTCGTTTTTGGCGCGTTTACGCGTACATCTTATACATATATTGGGAATGTGACTTTTTTTTTTTTTTACAGAAAATAGACAAGATAAAAGTAAAACCTTACAATCGTAGTTACGTCTGCGGGCTTTGATCGCGTGTAATAAAGTCCAACTGTTACAGATATTATTTGCACCGGAGTGGAGAGGAAAGATTAAAGCTGCTCTTAACATAGAGATCTTGAGAGCTGATGAGAGTAAAGTTAGGTGAGTATGAAGTGGCGCTGGAATGCAAGGGCGGAAGAAACAAGAGACCTCCCGAGAAAACCAGCCGACAAGTGGCATCGCCCGGCGCGATTCTCACATGCGAAAATCCGGGAGCGACCCCGCCGGAAATCGAACCCAGTTCACCTTGGTGGGAGGCTATTAGTCCGACCACTACACCACCGTGGCCCCCTCGGCCTTAGAGCTGGCGCGTTTCGAGAACTGGAGCGCGCAATATAAATGCAGGCAGGCGGGACGCTTAACCTGCGGCCGACATCTTACACGTGACTGTGTTGCGCATATTTTGAATACACACTCTGTTCACGGTTAGTTGAGCACTTCCGACATCAATCCGTGATAAATATCACTGCCCTTTACCGTGAATTATTTTAATGAATCACTGACCGGCATGCGGCCAGTAAAGTTGGTAAAGAAGGACCTTCACAATAAATTGAGCACTTTTTGAAATGAACCTTAGAAAATAATCACTGCCCCTGCCTGCATATATTTTAACGTGCGTGCTAAGTGATATTCGTCCGGTAAAGTTTGTAACGATAGAGGAATAGTTGTTACATATGTTAACGTCGGATAAAAAGCGTTAGGTAACCCCTTGTGATTACTTAAATTATTTATTTCCCTTACTGGGTTTTTTAATGCACCGAAATGTAAAAATGACCATATTTGTCCTGTCCGACGCATGAATAAAGTGATAAGGCCCACGGCAGTGTTTAATTTTACATAAGTTGGAATAATACGTAACATGCATGCAAGCAGATCTTAAGCAGGGCATTCAAAAGTGCTCTTTTTACCATGAACAGCCTATAACGGCGGATGTGAAGGTGTTCCATGCATTAACATTGATGTAAAAGTTCGGGGAAAAAAATTTGCGAATACTGAAACGATTTCTTTTAGATTCTTGTTTTTATTGCATGTATGGAATAATCGGTAAACCAGTAAAATATTTAATTTTCTAATAATATTGCAGTCTCATTTGACTGATGCGTGAATAAAGTGATCCGGATCATGACAGTGTTATTTTCATGCACGGTGGAAGAATACATAACGTGAGTACACGTAGATCTTAAGCTGGGTTTTTAAAAGTGCTCATTTTACCGTGAACATCCTATACACAGTTATGATACACTGTTGAATTTGTACAAATATTTATTTGAAAACTAGTGGTCAAGATAATTCCTGTGATACTATGTACAAGAAAAAAAATTGAGTAAATTTTAGTCCTTGTTGTGTAACGTGTGTAACGTCAAAAATTAATTGTAAGAGGCAATTACTGTTGACTCCAAATTAGTTATAAACATGGCGGTATATAAATTAATTTGTCATAGACTAATGCGGGGCAAGAGCCCGCGCTTAAGAAAACAGCAGTCGGTTGTGTTTGTTGCAATGTGTATTTCACATCAAACCACACGTACATGCTACGGCAGTATACGGTATATAATTATTTACAACGACTAAAGTTTTGACTAATTTGTGAAAACATGTAATACAAAAAGAAGTTATGCCTGCATATTAGGAAACTTGCCTCACATGTGGGCCAAAAAATCGTATTACAGTGGGATAAGAGTCCTACATTTGAGAAAGCTCTTTCTCATATAAGTACTGGGTTCCTATCACTACGATATCCTTTCGCTGCACATAATCGAGTTCACAGATGGAGGCTCTTCGTTTCTTGCACCACACCCACCATAGAAATAGTCTGCCTTATTAGAGCTTTCAGTGCCTTTATTACCATTTTAAGTCAATTTGCGTTTTGATCCAACGCCTTTGGTCTTTAAGCATAATTATTCTGAGGTCACGGTCGTTTTATTTAAGTTAGGTCTGTTTTTTGTTTAATTTTGTAATGTCAGTATTTTAGCATATGGTGATGTGTGTATTTGAGACCGTTTTGTATTTCTGTGCATCGTATGAGGATTACTAGCTACTGGGAAATACCAGGTTATTTCTGGCGAAACAGAACACTTTACAAGAGTAGACACATTCCTAAGATAAGCATGCGAGGAGACGTCCGTATAGCTACTATTGATTGACATTATTATTTGGAAAAGGCCTGCCATTAAATTCGGATGGAAGACAGTGAAATTCAGAAAAAATATCACCATACATTGGCAGTATGCCACATGCCTGAAAGCCTTTGGCTTACATTCCAATAGTAGCTGCCGTTAATAAGCCAATTGAAACAAATTTGTAATCTGAAGTTTCGTTATGGTTCTACCAGTATGTGCTAACATTCATCCACTGCATTAATTTCCGTAATGCGCTTTCACTTTGGTATACTACTTCACTAACATCTGTTAGAAATATATTTCTGTTTCATTACTTTTGATGTAGAAAACTTGTTTCAACAAACAATTTCTAGGCTGACAATTTCTATTTTAGCCATATCTTTGTTTACTTCTGTAAAACACGGTATTTGATTTTACTTACAAAATGACGTTATCTAACTTTAATTTCTGCAAACAATTAAAATCTGTAATTTTTGCGCATATTAAGAAAATGTTTAAAAGATTTTAATAATGTTTGGTATTGTGGGGCAAGTGTCTGCATAATTGTTTGTGCGGATTCTTGCCCCAGGAAACTTGCCCCAACTAAATGTAAACATGTAATTCGCCAAATACACTTTCCAGTTGCATGATTACAATTACACCACCATGTGAATACTAGCAAATAACATACTTATTACATAAACTAAGAGTGATTTGAGAGATCTGGGCAGCTCTTAACAGCGAGGTCTTTAGAGCCGATCAGGGAGCAGCGCCGGAAAGAAAGAGCGGGGAAACGGGATGTCCCGAGAAAGCCCGTCGACCAGCGACATCGTCCGGCAGATTCCCACATGCGAAAACCCGGGAGTGGCTCGGCCGGGGATTGATCCTGGTTCTCCTTGGGAGGCGAGCAGGCTTACCGCTCAGCCCCTGTAGCCCATCGTTTCGGAGAAATTTCCTAGTGGCATTTCTATGAATTCAAGAAACCCTAGCTGTAATTTAACTTAGTGGTAAAAAAAAAAAAACTTTGTGGCATATGTATGACACAAGATTTTAGGTTATAATTTTGGTAATTGGGTGCAAATAAAGTAGCTAAAATTCCATTTAAACTAATTTTTAATTTATACAATATTTTCCCAGATATAATGCCACTAAACATTTAAATTTATTCAAGACAGAGAAAAGTTAATTGTGAGCTTTTACAACCTTAACGCAGTTGGCTAAAATGGTCGGGGTACCTGCTTTTATGCGAAGAAAGGGTTTAACAACGTCTTAATTTGAAATACCACTTTGCCTGCAAACTCAGTTGCCAATCAAATACGCTTTACCTTCGCAGGTTTGCAATTTTTTTTGCACCTTTTTACAATTTTTTTTTTATGTTTACGTGCATTTCATTTTTTTCTCTCCTGGCGTATTTACACTATTGTTTGTAAAAATTGGATCACTCAGAAAGAATGGCCGGAATGAATCCAAATTCGGATGATGTGTAGAACAGTGTACCAGCAATAAGTGATTACGATTGTAGAGAAATGGCGTACACGTAGGCCCAGCAGCGCTCTTTTTTGTGTGACCTGAAAGTTCAGTGTTACACCAAGCTGAGTCAGTGAAGAGCTGTCAAATGAAATCAAAGCAAGTGCCAGTATGCCTTATCGACGTCAAAGGGCGCCATATCAGCACGTGCAATATCGAACGGTGCAGAATGATCGGTCTCCGTGAAACGGGTTTGTCATACCGTAACATTTCAGCTCATACAGGCAATGGTGCTACGACAGTGATGCGTGTGTGAAACCAGTGGATAGAAAGGGGTCGTACGCAGCGACGAGCGGGTACTGGACCACGCAATGTGATCACAGCACGGTAAGACCACCTTCTTGTCCACATGGCCGTAACGGGCCGTACAACTTCGTCCACAGAGTTGACTTGACACTGGATCACAGCAACGGGTGTGTACCTGTCTATGTTGATGATTCGACGCCGTCTTCTGCAGGTTGAACTGGTGGCACTCATGCCATTGCGTCGGCTTCCATTGTCCAGGAGCCACAAACACCTCAGACTGCAATGGGCACGTGAATGCCATCGCTAGCGTGCTGAGTGCCAAAATGTAGTGTTTTCGTACGAGTTCCGCTTCAACTTGTCCTACAGCGACGGCCACATACGCGTTATACACTACCGTGGTGACCGCAATCTGGCAACCTGCATTGTGGAGCGGTATAGCGGACAAACATCAAGTGTGATGATGTTGGGAACCATTGGATACAACATCGATCTCAACTACTACGTGTTGAGGGCAATCTGAACAGCAACCGCTATATCAGGGTGGTTTTATAGCCCGAGGTACTTCCCACGTTTTCAGGCAACTCTACATGCCATATTTCAGCAGGACAATGCCCAGTCACACGTGTCGAGGAATGTGCTAGCTTTTTTCAATGAATGACGGGCACCACTGCTTCCTTGGCCTACACGTCCGCCAGACATGTTGTCCATCGAACGTGTCTGGATACGGTTGTTCGTCACTGTTATCCAGTAACCACTGTTGATGCTTTGTGGACTCGCATACAAACCGCGTGAAAGGAGATTCTCCAGGAACATATCCAGGTCCTCTTTGATTCCTTGCCACAACGTTTAGTAACTCTGATTACAGCACGCGGGGGCTCCACACAATACTGCTTTCCCAAGGACAGAGTGCATGTACAGGTCTGTAATCCTAATCATTTGTGTATTGTAATTTATCCTTCTTGGTGTTGCATTTTTCCCCCAAATGTTAGTGTATTTGCGAGTCGAACATCGAAATGGAGCGTACTCTGTTGAAATTAAATATAAATATATTCATTGAAGGCACGAGAGTTGTTTTTTAATGAACTAGATTTTATGGCAATTGAAGCTCTGAATCTAATTGTTTCTGTCTATCCCTCTTGAACAAACAAAAAATAACGCACAGTCCAAGTATTTCGTTTTTCCAATGTAATTGTTAAAAAAAATATGAAATATTTTGAAGTAGGTTGAAGAAGAATTATTTAAAACACCTAACAAGAAAAGATAAAAAATCTAAATATCTACTAGAATGGTTTGATGTAGGACAATGAATAATTACTGTATTTCAAACATAAGTGCGCCGGCAGTGTCAAGACTAAAATATCAGTTGAATATGGAGAAATTATTTCAAAACTGCGACAGGGTCCTGCGTATAATCCTGAAATATTTGTATTTCACTGTTGTATATTTTGTTTAAAATTAGCACGAGCTCGGGCACAAGTAATGAACTATTTCAGGAGTATGAGACGTTTCAGAAACGAAAACATTAACATGTATTATGTCTTCGTGCGTACAAGAAAGACGTAGACTGATTAAATGTTAAATGGTTTCCTTCGGCCAATGTCGAAAGGGCAGCGTATTATTGTAATACATACTGGTGGCAAAGTGGGTTAGAGGGAAACATATTACTAAACCCCCAGTCAACAGTGTAGTGGGGTTGGGTAATGCACCGTATATTAACTAACCCAGTAAAATACGCTTACATTCATACCAACAAAGCCTGTAAATATGGTTACGAGGAAATAAGACTTCAGTTAATGAAGTCAATCTAAAGCCAAACATTATGAGATCCTGTGTACTCTGTATACAATGTTCTGGAGAATTCGTTCACAAACCACTCTGTCTTCCAGCCAAATCATGCTGACGCAAACATAATGGAAGGCCTTTGCAACAAAAGTTAAGACTTTGATTACATTAATAAACGTGTCACGCAAAATAAAGATGGCATGAAGCGATAATGTTAAGAACAGTTCAAGAGCCTTGCGAATACTCTATTGCGTTCTGCAACCATTTGAAAAAATTGGAGCAGGATTATTTCAGCAGCGATTAGAGTTCTTATGTGGGATATTGACAAAATTATTACACCACTTTTTGGCATAGACAGCAAGAAGTTTATTCAGTTCGGGTTTTTCCGAAGATAAAATGGAAGAGTTTCAAGTGCTCTAGGTGAGCGAATACTAGGCGATTATATTATTCTTTTAGATTAGTTGGTTTTTCTGCTTGTGTATTGGTAGTCATTTTACTCAATCCCTTTCCCTTCTGCAGATGTGCTGCTAATTCGTGTCGTTATCCAAACATCACCTTATTCTGTGATAAGTTTATGTATGCAAGTTTTCATGCACGTAAGTATGCAAGCATGTATGTACTTAGCATAGAGCCTATATGCACATATGTATACACGTACTCATGGATGTGTATATATGTATATATGTACTTATGTATTTAAGTAGAGCCAGCATGTCACTTCTAGTCCACTTAGTGCAAGAGTGGTTTAAGTCGCATTTGGTGCAATAGTGGCAAAAGTGCCTAATTAGCACATGCAAATGAGATTAAAGAATTGTGTTATTAATTTTTTTTTATTATTATTTGAATTAATCGATTAATTAAATTTATTAATTGGACCAATCGATTAATAAAATAATTCTTTAGTCATATTTTTGATATCAATGTTTTTATTATTTTATTGGTGTTGAAAGGGTTAGGTGTCATAAGAGTGGTATTGGCGGAGCAGCATCGATGTGTCCTATGTAACGTCCTAGAGTCGACTGACCAGATGAGTGGGTTGTAATTGTGTATATAGGAGTTGATGTTGGTGTAACAGTAGTATAAGGGACATTTTATTATTTTTTATTGGTGAGTGGAACGAACACATGCAGCGGGCTTCTGGCCCACTAGGCGAGGGAGGTGCGGATGGAGCGAGAGCACACAATTCACTTCTGAAACACTACGATTTACAATCAAATAGGTTACCAAACGAATTACTTTAATCACTAACAAAAATACTTTAAAGAAATTCATTAATCCTACTTTAATTGTGCGATTACGGAATGAAACTATTTCAAATGCTGATCATTAAACAAATTAAATTAAATTAAACAAACAAAATGTCCAGATAATCTAAAATTACAACTCACCATTACCCACCCACCCCTCCCCTGACAAAGATCACCTTCCAAAAAAGTACACATACACGAATATAAATACTTATTTTACTCCGTCCCTCATCGGCTCTGAAGACCAATATTCTAATCATGCAACAAAATACAGGTTAAACCAGACGAATTTATTGTTTACATCATAAATTAATTCTAACACGAAATCGCAAACCCCGCGTATCCTATTAAAACTCAGTATATTATTAAGCCATACACACATACTTCATTATATCACTCGTGAAACCGCAATACCGCAGCTCTTACAAAAGTGTACGTCGGTGGCTATATTGCTGGCATAGGGCGAAAACCTGTTGGGGAAAGCCCGTTGCATAAAAAATAAGAATAAGAATATTTCAATTAATCAAACCTAATAATTATCCGTACATGCAGGAGAAAACTGTACTTGTATTGTAGTATATGGGATGTGATCACTGCTCCAGGCAGCTCGCCTGCTCGGGTAGAACTATAGCCTCCTATGGGGCACCGATTTCTCCACTCACTCCCACCTAGAATCCTGCGAGATGCGTCTCCACAACTCCTTCAACCCCAAATCGAGTACTGTGCATGCAAGTTGGAAACAAGCATAGATAAGGTCTTCCCCTCCCCGCCCCTCAACCGGGACATCCCTACCATTGCTTAACATCCGATCCTCTCCACGCAAGCACGTGTGGATAAATGTGTAGTTCAGAATTTTCCCCCAGAGGGCATAAGAGGCACGCAAACCGCTCCACTCCCCTATTCAGACACCCAAGCCAGCCGTCCCATCCATCTCAGCTGTCTGAACGCTCAAATCGCCATGCTATTGTTCCCCTTCTTCCACCTGTCAACAAACTCGCCATCGCTAACCACCGCTGCCTTTCACCCTGCCACGCGGTCAACAAAGCCTGTAAGGACCACCCTCACAACTCCTCCGCCACGGTCTCCCAGCACTGTCAAAGAGTCAAGTGCAATCTCTCACGTTGAGACTGGTGGGGAATCTGTGCTGGCGGACAGCAAAGTTACATGGCCGTGGGGAGCAACTCTCCCGGCCAGTGCAAAATTACCGCACACCTGCAGGGGCAAGCCTACCTCAGCAAGGAAAATCTGAAACACCAGTAATGTAGTCCCTTCACTTCTCCAGCAAAACACATTTATTCCATAAAAAAACATTTTAAGTCCAGGAAACTTTCACCCAAACAAACTGATTTGAGAAATTTCCAAGTAGCAATCGAAAATATTATGTTGTTCAGTGATCAAAACTAAATATTTTGAAAATCCATTTTTTTAATCCTAACGTTTTGCTATCAAAGGTCTTTGATGCCTACCTAACCAGATTCTACAAACATTTAAAATGCATGTGTGTATATATTCTTTAAAACATGCATTATTTAAGAAACTATAAGTTTTTAAACCAACCTTCACCTACGCGAAAATTAAATATGATGTACAAATGAGACTAACATTTATATCAAATGTATAAATTTTGCCAATATTATCGAAATACCCCAGTGCAAAGTTGAAATTAACACATTAGGATACCGTATTTTAAATCCCGATAGGATTTTTGGGAGTAAACGAACATGTATATTTTTCTACAAAACCAAAATTCTGTTTCTAATAAGTTTATTTTACATTTCCTTACACCCAAATATATCATAAATGTGTGTACTTATATAAAAATACTATGATTTCAGGTTGTAATGAGTTTTAAAATGCCAAAATCAGCGATATTTCAACAAAATTCCGAAGAGACCCTATTTAAACCAAAGATCAAGTAAAAGACAGCAGTGACTGCTGTGAAAACTGTGATAAAGAATGTGTTAGAGTGTTTAATGCCATTTTAGTGTACGGACAAAGCAAAATGCTTTTAAGTTTAGATGTTGAATACCTCTCACTGCTACCTAAAGTGTATCCATTTATCTCAGAGGATTTAAGAGGCGATGAGGACATAGTCTCGTATTTTCCTTGTGATGAAGATTGTCCGTATGGCACACTGGTTTTATTCAATCAACCAAACACTGTCCATCTGAGAAGAGATTGTGTAATGCGGAGGTGGTAAAACATAATGGAACTTGTTACTCATCCCATTTTACCAAGAGACGATTCCGGTATTGATGAAGTTGATTCGGAAGCCACAACTGAACTTTTGTAAACGAAATTAAACATATTAAAACTCTGATGTAAACATGATTGAAACTTGTAATTTACAACCATGATGTGCTACATGGAAGGTTTCGAATATTATCAACACAAGTCTTTCATAGTTAAAGAACTTACAATTTCATATGCAACTGATGGTAATGAAACAAAATTATTATTTTTCAAAGCACCAAAACCTTGATCTGCTTTAAATCAGGAATTGAAAATGACTTTTCGACATCAATCATATGAAGTACATGGTTTGAAATGCGACTCTGGTGATATAGATTACGAAAACCATTCGCAGTACGTGAACAATGTGCTTCTCGAAGACTACCCTGTATACGCAATTGAAAAAACACAGAAGGAAATTTTAAAATGTCTGACTAATACAGAAATTGTAAATATTAGAAGCTTTCTTCATTGTTCAAGCATTAATTCGTTTTAAAAATAATATAACACTAATCATTGTGATAAAAAATGTTTTGTTCGCAATGCAAAAGTGAAAATCTAAGAAAATATTTGTTCCAGCACCCTACCTACATGTAAAGATAATAATTTAGAAAATTGGTTTGTTACATGCACATTCCTGCTTAAAAACTTTCAAATTGAGACATTCAATCCAGAGCAGATGTATGAGAGTGTTACTGCAGGTTATAAGAGCATGTGGTTCAAGTCTCTAAAGAACATATACTCCCAATTCCAGATGTGTAATGAAGATGAAGATTGGAACTTTGCACAAAGTTTTGCAGGAAATAAATACACAGAACGAGTATTGTGTTTTGAACAAAATGATTGTCCAGTTTTTAACATGCTACCCAACAGCGATCCACCCTTTTCGTCGTGGGATCTGTGCTTTAAAAAACAGAAGTGAAGAAATAATCAGGGTGCCAGGATTTAGACAAATTAAATATAAACTGAATAGAGTTTTCTATGACACTCCCACCACGCAGACTGAAACATGAAATTACAAGCAACACACAATGCAAATGCAAGGAAGTAGCAGCATTAAAATATCGCCTTGGGTATGTGGGGATGTGAGGTTTGGCAGAGTAATGTTCGTGTTTGTAAATTCGATTTAACCAAGTTGAAATTAGGAAAGTTTCAGGACGATGTTTAAATCTACCCAGTGGTACACTTCTGGCGAAATGTGTAAACATTTTCTTTGAAAAATATATAAGGAACAAACATACAGCAGCAGCACACCAGTTCTGATGGAGAGGTTCGACTCATTACTTCAATATGTCAGTGCTACTCCAGGTTGCAGGAGAGTGTGGTTTCGACACAAAGAAGATGGTTCACTAGAAATTCAAATGTGTAATGGAGAAGAACATTGGTGTTTCTTGTTAATTAGTCCGACAGAAACTTTTAAAGTGTTCGACGTTTGTTATGGGAGAAGATTTTGTCCTTTGTAAAATATGCGGCCTGACAGTACGCTACCTTGTAATGATGGTCTACTAGCATTTGAAGCCTTTTCTAAATTGATAATGAAATATATGTCCTACCAGGAAATGGTATACTTCATGCAGAAAGAATGTTGCTGTTCTATTCCTAGAGTGTGGAGCGAACAATGTGACAACAAGGAACATCTTACATATATAGGTGACCAATAATTAATATCTCCCTGTGGCATGTGGCAATGCAACATTTTTCAAAGGAACAACATCTAATCCGGCAGACTATAAAAAGGAGAGCTTATAATATTAAAGTGTCATTCTTTGTTACTATCTTCAACCCTACAGTCACATACTAAGTTCTGCAAATAGTCTACCAAAGGGTATTCTTTAAGTCTAAAGGTAGTATTCTACAAGTCAAGAGTCCTCTTCCAGTGGCAGCCCTTAACCCTTGATGAAGATGCTGGGTTAACCCTCCTCCGCTGAACCGCCCAACTATTCTATGGCCTAACCTCTACTCACTACCTTCCACTCATCAGATGGTGAACCTTAATCATGCAAGGATGCATGGATTT
The DNA here is from genome assembly GCA_029891345.1 of Dryococelus australis. NCBI lineage: Eukaryota > Metazoa > Arthropoda > Insecta > Phasmatodea > Phasmatidae > Dryococelus > Dryococelus australis. The sequence continues at coordinate 162,538,517 of CM056993.1, read as the reverse complement.
CGTGGAGAAAGCAGGACTTGCTGTAATCATTATTAGCCAGGGCTGGTAGGCGATGCTCAACCGCCAAGGACAGCACGATCACAAGCCAGCCCGACTGTTATTAAAACACTCCACCACCAAAGAAGGTCATGAGGCTACGTGGAGTACTATATAAAGTTGGAGCGACGGCAGCTCATGGCCATCTTGCTTCTGAGGAAGTGATTATACACCTATGAGGAGGACCACCAGGCATGTGGTCCCTGCTTCGATGCCCAACACTGCCACTATCGTGTAGGTCTAGCTCGATGATGCCGACGCGACAGCTAAAGTGTAAATATACTCCCAGTAGGGTGCCAGAGGTCGTGTGGTGTTAGGGTCCTCACACTAAACATTAAGATTCCCTCTGAATTGTGAGCACTGAAATCATAATCAGTGCTACAGGTCAGCAGGACCTATTAATCATAAATGCTAGTGGTTGAGAAGAGTTGTTGGATTCAAAGTAATGTAAAGCTGAGAGTTAATTGTATGTAATATTGTGTAAAGCTGTGAGTCATGAAAGATAGTAATTTGTATGAGTGCTCTATTTTCTAGTCACTAATATCCCCCTTCCTTGCATGGCCCGATTCATTGTCAGGAGAGGTCAGAACAATGTGTAATGTATTTTAGAAACAACCTGTGTTTAAATTAATTGATGTGGGTGTATTGAAACCTCCTATACCTGTGTAATATTGAAGTGATTAATCATTTGTATTTGAAACAATCTATGTTTAAATGTGGTGTGTGTTATGAAGCCTCCTATGCCTGTGTAGTATTGAAATGATTGGTCGTTTGTATTTAAAACAAACTGTTTTAAAGAAAATCCTAGATGTACAAATTATTGAATATATGTGTGTGTGTTAAAAATGAACACATTTATGTTTATTTATTTACCTTTTTCCCTTTACAAAAATGTTTCGGATTACTTTAAAAAATTGTAATACTCTGATTACTAAAGAGTGAAATGTTTTGGTTTCTCTAAGAAACAGAAAAATAAACTCTGATTAATAAAGTGCGAAATGTTTTGGTTTCCTTAAGAAACAGCAAAAACTACTCTGATGAATATAGAGTGAGAAAAATAGTGCATGGTTCTTATGAAAAAATCTAATGAAAGTAAGTGAAGTTTAGCCACAATGAATTATATAAACTATGAGCATAATCACAGAACAGATAGTTCTTAACTATAAAACACAAACGTGTGCCTTAAGCAGGTAAGAATGAAATATACTCGATCGCAATTTCAAGAAAAAATCCTAAAGTGCATTCACACATTGTACAAATAGCAATTTTAAAAATGTCATACTATCCTTAACAAGAAGACAAGCACGGTAAGTATATAAATTCTATATAGAAATATGTACTGGGCTGCTATATAAAGCCCTAGCAGAGTAATTAAAACAATATCTAGCACATTAACTTAAGGATTCAGAGTGAACACTGCAGTGCACAAATTCTATTACAAGATGTGTTCACAAACAGAGTACGAGGGTGGCTTCCAAGCAGCATTAGACAGTTAGACAGAGAATCCCTCCATTTTCCAGCCCTCATCTGTCTTCCCCGACATGCCGCTGTCTTCCCTGCTGAGCCAAGAGCATAGAAAATCCTTTTGTAGAGTTAACATCTAGTGAAAGCGACCTCCTGCCTGGCCCTCCTTTCCTCTCACGTCGACATAACCTTAATTATGGAACGAGAAAAAGAAATAAGGAAACTATACCAGGCTGTACACAGCTGTCTGGAGGGCGCAAAGCCATGCCCTATTCTCTGCTCAGAATTAGTTGAATGGTGAAGGTTGTTTGTGTGATGGATGATTGGACCATGATTATGTCTAATGAATAAAATGTTTTGATGAGTGACAGGGTGGCTTGGGCATAAAATATAATTTTAAATAGTATTAAGATGTTTAAGGGCGGGGTTTTGGATATAACTGATGTGTGAATTATGGAGCGAGAAAAAGAAAATAAAAACTATGCCAAGCTGTGCACAGAATATCTAGAGGGTGTAAAGTCCTGTCCTACTCTTTGCTCAGAAGGAGTTGAATGGTGAAGGATGTTTGTGTGATGGATTATTAGTCCATGAGTATGTCTAACAAATGAAATGTTTCAATGTGTGATGGGGATTTTTGGGCATATAATTTTAAGTAGATTTAAAAGTTTTAATTTCGAAAATAGGTGTATGAGTGAGGGGAAAGGTGTTGTAAGTGATTCTAGGTGGGTTATTGATCTAGACTTGTGAAATTTTCATGGAGTAGGGAGAGAGAAAGATACTGGATAACTGCCATTATCTTTATAATTGAGAGAAGGTTATGACAATATCACGAATCCAGGCCTTCTCTACACTGTCAAATACTCACAAAAGTATGTTAAAACCATCCATAATATAATACCAAGTACTCTGAGAAAAAATATTTAGTAAGTAGGTGTATGAGTAAGAGGAAAGGTGTTGAAATTTATTTAGTTTTAAGTATTATTAAGACAGTTTGGGTAGAAGTGTGCTTGGTTGTGAATTATGGAACATAGAAAAAGATTTGGGAACTAAGCTGGATGCACCTAGCATATTCTGAGGGTGAATAGACCTGCCCATGATGAACGAGTGGACCTGAGTATTTCTAATGATTGTGGAATGATTGAAAATAGGTTGGGTATTTGTAAATAGATTTTAAGTATGTTATTTAGTTGTAAGAGTATAGAATATTATAAATTTCTCAGAAAAAATTAAGAACTTTTAAGAAAAAGTTTTAAATGTTTAGTTTTAGAGTGTAAGAGATTAATTCTCCTTGCTGAAAACTTCTTTTAATGAAAAACATAGATTTTGCTAATTTAACAAATGTTTTTGCAGTATCAAATACTTTAATTTTTTAAATTAGTATTTAAAGTTTGGTCTTAAAGAAATTAGTTTTGCTAGTCAAAATAAAATAACTTGCTTAAATTCAATACAAAGGTAATAGTAATAAATGTGTAGTAAACACAGCTCACTTGTTTTCAAACATAGAATATTTTTTTTAGGAAAAACACAATTAAAACAGTAATTTTAAAAATTTAAAGTAATGTTTACTATGTCGTCTTTCCTTTTGTTTATAATAAAATATTTTATGTTTCTACCATCAATAAACATTTATTTCAGGTATAACACAACTTCGCTTCGAGACATTATAATAATGTATTTCCTATCTTTTCAGAACTACACAGCCCTTTATATTTTTGTGGTTCTGAAATTATTGTATTGGGAAATAAAATTTCTATTGTATCACAATGTGTGAGGGGAAATGTCAAAGTTTTGCTAGTTGTTGGACGATCTTTTTGATAGCGACACAGAGTCTAAATCTGAGTTGCAAACTAAAAGAACGTCTAGTACAAGCTGCCAGGATGTTGTCATTTTGCCTAAACAGCATCGTTTTGATCTCTTCTTGGAAGATATATACTTGAGTGATTCAAGCACTGATTCACACATGGAAAGACTGTCAGCTGCAATAGATCAGGACACGATCATTTCCTGCAATCACAGAAAAGTATATCACCTATTAGACAATTAGTTTCTATATGACATGGAAAATTCGAGTGATTTGGATAGTTCTTCGCCTGTCTCACAGCTGACTTACGAGTCAATTAGAGAGACTTCGTCTATGGAAACAGAAAATAATTCGTTTTCCGATTCCTCTAACTCAGTAGAAGCTTCATTGCCTGAATTGATATATCAGCTATTGGCCACAGCATTCGCATGTAGGCTAACTGATGTGTGGATATGTAATGATCAAGTAGACTCTGACACAGATTTTGAAAGATTTTTCACTAGGTTCAGGGTCCCTTTGTTAGAGTTAACAATGGCATCACCCCGGCGAATAATGCTTAGTGTTAACATAGTGGTTAAAATCTTGAAATCCTTTTTGGCTGATGAAGGCACTATGCAGACATTTTACTTTCAAAGTAAATTACTTCCTGTCCTGCATTCAACCGATTTGGGTGAAATCTATGATAAGGCAGTGAAGCTTTATATCACAAATAGGCTTGAGGAATTTAGTGCTTGTGGTAGCGGCTGGAGTCTGCTTCGAATTCTGCATATGGATGTTGACATATCGCAGTTTAGAGCATTACCTGTCGATGCTGCTCACACTATGCTCCCCAAGTTCACTGTCAATAACAGAGCGTGCAATAATGTGCCATTAAATCAGCTTTTTTCCTGCCACACATCAGATATTCGAAAGTTCGAGGAGAACAATGGTATTTCTATCAATGTCTACTCTACAGTAGATAAAGATAGTAATATTATTGACGAAACTTTAAATAAGAAAGGGGTTATCGTACCAAAGAGTAATTCTCCTGTACAACATGCACATCAAGTAAATGTATTGGCTATTCTCACTTGTGGTAATGATGCACATTTGCATCTTGTTTCCATTAAGGGTATGTCAAGGCTGCTTAACAGATAGTTAAGTAAAAACAGATATAGGAAATTTGTTTGCGATTGTTGTCTCCAATACTTTAGTACTGAGGAGAAAATTGCCAAACATAATGATCTCTATCAGCAACATAAGGCTGTTCGCAGTACTTTTCCTATTGGGGATGACAAGTATTTGCAATTTCAGGGTTACAGCAAACAGCAAAGATTGAGTTTCGTCATCTATTGTGATGCAGAGAGGTATGTAAAACCCTTGTCCACTTGCCTCCCCAATGATAATATGAGTAATACAAACACCATCAACCAATATTTCTATATGCTTGTACCATTTTGTTGGTATGTTCGTACAATCCAGCATTATCTAACTAATTTGAGTTTTTGGGTGATGATTGTATGAACCATTTAGTAGATAAATTGGTTGAATTGACAAAGTGGGTTGCAGGAATATACAGCATGACTGTTCCGATGAAGCCAAAAAACCCTGCTGATGAAGCTAGGTTGGCAGCTCAGAAATGTTGTCGCATTTGTAGGAAGGAACTTGGTACAGATACTGTGGTCAACCATGGACATCTGACTGGGAAATAAGAGGCCATTCACATAACAAATGCAATTTGAACTTCAGACTGCCCAAGAAACAACTTGTCGCTCGCTATCTTTCATAACCTGCAAAACTTTGATGCCCCCTTTCTCATAAAGCCACTGACTGAACTTCACATAAAAAAACCAGATGGAACCATAGTAATCGAAAATCAGGGTAGAATCGAGGTGACTGGAATGACCCTTGAAAAATACAAGTCCGTCACAGATTTATTCCCAACGGGATTGACTCTAAAGGAAAGCCACAACATTTCAAGTTACGTTTTATTGATTCTTTTCAGTTCATGAGCGTATCACTGGAAACATTGGCAGGTAACTTCGAAAACTATGCAATTGAGTCTCACACACACTCGATGTTTCCAGACAACACCCAATTTGAATTGGCAAAAAGGAAGGGAGTGTTTCCTTATGACTTTGTTAAGTCGAAAGACAGTCTGATGTGCATGTCACTCCGACCAAAGGATGCAATTCATAATGTCATGAAATGCAAAGGCATTACCGATGAGGTTATGCTCACACCCAATTAACATGGGATGAATTCCACTGCATAAACCTGCTGCAGTACGCCATTCAGTATTTACACATGGACATTTGTTTGCTGGCAGATGTTTTTGAAAATTTCAGGACCGTATGTTTGACTAATTTCAGTCTTGACCCCATCATGTATGTCACAGCTCTGTCTCTTGCATGCGACATTTTATTGTCGATAACAGATGCGTGGATAGAGCTGTTGACCGACTCTGATAAGTACCTTTTTGTTGAATGTGGGGTTAGGGGCGGCATTACCCAGGTTTCCAGAAGGCATACGGAAGCCAATAACATTTACATGGGTTAAAACTATGACCCCAGTGTGGCATCGAAATATATATGCTATTTCGACATAAACAGCTTGTAGAGCCACACTATGAAAAGCAAGCTTCCTATTGACAATTTTCGAGTGGGTCGAGGCTGACATGTTTTCATTGTGTGATTTAGCAAACACTGTGATTGATGGCGACACATTCTTTTTTGCGGAAGTAAATTTGTAATTTCCAGACAAATGGCACAATATGCTATCCAATCTGCCTTTGGCTTCAGTAAATTGTATACTTCCTAACAGCTCGCATGAAAAACTCCCTTTGACACTCACACTGCGGAAGAATTATGTTATTCATAGGGAAACACGGATGTAGTACTTGATGTATGGAGCCACACTTGACTCTGTTCTTCGCATTTTGCGCTTTGAGCAGAAGACTTGAATGGCACTGTACATCGAGTTCAATGTTGAGAAACATGCCCATGCTGCAGACGACTTTGAGAAATCTTTTTTTAACTAATGAATAATGTAGTGTATGGAAAAGCTTTGCAAAATCTGCCGAGAAAGTGGCATAAGAGTCGTTTCCAAGTATGACACTATATATGGATCTGCTGAACTTATGGAGCGTCCTACATTCCAGGCAGGACAGATCATCCATGATAATATTGTTCTTATCGAGATGTTAAAGAGCTCTGTTACATTAACAAGCATTTGTACACTGGTGTTGCCATTCTTGATCTTTCAAAATTAACCCTTTATGAATTTATTTAACAGTACATGTATCAGAAATTTTCTCTGCAGCCTTGCACCTTTTATATTGTGATACCGATTCACTGATATACGAAACTGCCGGTAGAGATGTTTACGAAGTAATTACCACAGATTTAATGACACGGTTTGATACATCCAACTGTGTACTCGATAACCCGCAAGGATTCTCACATGAGAACAAAGGCTGTACTGGAGTGATGAAGGCTGAATGTGCCAGCCACATTATCACACACTTTGTATGTTTACGTCCCAAGCTTTGCACATACATTGTTTCGAATGATCAGTGTATACATAAGGCAAAGGTTGTAAAACCTAATGTGCTGCTTCATTACAAGGATTATCGAGATTGCCTCGATAATTGTACCAGGGTTCTGGGGACCTAATACCAGTTCCATTCTCATGGTCACGAGGTTTACACCGAATGCATGACCAAAGTAGTGTTATCAGGTTTAGACAATAAGGGCTTCATTGAGCCGGATGAAGGATCGGCTTTACCCTGGGCGCTCTATAAGATCCCACAGTAAATTTTTTTTCCCGAAGGAATTTACTTTCAGTACCACATAAAATACAGGTCTGCCACCAACACTGTTAGCACCGCAGCCAACACCACACCCTGCTCCACACCGCAATCTGCATCACAGCTGTGTTCTTACCTATTGCATAAGAATCACTGATTTGCCCTATCTGCAGGTCTGTTTTTCTACAACATCGACTTGATAACCTCTGTTGTCCTTTATGTCACCCAGGAATTACTCTTCACAGCATGGGATTATATCATTTACGAATCTACAAAGTGCTACATTTGTGTGTGTGTAGGTGGGTGGGGGGGCATTGTAGGTCTTTGCGTGTGGGCTGCTCCCCAAATTTTAACTCAGATATGTCATGGCGGACACCACTCATAGCACCGCAATGGACGCTACCCTGAAGCACCATTTCATGTATATTTGTATAGTTTTTGATTTTACTGCCTGTAATTAATTATAACTTTTAATTATGTGTGAATGAATGTTTGTATATATAAATATATACATACATATATATTTATTTAAGTGTTTGCATTAAGATGTAAGTATAATATTAAGGAATGTTTTTGGTAAAATTTTAGTAGATGTTTGTGAATATGTAAATATATGTTGTAAACCTTGTACAATATGTAGTAGTTTATGTAAAGGTTTGTGAAAAGTTGTTGAATTGTTTGTAAACTTGTAAATATTAGTAACTGTAGTATTAAGGATGATTTTTTCTAATTAAATTTCAATGGTGAAGGAAATAATGAGACTTGTTATTTAATAGTTTGAATTCCTTTTGTCGCAGTTTTATATAATAGAACATTGTGTATTTGTGGGTGAGTTGTAATAATTACTGTTTTTATACGATGCGAACACCAACAAGTATAAAAATGGAATTCTTCTAAAAATGAATTAATTCTGAAAGTAATGGAATGAGGGTGAATCTCGAGAAAGCCTAGCTGAACTTGAAACACACAATGGTGAGACAAGCTGCACTATTGCTGAAGTTTTGGGAGAAGACCAGTTAAATTGACTCTTGCCTCGCAAACAAGGCTAAGGAATGTCTAGTGGCAAGCCTCACTAGCTGGCAACGACTTTGTATTTCAACATTTCACTCGCAAATTTTCGATTATCACTCAAAAAAATTACTATGGCTGAGAACCAACACATTGATGTTTGCTGTGAAGAGATATTCTTCAAATATATGTTGAAATAGATTTTTTTAAACAATACTTTAAAGAGACATTATAAAGTTTGAAACACTGGTCCTCTTCCTCCTCAATCACTCCACCTCCACATCCACACTTAAGACGTAACCCCATACTAGCATCACAATAAGCTCATAAGCTCAACAGACTGTACCACCTGCTCCACACCTTGCTCCACCTACACAAGGTGTAGACCTTGTTCTACATGCTCCACAGGCTCCACAATTTGGCTCCACAGGCTCTGCAATCGGCTCCGCAATCGCTCCTCACTTCTCCGCAATCACTCCTCACTGATCCTCAATCGCTCCTCACATAGCACCTCACACAGCACCTCACATGGCACCTCACACAGCACCTAACATAGCACCTCACACAGCACCTCACACAAAACCTCACACAGAACCTCACACAGCACATCACACAGCACCTCACACAGCACCTAACATAGCACCTCACACAGCACCTCACACAACACCTAACATAGCACCTCACACAGAACCTCACACAGAATTTCACACATCACCTTACACAATTAGCAATTATTATATTACTCAATTAGCTATGCAATTAGCTCTGCAATCTTGGGCTAAGTTAGTGTAATCAATAATTTTTGTAAGGCATTCCTTGCTTGTATTTCGTTAGGTGTTTAGAATATTGGTCTTGAGAGCCGATGAGGGACAAAGTAAAATATGTATTTATATTCGTGTACGTGTACTTTTGTTGGGAGGGGATCTTTGTTAGGGGCAGGGGGTGCGGGGTAATGGTGAGTTGTGATTTTATATTAGCTGGGCGTTTCGTTTGTTTAATTAAATTAAACTTGTTTAATGACCAGTTAGCATTTGAAATAGTTTCATTCAGTAATCGCACAATTAAAGTCGGATTAATGAATTTCTTTCAAGTCTTTTGGTTAGTGATTAAAGTAATTCGTTCGGTAGCCTGTTTGATCGTAAATTGTAGTGTTTCAGAAGTGGGTCACCGTGCGCTCACTCCATCCACACCTCCCTCGCCTAGTGGGCCAGGAGCCTGCTGCATGCGTTTGTTCCACTCACAAATAAAAATAAGTCCCTTATGCCACTCTTACACCAACATCATCAACTCCTATACAAACAATTACAACCCACTCTCTGGTCAATCGGCTCTAGGACGTCACATAGGACACATCGATGCTGTTCCGCCAATATCACCCTTATGACACTTAACACTTTCAACACCAATAAAATTATTTAAAAAATTTATATTAAAAAATGTGATTAAAGAATTATTTTATTAACTGATTAAGCAAATTAATCAATTTAATGCATCGATTAATCTAAATAATTATACAATTAATCAAACTATTCTTTAATCTCATTTGCATATGCTAATTAGGCACTTGTGCCACTCTTGCACCAAATGAGACTTAGGCCACTATTGCACTAGGTGGACCAGAAGTGACATTCTGGCTCTACTTATCTACTTAGTATATTCGTGTATATCTGTGTTGCATAAAATTACATTATTTGTAGAATGCAAGGGGTGGAATTGCCGTTATTAAAACTGTTCAGAGGGTGACACTAACAAAAGAACATTTCTTAAGACTGAAAATACATATTTGAGTTTTATTTAAAAATTGTCAAAGTTGAGATTTATAACTTACTGTATAGCGTGAAGCGCGCGTATTTTCCCATGTACCTTCCCTTTATACTACTGTATGACAACTGCTGGCGGGTGTATGCAGCCTACGTGTACGACAAGGAGAGAGGTACTGAGCACTCAGAAATCCTCAGGCTGATGCCAACAACAACACAAGCGCGCGCACACACACACGCACATAGGTCTTCGTATATTCTTTGCGCGTTTTACGACTCGAGCCGAATATTTTTGTCACAGATTGTACGCAGCCGGGCCGTCACTAATATTAGCTGCCACCAGCTGGGCCGTGCCGGCTGCCCAAGTACAGCTTAGAATTTGTAGCGGTCACAGTATTTGACGCAAATGTCCCGCAAAAACACCAGTTTTAGCAAGCATGAGATATGACATCATACGTAACTGTGTTGTAGGTGACGTACATACGAAGTAATAGCAAAAATTACTTTTTTTTTCGAACTGCCGTCGCTAACATTGTTATCACTTTACCAGAATCCCAACCAAAATTTAACGCCTATGAAATTTATTCACAATTACCATAGCACAGTACTGATTTAATCTGCTGATAATGATGAACTCGCCTTTCACGGTTCGTTCACACAAAGTATGATATTCTAATGTAACCCCGGAAGACTTTAAACATATACCCACGTTTTGAAATGAAGTTGTAGTATACGTTTACATTATCAATTACCAGTTAGGATGCGGTTTAGAATTTCGCTTCGTTCTTTTTCTTTATGGAAAGAATTTCATTTAATCCATAATTAAGTTCGTCCTTAGAATATTTCGTGAATTCAAATGGCATTCGGATCAGTCGGGAACAATACAAAGGAAGTCTTTGTCATATAATTTTCCTGCGGAAAATTTATTTTAATATGTAATTTGCGTCGTTATTTACTCAACAAAGCTTGGATGTAACGCAGTCTGAATTAAAAACGACTCAACCAGCTGAAAAAAAAATCAAGCAAATCATTTCGTAAATAAGAATACCCGATACTTCCTTTGTCAGACTTTGTGTGATTCGTAGCGAAATGAGCGAATTGAATTACACTGGAATGTTTCAGCCATTCTTCGAAATTCTCTTAGTCTACTTTTTGTACAGGCGTCTTCACAATAATTTTGAAATACCGTTATTTAAATATAAAGAATCAGTAAAAAAAAATACCAGAGCTATACAACAGGAAAAATGATATACTACGACTAATTAAGACGCATGTCTAGGCTCTGCTGTCGTATAGTGATGTCACAGATTAGTTGTTATAGAAGCTGGTTTTCAATTAACGTGATGAATGACCGCACAGGCGATGAAGGTCTTAAATCTTACGCATTGTCATGACTGATGGATTTTGGAGTCTTACTTGTTGTCGATCGAATTCACAAGATTTCCGGTTGTCTAGTTATAATTTTCTTGGAGAATGGCAATGCTTTTTTTTTATTTATTTAATTATTTTTAGCGACCGCAAATTTTTCCTCCAGTTCTCAGAGAACAAAATGACTTCGTCGGCGAGAGCCATGCAAGTGACAGGCGTCCGACAGAACTAGGGGAGGGGCGGAACAAGATATCCCAGGACTCCGTCAACGATATGAAGCCAGATTGAAGCCCCCACACCCCCCCCCCCCAACTCCCAGGCTCTACACACCAGGCCAAATCTGGAGAGTGAGCAAAATGAGAGAAAACCCACTAGATCGGCGCGGTTCAGCAAAACGCGGCCACAGAACAAGCTAGTATACAGAAGCGAACTCGGTCGTTGATTGGAAGCGCGAAACTGCGTGAAAGGGAAAGGGGACTTAGACCCTGTCACGCTGTCAAATTTTTCCGTCAAACTGCTTCCAATAAGTTTGATCAAATAAAGTTGGACAGTTATGACGTCATCGAAACGTCATAAACGCCGTCATATTTGTCTGAAAAAAGTTGGATGGCTTCAGTTTCCATCAAATATTTTCAAATTGGACCGGTTCTAAATTTTCTTTGATGTTTGACGGTAACAGGCAATTGGAATCGTGCACGACAAAAATAGACGCCAAGGAACTTTAAAATAACGAACCATTGCTGGAAGCGAAGTACTTTATGTAGATAATTAATTTATGTAGAAGATCTCTGAGCATGAATATCACGAACTAAGAAAATTCAATTCCATTGTGCAGCAAACATATATGATAAATAAAATTTAAATATAGTGAAGAAGTGAAAATAAATTACAAAATTCCTTACGTTTCTTCCTGTAATGGACTGCATGGAAAAACCAAACATTTTAAAATAATATATACAAATTTAATTCTTCCAGTAAAAAAAATCTTTACTGTGTGACAAATTTTCAAACACATTCAAGATTATTTGATAAAATTTGCTGGAAGGAAAAATTCGATGGCCGTATTTAATATTCAAATTTTATTGTCAAATATAATTGAAGGCGAAAATTTGACAGTGTGACAGGGGCTTTAGGTCTGATAGGTTCTTGCACGTTATGGAATATTCCCTTTAGGTCTGATAGGTTCTTGCACGTTATGGAATATTCCCTTTAGGTCTGATAGGTTCTTGCACGTTATGGAATATTCCCTTTAGGTCTGATAGGTTCTTGCACGTTATGGAATATTCCCTTTAGGTCTGATAGGTTCTTGCACGTTATGGAATATTCCCTTTTGGTCAGGCTGCCGTCTGACATGTTAGATTCTTCCTGTAGCTGATTGGTGAACAACGTTACACCATATTGCTGGCAAGTGAGGCCATTTTTGTGGCGTGTGTGGCTGGAGGTCGCAATACACGTCACTATTTAATATCTGCATTCTTACGTACTCTGTGATGCAGCACCGCCCGGATCAGACACATAAGCACGCCATATGTAGTTCATTCACTGCTATAGGCTATTCGCGGTTTCTTCACACTTTTTGAATCAAACATTTGAAAAATCACCCCATGTATGACGTATTTAGATATTTTCTAAACATGTCATGTATCTCAAGTTTTTTTTGCCTCGGTTTACATAAAAATGTGTTTTTTTTTTTGTTAGGCCGAAGATTTACCTATATTTCATTGATAAATTAAATTTTTTAATTTATAATGAATATGAATAAAAACGGAGAGAAAACATGCGTGTTGGTAGCGCCTAGTAAGAAATGGTTCGCATACAAAATATTATTAAAGACTGTTCACGATAAAGTGAGCACTTTTGAAATTAACCTTAGAAAAATGTCACTGCCCCTGAACGCATATATTTTGGTGAGTGCACTGAGTGACATTTACCCAGTAATGTTTGGTAACGATGGATGGAAAATAGTTCCATACCTTGACGTCGATTAATAAGTGTTAGGTAACCATTTTTTATTAACTTAAATTATTTATTTCACTTTATGTTATTTCTAATGCATTGAAGTGTGAAAATTATCAGATTTGTATGTAATTTACTTTACTAAAGATTTCACAGTTTTACTCTACTGACGCAAGAATAGAGTGATGAGGCCCATGGCGAAGTTAATTTCACATAAGGCGGAATAATAGATAATGTGCATACAAGTAGATCTTAAGCAGGGCTTTCAAAAGTGCTCATTTTACCGTGAACAACCTATACAAGTGAGTGTGCGCGAATTCGGTGAGTTGTCCTTTGGTGGGATTTCCTATTCTTAGTTCAGTTTAGTTCACAGGAGATGGAGGAACATCTTGGAAGTAGATATTTAGCAGGACTTCAGGAAAGTGTAAAGTAACCGTGAATGGATTATATGCAGAAACGCTACCATGAATATATGGGGAAAAAAAGTTACCAATCGCTGTTTCTCACTGTATGTATACACTGATGTAGTAAATGTGCAAGTTATTTCTTAGAGTGTTTGCAAGGAAACCTACACTTTATCGGCACGGCTCGGCTTCACTTGTCCCGACATAGCTCGGCAAGGCCCGGTTTCGTCCACGTTCCTCGCCAGAGAACGATTCTCCGGTATGGCTGACTGTCCACTGCAGGAAAGCAGTATACTCAAGTAACTAATTCTGAGAGCTCACAAAAATGGTATCGATAGAGGCGGTGATTAAAGCAGTGAACAGGTGTTCCCGTTTCCATAGACACGTCAATTCTTCCACAATTCAACAAGACGGGTGAAATTATAGAGAGGGAAGTAGAGAAATTTGGATTGCTCTTAACACTGAGGTCTTAAGAGCCGATGAGGGCGAAGCGAGGGGAGTATGGAACAGCGCCGGAATGCAAGGGTGGGGGAAACGGGAGATCGTCGAGAAAAACCCTCCGACCAGTGGCATCGTCCATTCCTACGTGCAAAAATGAGGGAGCTACCAGAAGTGATTAAGAAATAAAAAACTGCACATTTTTTTTAGTAAATTAATTTTATTATTTTTAGTTTGAAGTTGGCGAGACTGTACTTGCCCGCAGCACAAGTCGACAACAGTTTCTTCATTTGAAGATCTGTCCAGAGTCGCTGACGGAGAGTGGTTGAGAAGGCACCCGGCGTTGATAAATACGGAACTCGGCGGGCGGCGGAGCAGAAAAACTTGGGACTCCGCCTTCACCGGTTCACTGCTCGTCGCGTCGCCCGGGAATACATTAAGAAGATGAATGCGGCCCATCCAGCCCTCGTGTTCGTGAAATGCCGCTGTCATCAGCAGGCAGCGAGCGAACATACCGGGTTAGCGTCCACCGGCCAGCTCGTGCGGCAAGAAGGGCAGTAGCAGATGTGGAGATTCACGCAGCACCAGGGTACATAAGCTGGCAATTCCATTAACGGTATAAATAAAACACAAATATTTTTGTAAAAAAAATTTTTTTCATGTCCTTGCAGCAAGTTTTGTAGATTTACTGGTGTCCTATATTTGCATGAATTTATTGCGTTGGCTACATTAAGAAATATATAATACTAGTGTGTATATGTATATTATAGGTACCTATATATATATATATATATACACACACACACACACACATACACAGGATGACAGGTATTTCGCAAATACGGACTGCACCACACGAATCTATGATCAAAACTAAGTAGAAAATACTCTTTGGTAAAAATGAAATGTCCAAAAAACCACTGTAGTAAACATTTGATATTCCAATTAGATATGGGTGGGGTGATGTGGCAATGCTGCAACTAATGTGCCGGTCGTAAGGCTTAAGGTTAAGGGAACAAGCCGAGCTCAGTAATGCCAAAGAGGCCATGGAGTTGAAATGCAGTGGGTACTGGGACATGACAATGGCCATGTGTGCATGCGGCAACCAAGTTCCATGCAGAATGCATGCATCCAACGTGCGGAAATGTGTATTGCTATAGGCAGAGGCTATACGATAGGTTGACGCATTTGGTAATTTTACAAAGCAATTATAAAATTATGACCTGCTTCTTAAGGTTTTGTTTTGAAGTGTAATATTAACATAAGAGGTAGTTGAATTCACAGTTTGACTTGAATAGTCTTTAAATTTGTAACCATAGTGGGAGGCAATCCAGAAAATCCGATGATAACAAAATCGGGCGATAGAGTTTGGCATTGCAGCTCCAACTATTTCGTCTACATCAAAAATTCAAATACACCACTCGATTGCCAAAAGATCAAAGAATATGATACGTTGAGTGATGACTTGCGAAGCATCCCGCGCACACGTGGGGGGAGGGGGGAAGGGGGCGCAATTTTGAGTTCGTTTCGCCGCGTCTCATAATTTCCGCATCCTCTATAACGTTTGACTACGAGAAGCTACGACGCTCGTTTATGTTTCAATCGACAGCTATAGTCAAGATCAATCGATTGCCTGTATAAAACATTTGTGTGGCGTGGTTATGGTGAAATCGTATGATTTTAATGTAAAAAAAAAACTAAGAAATCACACAATGTCGGCCTATACGCGTTGAAAAGCCAAGTCTAAATACAGTAATCGTACACGGTTGGAAAGATCATTTCTCAAAAGCAACCCAGTGATGTCCATAAAACACCATATGATCGAGTGAAGTGGTGCCGGGAATGTAAAATAAACATCAAGGCGTCCGAGCGCGTCAACGTAGACGTATTCACGCAAAACAAACGGCCGTGTCCCCAACACAGCCACGCCCCATTTTCTTTTGGTTCTGGATACACGAGGATAATAATTATTGTAACAGTGACATATTCATATTAGGTGTGTTCGCGTGGTTTGCTATTCTGCCAGTTTTGTGCTATTTTTACTAGTTGCCGTTCGTGTTACCGGAAGCACTTTATTTTTGCACTCTGTTCGGGTGACGGTAGCAGTTGTTATTTGTGCTATCAAAAGCAGCTACTTCTGCTCTTGCTCGCCGAGGTACAGCATAGATATCAAAACGAGCAAGGTGGAAGAAAAAAAATGGCTTCCAAAATAAAATTACAAAAATCGAAGAGTCTTGAGAGTGACGATTGAGAACAGTAATTTGCTTTTACGCAGAATTGAAGAAGAAAATATGTCTGGGTATCCTGTAAGAAGTGCAGAGAGAAATAAAAATAACTAAGAAAGTAAGTTGCCTTGGTCAGCTAACATTTTTAATGCACGTAAATTACACAGAGACAATAGTGATTATAAACATTTAAAAAATAACATTTTGTTAATTTAGTTTTTACGTGTTAGTTTTCTTCTGTTCGTCGTTCGTGTCGTCCTGCCGAGAGTAACTGCTGTTTTTGCTACTTTGCTGCTCGTGAAAGATATCACTTGCTTCTCTCAGGTAGCAGAGAAAGCATACCACGCGATGTATTTACCGTAATTTATTGGTGATGCCTGTAACAAGAAAGGACGAGCCGTCTTTTGACAATTGTAATATCTCCTTATGTGCACCAATATACTACATGTTTGTAATTTGGCGGGGAGGGGGGGGGAGGATACAATACTAGGAGAGTTTGAAAAATCGTCATGAAAACAGAGGTTCAACATTTGTTTTAAAGTACCTATATCGGATACAATAATTCAAAATCCTCGTGTTTTTACACAATTGCAGCACTTAAATACAAACATTAGCATGCTATAAGTTATCTTAATATAAAGAAAAAAACTTTTACGGTTTCCTTTAGTGGATTAGTCTAAACTTTTGTAACAAAAAAAATGCTATATTTATTTTTAGCACTTTTTATTTCGCACATACCTGCGCATATCTCATGTTGCTTATATATGTACACCGTTAAATATATATAAGCTTATATAGCCTAAATTTACAAAGAAAAAGAATATATTACGCTTCGATTATTTTTATGTTTTGAGCGATGCATTTTTAAAATTATGGCTAGATCACTAACCTCCCAACACTGATGTACGGTTTGAACACAGGTCTCGCTTGCAAAGGAATTTTTCGGTCCTTAGAGGGCGGGGAAAGTGTTCTCAATGTACCCATACGCCACAGTTGAACTGAGAATTACGAAAATGTCTGTAAAAAAATTATGCGAATCAAATAGCAGGCACTGAAATACTGACAACTTCAATCCAGTATGTAAAATAGGCTACTGCATGTGGTAGCCATTCCCACACGTTTTATTGTTGTTATGACCGATTAAAAACACTCGTCGGCCACTAAAAAAAATTTTTTTTTTCCCTGGCTAATGGAATCAACAAATCACTTGAGCCCTTTCGTGACACCAACAAAACGTAAAAACGTTGTCGCTAGCGCTTCATGGATGTTCGAAAAATGGCGGCCCAAGGCAGACAAGCAACTTGCGTACAAAGAGTAGAAGGGGTGCACGGATCCTAGATGCGATAATATTAATTGGGATTAATTGATTGATTATCGATTTTATTGAAAGGGTTAATCCCTAATCCCATTTTAATCCGATCAATTTTAATAGGATTAACGATTGAACGATATTCAGAACTCGATTTTTTTTAAAGTTGGTTTCCCTGCGTCACGTTGCCGACTCTCTGAATGCATGCCCCGAGAGATTTGGCTCGCCTTGCCTGCCCTGCGCCCCCAGAGCGCTTCCTCGGTTATGAACGAGGGAGGTAGCAGTGAATTTTGAACTGACGTGGGTTTTTTCCCTTCGCCTTTACCAACTGTTATTTTCGCTCGGACACTGAAGTTTCCTCCTATATTTCGAAAGGCAAGAGCCTAACGCATTCCCAGCTAAATAAAATTTCACAAATACCACCGATAGAACTTTATTTGTCCTCGTCACAAAGAAATACGTTCCAAATGTTTTTAACAAACAATAAATTCAATTAAAAATATAAACTGTTTTCTACTGTACTATATACCATTTTCCAACAACTTTTAACTACTCAATGACTAATTTTCACATCACCACAGCTATAAAACATAATTATAACTCGCTAATATTTTAAAACATTGAAAGAACATCGGTTTTCAAACACATGTTTTTTATTCCAGTTTAACTATTACGTTTTTAACCAAACACTCAAGTTGAACTTTATATTCAAACACTGAAAGCATACGTTAAACAAACATATTGGAAAAGTTGTTTTAGGTTCAATCCGACGTATATTTATTCGTCTAACATACAAAAATGCGTATTTAACGTGTAGACTTCTCTGCGACACTAAAATTTTGACTATACTATCTTATAGGAAAATATAATCTCGCCAAAGTTTATTAATCTATGTTGAGTAAAAATCAGATCCATTTTATTTGGGAAAGGAAAAGGGTTATAACAATGTGTTTTTACAAAAGATATGGGTACAAGTCATTTTAAAAACATGTGTACAATACCAGCTAACGGATAGCCGAGAATCGAGTGTATGCGGGAACGGGCGAAATTTTGGTCTCAAGAGCCGATGAGAGTGTATCGCAGAACTTTGTGCAAGAGGGTCGGTCCGATCCGCGCGGAGCTAGCTAGGTGAGAGAATACATCTGAAAGACACCGCAGTCTGCGTCGTGCACCACTATCGATAGCCGCCCACACCAGCCCGACAACCCCCGTCCGCTCCCATCCACCCGGAAAACCTACCCTTCATGCAAAGCCTGCTGGTTGCGCCAGTGGGAGAGAGAACATCCCCTGTCCCCCCTCCACATCAACAAACATCACTCCACGATATGCGCTACCCTTGCTGCAGCCTACGGTCACTAAACACAGCGCTTTGCGACCTGGGTCGCCTATTTTCCCTAACGCAAAGCTTTTGCGTTTTAAAAAGCGCGTGGAATGTATTTACAATATTGCATTTCAGTTTAAGCCCACTTCAAACATTACTTTTGTGAGAGGAAAAACTTTTCATTTTTAAAAAAATCTTGCGCTGTAAAAATTTATGAATTTCTACACTGTCAAAAAATAACACTCTAGGACACACCTTGAAAAACTTTGTAGTGATACACAGTAAAATTTTTTAAGTAGTTTTACACCGTAAAAATCGTTTACACCGTGAAAATTACTAACGATTTTCGTATAAAAATTTTTTAGCGAGGAGAATACTATTTCGCTTTCTTAAAAATTACCAATTTCCAGGAACTGTATCGATACAAGCAAAGAAATATAACTTAGCACAGACAATTATGAAACCCGGAAAAGTATTACAATAAACTAACAATGAATTACTTCACTGTCAAATAAATAAATACATGAAATACTATAGAGATCTAATTCGAGAAACGAATTCCGGGAAACAATATCCAAATTCAGAGAAATATATCACGCTACAAATAGATTCTAAATGACATTAAAACAGAATCGCATCCCAAGTGTCTTTAAGTTAAAAAATTCCACGAAAAAAATATTTGAATTCCAGGAAATTAAAACAATGAATTAAACAAATCACGTCTTAAATGTCTTTAAGCTGTAAAATTAAACGAGATTTATTCCCGGTTCCAAGAAATGTAACGTAAAAATCAAACAAATAAGTCACATTTAAGAAGGAAGTTATTGCAACGGAATACCACCCAAACAAACTCAAATACAATATGTACCAAATACCCCAAATTAACACCTAAATGCGAATTTCAAATTAAAAGATTCTATCACGGATACCAAATGAATTACATATCAAATGTTACGGATTAACACCTAAATGAGAATAAAATCACAGATAAAATTATTTAATCACACTTCATTATCGCTCAAACGCTAATCCAATGAAACGGTAATTGAATCAACAAAGGATTGTTTGCACAATAAATTGTACATCCAATCCCCATCCAAAGGTTTATTAAATCAACTAACACATCACATATAATTGAAAATCTTTTATTTAGCATAAAATCAATTTTCAAATATTGTATTACAATCTTTCAAGCTCTTGATTTTTAACCCAGGAGTTGTGTGCTTTCGAGAATCCTCTCCATCGAACCAAGGACATATCTTTCTTCCTTTTAATGATTTTATCAACCAATTATTCATTTGCAGAACTGACTTTTTGCAGTTCATTTTCGTAGAATACACCTTTTATTGGTTTCTATGTAATACGTTCTGAGATGTGTTTGTCTAACTAAAATAATTGTAAATATTTCAAAAGACCAATTCACCGTAAATTTCTTCTCAAAGATTCCTTCTGCTTCGAGATACGTATAAATTCCCCGAATTTGAACTTTGCTTTTCTTTCACCGATGACTTTAAGATTATTATAAATAGTTTTCATTAAACTACTATCCGTAACTTCTTTGGGAGCCATCTTGATAGTTATATGATATCTGGAATTATAAAATTTAACTACCTCAGACAAAATGTCAACCCATTTATAAGTCCCCCTCGATCTGAAATGTTTATATAATAATTGCTTAATCGATTTGTTGTAACTTTCCACAACACTCACTTTAAGCTCCGAATACGTTGCGTAGTGATTAATAGCATATTCAGTCATTAGTTTCCGGAACTGTGCAGAAAAAAAAAAACAGATCATCTGCGAGTTTGGAGCGAATTGGACTTTCTCTCTTTCAAAACGATCTTCATTGCATCGGTAATCTGTTTCCCAGTTTTGTTTTTCAAAGGTATACCCCAACCGTATTTCGAATAAACGTATATTACGGTTAAAATATACTTGTATCCCTTATTGTATTTAGAAAGCAATATCATTTCACACAAATCGGTCTGAAATAGATCATATAAAACATGAGTTATAACTCTTCTTCTACGCTATCTTATCCTTGCAGGAGCGTGAAGCTCTTAGGCAATCTTACTAAACTTCATTTATAGTATAACCATCTTCCTTTAACTCTTCAATAATTGAAACAATTTCGTTTCTATATGAATAATTCCCAGATTGTCTCGAAGAGATGAAAAGATTTAATATATCGACAAATTCATTAGGATTGTTCCAATATACAGGTGAAAAACGGTTGTTAGTTTCATCTTTATATATTCCACTTCCAACTATATCTCCTATTAAATGTATTTTCAGATGATTTTCATCTCCAGAACGAATACTAACATTCATTCGACGAATAAGTTCATTATATTTCTGCAAATCGGTGTCAGAATATCCAACTGGAACATTTTTAAACAATAATTCAAATAATCCTTCACTAATATCAGTTACGTGATCACCTATTTCCATTTTATTCTCAGGGAAACAATTTGATTACCGAATCTCGTAGGAACCAACTGTTTTTATGTTGATACACACCAAAGATCGTATCACGTGTAGACGTAGATAGTTTTAAAACTAAATAACGTCGCGTTAATTGAGAAATGGATTGCTTTTTCTTTCTTCAGGCTTTATTTTCCATTTTAATTCCCAAAGCTGCTTCTTTACGTTTATTCGACACAGAATGTAATGTATCCATTCTAACCGTAACATGTTTAAATATTTCTTCGTTTGAAACATCACATTCCGTACGGGCTCGTTTATATTGCAAATATTTCTCTTTCACAGCAGATATAACGTTATGTAAATTCAAAACAGAGGCAAACATGTTTGATTAAGGTACATAAAATTCAATCGATTTTTATATTATTTGAGTCGTTGCTTTTCTAACTATTGTAATAGATCGACTACTTTGCGCTTTATCAATTTTATCGATTTTACTTAAAACAACATCGAATTTTGTTAAAGTTTTAGCTTTCAAATAACTAATAAAATAATTGATACGTGTTTCCAGATCGTTATTTTGTTTTCTCAAATCTGTTTGATTTAGTTTGATTGTTGTGAAATAGTTGTAATTCACTTCATTAATTACAACTATTAAATTTTACAACACAACTTACAATTCTGTACGTTGTGTTGTAAACACTATGTAAACCGTACTAAATCCATTTAAACGTTCTTCTATTCTAAATTCATTACTCTGTCAATCAGTGCTAACATTGATTAAAATGTTTGCAATTACAGTCGTGTTTTATAAACATTATCATACAAAACACTCACTTTATTAATTCCTCTTGAATATCGTTTGATTACGATATAAATACGTTTAGCGTAAGTGTTTAAGTCTTCGACATAACGTTTATTTACCGCATCGCTATCTTTCACAGCTATACCCATATTACGTAATATATCACCATTCAAATCACAATTACCTTCCCAATTTCTGGTTAAACAGCTATTGTAATGATTGCGTTTTATACCGCTATGCCCAAACTTTGAAATACTCATTGTACTTCGCCTGGAAGTAATAAACTGTCAAAACCAGACCTACATCTGCCTTTATATTGGGAAA
The DNA here is from genome assembly GCA_029891345.1 of Dryococelus australis. NCBI lineage: Eukaryota > Metazoa > Arthropoda > Insecta > Phasmatodea > Phasmatidae > Dryococelus > Dryococelus australis. The sequence continues at coordinate 162,516,087 of CM056993.1, read as the reverse complement.
GTGTTGGTATAATCACCAAAAAACCGCATTTTTATTTCTAGCACTAAAAAACACTATATTTAAACTTTGTAAATGTCATATAGTCTAGAACATGATCATTGTAAATATGTTTCAGATTCATATTACCTATTTCAAACATAATTACCATATTTGCATTATCGCGTAAATTATGTTTTGGTATATGTGCGTAACTTTGCAATAGATAAAAACAATCGACGTTTGAATGTCGACCAAAACTGAAATATTGTTGTATTTCACCCTGTGGCTCACACCAAAAATCGTCAAAAATAAATACGGAATTGGGTAATGCTTTATTCGGAGGCATTATATATATTTTTATTTCTAAAAGGGAAATATCTCATTCCTTCAATTAACAACAAAAATGGTCGCTAACCGTTGGTATTTCTCTTGTTTTATTGTTTTAGAAAACACATAAATTTTTAAATTTAAGTCCATTCGGATGCTCCAACAGCGACATAATTACACAAGTTTTTCCACATGAAGAAGGGCCGCTTATTATAAAAAGTATATTCGATGGTAAAGGAATGCCATGTTTCTGTTCAATAACGTTTTCTTCCGTATTTACAATAACCGGCAGGTGTACACTTCTCGTCACAAAAAATGAGCGCTCTCGTGTAGCTGAAAATATTTCTAAGTCCCACTTCGCGTATGTTTGGCAGGTTGCCGCCTCCCAAGTCACAGGCGCGTGCCGTGGAGTGGGCGTAACTAACTGCTGCAGGAAACATGGCTTTGAAGGAAAAAGGATACATTACACGAATAATAGTTCTGTGGGCTCAGTTTTGTCCGAATATATTCCAACGCATTATATGTAATGCAGGTAAAGTAAATGAATGGTGAAACCTTCGGAATTATGAAATAGCCTGCATCAGATCTGAGAAACAAATAGCAAATTATAAATTTTAACAGACCACTCTCTGGACCACTGAAAAAAATTACTTCCAAATCATGCATAATTGTCAATATGAAAGGAGGTGTTACGTTATAATTCCTCTTGCCAACACACACGAGATCATTGAAAACATAAAGTGATAGTAACTAAAAACATTCACTAATACATAATATGGAATAATGTTTTAATAGGTATGATAATTAGAGACCATGAAATGTCTCGAAATGAATGGCCTGTAGTCTAGACTCACAATCCAATGAATACCCGATCAACTACTGTATATTCACTATTCGTTTCTCCAGTAAGTGGCCGATATTACTCTAAAACATACAGCACGAGATCCCAAACGTCTTTCCTTGCCAGTTTTGTATTTACTTCGCACATTCCTGAGTGAGCGTTGTTAACTGTAATCCAATGCAAGGGTAGATTAGGTCTATAAGTGTGAAAATTTTAGCTTGTCCTCAAAATAATCCGCTTAGTTTTCCTGTTCCTGTTTTGTTCCGTGCATAGAGTAAAGGCCTATTTACATACACCGACATGTCTTAACAAAATTTGGATTACAGTAAATAGTTCTTTATTATTAAAGTGTTATAACACGAATTTACTACAGTATTATCTGGGGGAGTGATTATAGTATCTAGAAATATCTACGGATATTTAAAAATACTCAAAATATTCACCTTTTAAAATATAATAACATAGAATACATGGAAATAGCTACTAGATATATTTCGAAGGAAACTATTCGCGTTAATGTGAGCACTTCTTGATACCTGTCGCATTTTATATATGAACGAATGCACCCAAATGTCAATAAAGAATACGTATTAAGAAGTAACTCATTTTTTTTTAATTTATACGCGAACTAAAGTATAAATAAAATTGCTTGCATGTTTCATGTGTGTGTATAGCACCATTATGAAAAGTGTTAAGAGCTCACTTTGGTTCGAACATCCTATAGTACCGTTACATCTAAGCTGGACAATTCAACTCGATGTATTTCGTCATGTTGTGGTTTGTCACCGAACCGCCTCCATTGGCGATTCGTACTAGTAATGGTAAGTAACCCAAATTGAAATACTTGGTGGCTGGCAGACACCACACCGACCAGGCACCAAACTGATTGGTGGATACATGTGTAAGTGTGCTTTCTAGCAATTGGCCACTCAATGTTTCGCACCATGTTATACGAATGCCAGCCATTGTGGCGTACACAACTACCATTTGTTTGATAATATTTCACATTGCGATCACAAACATGATTCGCCAACATTATATATATATTTATAAATCGTTGTCAGTCCCACAACTACAAAATAAACAAAATATGTACCTATTTGATACTTGCGTTATCTTGGAATGTCTTACACACGAAGCATTCACGTATATAAATATTTTCTAAATGAATGTTTCTTTTAAGAATTACCTTCCTTGCGGTGTAAGGTATTTTAGTTTCTAAGTTTGAGTCCAAATTGGTTGACCAAAATCAGAAAATTTAACCATTGGAAGGCAATACTAAGTGTCTGTAAGAAATAGGTACTCAAATAGAGATACATAATTCCATTTTCTTTATAACACATCTACCAACATCTGACTTTGAAGTCCCGGCACTTTGATCGCATACCTACCAAAATCGTAGATATTAGAGTGACGTAAGGGGTTGGGAGAGTGGAGATACGTTTTAAACATTAGTAATATGACATGCAGACAAATGAAATGTTACTGAGTCAGAGTTCCGAATTGTTGTACAGGAAGGTCTATCCTGATATACGCAAGTTCCATTTGGCAGTGGTTGTTTAACAATATCTAATTATTTATCACCAAGTTGAGCTACTTTCGAACCATTTCTTCTCCGTTTATTAGGTTTGGTAGTGCAAATCAGAAAAAGAATAAATTTACAATAAAAATTTAATTTTTAATGTTGTGAGTAGTATATAAAATTACTTTGCGCAAAGGGATGGGGAATAGGAACGGAGGAATCGCATGCCGCCATGTTGGAATTTCCCTTTTTTCCCTTTTTCCCTCAAAATTTCTATGTTTTCCTCAAACTCTACCAAATGTCCCTAAAAATGTTGATTTTCAGCAAAAAGACTCTTTTTCCCCTTCAAAAATTCATATTTTCCCAGGCAGATCAGTGACTCTGAGTAGAGCAGTGAGACGGATCAGCGACCCAGGGTCAAGGTTGAACGATCACTGTGACCGGGATCAGAGACCCCAGGGTCAGGAGAGCAGTACCAGAACCTTTGCTCTTGACCTTTGACCTAAAAAATCCAAAAAGTAAATAATTAGACAAAACTCCAAAATTTTTTTAAATATCCCAAAAAGTATATTATTAAAAGTACAAAAAAATTATTTAAAAAATATTTCAAAATGTATTTTTTAAATTGTTGAAAATGTATCATCAACAATTTATTAAAAAGCTATTTACAAAACTTAAAAAAAATGTAGTAAGAAATGTATTATTAAAAATGTATTCAAAAATCATTTTAAAATATATGAAATATTATTGTAAAAAATTAATTAAATAATTACTAAAAATCGTTTAAAAATGTATTAACAAATGAACTTTCCAGATGTCACCCCTCACCCATACACATCCACCATCTTGGTAGGTGCAAGGGATGACCATATCGGTAGGTGGCCTCCATGTTGGTAGGCGACCGTCATCTTGGTAGGCAGCTACCATATTGGTAGGCGACCACCATAAAGGTAGGCGATCAGCATCGTGGTAGATATCACCTGTACGCCATATTGTATTCAGGTAACCATGACCTCAAACCCATGACCTTGAATGACCTTCAAAACTAAAACTTGAGAAAAAATACATAAAAGTAATCAAGCATAATTCATGTCAAACTACCACTGCCATACTGGATGTAGGTACCATCGCCCATGACCCCATGACCTTGAATGATCTTGAAAACCAAATCTCAAAAAGAAATACATAAAAGTAAACAAGCATATTACAACCAACTACTACCACCATATTAAATGCAGGTGACCTGACTGTGACCCCTTGATCTTAAATTACCTTGAAAACAAAAACTAGAGAAAAATACATAAAAGTCAGCAAGCACATTACAATACTACTTACTACCACCATATTAGATGCCGCTTACCTTGATCTTGACATCATGACCTTGAATAACCTTGAAAACAAAAACTCGGAATAAAATATATTTAAATTATCAAGCTTTTTACATTACAGATTACTAGCATCATATTAGATGCAGACTACCTTAACCTTGACCCCATAACAATGAATGACCTTGAAAATCAAAACTCGATTAAAAACATAAAAGTCTACAAGCACACTCCGATACTAACAACTACAACCATAATAGATGGTGTAACCTCAATAAGAGGACCAGTATCCCTCATTCTCAACCACCTGCCGCAGTCGTCGTGGTAGAGAGGCGACTAGAGAAGTAGCATAGCGTTGGCTACTAGCTACTTCATCCCAGGCATCCGCTACTAGCTCCCAGAGAGCATCTTTATTTGCTGGCTGTGGATCAGGCCAGTTTTCCGCCATCATGTGCTTCGTCTCCGACCAAACATTCTCAGTTGGATTTAAGTCGGCACTTAAGGTGGCCATCCTACGAGCTCTAGTTGCTCTTGCCTTGCGAACCATTCTTGAACCGTCTGAGAAGTGTGTTTCGGAGAATGGTCCTGCTGGAAGCGTAGCAAACCATTGGTATACAAAACTCGCAGTGAGGGAATCATAATATTCTCTAGAATATGCTATTTCTGCTAGCCATTGAGGCCGAATGTACTCGGACCTCGATCATCGGTTATGTGCAACACGCCTATTCCGCGTGCACTCATCCATCCCCAACACGCAATGGATCCATGTCCATTGCGCGAGCACTCGGTTACATATTACGGATTGTGTCGGGTCCCACGAGGTCTGAAGACACGCATTTGCCATCATTAGCCGAGGAAAAAACACACTCGTCGGAGAAGACAACACCTGACCATTCACGGTCAATGTATTCCTCGGCAAACTCAAGTCGATATATACTGTGCTCATCGGTGAGCCTTTGCTTCCTTGAAGCACGCCGGGATTTCAGTTCCGCCGCTGTCAAGTGTCTAAGAACGGTACTCAAGCTACCAGGAAAGTGCGTGGCACGTTTTAGCTGAATGGCGCTCCTGAAAGGAGTCAACTGCGCCTGGGTAATCAGACTATTATCCTCGGCTGCAGGCGACACCATCCATGAACTCGTTCCTCCGCGATGCGTCACGTCACGCATGTCCGACTCGCAATGCTCTCTGGAACATCGAAACGTTGGCCTGCTTCAGCGGCGGAAAAACCTGCCGTCTTAACAAGGCCTATGACTCTCTCCCTAACCGACTGTTTGCGGTGAGACATCGTCGGACACTTCCTCGAACCGTCTCGTTCTGGCGAGACATCACTACACGATGATGTGTATTAACATGGTTGTATACGCCTGTGAAATAGAAGGTATGCATGCCCAGAGTCGAATGGGAACCAAATGTGTGCGAAATGTGTATGTTGTCAGAGGATATCTGTTTAAAAAAGGGATACAAATGCATGGGCAAATCACGAAGAAATTCTGTAACTTTGGAAGGTCACGCTAAATGCCCAAACCACCCGTCAAATCATCTGATACTTTTTACTTTCGTTTACACCCGTTGTGAGACCGTACAAACACAGAGGTGTATAGTAACACGAATACGAACAGTAAAACACAGACATGTTATTTTGTGTAAGAGTAAGCATTTTGTTTGTCAATACATTTACTTTGTATTATATTTTGATTAACTATATGAGACACCAACAAGACAGCTGATAAACGTAGTATTATTTTAGGGTGTTCACGGTGAAGTGAGCACTTTTTAAGGCCCTTCTAAATATTTCCTTACATCCAATTTGCATCATCCTGCTAATTTTTAATATAAACATTGCAATGCGACTAATAAACACAGTGTTTACATTCCCTGCCCTAAAAATTTGATGCCTGAGGCTGCAATACGATATATTTATTATTGGCTTATGCCTGTTGGGAGGGTCTTAAAAAGTGATCACTTTACCATGAACAGCCTATTGCAGAGACCAAAAAATAGTAAACGAAGAAATCGGTTTCCTACTGATAAAATCGACCGCCTCCTTGGCGAATGCGCATCGGGATGTGTCAGATCACAAAGTTACCTTATATATGTATACACATTCATATGCCTCACATTGCCTAAGTGATAAAACAACTTCGAAGTACACATTTTCGTAATCAACAATTTTACTACGGTCAGCGTTGACACATTACTTAGAATATATCGTACATGCTGTATGTTGTTGCTTATTTCACACAAGTTAAATGAATGGGCACTATCATTGAAATATAGATGTGCTGTCAGTACTGCTATGTGTGCCAAGCGTAGTAAAACGAGCAGTAGGTACGCAATAAAGCTCTGAAAGAGGTTTGGAAGTTAGGGGAGTTGTGTGTGGAGGTCCGTTACATTCACTATTTGTTAGGTGAACGCACTGCAGTAAAAAAAAAAAAAGGTTAAAATATTTTTGTGTGCGTCACAAGTATAGGTTGGACGTAGTTTGAGTTAGAAGGTGTCAAACGTAGGCCTATAAATGTCTATAAGCACCTTAATAATTTTGCAAATTTTAGCTTACCATAGAAGAAACTGAAGATCTCTGCATTACTGTAAATAACATGGACAGAAGCAACTTGCATACATTCTCAGCACTTCATATAAAATACAACATGTGAAATTTAAGCAATTAACATATTATGAAATGAAAAATAAATAAAATCAGACCACTTGTGTTATGCAATTCAACAAGACGTAAAATTCAGATGTGAAATATTTATTAAACTTTAAATGCGCGTGTAAGAAAAATCACTACTCAAAAATCAAATTTAACTTATTGAGATAATCAAAAATGAAGTACCACCATCCAATAAAGAACAGAGTTAAACCAATTAAGGTAATTAAAACAAATTAAAAGATAAAAAATAAAATTTGACTATTGCTGCTGCAAAATTAAACAACTGATAGCTGATTTGAAATAAAATAAATAAATAATAATTAGTTCACAACCGGTAGTAGCTTTCCTCAAATTGTAACTGTTTAAGAAACTGACTAAGCTCCCAAGTAAATAGTTGCATTTACAGTTCTCACGATCCAAACCTTTACTTGAAAATGTCAATTTAAATTTTAATTATTTCAGGTGAATTACTCCTCACTTTTCCTCAAATAGTTAAACTCTGCTCTAATGAGATTACACTGAGTTCAATAGTTTTAAGATGCTTATGTGCTCCGGCGTTAGTAGCACATATGGGATATTAGGACTACTGATTTCATACAAGTTAAATTTCAGAAAAAAGCCTAGTTCCGTAAATTAAAATTTTGAAAATACTATAAGCACGTAGAAATTGATTACAAATGAAGTCTTTCACATAGGTCTGCACCCAGACTCTCAAACTCCTTGGCGTCACCTGTATTCTGATGCGGCCCTAACGGGGCTGACATGGCGCCTGGCCTCTAGCGATCGGTGTCGTGGCATCTCCAACAAAACTCACTAATACAATTAGCTAGACACCTGCCATCAACCCTCCTCTATAATCGGTTGTGGCAGTGACCTAATCACTACTTCTAGAACTTATTACTAACTTATTCTTAGGTTGGCGCTGGGGATTCCCTAAGATTTAAATCTCAGCGAAAATACAATTAACCATCCATGTTGAAAGTCCCACCCAGAAGCAAGCCTTCCGGCATCTCCATTCAAGACTAGCCAATCGCGGTCTACTTCCTACTGGACCTCCTTAAAATTAAATAAACCAAAATTAAAAATATTTCTAATAAGGAAATAAAGTAAATAATTAAACTTAAAAATCATAAAGTAATTACTGAGAACATAAATGAACATATAAATATAATATTACAATAATAAAATAACAATGTATCGAAACTAAGAATCCAGCATGAAAATTACCATAGAATATAGAAATTAAGTGGACTGGCGGTTTACATGAATCATAAATTACGTGATTTAAAAATGTTACCATTACATATGAGAAATGTGTGAAAATTAACATTCAAATTAAAATAGCGTATGAAATAAAATAAATAATACAATTCAAATACTTATATATCTAATCTGCACTTGCCAAACATAACATACAAACATATGTTATGTCGACCAATGGCAATAATTACTCTGTTTAGGATATTATGCTTGAGGCTTTCACTTTCTAAATTTATTAAATTCCTATATTTTACTATGAGAGTGTATATCGGTTTTGTGTAGAATAATTACGAAAATGTTTTTTAGTATTGTCACAACCAACTCTGTTTTTGTGATGAACTGGCAGAAGAAAGACGCAAAATCCAATCTTGAGGTAATTTAGACAACATATGCTCATTCGCAGTACTAGCCTTTTAAAGATCGTGGTGTGTATGATCAAGTTACCGTATTGATTTAACTGCTCTTGACAATTATCAGTATTCAGCAGTACACAGGACGAGCTCTCGATACAATCGGCATTCTCACATCATCGAGCGCTGTAACTTCTCGATAACACCTTATCCCAATACAAACACCACGTACGAAGACAACAGCTGATCTCCATAGACTATGTTTACCACAGTCGACGGTATATTCACTGTAGTTAGTTATACACCCATATACTAGTAAGCGAAAAAGAGCTCACCCCAAAACGATCTAATAGCGTGAATAGGCAACACAGAATGACTAACGCACACACTCTGTGAGTCATCTGACTCGGCAACATGGACTTTTGAAGCGTCATTTTGGCATCATTAAAATAAATAGGTCACGATCCACAGTGATTGTTAGTAGTTGCCTGAAAGTTGTTCATTTGCGCTATAAAATAGAAATATTCAATTGTTAACTGGATATTTTTAAGTACCGGAGTGTAATTATCACTCTTATTATTTACTTGTCTTGAATCACCGTTTTTTTCAGAGGCAAAATGTTTGCTATACTGAATATTTTATTAGATACTATGTTACTGTGTCCAGATCTCTGTTCAATATTTATACAGTTCGCACAATATGTTATATGAAAAGTAATTTACTACACAGCTATTACTATGACTATGGAGGCATTTTCAGATATTCCTTCACATTAAAAACACACGCAACAATTTTATTTCTGTTTTAGTTTTACTGACCTAAATAAATATTACTGCAACACTGCCATTTTTCAACGTAATAAATATAGGAATTTAGTTTTGCAATATATTAAAATTCACACTTTAAAGGTTTTCTAATGTAATTATACCACGATCGCTAGGAAGTGTGACCTTCAACAACCTTGTAGTTTTCACTCCATACGGATATCTAGTGACTACGTAGAGTCTAAATGGGCAAACAGAAGGTTGTTAACATTACAATTGGTTCCTCGTTCTACTGTTTCGTGAGTTTTTATGTCTACAGGTTGTTTGCTGTAACTTGCGCGCTTTTGAAAATAGACAGTGCCCGGTAAGCGGGTTCTTCGTTTCGGCATCGCATTATAATTGTCATGTTCCAAAACTATGGCCACTGAAAATTGATTCGTATAATTTGTGCAGGCCTGCCACTAAACAAGAAGTGGCAGCGTAGAAACGCGTTAATTTTGCAAATAACTCAACAAAACAATTTTAAAGCTGATAGATCAGTATTCAATAATTGCGATATGAAAAATTTTAAACAACATCTCAACAGTCAAGCTTACCCATGTATGGATTTAAATATGAACTTTGAAAATGGGGAATTCCTTATTTGCTACGATATGTACTCCTAGTTTCAGAAAATGTATTATAACAAAATCAATTCACTGATCCTATAACCCGAAACATTTAAAACTAGAAAAACTTTATTTTTATTCGATGTCAGCACGGAAGACGACAGAATTACCAAGGGAGTGATTGATTAACGAATTGAAATTATTGCAAATACACAAATTCCTGCAAATACGCAAGCTTAGTCTTTGATAATTCACGATAGATTAGCGAGTTACAATGTAAGAGATAAGTTGATGAAAAGAATGAATTGAGTCCGTAGGCGACGAACAACGGCTGAGAAGAGATGTTTTGCAATGTGCAAGGATTTCAGCCTGGAGAAAAAAAAAATCATTAAAGAATTAGCTAGCACTGATATAGAATAACATACAACTGTAATCAGCTTCAAATCACCGTTTGCCTGGAAATATATAACTAATAAATACAAGAAAACAAATAGATAGCTTATGAAGCATCGCCATGGTTTAACCTGGAAGAGTGGATGTATAGAGTATGAGAATATTGAAGCTATTTCCAAACATTACCTAAATAATTGTAACATATATGTAGGTGGAGTTGAACAAAAACGTATCTTAGAAAGTGGGTAGAGCGGGAAAGTAATAGATAATCAAAAAGAATATAATTGTCCTGCCTTCAAACATTTACGTAAAGCGTATGGATCTAATTCACCATTCGTCTATGCAGAGGAGAATTCTAAATTGATGCTAACTTGGGTAATGATGACTAACTGGGGCAAATTTACTGAAGATGATGATGATGATGATGATGATGATGATAATAATGATAATGATTCTCCTCCCGACTCACCAATTAAAAATATTCGAGTCATTTGGTATTAATTATGTGGAAAGAGAACATTGCGGATTAGAAAGTGGATATTTACTATTTAAGGGGTTATTTTGTGTAACTCCTATAATTCTTTGTAAAGATGAATCAAAGTGATAACGAAATCACCTGTTCGTGTAAACAGAAATCCAAATGTAAAATGAATATTAGCAAGTTATTAACACGTTGGAGCAAACCATTTAGGGCTTGTCTCGGACGTTCCTACTGTAAACATGTATTTCTTCCACCCAACTGCTATTTACATCTCTGTCACCCCTGTAAGCTCAAGTGTGGATTACTCTTGTTTGTCTAACGGAATAATACGTAATTTTCGAGAGATATGCGATGGGCTGTTTCATTTCAGAAATATCCAATGTCCCTTAGAGGGTGAAAAATGTACTGATAACTTTTCCAGAAATGAAAAAATGTAATGTATACCATATGTGTCCGAATACAAGTCTACCAGCGAGCATCGAAGAAGTGTATTGGCACTTTTATGAGACTTTTACTGATTTACCAGAATGTATAATATTACACGCACCCGAATACACGAAAAATTATAACAATCAAAACAGATAAAGATACTATAATTATTGGTAAGGAGAAGATATGATGTAAAAAGTGTTTTTGTAAACACGATGATGACAAAATATATTCAGTAAGCAAATGTATCGAAATAAATGGTTTGAAACTATTTTTTTTTATATTTTACTGACTTTACAAATGCATAAATTGTAATATTCCCATATTCTGACAATCAAATGTTACGTAAACTTTGTTTGTATGCATTTAACACTTAAATCTAAATATGTTTGCACAGAGGTTTGTGTGCAGGATAATGATTAAATAAACCTTTGGTAATTTGAAAGCTACTTAATACATAAAACTATTTAAACGTACATTCTAGTATTCAAACATCTTATGTTTAAAACATTTATGTTTAACATCTTCTACAATTCAGACGTATTGTGTTTAAAACGAATAATGTAATCTAATCGCTTCCTGGAATTATCTATAACTACCTATAAAAGGTGTACGCTTTGCAGTTTCATTCTAATCTTTAAATATTACGGAAGAAATTATGTCTTTGCTGTGTCGCTTCTGCAATAAAGAATTTACAGTTCTGGGGAACTACGACGACATGAAAGAACGAGCTATGGAAAGAAAAATTCAAGAAAGTAGTTTCAGCGTGATTTCTGCCAGAAAAATTTTTCTCTGAGTTATGCTTTAAATAGACATTGTAAAACTTGTTACACTGGTTCTCCACATTCTGCTCCAAATTCTGCTCCACAATTTACTCCTCAGTTAGTTCCACAATCTGCTCCGCATCCTAAGACAACACCAGAGTTAGCTCCGCACTTAACATTTCCAGCTCCAGATACTGCAAAGCACTTAACATTTCCAGCTCCACCCACTGAGTTACCTCCTAAAAGACGATATGTTGATTCAGGGATGAAAAATAATTTTATTTCCAAGTCTCCAGCTTCAGTGAAAAGTTCATCATCCAATCTCATATACGAGATAATGGCTAGCGCGTTTACCGGCAGGTTAACTGACACGGGGATAGTTAACGATAGATTGGACAGTGATGCGGACTTATCTAGTTTTTTTCCAAAGGTGTAAAGTCCCCTTATTAAGCTTAATAATGGCATCACCCCGACCCATTAGAATGAGTATAACAGTAACCTGTAATTATTTGAAATCCCTAACGGCGGAGGAAGACGTTACACAAACCTTTTATTTTCAAAGCAAAGCACTCCCTGTCCTCCATTCATCCGATGTTGGTGAACTTTATGACAATAACATAGTCCCTTACTTAATAACCAAACTTCAGTAGTTCAGTGCACGTGGAAGCGGGTGGACTTTACAACTGATATCGAAAATGGATGTACATGTGAGCCAATACCGTCAGTTCACCGCTGGTGGTAAATAATCCAAGTTTATAAGCGATAAGAAGACTTGTAATCCGACGCTGCTTCATTACTCGCCTCGCTTCACTCTCATCGATTCTCAAGACCCCGGTTTCGAGAATCGTTAAAATCTCTTCACTCGCTCCGATGCACAGATAAATATTTTTACTACAAGGTTCTAATACAATTGAAAATCCATAAATTTTCTGTTCCACGAAACCCAGAATGCGCGTAGAGCTCCTGAACTGCGAGCCTTGCCTCATATCAGTATGATGTGTATGTCAAATTTCCTCTGCAAACATTACACTTCTTGTGTTTCAGCGTTTCATTCAGTCAGCTGGTGTATCCCTGTTTGATATTATAGAATTCCTGTCTACATTTTTTTTCCTGGAACACTACACTCAATACCATAATATATTCAGCCCTGCAATACCGCTAATGAGATATTTAAATGGCACAATAGCATTTACGAGTCAATTAAACTGTCAGCCGTATCAACAGTGAACCAATCAACTGACATATAGAGTCTTAAAATAACTAATCTGAAATTCTAACAGCGAGGGAGCCATTCTAACAGATAGCGAGCGAACACGTCATGTAGAATCCGCTGTGCATAACAACTTCTCACAGATTTGAGAGTAAGTTCCTCTTCCTGCAACATCAACATAATGTTATCGACCTCGTTCCCAGAAAAGAAGATTGAGTGTTTTTTCTGTATATAAATAAATATTTTTAAGAAGAATGTAATTTTTTTCTATAAGTAAATAAATATTGTGTTCGTTGGAAAAGAGGGCTATATTAAAAATGTATTTCAAAGTGAATGTGTGTTTGATTTATCTCCAAACTGTAGATTTGGAATTTTATAAAACATATATCTTAGAGAAATGAGTGAGTTAATGTTTTCGCAAAAATATATATTTTATTACTTTATCCACCAAGGGTTGTAGCTTTGTTTGTGTGAAGAACATTTATTTATTCATGGGTGTGACACACACACACATATATATATATATATATATATATATATATATATATATAGAAAACGGTATTTCAACATAGCAAAAAACAAAAAATTACCTGGTTAATTTATATGTTTTTAGTGAACAGAAATATATGTACGTGAACTGAATACATTGTTTTTCCTTTAATCGGTTTAACTATTGTGTTCGCAACAGTTGACGAATTACTTTGTCGGAGCGTTTTCCATAACAGCGAACACTGCTGTCTCGCTGTGAAATCAGTTTGCATGAATATCACATAAAAATTACGAAAACGTTAATATTAAACACAGTAAATACTATAGCGATTCGCAATAAGTTAACGATTTTGCGTATTAACAGAAAATAAGACGAAATAAATAGTGTATTAATAGTAAACGAGTTTTAAAGACAAATAAAAATACAGTTAATAGGTTTTATCATTCGCTAACGATTTTCACGAGATATTTAAAACATATAAATATTCTAATTTACTCAATATCCGCACTTATTGTGTAAATCAGTTAATTTAGTGTTTATTCAGAAAGAAAATGTGTTTAACACTTCGCGTGAAGCTTGTAGGATTCCTATAGCTAGGATGGCTTCAGGATATGTATAAAGCATTGCTAGCAGCCCTTGTCCCAAGCGATACAGGCTCGTTTCTTGGAGACAGTTCGCCAGGCTCTTGGATTCCCCATTGACAAATGAATGAAATCGTCCCTCTTCGGCTAGCGGTCTGTTACAGGATAGAAAAAGACGGACAAAGTCGCGTCAGACTACAGCGGTAACCCCTCCTGCTGACGAACTGACATACGACCTCGTGCTTCGCCTGACTGTAGCGACAACCCGCCTACTTACTAGGTGAAATCATTTATCTATCCGGGCCTCACACCTCGCTCACAGACTTCTTAAAAGTATTTTTCGAAACATTTCAGTTTTTCGCGTATTTAACCATGGTAATATAAAATACGATACGAGTTATAATATTTTTACGCGTGCTAATCATTTTTTTTTTCAATCGTAATAATGGTTTGAATCCAGTATCTCTACGAGTGTTAATTACGGGAGTCACTAGAATTTTATTTCCGTTAGCTTATAGTGTAGAAATCTTTTCCGTTATTTTAAAGTTTGCGCGCGTATATTATTTATTTTAAATAATCCGTTGCTCTTTCGCCTATGATTTCTTAAGCTTGTCTAAATGTGTTCGCTATGAGAATTTTTTCAAACATCCCCTGCGCACAAAGGTTGTTGACCAGCTCCAGGTATGACGAGTCGGGGGAATAAGTCCCAGAAGGGGACAAGGTATATTTTCGGGAGAGTCCACTTATCATGGGTAAAGTGTAGCTTTGCAAACAGGTCACCGTTTTGGAAGAGTCCAACGTGGTGTCTTGAGGGGTGCCTAGCAGTTGGAGACTCCCTGAAGTTGTTGTCGGACAAAAGACATGTTCTGGGCTGGCGGTGAAGGGTGCAGGTCGGGATTGCGTGGACAGGGTCACGTCCCTCTGGACAAAAGGTGGCGGTGGGAGGTGGTATGGGGTGCAGGGACCTCGGAGCCATCTGCACCCCTCTATCCAGATGTTGCCATCTTGAATCAGTTGCGATAGTTGAGAGTCGCAGGCAGTCTGGGTGAGTGACCTCCAGGACCTCGCAGAAGAGTGGTAGTAGGGGGTGGCTGGCAGGTCTCCTCCGATCGGAACACGCTTGGACGAGGAGGACGTATCACTACACAGCTCCTGCATATACACCGCACATACAGCCACCTGCCGGCCGACGAGGCCATCCTCGGGGCTTACCGCAGTTGCGCACGGGCGACAATCTCTAATGATAGCCTCGATTTCCGCTAAGTGATATTATAAGCTCCGGGGTTCACACCTCGTTCACAGTATTCGTAAACTATAGTGTGAAATATTTTCAGTACTTTTTATTAGCATTAATTTATCAGGAATTTTTTTTTGTGTGTAAAGTTTATTTTTCTTTTCGGATCGATATACTGCGTTAGTAATAAGTAATTTATTTCATCGATTTTCTTCGAAAAAAGATTGTATACTTAAATCGTTATGTTAAATCGTGATTAATGTTCTCATTAAGTATGTGCGATTTCCGTATTTAAGTTAATCTTTGTGTTTCGATATATCGCTGGCTTCCACACGAATCTCACTCTACTCTTTAACGGAAAGTTTTATTGCTTGTTAAAAGTGAATTATTTTTAAATACGGCTTCTTACGATACGAACATTTATTCGCAGTGGTAAACCAGTTCTCTGGATACGTCGTTAAATTATGCGAGTGAATTATTTATTTATTTTTCCCAGGGAAATGAATTTCAAACATGGCAGCTGGGTTGTTTTTTGTGAAACGTCTAACGTTCAAGAATACGTGATTAAATTGTTCGTGGATACTAACTCATTAATAGTAGCTTGGTAGACTTTCTGTCAGTCGTAAAGTTCTATTCGCCCTCAAGCTCCACGTATATATAAGCAGGCGTACGTCATAGCGTCGACTCATTCCTTGACTGCCCTCACACTCGGACAGACGTGTCTTGGAGAGCTCCTTGTGCGATTTCATTGCCTGTTTTATTTGGAAACATTCGCCTTTTGTATTGTCATTATCCAATCGTAGGTTATAAGTCGACGTAAGTGATATATCCAAGTCAGTGCATCACCATCCTCCGAACCACCCAGATGTGTTTTACGAGATGTGCGATTTCTTTACACGTGTTAATAAATTAATTTCTTTTCACGTATGAATTACGTTCCTCCTCGCCGTGTTAAGTCGATATACTGCGTTTCTGATTGATTTCTGTGTTCGGTAGACGAAAATACCGTTTTTGTTACCAAGTGAGGTGAATTTCACACATTTAACGGAAATTTGTTGCATAATCACGCTTTGTGGTCTTAAGTATAATCATCCGATTACGCTTCGACAGAAATAAATTGTGTTAAATGTGAATTATTCTGAAAATATTGAAACATTAATAAAAAAAAAAAATTTGTTGTAGGACGAATGTAGAGTTTTTCTCGTAAATTTCAACTCATTTGTCTATCGGCTTCGCTACACGTATATAATCAGGCTCTCTCTCTGTCTCTCCATACACACACACATACATTTTATAAGACGACGTAATTGCTACGCTGAACTCCACATCAAACGGACTTATTTTTAAAAATTACTTATGGTATGTGCGAGAGGCATTAAGTAGTGTAAACTTGTTAATGTATTATTTATTCACACTGACTAGCTGGATTTCGTTTACTGAGTTTGCATCACATGTAATTCTTTTTATGTGTGAATTACGTGTCTGAAATTCCTCCTCGCCTGTCTCACGGGTAGACGGACATGTAAAGTATGTGTCAGAGTCGTCATATATATCTTGTTCGCTTAATTTATAGGGACATTTTGTTGTAGATCGTGAATTCCACACTCACGTAATTGTCATCGTTTAGCACTTGTTGGCACCAGATGTTAATCACATAGTTAAAATTCTCTAGTGTAAATTGTATTTCTAAGCTCGAGACATACGTTTAAGACTCACTTAATTGCACTTTTTATCCACGTAGTCGTTTGAAAATTTGGGGTTCGATGCATGTAATTTATTCATACGTACAACACTCTGAATTCTCTAACGTTTAATTGCATTCCGAAAACAGATTGTTTAACACGCAACTTTCAAAGTCGCCTATATATAAGTTATGCCAAAATATAACATTTACACTTACACCACTCTTAGAAAATTTTTAAACAATCTGCCCATAATATATTCGTTAAAATCGCCTATCTACCACCAACATCCCTCAAAACACCTCAAAATTTGAAAAATTAGGGGAAAAAAATGCCTTAGCACACTCTTGCACTCAACTCTAGACCTATATAAGGCATTGCATCCCACCACTCTAATCATCGCCTCCTGGACACCACACTGTCAACATCGGACAGAGCTCCTGTTACCACCCTCCCCCACCCAAAAATAAAGAAAGGTAATCAATAAAGAAAAATAAAAATGAAAATGAAATTATATTATTAGATTAAAAATAACCCTTTCAATCAAATTTAGCACTTTCAATAAATTTAACCATTTCATCAAATCCATAATCCGTTTCAAAATGATCGGTTTAAGTATTAACCCTTTCAATCAAATCGATAATCCATTGATTAATTACAATTAATCCTATCACATCTAGGACACGTGCGTGCCTACTACTACGAAGTGGCAGGCACTGCCGATGTTTCATTTCACTTAAGAACACCTTTAAAAATGCACCTACAGCGTACTACTTAAAATAAAATATACAAATACACAAATAATTAACTGCAGATATAATATCCCGACACCAGTAAGGAATCTCGCATATTGAAAAACCATGACGAATGAGAGCCCAATGGTACTCAGGAGTGGCCTAAGATTTAAATACTTTTTGGGCGATGGAGATTCTTGTGTGTATGCGCGGCTGATGGAAAATGTTCACTACGGGCGGCAAATACAAAAAAAAAAAAAAAATGAGTGTGCAAACCATCGTGTGCGTAATTACACTGACCATCTCCATCAACTTGCTACAGATAAGAACTTCTCAATTGCAAAACAGAAAAATTCTGAAATCGGTGACTCCGCGACTCACTGGGAAACAAGGGGAGCTATCAAACATTGTGCTGTCAATAACGAAAGCCATCAAGAGCTCGCCAGAGATCTGAAAAATTGCCCTACCATGTGCTTGGAGAGCATGAAAACTGCAGAGATCACTTTTGCCGAGAAGCTCACAGAAATAACAGACTATCAATGTTAGACGATCCTCCATTAATGTCTCAAATTAACAGCCTGGTTGCTGGGCTTGCTGCTAAGGCACCGAGGCTCGTCTATGACATGACGAGCAATTGTGCAGAACATTACATGAGAATACTAGCAAATATTTATGCTGGGAAAAGGATTAATTTCAAGCAGAGAGGATCAATTCAGCGACGGTGTCATATCGCTAGTTTACAATTTCAAAAATGTCGTAAACGGGAGAGAAGCCCTTTCAAAAAGTTAAAACGGGGAAAAGTTCTGGCGAAACACTCAAGAAATTGATGTCTAGGACAGAGTCCCATTGCTCTTCGAAATGGCGTAGGCTTACGTACAGCGACACAGAGCCAAATATAAAACGTGCAAGGGTGGCGTTTCCAGATTTTGACTATGGGTCAGGTTGTGACCAGCCAGAAGACAAAGAAGAACTTCGTAAGAAGTGCGAAGAGTTTTCCTTGCGGCTGCAAGTTACCAAGGAAGAGAGATATAATATTACGCAAGAGATGATTGGGCAATCTCAAAACGACAAGTGGCATGAAATGAGACGTGTGCGGGCGTCTAACAGCTAGTAATGTCGGGGTCGTGTGCAAGAGAAAGGGCACGACACTTTGCTGTAACTGGGTGAGACAGCTACTCAACAGACCTCCGATAATGACAGCAGCAATGGAATATGGTTGCCGGAAAAAAGTACGTGGCTATAAGAGAATTTGAGAAAGATAAGGACGTCCATGTTGAACCATGTTGTTTCTTCATAGATGTGTGCCATGGTTTCTTAGGCGCTAGCCCTGATGGGTTAGTAGGCGACAACGCTATAGTCGAAGTAAAATGTGTTCCATCGGCAAGAGGACTCGGTCTAAAAGAAGTGGCGTAAAGTAAAAAAATTTCTTCCTGGAACTGTCACCAGAAGATGAGCTGACCCTGAAAAGAAAACACAATCAGTGCTACCAAATTTCATGTGAACTGAATATTGAGCATCGATCAGTTTGTTGATTGGTTGTAATGTCAGACATATATGATAAGTTGCACATAGCAGAAATTAAGAGGGATCCTGATTTTTGGGAAAAATAAATTGTGTCAAAATTGCATAAGTTTTACAACACATATTTGCTTCCTGAGTTAGCTGAGCTGAACGTTCCGAAGGGAAAGAGCATCCAAGAGCCAGAACATATTTTGCAAGCCGTCCCCTGCTAAGATTTCAAGCATAAAACCGGGGGACGTTAGAAAGCTCTTTAAAAAATAAAAATAAAAATATACGGCGACAGGACTAACATTATATTCGGTGATGATTTTAATTGTGTTTTAAACCCAATATACCATATTGGTTGACTGTATCCGACGCACACGGACCTGCAAGAACTCATAACTGCGATCCAGATGGAAGATGTGATAGACATTCTCAACATACAAGACCCCACTACAGGTTTGTGCATTCATCAAGTACGAGGCTAGAGAAATTTTACATATCCAAAAATAACAGACAATCGGTTCGCATTTATGACGTCATTCCCGCTGCATATACCGACTATTTTCTCTTGCTGTGTACAATCGACTGTCCTCCAAGAACTCCTGTGCGTGGGCGGGATAATTGGCGGCTACAGGCGAGAGTTGTGGGACAAGACGAAGTGGACTCTTGATTTCAGACAGCGCTGGCTGTATTGGGTTCGACAGAAACGTCGCTATGCTGATGCGGCCGATTGGTGGGAACGCTGTGTCAAACCGGGCGTCCGGCGGCTGTTGCAGTTCCACGAAGCACGTTGCCTGCACGACAAAACTTCAGTGTTGTACTTCTGCGGGCGGGCGTTGCGTGACCTTAACACCACAGCGTCGACAGGGACGAATGCGAGTGACACAGCATGTCGGCTCAAATAAAACATTCTATACATACATCGCAATAATACGGAACAGCGCATTCACTTTTTTTCATACTTAACACTACCCTACAGCAAGAGCGGCTGAAAGCGATATTACACGATTCCAGATTCCGTAAAAGCTTGTGCAAGTCCGCCATAGCGGCCGGTATGCAGGCTAGTGTGGCACCCGTCATGACATTTCACGCCTTGCACGAGCAGATTTCGTACTAGGTTTGGTAATTGGACACGTCCTATTTTTCGTGGTAGGTTCCACACTGGCTCTCGTACCTGGCCAATCACATTGCAGTTTCAGAGCGTAGGGTGCTCCCGTGACTACTACTTGAAACTAGTTGACGAAGAAACTGAAAAGGACGCCTCCATCTTGAATTTACACCCGTGACGTTGAAACTCTTTCAAATAGATTTAAAATACGTCAGCGACGAATAATATTGACGATTAAAACTTTTAATTGCTGTTTAAAACAGTTTTAAATATTTAAAACATTACCTACTTCATGAAAAACTTAATTTTAAAAATGGATATCATCTACAGTATATAAAGTGCATGTCTGGTGTGTGAATTGGTGAAACAGTGGTAAAGTAGCGGTGCTCGCGAGTAGTATGTACCTTTCGGGCACAAGTTCGAAACTCCTCCCGACCCAATTCTTTTATTATCATAAAATTTTACTTGTTGATAATATCCCGGTACATATAGAAAAAACTATATTTAGCAACCGGTCAGTAATTTTCGTCAAAATTAAATATAACACACTCGTATTCTAGTGACTGCACGCCATTTTCAAGAAAAGGAATGAAACTGTATTAGTAAACAAATAATTTATGTAAAACGCGAACAGTAATATAGCAATATTAAGATGTGATAGCTAGTATTTTTGTAATTGGTAGCAGTTCAACGAATGGGGTTCACCTATACTACAAATCACGCACTGCGCACCCACCGAGGGTGCCAAATGCTAGTACGCGAACTGCTGTCGTGTAACGTCACGCGCATAGTGCGGAGTGAAGAAGAAGAAGAAAATCGAATTAATGACACACTATCCGACTTCACCTGCGTGGCAACTGCCCGAGTTAACCCTGCGAAGACAAAATTACTCGATCTGAAGCCTGAGCAACACACACTGCGACAGGTATCCCCATATGATAAACCTCGTACGCTGGGAAAAGAATTTATGCAGGTTTCTGAGCAAATGATTGGATGCAACTTGTACTCAGTGGTTATAAAGTACGGGGCAGCCTTATAACCACTCGTATTCGTAACATCAATATTTTACTAAGAGCATTTATTGTAAATACGTCCCTATTGTCACAGCTATGGTATGTAACGCACCTGTTCCCCACGCTAAAATCAACCGAGGTACAAATACTGCAATTCGTAGGGTGGTTCATGTGGCGTGGGTATCTATTCCGTACGAATAAAGAGTAATTGCTTCTTCCCGCAGACACAGGTCGCTTGGGTCTTGTGGATCTGAAACTAAAAGCTAGGTCTTTATTTGAGAAATCTACAATACAACAAATAATGTCAGAATACTGTGACGTCACAATGTTTCATCACTCAGTATGGACAAACGACAATATGCTCACTCGACATTACCTACAGGCACTTCAAGGCATGCAACAAACTCTCAGTAAATTACCGGATGGCGATAGCGTCACTACGAATCTATTTTACAAACATCATCGAAGAACGGTGAATGTAGTTCAGAGGGTGCAACTCAAATCGGTCAATTCTTTTATCGAAGACTTAGCATCCACTAAGTTTCGACTTAAACCTATTTTCTAGACATTGATAACCGATGCATTATATGTGACCAACGTGTTACAGAACTTCTCGGGTTACCAGTTGTATCTATTCCCGTCCCTCATGGAACTTGTGTATATGTCACTTTGCACGGAAACTTGACGTGGCAGATGACGACATACTTGAGGAGACAAGAGCGGTGACCTGGCTACTCATGAACTTGATTGACTTTACTATCAATATGCCGACCTCTTCCACGTACGTAAATTTGTTGACAGGCTGCATAGGGCGACCTGGCTGATGGTGAAAGACAAAACACTGAACAATAAATATAGGTATTATTTGTTTTTCTTTCAAAGTGTATCTTTGAATGTGTGTGTGTCATAACTAATTCATTTGTAACAAGTATGTAACCAGAGTAAGGACATGCGCACTTGACCCCTGTAAAAATAGTAAAATTATATGTCAATAGAAAACCCTTATCTGATGTCGCTAGCAAACGTAGGTTCGAATCTCGGCAGGGATACGAGTATTTATTTTTAGCTATATTTACCTAATCTGTTTAACCTACGTAGAGCCAAACAAAAGTTTAGTTGCACCAAACAAATATTTGTTAAGACAATCAAATGGGGAATAGCAAAAGGATTCTGCTTCAAAGCAAAAAAACTTTGTTGTCCCTGTAAAAAAAATAATAATTTAACTTTGTTTGATCCAACAAAACAATTTTCTTAGTATGGCTCGAATATATAGCGGAGTGTAGATTCTAGCCAATTAAAAAATCTATTCGCGTAATACTTGAGCCTTTATTAATAATTACAGACCTAGTGATTTTACGTTAAATTTTGTATTAACCTATTATTTCAAACATATGTGCGATTGTTTCTCTTGCGTGATTTGACCATCATAATTGTGATACGCCCTAGACTACAGTGTAATATCTTGGGGAGGGGGGGGGGGGGGGCAGAATGAGAGTAAATGGTCACCCAAGCTATTTTTTTCCGAGTGGCGAGGTACCGCAATGGTAAACCATTCGACTGGCATTTGGGAAGACCCGAGCTAGAGTCCTGGTCCGGCCAACCAGATTTCGGTATTCCAGGATTTTCTAAAACACACCAAGCGATTGCTGGAATAGTTCCTTAATACAGGCCTTAACCAATGTCTTCCAAATTCCTTAAAAAAAAGTGTTTCCTTACTAAGGCTTTGTCTCTGTTCAGGGTCACTCAAAACACCAAATGAATATGTTGTATACAATCGCTATTGATATGCTGTAATTATTACTGATACTTATATACTTTTTGCTTCTGGGTTACAAAATTCTGTCTGTCTTTTATGTATCATGCAATTTTGATTTTGATCGCGACAAAATGAAGTTTATAACAAATGATAAAAATGCGATACCTAAGGCGCCTAAAGACATGTCACTTTCTAAGTTGGGAATGTGGTTTCTCCATTGGAGGAGACACCGCAGTGGTGGTGAACATTTATTTCTCGAGTTCTAGGGAGTCGTCTTCGAACAGAGAAGAATGTACGAACGAACAGTTCACAAATTCTCAAATGTGTATATAGGACTTTTAAGTCTCTCCTAATGATGAAGTATTATGTAAAGAGCAATCAATCTGCTGATAATTGTTAAGAAAATCATTTCAGAACGGTGTTCGGAATGTTTTCCAACAAAGTTTACGACGATAATTTGCTATTAAAGAAGTAGGACAAGGAGGTAAGTATGAAAGAAATTTTCTTTCAGAAATAAATGTATGTTATAACTTTAAATTCATCTGGATAGGTAGACTTTTGGAGGATAAATACTTGGTGCTCTGAGTAAGGCTGTATCGAAAAAACCAAGACAAAATCCCATCTCCCTGGGTGTCTGAGCGACGTTAGGTGCCTATTGTTCATGTCTCACACTTCGACTGACACTCATACAAGCCATTTGCGGGGAATTAATACGTCAATGATATATTTGCCGTCCGCGGCGTTGCTAACACGTACATTATCCGACAATGCTCTGTAAAACGAATCTATTGTGTACTGCCTGCAATAATTAAATTTGCAATTGTTCTGCGTGTCTCCGTGTTTCGACCACGTATAGAAATATGATTAAGAATTTAATTTGACGTGCCCATTGTTGTGTTTATGTGCAGTTACTAAAGAAGACAAGACTTATTTGCCAAAAGTGAAGTCAAAGAATCTGGTTGATTTACTGTGCTAAGATGTCTTAATTTCCTTGTGTAGTTATTTTCTGTATTAAAATAATGTGAAAGATTTTGTTACATTAGATTTATTCCAGCGAGTTTACTACCGTTATGAGCAAAAACCCCATAAAGCTCGTTGGTGTGTGTTTGTGTGTGTGTGTGTGTGTGGGGGGGGGGGAGTGGTACATCTTATTAAGAATTATTTTCATGTTACTTTAATGACTATACCAGGGGTTTCTGACACGTGCTTAAAGTCTTAAATAGAAATAAATGATGCGTAGCCACAGAATATACCATAAAGGTATGACATAATCTACAGAAAATGCTCATTTTATGAATAGCTGTCAATGAATCAATAACCGCAGTGTAAGTATAGAGAGAATTGCGATGTCTACCATTACAGTGAAATGGAGCTGCAAAAATATTTGGGTCTGTAGTAACCGGTTCGATACTGCAGGTTTTGTCTGACAGTGCGCTATAATGCAGATGTGTGTAACAGAAAGGCGAGAGGATTTTGTCTTGAGGCACACCTGCTTCCCGTATCAGATGCTCTCGACCCGTCTAGCTTTATATAAGACCTACTGTAGTATACCATGGGCAGTAAGCTGTTAGGTGAACACATGCGTCGGCTAAGTCGCACTTAAGTATTTATGCCCCAATGTCCTCTACATAGGACAAACTGCAGTTGAAGTACATTTCTGATTTACACCTTACAGAAAAAAGTAAAGTCTCCGATTAATTAATCATTTTCTATGTGGAGAAATTATTTACACATAATAAGACATATTAAGTTGAGAAACAGATGTTGTCTATTATGATGGATACCTCAAACAGTGATCATTGGTCCCGAAAAGTAAGAAAAGATACATAAATCCAAAGTAGTTCCAACAAAAAATACCGGCTGATTCACGAGAAGTTAAAGCCACTCAGAGGAATTATTCTTTTCAACATTTGGAGAAAAATATGTCATATAAATGTACGTCCTATTCCCAATATTAATAAAGTAATTCGACAGCCAACATACCCACCCTACAGAGAACAGGAATTCTCAACATATTTTCAGCATCACTGTGTGGTGGGGTGTCCTACACGATCAGCTGATTGGGCTGTTCGTTTTCCTGGGATGCTTGACTGGTGTGCTGTATCTGCGATTTCTGCAAGAAGAACTGCCGCTGTTACTTGAGGATATCCCGTTAGCAGTGAGACGTCATGTAATCTTCCAGAATGATAGTGCAGCTCCTCACTTCCACCGAACTGGGCTTGAACACTAAAAAGGTGTATTTCCCTTAGAGATGGATAGGACGAGGCGGTTTTCGCCCCTTGTCTCCTCGATCTCCAGATCTATCACCACTAGATTATTGCGTTTGGGGATGGATGAAGCATATTGTTCACCAAATGACTGCAAAAACATATGAGAAACTGCTTGCCCGTAAAGGCTGTTCACGATAAATTGAGCACTTTTGAAATTAACCTTAGAAACAAATGTCACTGCCCTTACCTGCATACAATTTAACGGGCGCACTGAGTGGCTTGCGCGCTGTAAAGTTTGTATCGATGGAGTGAAAGTAGTTCCATGTATTAACGTCGAATTAAATATGCTAGGTAAACATTTGCGAGTACTTCAATTATTCACTTTGCTTCCTGTTTTTATAATGCATCTAATGTGTAATAATTATCAGATTTTTAAAATATTTGCTTTTCTAAACGTGTCGCAGATTCACTTTTCCAACGCATGGCCGTGTTAATTTTACATAAGGCGGAAGAATATACAACGTGCATACAAGTAGGTCTTAAGCAGGGCATTCAAAAGTGCTCAGTTTACCGTGTACAGCCTATATCATGCATGCCGCTACATAAATCAAAGACAGTCATGTATAGCTACATACTAAAATACGTGCGGTTCATAAGTGTGCGGCCAAGTGTATGGAAGTAGACGGAATAATTTATGCACGTCTTCTGTAAGCTTGTTAAACGCGATTATGATGCTCAATTGTAAACAATGTGGTCTTTTAATACATCACTGCATTTTGTTCTGAAAGGTTTATACTCTATATCAAGAACGGAAGATTTTGCACAAAAAACGCTGTTTTTGGATGGCCGCTGTGGGCAAACAGAAGGGAGAAAGAGGAAACCGACTCCCCTCACTGATACCCAATCCTTCCTCTTTGAAACCCCCCCCCCCCACCAAGTACCCACGCGCCTACCCTGGGAGGAGTTAGAGGAACAAGGGCGGTATGTTTTCCATTTTGTAGAATTGTAGTGCGTCCCATACTTTACCTTTTTGAGCCTCTTTATGGTGAAGCCAGTATGGGCAAATGATAGTAAGCCCGCAGGGGAAGGTCTAAGCATGAACTGGCCGCAAATGTTGATTGTGGACTCCCAAAATCAGTGCGATCGGTGTTATCCCTGGAATGTGTGTACATGCTACCGGTGGTGACAAAAGCCCTCCTTTGGGGGGGGGGGGGGCAGTGGCAGTTGCCCATTCCTCTTTTCTTTAGCTGTACTCGTCCTGGAAGGCACATTTTTCGACCGATTTTCTTCACATTTAGGGGAGGGCTGCCTTTCCATGCTCCTCCCTCCCCCATGAACATTTAGGCCCTTCATAGGCTGTAGGCCTTAAGTCTTACGTGTTAAGTCTTAAGTTTTAAGTATGAAGCCTTAAGTCGTACTTTCACTATAATTGCTACAGCATGTCGGGATATGCGAGCGAGCACCGATAGACGGGAGTGAGCACGTGCCGAAGTTCCCAGACGACATTGCACCATAAAGACTAATTCATACAGTTAACTTCTTCATTTTTGGTGGCTCAGCCCGTAGTTTCCGCGGGCCCCACCCCTGGTTTCACTATAATTTTCTACATAATCAAGAACGGAAATTTTTGCACGAAAAACGCTGTTTTGGAGGGCCGCTGTGTGCAAAGGGAAGGGAAGGGGGCGAAGGCGACCCCCACCCACTGATCGGCAATCCTTCCTCTTTGAACACCCCCCCCCCAAGTGTCACGCCTCTCACCCCCTGGGAGGAGTGAGAGGGACAATGACAGCATGTTTTCCATTTTGTGCGGGATTGGGGGTGTGCTTTTCGCCATCGAATCAGCCTGGAAGGCACATTTTTCAACCGATTTCCTTCAAATTTGGGGGAGGGGTGCCTTTGAGTGCACCACACCCCCTACCACTTCGTAAGCCTAATGCCTAAGTCTTAAGTCTTACGGCTTAAGTTTTATGTCTTAAATTTAAGTCTTAAGTTTTAAGTTTTCAATTTCAAGTCTTAAGTTTCAAGTCTTAAATCTTAGGTCGTACTTTGACTATAATTGCTACAATATGTTGTGATGTGCGAGCGAACGGCGATAGGCGCGAGCGAGCACATGCCGAAATTCCCAGATTATATTGCACCATAAATACTAATTTGTACAGTTACCTGGTTCATCATTGGTTGCTCAGCCCGAGTTTTCCGCAGGCCCGACCCCTGGTTATGATTTTATTCGTCGTTCTTAAAATATTTCGTATTACTCTGTAAATATTGAGAATAGGACACACATTTATATAACAAATTTTGCTCCAAATGATGTAAGGAATTAGCTCTGTGAGTTGCGGTAACTCCTTAACTCCTCGTGAATAATTCTGTATAGTGTCTTGCAACATCTTAAATTGGTCATTCGCCCGCAATTAACCTGGTTTATAAATCTCTAAATCAAAATTGGAATCGAAATTGTAAAACATTGTATATTAGTTTTTCTTTCTGAAGTTGAATTGCTACTGAGTAAGAAGCTATAAATTTGTCACAAATAATTCTTGTAGTGTCCTCGGCAGTCAAATACTCAGGATGGAGAGTTAGAAAGTACTGGTTAACGGAGTATCCTCCCACGAAACTTAGGTATGAATCTGAGAACTATTTAATTTAATTTGCCGTGAATTTGTAGATTTGTAAACAGGATCAATTCCTAAACTTTTACTCGTATCAAGAAACGATTTTCTAATGCGAGAAATTTTAATTATAAAACTATTTTGTAGCTATCGTAATAGTTAATAATAACTACGAACTAATCAACTGTATTTGAACCAATTATTTTTAAGGGCCCACAAATTTTCATCTGTTTGTTAGCAAGCAGACTGGAATTGTTTTACATGTTTGGGAATGGTTATTATTTTAGCTGTCTTTCGTTAATACATCTACATTACTTGGCCAACCAAAGATATTTCCAACGATTTTCTGCCGTTCTCGTCGTATTGACAACCATTTTTTTTCTTTGTTACTTCATGTGTAAAGTAGTTCTTATCAACATACTCGTTACGTTACAGCTGTTTTATTTTCTAGCGTGTTCGCGATTGCGTTTAAAGCTAAGCAGTAAATTCAATTCACAAGTTCGTTAATGTAAACGAGCCTATTTTTGCTGCGTCGGGTCTGTGAGGATTTCCACAATTGGTTTAGAGCTGCGGCTGCTTGTATAAACGTGTTCCGCATTCAGCTGTTTTTAATTCATTTAAATGAAGTTTTGCGTCCTCGTGGAATTCTTTTGCGTTCATTATTTCTTTACTCGAAATGGAAATTTCTTTTGATTCATTGCGCTCCTCCCTTTTAAATGTAATTAAAATGATCAGCACTTGTATATTACAGTCGAATTTAATGTCGTTTAAGTAGAAAATGCGTATGCTTTTCCAAAAGTCTACTACTCAGTCGACAAAAACTTTGATGTACATTTACATATATAACATACTCCTATAGTCCATTCATTGCTGCTTACTTGCCTCATACAAACAAAGTTTAACTAAGTCTAGAAAATTTCACCACAAGGACAACGCACCGCATTCTTGCGCACTCAGTTACATAATATTTTGCATGGCATTAGCAACATACCATTTATCCTCCCTCTCTTTATCCACATTATTAATTTATAAATTAAATTTTATGATTTAAAGATAGAATATAAGTTAATGTCCAATTGAATCAAAAGTAAGGCACTTTTATGTTGACAGAAGTGTAAAACGCTTGTGATAAATGGCACGTTTAGGAAACAAAAAAATAATGTCATACATGGGGTGGTTTTTCAAAGGTTTGTTTCAACAAGTGTAAATAAACCGTGAATAGGCTAACGTTACTTTCATTTGTTCATTGTCTGCTACTATCACAGGAAGTCCTTTTATTCTACGGAATGATTTTTAATGGTTTAATTTTATTTATTTTTAACTTTTTCTTACTGACTCCGATTACTCCATTGCTTATACTTCGATCGAAAGACAAAACAATCACAAGTTTCGAAATTTTCTAACTACCCACGCAAAATGATATCGCAAAATTCGCATGTATCTTCACACACATTTCTGTCCCACAGGGTCATGTTTATACTGTTTATGAGCATCTCTATAGTCTCCTGAACAGGAATACGTTCATGTGGCTGATTTGTCGACCATGGTAATTAAGTTATAAGTAATTAGTAAGTCAAATAAGAGGTTACCCAATAGGACATTATAAATAAAATATAAGTAGATATGAATTAATTTTTTCATGCAAATGCATTTTATTTTCATTTGCTGGTAGCCAAAATTTCTTTACCGCGTTCAATACTGCTGCACACGAACAAATATTTGTTGAAACGCTATAAAAAGTATGGTCACCACAGGACACGTTATGCAACACCAGAATGACCATAGTCTCATTTGTTGGTGCTGTAACCAAATAAATATAGCGAAATTTTCCCCGTTTCGGATTCAGTGTGTATGTGATCACTAAACTGTTAGCTCATAACTAAGGACCTCCTTATTTTCTCTCTCTTTAAGATTAATATCCTCATATCCTCATCATATTCTGTGTATAAAAGTGAATGAACTCTGTGGCCGAGACTTTTGTTGTTTCGGGATCTAGGAATTGATTACCGGGTATGCAATGTTACCGTGAACGTCCTGAGATGTTATTCCAGTTAAAGATAGCTGGCTAGCCTTCCCTCTTCCTCTTTTACCCTACTGACAAAAAATTGGAAGCCTTAATAATACCAATAAACAATAGTATATAAAAAGGGTGGGCATCGTGTGTTAAAATTATTAATTTTTGCATCTGTTCTCTTTGTCAGGGACCAGAGTAGATAATACAGTGGCGTTGCCAGAAATTTCTCAAGAGAGGGGCTATACTTAATGTAGGGAAGAGAAGTAGGTTACATAGCCATTAGCTGTGCTGATACACGGGTTAATTAGTAGAAATACTAGAAGAATAATTACTTCACAATACAATTAAAATCATAATTTTCAGCATTAATTTTTTCACGATTAAAATGATATTAATAATTTAAATATTGATTATTAGGGGCGATGAAGGGGGAAGTTACAACCTCCATAATCACTCTCCCTTCCCCCATTATTTGCCACTGGAATAGCATAGTTTGTTTTTTTCTTTTTTACACGGTTTTAAAGCAATTTTCATAGTTTGTAAATACATTGCTTACTTTCGTTTGTTATTTCATTTCGTCAAATAAAATGTTCAGCCCTCTTATATGAGTTGTAATAGTCTCTAACAATTAAGCAATTGCTTTCTCTTATTGTTCCTACCTCAAAGGGTCGTACCAACCTTTGGATGTACTTTAGACATTAAGTCGTATAGCTTATATGTTTTCACCTTATTTTTTCTCGAGGAATAAGCATGCGGAATTAATCCATGTATCTGTATTTTAAGGGGCACATTGTTTGGAATGCGCGCAGTAGTTGGTAAGGACGGAGTGAAAGTAGTTCACGTCTAAACGTTGAATTCAAAGTGTCTGGGATACATTTGCGAATGGTAAAACGATTTATTTTTCTGTATATTTCTTTTTAATACTTATAAGTGTTAGAATAATCATATTTGTAAAATATCCACCTTTCTAATAATTTCAGTTTCATAGGACTGACGCATAAATAAAGTGACCAAAGAGCGTTAAATAAAAAGTCGTGGAATAATACACAATGTGTAAACAAGTATACCTAAAGCACGGTATTCAGAAAGGATTCAGATTATCGTGAAAAGCCTATAGAGAAATTACTGTAAAGTCGCAAGTTCACTGAACCACCGAGTTTTTTTACAGCCTATGGAGGTAGGCTATGACGTAGGGCAATGAGTGGTGCCGCCTGAAGACATAATCGCTTCTGTTCCTGGCAGACGGAGCGAGAAGAGGGTCAAGGTAGCAAATGTCCAGCGTACTGACCTCCGGCCCGCGGTCGAATGAGGCCAGATGGTCAAATACCACGTCGTCGACACGGCGAGGGCAGGCTCCCCGAGGGGTTGCGGTCGGAGGCCCCCCCATCCCACCTCTCCAACCCCCAGAGAGCTGACCAGATCGATGTCACCTCCTGCATTACGCCGAGTCGCGTGCCTCGCTGATGGGACACTGACTGCAGATGCTGCGCGTGGGCCGAGGCGTACTAAGGGCGATACCAGCAAGCATCTTACATGCCACTTCGCTTCTAAGCTCGAGGGGACCGCGGTGGTGTAGTGGTTATACTATTTGCCTCCCACAGGCGAAACGGGTTCGACTCCAGGCGTGGTAGCGCCCCCCCCCCCCGAATTTTTGCATGTGGGAATCGATGCCGCTGGTCGGTGGGTTCTCTCGGGGATCTCCCGTTTCCCCCTCCCTTACATTCCGGCGCTTCTCCGTACTCACCACGCTTCATCCTCATTGGCGCTCAAGACCTCGATGTCAAGAGCCTCCCAAATCTCTTCAATATCACTCTACGCACGAGGCACTGAACTGACGTATTAATCTCTTCGATGGCTACCCGTCAGTAATAGCCCGTTTCGAAAAGAACACCGCGGCATTCCCATCCGACACAGGCAGTTACGCCTTCAACACAGAGTGAGTAGTAATACAGAGGTGAAGCAGCTATTTGTTTCGCGAACTCCAGCCGCACACGTTAGCGAACTGGCGTTGCTCGCCTGTAACATGTCCGGATGCCGTTCGCCAGTCAGATTCTGGTAACATACTCGCCAGCCGGCAGCATAGACAATAGGTAGAGACCCGGATATTTCACGGATTCATTCGGAAACAAGCTAGACTCCACAATCCTTTGCGCATTCGAACATCAGTATGCAGCTCATTGGACGTTGCTCCAGTTGAATCCCGGACCATGTAACACGGGATTCGGTTCTTATTTTCCTTGCGGTTTCGTTATTGATCGAAAGTCGTTCAGGGCGTGGCTAATAAACTATGAACCATTGGAAGCACAAACACATACGTACACGTGAATTTTCCGGCTCTCTGACAATAGGCAGTGCCACCTGTTTCTCACGAAAAGATTCACACACTTGCTAGACTTCAAGGTCGTACGTACACACTGCAAATTTCCTTTGGCTACTGGCCGCATGTATGTATGTATGAGAAAATATGTTTTATTTTAATGGGCCACTTAGACATTGTGGCACCAACACTGAACGTCCGTGAATCGTTGGCAGACACGTAAGACACGTGAGTGTTGGCGTCCTCCACCCAAGAAACTGGATCTGAACTAATGTGTTTTGCAGTACAACTAGTTGTGGAATATTTTTTCTAAATACAGGTGACGATGTAGGTAGAGACTTGAAAAATTCTGGGACAAATTTGGGGAAAATCTAGAATTGAAAACACGTGCTTCATCCAATGGCACACTCGGTGCTCGACACCTACTGGTGAACGCTGGCCCAATCGTCGCCTTCCACTTTGACAGCAGACAACCGATGCACAATTGATATTGGCATATTTATACATATGACTATAGAGTCCAGTCGGCAGGTCATTGAACTCACGAATTTTTCAGGTCTCTACCTATAGGGCATTTTTCCAGCACTGAGTAGCTAGTCAGACACAAGAGTCGTTCTTGGAACCTTGCGCGCCAAGCAGATAATGGGTAAGGCCACGACAAAGGAATGATCACGTTATTTCGTCTCAGCCTACTTATAGGCTGTTCACGGTTACTAGCAACTTCCCTGGAGGACTGCTTAGGTTTTACTTTCAGGGTATTCCTCCGCCTCATTCATAGAACATTGTACCACAAGGACAGCGCACCGGATTCGTGTGCACTCAGTGTAATATTATGTCGCGTAGGAACTTTTTTTTTTTACCAGGCATTACCAACACACCTATTGTCTCCCTGTTTTGTTCATATTAATTACAAATGAGATACTATTACTTATAGGTAGAATATAAGTACAAATTCATTAAATATAATAATAAGGCACTTTTTATGTTAATAGGCCTACAAGTATAAAACGCTTTGTTCTAGTCCCTCGACCAGACTCTTGTTACAATATCAATTTCCAATATAATGAACTCTCAGCTAACTGGGGAGCGGGCTTGATGGCGTCAAATAATAATTCAGATAATTTACAAATCTACTCATTTAATCTGAACATATATTAAAATAAATTATAGAATATCATGAGAGCAAAATGTTGCAAGCAAAAAAGACACTGTATTATAGCTGAGATACTAATTTATACTCTTAAATCGTGGCGCATAGCTTTCCCTAACTGAACGGGTCTGCACCTACCACTGAATAATTTATCGACCACGCACGAAGCTCCTCCGTCGTGGGATGATTCAGGTGTCCTCGCAGATGACTGGCTGACATCCTCCGTCGCCTGGTGACTCCTGCTCACCGACTTGCGGACGCCCTGCCCTGGAGTCCGTCACGTCTGAGTATCGTAGAGAGAGAGAGAGAGAGAGAGAGAGAGAGAGAGAGAGAGAGAGAGAGAGAGAGAGTCCCGCTGACCCAGGAATGAAAGCCTTTTTTATTTGCCTCTGATGACGTCTTTGCCACCCTGCAATTCGCCCTGTCCTCCGCCGTCGGTGCCATTACATCAACAGCGTGGCCGACGTAGCGCACTCCTGCCAGGGCGCCGCAGGTTCGGGTCCCGGTGTTTACAACATTTTGTAATACGTAATGTATTTAAGAAACAACCGAATACTTCATACACAGGGTTTTTTTCCTTCAAATGTTTGATTCAAAGAATTTGAATAAACCGCGTGTATAAACTATACGTACTTTATCATTGTGTTCACAGTGTACACACTTAAACAATGGTTGCACGAAATTATCTTGCTCCCTCCGAGACACCTTGGAACAGCCGAACAGCCGAGGGGAAAGACGCAGTAAATGTAATTAACGTACAACTATTTTCTATTTTCTATTCTCCACGCATGTGTCGACGCGTTGATTATGTTACATCTGAATAAGCTCTACAAATAGTTCGCAGTAGATTGTGTGTCTCTGAAATCCCTAATATTGAAACAAAGTTATGTTCGAAAATAAGCTGGTTTTTACGGCATTGGTTGCTGAAAAAAGAAAACCCTGTTTTGCCGCCATTAATTTTGGACACTGCACTTTTAGTAAAACGTTATTGTATGAGATTACTTTTCTTTATTCTCTGTAAACTAACTTACTGTAGGCACTATAAATTTAGTTTCAAAATTTAAAAATGAGTTAAATCGATTTCTGTCATCTGCTCATTTCCCCATCATTGATTCGCCAGTCAACAATAAAACTGTCAAAGTCACGTGACTAACAGTGGTGAACGAGTTTGTTTGCTAGTGAATTACAACAGACCCACCAACCTATATAAATAAAATACGTTTACGGAAATGAATACAGTGTTCTATTTCCATTAAAACTAGTTATTCGTAAGTGCACAAAATTATAAAAATACTTAATTAAACGACGTTTTAACTTGAAAACCTATTCACGTTGTTCTTTAATGAGGTATTGGCAGAAGAGCAGTTCACTCTGTAAAAAAAATGTAATTTTTACTGAGAACTTCTTTGTAATTTTACAAATGTTTGTAATCGTATAAATATTTCTCGTGTAAAACAATTAATTTGTAAAACAACAAGGATCCTGTTTGTAATAGACCTCAAGAAATGTTTGTACTATGCTCGCCCGTTTCCACGAGTTTTCAGCAAAATGGCGGACACTCAACAACGTAAAACCATATTTAGCTGTTTGTGCAAAAACTATGGTTGATGTAAAGCGTAGCAGCGTGCAAGAAGAAATGAGTTGCATGTTTGAATAGCGTAAAACAATTAAAACAACTAAAGTAATCATAATAAAATTACAATTTCAATAAAACCTGACCGTACTGTTCATAAACTCTTAATGTTTGCTAACTGCACAGACTCTTTAAACTGCTCTCAATATCTCGTTGTTAAGAGCCACCCAAATCTCTTAACTCAAAAACAGAACTCTTAAAATGAAATTAATGTATCTGTTTTTACTAACCAAATAACTTAATTCATATTTTGTAGGTATTTGCAGCTATATTTACTGTTGAAATAAGTTTTTAGCCCGTAAGTCAAGCTGGTATTATGGTTAAGGGTGCCGGCTAACGTTACAAGGGGTGTGGGTTGTACACCCCGTGCTGGCAAAGTGTCACTTTCTTTTCTTCATAAATTGTATTTTGAAATATTTATTTTAGTTATCCTCTTTTATTAATTTATCATTTTGGGTTTCTTGAAGGAAAAATAAAGTAATTTTATGTACACTTTTCAATAATGTCAGTTGTAATACAAGGCTCTCATTTGTAATATTGCAAATAAATGTCTTGCAAATTTTATAAGAAAACTCTTTGTAGATTTTCAAAGGATTTTCTTGGCAAAATTGTTTCCAACGATTTTTCTTGTAAAAGTACAAACAAATTTTTAGAGTCAATGCTGGTACACGAAAAGTGGCCACAACGCAGCACGTAAGTGCATGTTACCCTACATTCCTTTAAGGTAAGTGTTTACGTTAGAATACGTGCATTTACAGATAGGAAAATTTTTACCAGAGTTATTTCAAAAGAAACTCAATTAAATACGAAAGAACCAAAACATCAGATTACCCAGCTCTCTACCAGCTGGGATCGTAATGGTATCAGGAAATAACTGATACGCCCATTTTCCCCTACTTCTGGGAATACCTTGTTCGCGTGAGGTACGGGGGACGAAATATATAAAGTACTCCCCCACCTGTTGCTTAGTAGTAAAAGTCACTGTAGGAACTTTTCTAACAGAATTGTTTCTCCGTCTTTCATTTTCTTATCTCACTTATTTTCTACTGTCATAAGTTATGACAACCTGTTGCGTCTTCATAAGTTCTACATAGCGAAGGAAGATTTTTTTATTATTATTACTTACATTTAACAATTCAGGAAAGTGATTACCACGATTAAAAGGGAGTCAATCAAATGCTATTTCGTTTTAAGAAGAAGCCATCTCGTCAACTTTGATTTACGTAATTTAACTCGCCTAACCCCTCAATTTCATGTTGTATTCCAATAAATAACTATTAAATGCTGTTCACGGTAAAATGAGCACTTTTTAAAGCCCTGCTTAAAATCGGCTTGCACGCACGTTGTGTATTATCTGACCTCACGTTAAATTTACACTGTCATGGGCCTCATCACTTTATTCGTGCGTCGGTCAAGTGAAATTCTGAAATTATTAGAAAAGTAAATATTTCACAAATATGCTCTTTTTTACACTTCGATACATTAGAAATGGCTCAAAGCGAAATACATATTTTAAGTTATTACAAAACGTTGCCCAACGCTTTTAATCGGACGTTAAGATATAGAACTATTTTCCATCCATCGTTACCAACTTCACTGGGCGAATGCCACTCAGTGTGCCCGTTAAAATATATGTAGGCAGGGGCCACGACTTTTTTCTAAGGTTGAGTTCAAAAGTGCTCACTTTATCGTGAACAGCCTTTAATTACACAGCACCAGCTAGCTCAGGGAGGGTGATGAGAAATCTAACGAGGACACTACCATAATTAAAAGTCACCACAGTGGTTTGTTTGTGCCCACGAGGAATTATCGCGAAGGTAACCTAATTTGTGTCCGAGCCTAAAATTGCTTCACGCAAGCTCCCCACATTGGACCTTCGGCATGTAACAAGTTTCTCTGGCCTCCCGCGAGTTTTCGACTCTCATGTCCTTCGTACATACATGTAAACACAGTACCTTGTTTTCCATACATAAGCAGTGCCGTTACTCATTTCATTTTCCATACATTAATAGAACTCGTACTTTAAAATCCAAACCAATGCAGTCTTCAGGGGGAAAAATAAATAATCGTCGTACCTTTTGAATGCACCACAAATCACCTACATACATAATTATGGTATTATGTGTACTCCTGTCCCCTGCGAGTTGTTTGCCTACCATTTACAAGTTTCTATTAGCACTTTACATAACGTGAGGATATGAACGGATGCGTTCTTTCTTCCCTTCTGCTATAGAAACTTGTATGCCTTCTGTTGTGCCCATGAGAATAACAGAACGTAGCAGAAATTGGGCATCGTGTAAGTACGGCTTAAACGACTCGCGCCTCTAGCAGAATTTAGGCACCAGAATCTCTTTATATCCTTTTTAAATATCGGCAGAAAAACTGTTCTGAACATATGATACACTACATACATCTAGTATTATACTAACATATTACAATTAACATTGTTAAGTGGTAGGGAAATGCTAGTAAAAAGGAGATAATACCCACGATAAACGAATCGAATCTACACTTGCTGTATGCGTTAACACTCCTTGTTCAGAAAATGATCGTATATGTTATAAAAATATTTCTTTAGTAAAGTATAATCGTGCAAACAAAATTAGTGGTCGTTAACAAAAAAAAAAAAAAAAAAAAAAAAAAAAGGATTTATTCATTCAACAAAACATGGGCCTACTCTCACAAATCATTCCAATTTGTTCATAGTGTTCGTAAATTGTTGCCATTATCCATGTGTAGGCTAGGAGACGACAAACATTCCAGAATACACGAAAAACTTTTGACACAGTCAAGTTACGTAATAATAGTTCTGTTATTCTTGGTAACAACTGTACACTATGAACAGAGAAATGTATTGATTTGACTGTGATTATACACACCTGCACACCTGCACGTCGCAGCATAAGCTGCGACGTCTGAAGTAAAGCTGGATTTACAATAGAAAAATTTAAGCATTATATTATGCGTTAAGTTGTGTACAGAAGAAACGAATGTGTGTTCTCTTATGTTTCGGTTCCCAGTGGAACTTATCAGGTCGTGTGCGTTGGTGGGATTTCCTTAAGTATTGAAATAAATAGTTGTATTTTATATCTTTAGAAAAAATTTTGAGACTACGACCAATCAGTACAGAGCAGTCGGTGTTGTTGGCGGGAAACTGTTATTTACAGTAATGTAAGTATAAAACAATATGACAAAGGCGTGTATGTGCACATGTTGACGATTATACGTGTTCACAAATAATAAGCTTCTCTGATAGAAAATGTCGGCTTTGAAGTATGATCTGCTTCAATATGGTTGTTTTATACGAGGTTATGTTAGGAACAAAAGAAAACATGACATGCCTACTGCCTGTTTCTATTCGCTGGAATTAAGAATTAAAACATAACGGGAAACTGCAAACACAGAAGACGTGTTTCTGTATGACAGATAAGCGCCTACTGCATAATTCTAAATTCATTAGTTTTGTATTGTAAACGTAGGGCGTGTCTGAAATTGCAGATTTAAAAAAAAAATTATCACGTGATGCGATTTTGTATACAAACATTCTGACGTATTTGGTAAATTGATATTTCGTATCTTGTATATAGCGGTGATAGAAAAAATTCAAAATCACAAAATCAGCGCCATGTTGGTTTTTACATTCAAAACACATGCGCGTGTGCGTACTTAAAACGTCTTTTAAACATTAACTGTAAATAAAATTCACTAGACATGTTTTAAAAGGTAAGTAAGTGCTGTGTTTTGTTTATATATTTCCAACACAAGTTTTGTTTTACGTCGTTATTAGATATTATATTATATTCTTGTCTATTAACATATTCGCAGCATTCCAGCGATGATTGTAAAAATATTACGTCCAATTTAAGCATTTAATTTATATTAAACAAATTTTCACTGTTAATGTAAGCATGTGTTGCCACGAGTGCTAAATAAGTGACTGTCAACAACGTCCGGATTGAAACCTACGAAATGACAAATTACTACAAAATAACGAATTTGTCCTTACGTACATGGCCTTAGCTTGAATATTAGTGTTTGGCGCCGAGTCATTGCACTCAACTGATATTAAGTGTAAAAATAGTTATATTTTTTAATGTACGAAGTCTGAAGTCGAATTTTGCGACTCTCTTTGTTATGTCTAGTTCTCATGCGTTCGTTAGTGATGACATTACTGATAAACACTTCAGTGTCAACGTTTTTCACACTGTTATGAGTCGGACGTATCAATGTATAATATACAACAGTGTACTGTGCTACACACGTGTAAATGTAAACACACAAAGCTGCCAACTTTGTAGACAATATCCACTAATGCGCATCATTATTGTAAACTTGGATCTTACAGAGACGATAGTTGTATTGTCGTTTTAAAACAAACATATGTTAGAGTTTAGATTCATTTCTGATCATTACTGTCATTTTTCCGCAGTGTGCATAAGATTTTATGCTTAATGAGATGCACGCTCAAACAGCGTTCGCATAGGTCTACGTAAGTAAATGTTTTACATGTCTCGGGAAATGACATACGCACGTACATGGTGAAACGAATGTGTGTACGTCTCCCGCCCTTACAGCCCATAAGCTACTATTATGAAAACTTATTTATATGAAGTTCCTAATTGTTATTCCTAATATTTATTTTTATAAAGAGTGGAATGGAGGCAATAACTTTTCAGAAACTCCACTAAGAAAGGTGCCTATAGGCTATTCACGTTAAAGTGACCATTTTTAAGGCCCTTCCAAATTTTTCCTTGTAGCGAATTTTTGTCTTTCCGTCACATTTAAAAATCAACATTTCTGTGAGACTGACAAAAACGGTAAATGCATTCACCACTCTCAAAATGTATTGCCTGAGTCTACAATGAAAGGTACTTATTACGGACTAATGGCTACTGAAAGAGCCTTAAAAAGTGCTCACTACCGTGAACAGCCTATAACAATGTATATGTATACTTCTTAACCTTTAATGATCTAGAAGAGTCGGAATAAACATAACCAGTTTTCTCCGTGATTTGTTATAAACCAGGCATGGCATTGCATTTATAGTTAATATACAGAGCAGTGAAAACACTACCAATGTTTTTACAAGCCAAGGCATGGATGAGTGAAAACGTCATATCAAAATCTGATATTTAATATTTATTCATACCAATATTAGTGTTAAAAGGACATTTACATCTAGTTGTTACCAGATTTAATGATACATTATCGATAACTGCGTTTACTGACTCAAATATATATTCATTTCTTTATTGTAAAAATGTCTTTGATTGATAAATAGGAACTCTTTCATTGGTATGCGCTTTCCAACTACAGCTCCTAACGGGTTGATCATTCTAAATACATGCGCCTACGTTCCAGCACATATCCAGTATGTGTCTTCCATCAAAATGCTAATTCAGAATCTTATCCGCTAACTAGTTGCTGTAAGGGATGCAAATAAGTATGTCTGTCGGAATGTATCACGTATCGAGCCGAGTGGAGTATGCTTATACACATAGGAGCATTCCTAGGTTAGGCCACAGCCTTAATGACACTTGAATCGACACATTGAACCTACTGATTGTTTGTACGAACAGTCACCTTTGTAGTAGATCTTTCACATAAGAACAGGATGAAAAGATTACTATGATGTATGACATCATTCATGATTAATATGAAGTTTGTAATTAAGTGCTAACAGTACTCGTATTTTTTCATGAACACCTAAACTAGAGTAAAATAATAGAATAGAATTAAAAACAATGACCGTTATATATTTATGATAATTTATTTTCGCAGAGGTAAAAAAACGAAACAGTAGTTGATATCGTTGCATATTTCCGCAAACACATAATTCTACGACATAAAGGAAACACATGCCATGGTTGCCACTAGTAAATCATGAGTTGAATATTCACAGCAGCTGCAACGAATGCTGGTAACTAGTGTGTGACAGGCTCGCCTCTGACAGACCTTGAACCAACACGTGGGTGAGCCGAGGCCAGGGTTATAACATACTTTTACCTTCTGCCGAGCTGAAAACACTGCGCGGATGACGTCGTCGAGAACACTACCACTACTCTGGATCATTAGCGGAATTAACACATGCAACTGGTCAGGCTTTTTCCTATCCCATAGCCACTGTAGTGTATATCTTTACTCAATGGTCATACCCAGCTTTTATTTTTAATATCCAGTTTTAAAGATCGATTAGGAGGTTTAAAAAGATTCAAGTTAGAGAGCTGTTCAGAAAGTAAATATTTTTTTCCTCATCTTTAGCACATTAATTTTTTTGGGAATTGTTTGTAACAATAATATACTGGTATAATTAATGAGCCTACTTTCCCTACATATGAGCAAATCATTTTTTGTGAAATTGTTCGAAGCTTAGATGGTAGGTAAGCTACGACGTCTCGTTGACGGCAATATCGTTAGAGATGGAACCACGCACATATGAAACATTAGTGAGACACACGTGTCTTACTCGGTACTCGAACCAAAAAAATCTCGCTCCATAAACTAGAGTGCAATCAACTGCATTACGGAGGTAAGTTATGGAGCATCAACCTCAGATGTAATCAATGTAATATTTTGTCTGATACTCGTGTTACTAATCTGAAATATTTACACGGCCTTCACTTTGAAAATAAGTGTCTGTACCACTTGAAACATATGTTATGTTGCCTACCGTAGGGCTACTTCTGTGGAGAATTTGCCGGAAATTGGTTTATTGGTTTCCAAGATATGGCAAATAACTTAGCATTATTTGGGGCTATCTTACAAAATTGCCTAAAAAGAGGCTCTGTAAACGATGCGTCTAACAGATATAGCAAAATTGGCCGAATTTGTTTAAATTGTTTAACAGATATAAAAATTTATCTTAATTGTTTTCGTAACCACCATTTAGAAAATCAGTGGCTATAGACCCACTTAAATATTGTAAGTTTACATAACTTTCTGTAACATTAATGGTAAGAAAAATTAGGAGGACATTAGCTGAGTTGTTCTGGAAATATGGTAGAATGTTCCATGTTATTACCTGGCTTTTTTTTTTAAGGCAGGAATATGAGGATCTCAGAACGCATAATTGATACGTCTAATAAATACTGCGTACAAATTTTGGTTAAATTATTTCTAATTGTTTGGTAAATAGAATGTACCAATAACAATTAATTGTATTAGCACCACTTTAAAACAAAGTCCTGCTGCACCTAAAGCATATGTTTAAATGTCCTTCTGTAGCACTACTAGCGTGTAAAATTGGGTGAGAATCGATTTGATTGGTTCTCGAGATATGGCATAAAACCTCCTTTTTTCGTGTGACGATCTTAATAAATAGAGGACGAAAAGTTTGTGTATTATAACGTCCGAATATTGTTGTAGATGCTGATAATATACAGAGTTGAGTCGTAATTGGTTACACAGTTTGGTAGCTAAAATGTATACAAGGCCGTCATTCTGAAATTAATTGTCTGGCATACTTCGAGCATATAATTAAATATCTATAACCTACCATAGTACAACTTATTCGCCAAATTTGATAGGAATCGACTGATATATTCCCGACAGTTGACATAAAATATATATTTTTTCATGTAAATGATGGCTAAATGAGTCTCTCTATTGGTACATTTGTTATTCATAATAGATACTGCCAGCATGGAAAGTAAAGTTGAGAGTTTGTTTCGTATTTTCGTATATATATCATACTAATATCAAATAATTATATTGCCACTATTTTGAAAATTAATATCTTACCCTCTCAAAAAAATTTACATAGTATGCCTTGGTTATAAATGTTTGCCAAATTGGGTGTTTTTTTTTTTTTTTTTTATTTTTTTTTTTTTAGTAAGGGAGGACAAAAATGTACCAAATTAAGATGTTCGAATATCGTTATAGATACTACCAGTTTAATAGGTACATGGTTTCGTATACATGACACACTACACACTAAGCTAAAATATCTACATACCCGTATTTCTAGAAATAAGTATCTGCCAGACAATTAGGGGCTAGCTTGCCAAATCGTGGATAACTAAGACTCTGTATAGGCGTGTAATAGATACTGCCAGCATACAAGGTTAAGTTGAGAGTTTTTTTTTTTAATTTCACAGATGTAGCAAACAAAGCTAAGATAGCCACTTTGAAAATAATTTTCTGACCCACTTAAAACATACTAGTTTTCATCTCCTGCCACAGTACTACATTTTTGCTGAATTAGGTAGGAATCGATACATTTTTCCGATGTAGGGACTATGGCCTTTTTTTTGTCTTCATGGAGGGTTACCTTACAAAATAGTGTATAAAGGAGGCTCCGTGTAGACAAATTTGATCATTGTAAAAGATATAGTCAGCATACATATTTCAGATGAAATTGATTGCATGGTTTCGACGAAATAGCATACTAATCTAAGATTGCTATGTAACAACTCTTTTTAATATAATAGAACCAAATAATAAATAACAACCGAAAATAGATACACAGTAGAGTACACATTTAACTAGAAAAATGAAACTAACACACTCTTACACTAAAAACCTAATTCCATACATTAATGCATACATTCAATGAGGCAAACATCTACAGAGAGATTACTACAGAAAAATTTATAAGCCCATTACCTTGAAAAATCTAACATCCGGTCGGAAAGAGTTCTAAAAATATAAATGTACACAAAACCTCGATTATACGTGAGAGTGGGGCATCCCGGCTGGCGTCTGTAATACTAGTACGCCCGCCTGCCATTTGAGGCTATGTTACGTATGTGCCAGGGACACACAGGCTCACTCATACACGCATACGCACATACATACACAGGCACACATGCAGGAAAGTGATATCATTAGCTCTCCTTTCCTTTGGAATGTAGGCTAAAAGGATGAAAGTAGTACTTGAAAATTAATATAATATAAAAGATAAAAGAAGCTATTGGAATTTGAAATTTACATATTTCTTGAAACAAATCTCAAAATTGAGCAAAATTAACACAATTGGCTGCAGCTCAAAGTAATTATCTATGCAATAATAATGTTATAAGAATGTTGTCTTAGCAGTTTTGTATGATGTTCACACTAATTTCAATTTT
Organism: Dryococelus australis; assembly: GCA_029891345.1. Lineage (NCBI taxonomy): Eukaryota > Metazoa > Arthropoda > Insecta > Phasmatodea > Phasmatidae > Dryococelus > Dryococelus australis. The sequence goes on along the minus strand of CM056993.1, from coordinate 162,472,076 downwards.
TAATTTTCGGATAAAATTTAAAGCTAAGATAATTAAAAATTCCATTGTAGCAGGCGAACCAATTGCCGGTTTTGAAATAAATCGCACAGTTGACTTCAAAAACCCGTTAAAATCAAGTTTTTGTGTTAAAACAATGTTTTGAAACGTATAAGAATCAATATTTTAATTCAAAGTCTCAGTTTTTTCGGTAAAAGCATATATGATGGACGTTACTTTCCAAATAATTTATATTTATATCAAGTCGTTATGTCAAGAAGACAAAAAGATCTTCGAAGCTATAAATAATTTTTGGCTACTAAATGACCTTGATCCGTTCAGCCCCTGTGTCCACGATCAAGAACATGTTACAGAATGATAATATTTATGACTGGAACTGTACGCAAAAATGAGTAACTGGCCAGTGTTTTGAGCGTTTTCTCTAAGAGAAATCTGATTTGTTGAAGTTTCTACACCTCTCCTTTGTGATTGGCGCTCGTTGTTATCAACAAACATACAGCACGTTGTTCGCTGGTTGCGAGAAGCTAGCTTCACCCAAGCACAGCGCACATGGAACAATTTCAAGTGCAATGCTTGATTTCGTAAATGAATCTGGGACTGAACAGGTGGACATCAATTTCCTGAGGTTTCATGCGCAGATGCTGCTTGCTTACAGCTGTGAGGACAGGTCCATTGCCCTATGCTACCGCCCCACTTAACGTAATCATATTTGCACATTATTTATTGACGTTTCTGTTATTTTCCATTGCATATGCTATATCACTGAATTCCTCATTGCACGTACTTTCAGATGCCGTTTAAATAAATGTATGTTTCGAAGGGAAAAGTCATATGTGGCTTAATTATTTCTGTACATAGACGTGTTATGACTTATGAATAGTCACATTGCGGCAAATTACTTGCCCGCGTACGTAATTTCATTTAACGAAAATCGCATTTCTCTATCTGCAACCGTCCCGGATATTTTGAGGGTGTCAATGATATTTGGACCACCCTGTTTATATATATACATATATATATATATATATATATATATATATATATATATATATATATATATATATATATATATATACAAACACTGAACATGCTTTTATGACTTTTGATTACAGGCTGCAACAAGCGAAGTGTTCGCCTTTACTCAATGCGTAAAGCCCCTCTGTACATATTTTTATTGAAACATATTTCTATTAATACTTACTGCACATTCCTATGTTTATAACTTAGATTAAAAACCACTTGGAGAATAATCGCACTTATTAATCAAACTCACGACATCCCGTTTGCGGGTGAAACATGCTACAACGTGGTGGTAACTTGCCTTTGTTTTCTTACACCACACCGCAATGGAACCTTTTTATTTTCGTATTTGTACGCCGTGTTATCCTTTGCCCCAACTCCGTAATAGTTATTTTGTACAGTACTCGTGTTATTCACTTACTTTGTTTCACGTTTGTTCGTTGCAGTTGCTATGTTGAAATGCATATGGTAACTTATGATTGAGTTATATAAAAATTACATGGATTTATTATTTTTATCACCCCTCTTCTCTTCGGTAGGAAAATTCATTGCATGGAAGTCTCCCTTGATATTTTAATTAACAAGTTTTTGATGATCTAGCTCTCACCTAAGTAATTCTATCAGCGACCATAAACTGCATAATAATGTTAATTTTAACTCTAACAAACTCAGAAAAACTAAAACCTTCAAAATTGTTCCCCGTTAATTACGGAAACTCTTAAATAAACACCATTGGAGATTTACGTTCTCGAAAATTTGGGGAGAGTCGTTACGCAATTCAAAACGCTTTCTTCTAAAAGTAGACGTAGTGAACTAGTACTAATGACAAACTGATCAAAATACCTACGATGCATGAAAATCTGCCTCGGATGATGATCTTTATTTTTAATCCCTTATAAGTGGGCCTGGGCAGTTTTTTTCTATTCACCGAATCTCCTTTTGTGCAATGTTAAGTATCTGATCTAACACAGCCATTGACAAAGAGTATATAAATACACAGAGGCGAAATGGAGTTGTAGTTCTTTTGTTGAGGGCGTGCCCATTCTCTTATTGGCTACGCGATACTCGAAACAGTTATTGTGTCTGATTCGCTACTGCGTGCTGCGAGAAATATACTATTGGCTGACCTGTCAGCTGGCCAGTAGATTACCAAGTGCTTATTGGCAAAAGTGGCGACATTTTGATGGCGTGTACAACTGGAGTTCGGGGACTAAGCGGCTGTTTCCGCTCTGTATAGTTACCTATATCGTATAATTAATAACCAAGTTAGAGTTATGGTAGTTATTTTCGTGAAAAGTAACCATTTAACAATTCCATGTTTGTGTTCGAATCACAGCTATGTCTTAGGCCTATTTTATAGATCATCGAAGACTTTGGGTGAATAGTAGAGTACATCTAAATCCACACTCATTAGTAGTCTTCTGCTGTTGTAGTAAGCAACTAATCCGCAGTTTACATTTTCTCAAGTATGCAAATGGTTGCGGAAATCTTGCCCAAACTATAGAACACTGAACTTGAAAATGTCTCTAGTCTCTACCCCCTTAGTAGACGTGTGTGTAAGAGCAATGTTTTAGTATTCGGTGGCTGTCTACGTGCTATTATTGTGCTCTTCTGGGGCACAGAATCAAAGGACTGCTAAACGCGATACCAGCATACCCACTAGCTGCACCATTTTCTCTAAGGACACAGCACCAAACTACCTTTGAGTTGTTCAACCATGGCAATTTCAGGCTAGCCAATTCCTGGCGTCTAGGATCTATCATTTTGTGACAAAACGGAAAAAGCGAGAGGAATTATATAAACTGGCCATTAAAATAGATTATGAGTATCACTTTAACACACTTTTTAAGTTTTGCAGTATCGCTGCTGTAATTATTTTCAAACTGGTAACAAATGAGGAGACCTATGTAATAAATACTATGTGCGAGTGACTACAGGGATGAAAATAATGTCTCAGTACGTGATGAACAATATCCTATGCTCAGTGCTGTCTTGAGCAAAATATTTTTTATTAACTAGTTGTCTGATATGGAGAGTTTTTATTTTAATGGGTCCAAAAATTATATTTAAAATGTTCGTTTTAAAATTTTTGTAAAATAGTTCACGCATAGGTTGTTCAAGGTAAACTAAGCACGTCTGAAAGCCTTGTTCAACAATTATTTGTATACACATTGTGTCTTATTCCAGCATACGTAAAATCAGCGAAGCCATATGACTCTATTCATGTGTCGGTCAGCGTAATTGGGAAAAGTAAATATTTTACTAATTTGCTCATTTTTACACCAACTCTTACACTTATATGCATAAGAAAAACAAAGGATTGGAAAAAAAAAATTTTAATTGTTACATATGTTTGGCTAACTGCTTTTATGCAGCGTTAAGGCATGTTACAACATTTCCTCTTTCGGCCGTTCACGGTAAAGTGAGCACTTCTGAAACCCTAATTACTTTTTATTTTCAACCATTTTTTAATACTTTAACCACCTTTTTAAATCAATGTTGCTATGTAAGTAATAAACGCAGTGTGTATATACCACAGCACTTGTAAGTTAATGCCTAAGCCTAAAATTACATATATTTATACACTACTCTTCCAAATGAGAGGGCCTTCAAAACTGCTCACTTTACAGTGAATATTCTTTTAAAATACATGCAGACGGGAGGCAGTGACATTTTTCAAAGGTTGATTTCAAAACTGCTCATTAGTAATGAACAGCTTATAACAGAAAGACGGGCAACTTAACGACGGCGATTCATACCCGCAGGTTTGTTGTACTTCAGTCTTTTACTCGAATAATTCTTCATATTCCAATTTCTTTTTGATCGATTTTCCGTCGGAGCTGGGCTGTGCTTAGCCTTGGCAGCGACTCGACGGTAGCGAGACAGGCCGCGTATGAAGACTTCCCCTGACGGACGACGCCTCGACAAGGAAGGAGAGAAAAGAAGTAGGAAGTGTGCAGGCGCCCGTCAACTAGCCTATTGACGGGCGTGTCGGGCGGGTTGCCGGCGGGAGGGGGCCGAGTTGCTGTGGCAACCGCCACTTATCAGGGCGCCCTTAAAGCCGTCAATCGTGGCTGCACCCGCGGGTTCGTCGGAGGAAACGCGGATCAGCTGTCGCCTGCGCCTGCTCGCCTCCTCACTCGCCGGTTTTCGAGAGTAAATGAGGCGCGGTTTGAAGCTCTCTGTGCTGACGCGGGAACTGTGGCTGAGTTGGGTTTCCTTACGTATCCTTCCCATGGTGTCTGCCTGTAAGCGCGCTTGCTGACACCTAAACATCTTCAGCGACCTCACAATTAGACTGATTCACTTGGAGACAAGCTAACTTTGTCGCACTCTAACGTAAATTTATGTTTGCGATTAGCCAAGAATTAATTTTTCAGGCACCCACAGCCTATGAGCTAGTAACAAACATACAACATTTTGAAGGAACAAGAGTATGTATAAATGAAATGGGAAATGGTGCGGCTCTTAATACCAACGATTTGAGAGTCGATGAGGCTGAAGCAATGCGAGAATGGAACAGCGCTGGAATGAAGGGGCTTGGGAAACGGGAGATCCCCGAGAAATCCCGCCAACCAGCGGCATCGTCTGACAAGATCCCACACGCGAAAATCCGGCAGCGAACCCGCCGTGAATTGAACCCGGTTCGCCTAAGTGAGAGGAGAGTGGTCTAACCACTACACGACATTGGCCTCCAAATAGGGCAACGGATGTTCAGATGTAGCTGTTTCTTTTCGCTGATTGATTACACGAGGCTCTGGTGACTTGACTACTGTGTGTTTACGAAACGTTCTCTATTGGCTTTGTTGCCGGCCGGCACTTAGGTCACCAGGCGCTGATTGGCCAATGGCGTCAGACATTTTGCTGGCCAGTGGTGCAGTTTTCCTGACGTGTTTTGCTGAAGTTCCCAAAATAATCATCTCTTTGACTTCTCAATTGTAAAGTAATCTGTGATAAGATCTGCTTGAGGCGACCGTCTAGGTAGGCCGCCAAACGGTGTGCAGAACTCCAACAGAAAACGTTTTATTAGAACACCTTCCAACGTAATTCAGAGAGGTCTGCTTACGAATAGCATTTAAGAAACGTTACGCGATCCTTGTGCGTTACTTTAGACGATAGACTGCTCCCGCAATGCACTGCACTGCTCTTCTTATATATTCCTCTTGTTGCCTGTAAGCCAAACCACCCTCTTAATTACCAATGCAATAAATCAAACGTAATATCCACCAAAGGAAAAGTTTTCTAGACTAGTGTCCAAATACGAATCTTAATGGCCGTGGGTGCTGATTCTTTGACGTATGAACTTTATGAGAATTGTGGATCTATAATTGACGTCTCCTCAAATAGATGAATATATTATTTCTCTACTGTGACTTTGAGAGGTGGTAGGGGATTTCCATAGTTGGCTTCTTCTCTGTCCTTATTGAATAGCTTCATGTACAAATAAAAATTATATGAGGGACAGAATTTTTGGAAAACCATTGCAATTCTTGGAGGAGTGCTTAACGAATTTTACTATGATAATATTGATCACTATCCTGTTGTGTATTCGTGTAAGACAGTAAAATCTGAGCTCTCATGTTGCCCGTTATCATGTGCGTACTTTAAATCTGCAGGCCAATTATGAACGGCTGTTTCATTCACCGCTGGATGTTGGTTATTCCAGACTCGAGAAGAAATAATTGGGATATTACCTGGCCAGAGATGTGAACAAGACTCTTAAGAGAAACTGAATGCAAAGTATGAAAATTAAGTACAGAAACACTCTAATTTAACTGTTAATTTACGCAAATGCTACATAATATTCTTACATACATTTTTATTTCTGTCTCAGTTGAGTCAACTCAGTACTGAAGGAGTGTCTGCTCAAGCCTATACGCTCGTAGGCAATATGCCAGACTTCGCCTCACTCAAATGCACCAGACTGATGTCACACGACGGCTCAAATCAACACGGTCTGAAGTATAGTCCCTCAGCACGAATGCGGCCTGGAGCTCACTGAGAAACCTCGTACGGCCAGGAGTTTGGCTGTTGTCATAACAGCGGCCTGCTCTCGTTAGCATTGTTCGCTGGCGCGACATCCTTTTTCCCTGGTTTGCTTTATGTTTTATGTATGGCATTTTATTTTATTAATTTCCGAACCTTATTAACATCCTAAACTAATCTGTACTTTCTGGTCGAATCACAGTTGTTCTTTATAAAACTACAATTCTCAAGAAGGGCGAATCACAAGAGTGAGTGAGTGCGTTAAGAAATTTGGGCAGCATTTAACATCGAGGTCTTGAGAACCGACAAGGGTGAAGCGAGGTGAGTATGGAGCAACGCTGGAATGCAAGGGCGGTGGAAACTGGTGATCCCCGCGAATACCCGCCCACTAGCGGAGTAGTAGGGGCGTGCCGGTTTTAACCCCAAAGGGATGCCACCTTTTTTGATATTTAATGGTTAAATTTTATTGACAGGGTTAAATTTACTGGTAGGGTTATTTTTTAAATGTTTCATGTGTTCGTTGTAAGAGTGTATTAACAGTTTTATTTTTTTATTTTTGCTGGTGTGTGTGGAGCAGCTGAGATACGTCCTCACCCATGGAGCTCTGCCACTCGGATGAGGTGTGGCGTGTTGGGGACGGTATATATATGTGGTGGGTTTTATGTAAAAGTGGTATAGGTGTAATTTTTTTGTGTTTGTAGTTATATTGGTCGTAGACGATGTTGGTAGATAGGCGACATTGAAAGATAGTATTATTCGGAATGCAATTGAACATGACAAACTATAGAAAAATAATCTCAGTGTTCAAACGAGTTCTATGTATTAATAAATAACACGAAGGACACGTCGAATAGCACATTTCAAACGAACACAACTACGTGAATAACATCTGGTGTCAACCAGTGGTAAACAATCAGAATTATGTGATTCTCCAGTATGAAATTAATAAACGAATCAAAAATGTCCCTATAAATAAAATGGCTGACAAACACAATAACAAGATATATGAAAAAATGACACTACTTGATGCCTTTCACACATACCTTACATGAGTTTAAAACACGCCTGTTTGGTCGAGAGATGGCTGAAGCAATGACTGTTGTTTATGACGTGCGCCAACTTATAAGCTGTTAGATTTGTGGAGTGCATCTGACAGGCGATTAAGGGCATAGCTACTGGGAAATAGATGGGAATAAGATTTAAGTGGTAAATGGATAAAAATTATGTTTAGGATGCACGTACATATATAAATTTCACTAGTTGAATTTAAAAACACGTAACAAGAAACACGGTTAACAGTTAGTGATTATAATATACATCCATTCGCTGCACTGACTTGCATATAGCACTTATGTCAACTTATAAGCTGTGCTGAGAGCAAACATAACCTACATTTGATTATAGACTGAGGTGAAAAACTAGGAAATTTTAATTAAAATACAAAATGGATGTTTCCTAATAAATTAAACAGCTAACGAACAGAAGTAGATGAAAACGACTAAACACATAATGAAATCGCACAAGGGGGTCCCCCCCCCCCAAAACCCATCCATCTGCCAAAGAGGCTGGTAAATGAATGAGTCGAGCTTACGTCAAGAGCCTGACTATATGTACGTGGAGCATGGCTGAGTTGAAATTTTCGAGAAAAACTCTGAATACACTATTCGTCCTACAATAGATGACGAAACAATAACTTAAAAAAAAAACTTAGCCATATTTTTAACTAAAGTTTCGCTTTTGTAAGAATAATTCATTTTTAACACAATTTTTTTTCCATCGAAGCCTAGGGACACTCGGATGATGTGAAGAAGGCCTAAATCCCACAAGTGTTATCGTTCAACACTTTATAGAAATGTACTATATTTCATTATTTAAAATAATGGACGTACTGAAAATTTCTCGATTTAGTCTGTGAAATTCACAGCACTAGTTACCGAAATGACAGTTGAAAACTAGATGTCTTTAAATTAAGGGAAATAGTAGACATATACCTTCAAACTTTTTTTAAAAATATTTATATGTATTCCACGTATAGTTTTTCCTAGCTCAGAATTTCGACTCTACTATTTACAATAAAATGTGTATATATTTGAACTTATTTACAAATTGTTTTCCTTAGTAAATAAATTTCGATGTCACATTACTGAAATAGCGTGTATCCATCTTGAAATGGCTGCTATCGAAGCTGAAATCTGTTAAATTTCACGATATTTCAGCTGACTTTCCTTAAAAGCCAAATTTAAGCAAATTTAAAGTAAAATGGCAGCCATCTTCACCAAATTTGAATTTTATTCTTAAAAAAAAACCTTCAATTTTATTTTCTGATTTCGTATAAAGTATGACTGTGTTTTTATCAGCAAGCATCTTAGTGTTGAATCTTTAACTGCAGTACTAGTACTTGCAATCTGGTGGCTGTGAAAAAATTTTTTAACTTAAAAGTTGGGTGGATTCACCCATCTGTAGAGTTGCAGGACAGCGGGAAACATTGTGGTGAGTAGTTAAGAGGAGTTTCTACATGCCCCCCTGAAAAGGTATTTTTATCACTTGAGACTTGGTTTTGTTAAATTTCCCAGAGTTCTTCAAGTTCACCAGCGGTCCGGAAAAGTTTTCTCGAAATTGTAGGCTGTCCCTTTTCCTTTCAAATTAATTCATTCAGGCGGATTCGATTCTCTCCAATATTATTTTATAATTTCCCTTCAAAGTTTGTTTTAATTTAAATTACAGTTTTTAATGTATAATAATTAACTTGTATTTTTTTCGTGAAAGTGAGCAAACAGCTATCCAGCTACCTGCTTTTAAAATATAATAAATAACTTACCAACACCCACTCGTCTTAAGTTACCAAGAAATATTTTTCTTTTAATGATTTAATGTCCAGTCATTTACAAGTACTTCGTCATTCACAAGATATATAATGACACAGGGGATTTTCAAACTAATAAATACCAAATCACAGCATTTAATTTTAGCATAGAAAAAATTTATTTAAAATTCTTTTTCAAAAATTTTTATTAAACATACCTTAGCTAACATTCGTAAAACAAATTCTCTACATATTCACATCAAACATGCTAGTATCATAAAACTTTAAACATGTCACTACTCAAAACCTTACTTACCAATGAAAGCCATACAAGCTATTTAACCTAAAACTCCATCTTACATCATAAAACTGCAAAAATAATCACAACAAACCTTGTCATGACTCAAAAACTCTCCAACATTTTACTATTGACATAAAATTTATTAAAACTTTCCAACATTTACAGCAGAAATCACTAACTGTCTTTGCAAATTATTGCAACTGTTAACAAACTGAATGAAATTTTCTTAAAGTAATGCAAAATGTTAACTTTTTAACAAAATTGTTAAATTTGAATGGAGTTTTATAGACTTGAATGAAAATTTTATAAACTTTTTACCCAATCATTAAAACTTGAATGAAATTTCTTAAACTTTTTAGTAAATTGTTAAAGTTTTTAAACAAGTCTTTCGAATTTTGTTGAAATTTTATATAATTTTTAACCACTCATTAAAACTTAGATAACAATTCTAAAAATTTTTAACAAATCATTAAACTTTTTTAACAAGTCTTTAGAATTTGAATGAAATTTTATAAACTTTTTACCAAATCTTTACAATTTGAATGAAGTTTTATTAAAATCATTTTGTTATTAGCAAATCATTCCAACTTTGTACTTTCAATAATTACAACTGTAAACAACTTCTCACCATAGTACAAGTGGAAATAATTAAATTTGTGTAGTTTTTATAAATTTCATAAAACTGAAAAAAAATGATTAAATTATGCTGAGTCACAAAGCATCACTTCATATTGTGTCTTAAAATCATTCATCACTGTAATTTTAAGCAGTGGTTTAAAATGATCTATTTGTATCTATTATTTTTCTTGTACTTGGGAGTTAGATATTTCCAGTCAAATGGTGATTTGAAGCTTAATACAGTTGTATATGATTCCATTTGAGTATCTAATAGCTAATATTTTAATGATAAATTTTTCTGCAGATTGAAGTACTTGTACATTGCAAAGCATCTCGTTGTGGTTGTTGTTCATTGCCTACTGACTCAATTCATTATTTTCACCAGCGTATCTCTTACATTGTAACTCGCTAATCTATTGTGAATCATCAGAGCGTAAGTATGTGTATTTGCTGAAATTGGTGTATTTGCAATAATTTCAATTCATAAATCAATTATGCTATTTCTAATTTTATCACCATGTTTGCATACATAAAAAACAAATAATGCTCCTCTCCTTTTAAATGTTTCTGGTTCTAGAATCAGTGAACTGTTTTTGTTATAATACATTTCCTGAAACCTTGTATGCATATCATAGGAAACTAGGAGTTCCCCATTTTCATGTTCATATTTAAATCCACATAGGGTTAAGCTTGACTGTTTAGATACAGTTAAATAATTTTCATATCACAATTATCGAATAATGATCTATCAGCTTTTGAATTCTTCTGTCGATTTGTTTTAAAACAAATGTCATATCTAAGTTTTTCCGATGAAAAACTTGATTTCACACTCCACACAATTTTTTTGAGCTACTGGTAGAATTGGAAAAACCTTTAAACCCCATGATATGAATGCAATAGCTAGATTCTTCCTTTTTTCCCTAAATTTTAAAATTTTGCACATTCATGAGCATTAATTTCAATATGTGGCATCGACCATTACACACAGCATAATTAAAATGTTACACCTTCCTTGTTATTAGCCGAATCATACATGACTCTCAAATGTGTACTACTGAATAGAATAACCAATTTTTGTTTAGCATTTAATATAATGTGTTTGCAGTCTTCAGCAAAGCCCAATGCCATACTTAATTTTTATAACAACTTTATATTTTCCACCTTAGTTTATTTGCAGTGAGTAATCACTATCATTGCTCCACCCAGCCATAATCCCTGTATAAAGAATGTTTACAGTTCCCTAGCAATAGATCTTTATCTTGGAGGTAATTCCAACATCTTGTGTTTTATCGATTTCCAAGTAATTGAGCAGGTATGCAATTAGGTCGATTAAATTAAGTATTTCATTTCTTACTAATTTCGTAGTTACTCGATTACTTGCAACACCTGTCTTTATAAATGTTCCTTTAAACTTTAAACTTTATTTCGATGGCAAAGTGTACATATCGTGATTTGTATAGAAATCCTTATTTCCAAAGGAAACTTGTACAGACCAGCTCGGAAAGGTTCATGCACATGTATTAATATATTGGTGATTGCATTTCCACAACTGATCAGTTCTTCAACATTAACTACAACTTCCATTTGTATTAACTGTTAATCCTAATTCTCTTAAATACAATTTATTGCCTCATGTTAACTTCACAGATAACTTATATTAAGTGAGCATTTTAATCTTGCATTTACGTCTTTTTATATTCCATTTCTTCGAAATACTTCCCTTAGAGAAGCACTGCTTAAATATCTGCCAACTTTATGTCTGAATTTACTATTATATGCAATACCCATTATGATTGTAATGTGCAATGTAAACAGATGGTAATTTCTTCATTTCTAAAATTAATAAGTTTACCATCTTGATTGACAATTCTAACAACAATGTCATCAACACAATTCATTATTACTGGAATATATGTCAAAGTATTCGGTTTTTCAATTATTTTATACCTTGGAGCCACAGCATATGTGAATTCATGTATTGTATTTGTAGGTTTTCCATTCAAATATGAACTGCCTACAATATTAACATTTATATGACATACATTTACCGACAATATAGAAACCTCTTTTAATGACTCATGCAATTCATTAGCGGGATACCCTTTTTTCATAACCAAACATATTAGCAATTGAATCGTTTTCCAAGAAATCGATATCGATGTCAATATACATTGCACTAGTTATCATATTTGAATTTCCACGTAAATGAAAATGTATATATTCAGTTAATGCCACTTTAATTAATGTTTCTAAATCATCCAACTCATAAGACCCTACTGGTATCACAATCTCCCAGGATTTTTCCACCAATATTAGCTGTAAATGATTGGTTGTGCATATTAATGGTATACTGTTGTAAGTAACAAATTCGATTAGACTTATTTGCCATTCTTCATCTAAATCCCATACTGGGAAATATACCACATGCTATTGCTATGAATTTCCACTTAATATCATCGTAATTGACATATTACTAATGTGTTTTATTATTACACATATATCCAATTCATAGTTAAAAAGCATTAATATAAATGTCCGCAATTGATTGTATTTGGTAATTGTTCTATTTTGTAATTGTAACTTAATTGCGTGCTTTTACAATAATTACATATTTAAATTGGAGGACAAAATCGCCGAAACTGTCATAATACAATAATTGATTTACAGTCTTAATTAATGAATCCCTATGCATTCCTTTGTTTTGTATTGAATCTAAATTAACAATCATACATTCAGGAAGATTTGGTTTCTTTGGTAAATTGTCTCCCATGTACACACCTCGGAAATAGGGAATATACAGTTTCTTAACAAATGTATTAATATATTTGTTTATAAGTGCACATTTTGGAAGGCTATTTAGGACTGTCTGCATTTTTTTCCACATTTGAAGTGTTTTTCATTCTTGTCCGACTTGAAATGGTTTCAAGTATCTCCCTTTACCTTTTGATTTAACTGCTCTACTAATTCCTAAAACCGATCGAAGGATTCATCCAAGAGCTGTTAATGCTGGAAATAATAATGGAATCAATCCTCCTTTCTTTGTTTTTTGTTTGGTTTTAAGTTTTACTGCCATGCCTCTCTTCACCTTTGTGTGCATAACTTTATCAACAACCCAAGCACCAAGCTTTTAACCTGTAGATGCAGAAAGGATTCTTCCTTACATTTGCAGCTTTATCCACTAGAATAGTATCAGCTATATGTCTTTTTTCCTAATTGTTTGGTCGATAGTAAACTATATTGTGTTCTTTACACATTATCCAAACAGTTTATTGCTTGATCATTCCTTGCCAAACATGTTGCAAGTTTATTACCTGATCCACAATAATTGTATTTTGGTAAATGTAATTCAAATGATAATTTATTAATCAATGTATCCAATACACCACATCCTTTTGTGATACTTTTAGTATGAGCCATTGTTTTCAACTGAATCTGAGCCTATATCTAGACCTGCATTTATAGTTTTATGTTGGTTTGTTATGCAATACTGTCTAATTGGGCAGAAATTACGGTTATAAAACAAAATGATTATCTGCTAATAAGTGTAAATATGAATGAAAACATAATTGAACAGAAACATGGTATTCTTTTAGCATCAAATATGCATTGTATAATAAGCAGTCCTTCTTCACATGGAAAAACTTGTTTTATTATGTGTCTACTTGAACCTCCTAATGGCCTTAAATTTGAAAATGTTTATGTTTTCTAAAACAATACAACAAGAGAAATATCAACAATTAGCGACCATTTTGTCATTAGTTGAAGAAATGTGATATTTCCCCTTTTCAAATAATGAGGATATAGTGCATCCCAATGAAGCATTACCCAATACCGCATTTATGTTTGATGATGTTTGGTGTGGACCACAGGGTGAAATAAAGAAATATTTCAGTTTTGGTCGACATTCAAACAATGATTGTTTTTATCAATCACAAAGCTATGCACATATACCAAAACATAGTTTGAGCGATAATGAAAGTATGGTAATTGTGTTTAAAATTGACAGTATGAATCTGCAACATATTTACAATGATCATGTTTTAAGTAGTGTTACTTTTACAAAGTTTAAAGTTTTGTGATTTTACTGTTGGAAAGACAAGTATGGTTTTTTGGTGATTATACCATCACATCCCTATATAAGGGCAGATATAGGTCTGGCTTCGATAGTTTTTTACTCCCAGGCAAATAACAATGAGAAATTCAAAGTTTGTACATAGCAGTATAAAATACAATTATTACAAAGGCTGTGTAGCCAAAAATTGTGTCGGGAATTGTGATTTGACTGGACATATATCACGTAGTATGGGTATGGCTGTGAAATATACCGATGCAGTAAATAAACATTAGGTGGAAGACATAAACACTCTTATGCTAAACGTATTTAAATTTCAGTCAAACAATATCCAAGAGAAATTAATAAATTTATTGGATTTGTATGATAATGTTTATAAAAACATGAGTGTAATTGCAAAAATTTGAACCAATACTATCAATGATTTACAGAGTAATGAATTTAGAGTAGAAAAACTTTTAAATGGATTTACTAAAGACTTTATTGATATGACAAACATAGTTTTTACAACACAACTTACAGAAATGCAAGAAAATTTAACAGTTGTAATTAATTAAGTGGCAAGTGCTACTAGTACCTAACTACTTGTAACATGAATTGAACAAATAACACAATATAAAATAGATGAATTGATTAATTAAAAATTTGGTTTAGTTACGCAAACAGATTAGAGAAAACAATACAATGATTTGGAAGCAAGAATAAATTATTTTATTTATGATTTGAAAGCTGAAACTTAACCAAAATTAGATGTTAATTAAAAGTAAAGTCAATAAGATTGAAAAAGCACAAACTATTCGATCTAGTGTGTTAGTTAGTGGACCTACTGCAAAAAATAGAAAAGCAATGTCTTAATTCATATATAAATAGTTAGAATTTAATGTTCTATAATCAAAACATGTCTGCCTCTGCTTCAGAATTACATAACGTTATGTCAGCTGTGAATAAAAAATATTTGCAATTCAAACAAGCCCATATGGAACAGAATGTTTTAAACTAAGAAATATTTAAACCTGTTATGAGTTGAATGGATTCATAGCATTATGTGTTAAATAAACCTAAAGAAACAGTTATGGAAATTAAATCAGAATATGAACTATTAACAAAAAACAGCAAACTTTCTCATTTAACACGACATTATGTATTATTATCTTTACAACATTTTTCACCTCTGTGCAATATGACATTTGGTGTTCATCGTCAGGGCATCTGGTTCCTGGGAGATTCGGTAATTTGATTTTTGCCTGACAATAAAATTAAAATTGGTGATTATGTAACTGATGCGAGTGAAGGATTGTTTGAATTATTGTTTAAAAACTTTTCAACTGTATATTCCGATTCTCATTTGCAGAAATATAAAGAACTTATTCGTCTAACGAATGCTAACATTCGTTCAGGAGATTAAAACCACCAGAAAATACATTTAATAAGTGATATTTTAGGAAGTGGAACATATAAAGATGAAGTTTGTGATCATTTTTCTCCTGTATATTGGAGCAATCCTAATGTATTGGTCGATAGATTAAAAATTCTCATCGCTTCGAGAGAGTATGGGAATAATTCTCATACAAATGACATTGTTTCTATTATTGAAGAGTTAAAATAAGGCAGTTATATTACCCATACAGTTTACTAAGATTGCTAAAGAGCTTCATGCCCCTGCAAGGATAAGATATCCTAGAAGAAGAGTTTTAACTCATGGTTTAAATTATCATTTTCATCCTATTTGTGTTAAGTGACATTGTTCTCCAAATACAATAAGCGATACAAGTATATTTTAACCGCAATAGACGTTTATTCGAAATATGGTTGGGGCATACCATTGAAAAACAAAACTGGGAAACACCTTACCGATGCAATGAAGTTCGTTTTGAAAGAGAAATTCGCTAAAAACCGATAGAGGGGCCGAATTTTTTTCTGCACCAGTATGGAAACTAATGTCTGAATATGGTATTAATCACTATGCAACATATTCGGAGCTTGATGCCAGTGCTGTGGAACATTACAACTAATTGATTAAGCAGTTAATATATATCAATATGGCTCCCAAAGAAATTATGGATAATATTTTTATGAAAACTTATGTCAAAGTCATCGACAAAAGAAAACCAAAGTTCAAAGTTGACGAATTTTTATGTATCTCCAAGCACAAAGGAAACTTTGAAAAATAAATATGCTTAGTTGGTATTATGAAATATTTTAAACTATTTCAATTAGATAAAAACATCCCAGAGTGTATTACCTAAAAACCTATAATGGATAACCTTTAAAAGGTGGTTTTTACGAGCATGAACTGCAATAAGTCTTTTCTCCAAATGAATATTTGGTTGATGAAATCATTAAAATGATGAAAGATATGTCCTTGGTATGATGGAGGGGTTTCTCAAAAGCACACGACACCTGGGTTAAGAATTAAGATCTTAAATGATTGTAATACAATGATTGTAAAATTATAATACTAAATAAAATATTTTTTAATTGTATTTTATATGCTTTTTAAATTTTAATAAACCTGTTGATCAGTAATGGCTGTAGCATGTATTCTGCAATCATTCTGCTTGTTTGATGGATTATTGTTTCATTGGATTAATGTTTCAGAGATAATACTGTGTGTTTAAATCATTTTAATTATACATTTTTTAAAAATATTCCGAACTTATTTATTTCATAATTTAGATTAATTTTTTTTAAAATAATTCCATGCAGGGAGAGTGTAAAGTGTTCCATAACCGCTCCCTATTACAAAAGAAAGGGAATATTGATCCTGCATTAACAATCAGATAGAATGCTGTAGAGAGAGGATAGAAGAATGAGTGAGATATGATTAAATATAGGTTGGTGTTCACTGTGTGTTCCTAACATTGCTTTCATATATTTTGTCTTAAATATCAGTAAGGGTTTTAGATAACCATTCCACAAGATTGGGTTTC
Source organism: Dryococelus australis (assembly GCA_029891345.1). Lineage (NCBI taxonomy): Eukaryota > Metazoa > Arthropoda > Insecta > Phasmatodea > Phasmatidae > Dryococelus > Dryococelus australis. The sequence continues at coordinate 162,455,349 of CM056993.1, read as the reverse complement.
GGTGTTAGAAAAGAAGTGTTATAATTTCATTTCCTCCATATAGCATTAAATTCGGTAATAATAACAATGAAATAAATTACTTTTAGGGAAAATGTCATCAAAGATTTATAAAAGTTTTCACTTAGCTATGTAGGATTTAGTTGAAGAGGTGTAAAACATAATTTAACGTGTTAGCCAAAGTTTGTGGGAAACAATAAATTACACCATCTTAAATAGAGTTACATATCTGCCGTTATTAATTTAAATCTATTTATTATTGTCAAAAGAATAATTTTTCAGCAATATTTCTTAAATATTTTTTGGTGGAAATAATAGTTCAAATACTTGAGAGTCTAAATGCGAGAATTTTTCAAACATTCCCTGCCACAAAGGTTTGAAGGCTGTTGACCAGCTCTAGGTATGGCGAGTCAGGGGAACGGGTGGGTGGGGTAGTAACTATTTCTCACACAGAACCGGACAGGGCAGATTTTTCCGGGAGAATTCACAATTTATAGGTAATACGTAGTTTTGTAAACAAATAAATGCTTTCAAAGAGTCCAACTTGGTGTCTTACAGGTGGAGAATCCCTGCAGTTGTTGTTGGACAAAATATGCATTCTGGGCTGGCATTGTAGGGAGGGGGTTGGGTGTGCGAGGTCTTGGATCGACAGTGAGGGTGTGTGACCTCGGACAGAACAGTCCTCTGAAAATGAAGTCTGTGTTGGAGGGGGAGGGGGCTGTGTGGCCATGGATAGAAACTGTCTTTTCGCACAAAGTCATCTTCCGGACAAGGGGTGGGGGAGGACAGTTCATGAGGGGTCGCACCATCTTAGTTGTTCGCAAATACTTGTCTTGGATAGACACGACACTGGACACCGGCACTCTCGACTTCACCTAGTGCGGCGGGCAGCGGGCTTCGTGAAACGACACTGGAGACCGGCTCTCTCGACTTCACCAGAGGTGGTGGTTAGCGGGCTTCGGAGAGTGATGGCCATGCTCCGTTTTAATTTTAAAAAAATATAATTTATATTTTGTAATTTATTAGGAAAAAATAATTTTTTTGTAAACTACCTTTCTGAGTTACCTCAACGAAATTTGGTATGATTTTTAACTGTAGATTCGATAACTAGTGCTATGAATTCCACAGACTTAATGGAAAAATTCCGAGCATGTCCATTATTTTAAATAATAAAATATAGTACGTTTCTATAAAGTGCTTCACGATTACGCTTTGCGGAATTAAGTCCTTCATGATGTCATCCGAGTGTCCCTACACTTAAAAGGAATTATTCTTACAATAGTTAAATTTTCGTTAAAAAACTAAGATTTAAAATAAATTATAGTTTCGTTGTCTGTTGTAGGACGAATAGTGTATGCATTGCTTTTCTCGTAAATTTCAACTTAGCTGTGCCTCACGTATATATAGTCAGGCTCTCGACATAAGCTCGACTGATTCATTCACCAGCCTCCGTGGTGGATGAATGTGTTTTGGGTGAGCTCCTTGTGTGATTTCATTATATGTTTATAGTAATTTCCATGTACTTCTGTTCGTTAGCTGTTACATTTATTTGGAAACATTCGTTTTGTATTTTCATTTAAATTTCCGAGTTTTTCACCTCAATCTATAATCAAATGTAGGTTATGTTTGCTCTCAACACAACTTATAAGTTGACATAAGTGCTATATACAAGTCAGTGCTGCAGCGACCTCCTGAGCCAAAGGACGTATATTATAATCACCGACTGTTAACCGCGATTCTCGTTACATGTTTTTTAAATTCAACTAGTGTAATGGATATATTTGTACATGCATCATAAACATAATTATAAACATAATTTTTATCTATTTGCCACTTAAATCGTATTCACATCTATTTCCGAGTAGCTATATCCTTAGTCGCATGTCAGACACACTCCATGTATCTGACAGTTTATAAGTTGGTGCACGTCTTACACAAAAGTCATTGCTTCAGCCATCTCCCGACCAAACGGACATGTTTAATAATCATGTAAGGTATGAGCGAGAGGCATCAAGTAGTTACATTTTTTCAGATATCTTGTTACTGTGTTCATTAGCCATTTAATTTATAGGGGCATTTTTTGATTCGTTAATTAATTTCATAGTGGAGACTCACGTAATTGTGATCGTTTACCTCTGGTCGACACCAGATGTTATTCACGTAGTTCTGTTCGTTTGAAATTTGCGATTCGATGAGTACTTCCTGTTATTTATTAATACATACAAGTCGTTTAAACACTGTGTAATTATTATTTTTTCTTGTGCGTAACCTTTAAATTGCATTCCGAATAATACTATATTTCCAAGTCTACCAACATCATCTTCAACCAAGATCACTACAAACACAAAAAAATCTACACCTATACGACTCTTGCACAAAACTCTCCACATATATACCCCGTCCCCAACACACCACACCTCTTCGAGTAGCAGAGCTCCAAGGGTGAGGACGTACCACAGCTGCTCCACACACCCCAGCAAAAAGAATGAAAATAAAACCCATAGTACACTATTGCAACAAACACATGAAATATTAAAAAATAACCATTTTAATACATTTAACACTTTCAATAAAATTTAACTCTTTCAATTTGATTAACCCTTTTAATTTGATTAACTCGTTCAGTCAATTTAATAAACCATTTCCATCAATTTAACCCTTCCAATTAAAAAGGCGGCATCTCTTTGTGGTTAGAACCGGCACTCCCCTACTACTCAGCGGCATCGTCCGACACGATCCTTACGTGCGAAAATCCGGTAGCGACCCCGCCAAGACTAGAAACTCCTATCCGCCTAGCTGGGAGTCGCGTAGTCTAACCACTACACTATCGCGGCCCTTGTGAATAACAACAGTTCAGCATAGTTTGGCAGCCATGGCTCTCCCATATAATATCACGCACGCCGTTTTTCTAAAAAGTTATTTGCCTTTAAACACTTTCTTTAATGCAGTTTTGCCTAATGGCCATTTTTTCAGAAAATGGCATCAAATACAATGCGTACGATTTGAACAATGTTAAGTACAAATAAATTTTAATTAATTCCCAGTGATGAACATGCCAGTACCAAGCAACGTTTTCCTTGAAATAATATTGGCACGGGTTTTTCGCCTATATGCGTCTACACTAAAGTTATATTATTTAAATATTTGGCAAAATGCTGATGAGGTTGTCGGATCCAACAAAAATTATTATTTTTTTTTGTACCAAAAATGGTTGAACTCGTAAGTATTGTATTTAATGACATTTTATCGAATAAAAAAATTACTCTTAATATTTTTTTGAATAATTTGATGTTAAATACACAGTTCTTCTGTTTTGTGCAGCCGTGGTATCAAATACTAACTCAGTGGTACAAATGAAGAAATGTACAAAGTAAACTAATCCTATTGGCTACTGCGTGACACACATATGTAATCACCAAATAGGCCTAACAAGAATAATATGAAAAATTGATGTTTATTATAAACAATTTCTGCATGATTTTAACATAAATTTGTTGAAAATATTCCAATTGTTATTTGGTGATTTCATATATGCCAAGCAGTAGCACACGGAATTAGTTTACTCTGAAAAATTTTTCATCTATACAACTTATTTAGTATTTATTATTATGGTTGTAAAAAAACAGAATAATTGTTTACATGACATAAAATTATATAAAACAAATGTGTATAATAAGAGTAATTTTTTTTATTCCAGTAAAATGGCATCAAATACAATGCGTACGATTTGAACAATGTTAAGTACAAATAAATTTTAATTAATTCCCAGTGATGAACATGCCAGTAACAGCAGACCATACACAAGTCGAATGCAGACGGGAACCTCGAGTCCTGAACAAGTGGTGAAAAGGACGGGAGAGGAAAGCGCGCGAGCAAATAAAACAGCAACAGTTAAGTGGAGGAGGCGATCTCAGTCGTACACTACCGCGAGCAAGCGGCTGGAAAATACGCAGCCATTGGCGCCACGTGCAGCGGGTGAAATATTTACGTCGGAGGAGGCGAAAAGCTACGGGAGGTTTTCACAAATCTCCACGTGGCCCGGCTACAAGGTCAAACTCGATTTGAAGTGCGGTCTACACGGCTTCCTCACAGCGCTAGCAAGAGCCGAGGTGTGAAACTCGGAATGTTATTTAACCCCGCAACTTAGACGTCAACTTTTTATTATAAAACTATTCATATATTCGATTACTTCCGGTATGCAGCAGAACATGTAAATCTGTGTTTGTTATTGCGAATGGTCAGAAATAAGTATAGGCTGTACACGGTAAATTGAGCACTTTTGCAAGCGCTGCTTAAGATCTACTTGTATACACGTTGTGTATTCCCCCGCCTGATGTAAAATTAGCATTGCCATGGACCTCATCACTTTATTCCAGCGTTATTTAACCTTCCACAAATGGTTACCTAACACTTTTTATTTGACGTTAAGATATGGATCTACTTTACATCCAACGTTACCAACTTTACTAGGCGAATGTCACTCAGTGCACCTATTAAAATTATTTTTCTATGATTATTATACAATTGTACCCAACATTATTCAACATCTACGCATTGTATGTGATGACATTTTCCTAGAATAAAAAACTACACTTAGTATTTTTTTTAAATACTTTCATGTTAAATCAGAAAATTTTTCTGTTTTGCTACAGCCACAATAACAAATATTAACAAAATTAAGTTGTGCAGATAAAAATATAGAATGGAAACTAATGCCCCGGGCTATCACTTGACATATATGTTATCACCAAATAACAGCTCATGCATAAAAAAACATTTTTAATATACGCAAAAAAAAGTTTTATATTTAACGTTTTTTTCGTATATATGGCCTGTTATTCAGTGGAGATACGGTATACCACGGCATTAATTTACTTTGTAATTTTTTTCGTTTTTACAAATTAGTTAGTATTTATTGTCTTGGCTGCAGAAAAAGAGAAAAAAACCCGTATAGACATCAAATTATTATAAAAATATAAAATATAAAAAATGTTGTTCGAGTAAATTTACATGACATTCAATGTGTACCAGTTGGACAACGTTTGGTATAAATATAAAATGATTAGGTTCTTTTTATCCAACGCCCGTAATGTTATTAGCTTATATTGGTTTGAGATAATACCCTGCCCACAATTTCATACATTCTAATGTCTACAGCAAAGCAGTCATTGAATTAGGAACTATGGTTCTATGTCTCAAGCACATATTTAAATTGTAATGTTTGGATTGGTGAAAAGTGAAATAGGGGGTTTCCTTTGTGCACAGAGGACTAACATTAACGTGTATATTATTATAACATATAATAATACATTCATAATAATTTGTACTTATTTAATGTATCGGGGCGTTCAGTTCTCGCCGAAGTATTTTTATACAGACATACAATCATGCTACATAACAAAACCAACGAGAAGAGTTTCTGATACATAACTATGGCTAACAATGTTTTTCTCAGAAACACGATAAAAAGAATGCCACCAGTTTCCTATTGTGTAGAATACAATCAGCGTACCAATACTAGGGGGAGATATTCCTTTTAAAGTTTTTTGTACTGGAGTAGTAGGATTTATATTCTTCTGGGCCAATGGTGTGGGCAACCGGAGCGCCAGAGCTGTTCGCCACCATCTCGAATTCCCCCTTTTCTTTTATTTCCCTAAAAATTCCCCTTTTCCATAAATAAATAACCTTTTTCCAAAAAAAATTCCCTTCTTCCTTTAAAATTTTCCTTTTTCCTTAAAATTTCCTCTAATCTTTACAAATCTTTTATTTTCCCCTGAAAAAAACACAGGCCTCAGAATTGCAAGAACGAGCTGCTGAAAAGTAATTTTCGGCCAATTCATGTGATTTGAGGAGTTCGCTCCTCGAGGGCAAATAATTGGCGGCCATCTGGTTTAATAGGCATAAGGTATGCCAAATCTATACAAGGGATATATGATTAAGTCATATTTAACGATCAGTCATCTTGGTTCTGTCAACCATATTATCCGCCATATTGGATGCAGGTAACCTTGACCATGACCCATGACCTTGAATGACCTTGAAAATAAAAGCCCGAGAAAAAGTCGTAAATGTCAGCAAGCATATTGTATTATTGACTACTACCACCATATTGGATGCAGGTGATCTTGACCTTGCCCATGACTTTCAATGACCATAAAAACTCGAGAAATATTTCATAACAGTCAGCAATGACTACTGCCACCACATTGGATACAGATAACCTTAACTCTGTGACCTAGAATGACCTTGAAAACAAGTGAGCATATTATGTTACTGACTACTACCGCCATCTTGGTAAGCATCGCGGCTTCTCTGTTGGTAGGCATCACTGCCGCCATATTGACAGGTTGCTACGCCCTTGTCTCCACAAGGGTATGGCAAAGTGGACTCAAACACGTCCACAATAAAAACCCCTTTGACACACAAAGAAGACACTCGTTTAGGAGAGAAACTTCATAAACATAGCAAAACTTAAACAATAGCATAAATAAGAATGCAATACCCATAATATACTATAAAGATTCTTTTTTATTTATTGTAGTTCTTTTCCATTCACTTTGATCAATAGAATAGTACCAAACATGGTAAATTATGGCTACAGGTAAATATATAAATTTTATTTCGATATATACCAACATATAAAATTAACATATGTATAAAAGGTCTGCAAAATATGTAAAATCCAATATCTTCCATGGATAGATTTATCCCAATATCACAATATGCAATCTACAATAGTGTATTAATAATTTTAATATTTGGCCTACAAATAGTGGAGATTTTGCAAAAGGGGTAAATTCTTGCAAACAGCAATTCTACTAACATTCTAACAGTTGCGAAAAATATAATCAATTCTTGTTTAAAACAATATTTAGCAGAAAGACTTTTATACTGAAAATGTAATTAGTGCTGCCATATACTAAATGGCAATATATCCTAACTTACATTACACTTTAATTCTTATAGTAGACATTAGTTTTACAATGCACCTTTGTCGAAATATAAAAATTCCTGGACATCAAAACATTTCGAGGCCAGTGCCAAAATGATCAAAATGTATTTGTATACTAACATTTTACCTCTACATGAGGTCTCAAAATCTACCAATAAATTATTCCAAAGTTGGGCCTGGCTAAACAATAGATCAGGCGGCCAACCAAAATTTTAAAAGGTGATATTAAAATTCTTCATACATATTTGCATTTTCAAAGAGTCTTAAAATGCCTAGCCAGAAAATTTGCACATTTAATTTGCATATTTGAAAATTTTGTAATGTTTTAAGTACGCTGGTTTTTCATTATTGCTTCATTTAATAAATGTGGTTTTTTTTTTTCAGAATTTTTTATGCTAGTCATATTTTTCTTAGATAGTGACTTAGCAAGATCAAAAGAAAAACGAAGTTTAAAGCTTCTTGTCAACATGGCGCTTACAGCTCCTATTTAAAATCACAAAATGTGATTTGCCCAATTTCCGCCAATATGGCCTACGAAGTTAAATTTCTGTTTCAAATATTACACTTATCTAGAGGTTATTGCTGCTGTCCTCGAAGGTGGTGAACCGACCTCGAGTTATAAGCGAGGACCTTATTTATCAGCAAGGCAAGCAATACCCGCTATCGGGGTAGTACCACTGTTCAACCAAACATTGTTTACGTGTTCAAATAAGGAAGCGAGCAGGAATGTATATTATAGGAGTATCTTGAATTCACTGACGAATCAGGAAACTTTTGTCCATACGAGGGAGCACACAGAAAATCTCATAGGCGATGCTGACGTAATGCTGGACGTGACACACAAGCATTGCGTGCACACAGGGCACGCGCAGATTGCCACCACTGGCAGGATGGCTTCACTGGTGTGGTGCAGATGGCAGCCGCGGCGCACGCCAACGTCGCCGGCCTGCCGAGCACAGAAGCCAGAAACTGCCGGCTGCTTCGTACGTGGGAAGAAGTGCGCGAGGTGGTATCGCTGTCAGTCGTGTCTCGCACCCACGGACGTCGATGTTGGTCACCAGTTGCAGCACGCTCTCCGTCAAGCGAGCCGCCACACCACAGTCTGCTGTCTTCATCACCAAACCGCAGGTACATGGAACAGCAGTAGTTTTCCGGTAGGCAGGCATATTTTTAAGTTGAAAATCCAGGAAATTCGGGACAACTGTCACAAGGTGTCACAGCTACTAGCGGCCCTGTTGGATTTTCGATCTTCATCTGTTTTGGAGTTTGTCTCTCACGTTCGTTCAACTTCCATATCGGATTTCATATATTTTCACACATAGGTGAGGTGGCATTATTGTATTAATTCACCCACCAGGTAGCAGTCATATTCGATTATGTTTTTTAAGCATAGGTTGTACTGTCAGCGCCCTTCATGATGGATTCTATTTTCAACACATAGGTAATGTAAAATTCTTGATTTCACTGCCAAGAGAGTTGTCGGCACTAATATTTACAAACATTTAAAAACTGTAATTTTCCATGCTATTAAAAAAAACATGTTTCCAAGCAACAGTATACCTACATGCATGATGCAGACATTTGACTACCTGTGTAATTTATGAAGTATATATTTTATCAAATTTTTTTTAAAGTTCTTCAATTTTAAAAACTATTTTTTTTTTTGTAATTATCAAATTGTACTTATAGTACAATGGAACTTTATAAAATACTTTTTAATTAAGTTTGTTTATTTCTGTGGTTTTAAAATTTTAATTTTTTCCTGACTGATTAGATAAAAATGAAAAAAAAAAAATTTTTATTCACAGGCATTTTTTATTCAATTAACTTATTACAGACGCTCATGCCCTAAAAAATTACAATATTCTTCAATATATATGCATCATAATATATACAACTTAAATTATTAACTTACTTATAAATGATATATGCAGCTTAATATTCATCTTGTTCGTCATCGTCTTCCTCTTCTGGTCGCCCAAATTGAATTTCCAGTTCGTTATCATCATCCTCGTTGTCTTTTATATTCTGCTCTAAAGCTCTGAAGATTCAAGGACCTCAGGTACATATTCATCAAGATCATTTGAATATGATGAAGCGTTGAGGCATGCTTGTCCGTTACACTGGCCACAAACTGAGGAGCATTGCGACCCTACTGTTCTACATCTACAACTCGCGCCATAGCCTTTCTTGTAATTGCAGAAAATCGTACCGAGTAGTTCTTCTGGTGCTGGTAGTATAATGTTGTTGGTGGTTGCGGAGTTTCGTTTTGCAATATCCACCCCCATTCCTCGGGTTCTAAATCTTTACCTAACCAAGTTTGGATCTGGTGGTAGGCACAATAGGTATGCTGTCGAGCTGCTGCTCTTGTACGTGGAAGAGATGATAACTGCACCGGTTTGTTGAGTCTTGTTGATTTGTTGCATTGTGAGTGATATGTATAAATATCATTTATAAGTAAGCAAATAATTTAAGTTTCTCAATAATTATAATATTTCTAGTAAATAAATAACTTTATAAACTGTACTGTACTAGGCATTGGATTCCACAGTTGACATAACGTTATCCTATATACGGATATCGCTTCCCACACTTTGTGCTCTATTTCAAGAACGGTTAATTATATAAAATATCGCCTTTAACCACATTTGCAGAGAATTTAAGCCTTAGTTAAGATCTACTTGTATGCACATTGTGTATTCTTCCGCCATACGTAAAATTAACACTGCCATGGGCTTACTCACTTTATTCATGCGTTGATCAAGCTAAACTTTGAATTTATTTTAAAAAAGTAAATATTTCGAAAACCGGCTCTTTTTTACACCTCTATACATGAAAAAAAGTACGAAGTGAAAGAAATAATTCAAGTTGTTACAAATGGTTACCTAACCCTTTCAATTTGACGTTAATCCATGGAACTATTTTCCAATACATCGATACCAATTTTAATGGGCGTAGGTCACCAAGTGCGCCCGTCATAATATATGCCGGAAACGGCAGTGACATTTTTCTAATGTTGATTTCGAAAGTGCTCACTTCAACGTGAACAACCTTTACTCTGTGGTAGCCATACGGGAGCTTTCTTGTCGGTTTGTCCAACGTGTGGAAAGTTCGTCTCAGGCTTTGATTGGCTGGTCATCTTCTGCCGCACTAGTGGTAAATGAAGGCCAATTGTCTTGTTTCGTGCAAAGCTTGGGAGACGTAAGTACGTGGTCGTTCTGTAGAAAATTCCTGCGGTAATAAGCACGCAGCGCTCCTGGTTTATTAAACACGATTTCTGAGAAAACAATAACGTTCCTGGTATACCTTGGTGTGGTCTTTCTTTCGGGGGGTGGGGGGGGGGGGGTTACGTTGCTTCGAACGGCTTCCTCTCCGGTCAGTGTTTCGCAATCATCTACAGTTAGTTTTATGACATACTGTAAGTGTATAGGATTGCAGACCTTATGAGAACTTTGGCTATTTCAACGTCCTTACGTGTAGCTTTGTTTATTTGGTTACAGGCTGTTCACGGTAAAGTGAGCACTTTTTAAGACCCTGCTTAAATTTTCCTTTCAACTAATTTCTAACTTTTCCCCACTTTTTAACATAAACATGAAATATGACTAATAAACATAGTGTATACATTTCACCACTCTCAAAAGTTAACGTCTGAGGCTGCAATAAAGGAAATTTATTAGGGGTTACTGCATTTGGAATGGGTCTTAAAATGTGCTCACTTTACCATAAACGGTCTATAACCTATTTAACACATTATTTTGTGAGATTTACCGAGTTAAAAACAAAATTTTCAGTTCGAATTGTACTCGTGATTCTATTGTCTTTAGTTAGAAAGTATACAGAAATATGGTTTGGCATTTCGTTTAATGTAGGCGCACCCATTGACTCGTCTGTGCGAGGCTTCGAAAAGGAGCCTTGTTTCTGACCAGTCCATTCACCGTTACATCACATTCTCCCGAAGCCCTGCGAAAGTTATACTTCCACGATAGCCCTCCGCCTCATGCAAACAAAGCTTAACCGAGTCTAGAAAACCACACCAAGGGACAGCGCGCCGCTTTCGTGCGTACGGAATGTACCTTAATAACATTTTTCTTACTAGGTATTACCAACAAACTTATTTTCTCCCTGTTTTTTTTTCATATTATTTTTAAATGAAATATTATAAATTATCTATCAAATATAAGTAAAAGTTCAATTTAACCAAAAAATAACAATTGAGTTGAGTTGAGAGATTTGGGCGGCTCTTAACAACGAGGCCACCAGAGCCGATATGGTTAAAATGAGGTGAGAATGGAGCAGCGCTGGAACTCAAGGGTGGGGGAAGTGGGAGATCCCCGAGAAAACCCGTCAATCAGCGGCATCGTCCGGCAAGATTCCCACTTGCGAATATCCGAGATTGGCCCAGCCGGGGATTGAGCCCGATTCGCCTTGGTGGGAGGCGTGCAGTCTAACTGCTCAGCCACCTCCCCACCCCCAAAGACACTTTAATGCTAACACATAAATATTTGTGATACAATGTGTGTGTGTGTATATATATATATATATATACATATATATATATATATATATATATATATATATATATATATATATATATATATATATATATATATATATATATATATAACAACAAAGCACGTCGTTAATGGGATGAATTTCCAAAAGTTTGATTTAAAATATCTTAAGAAACCGCAAACAAGACTATGCGGAAGACTCACTTTGTTCGAGCTACTGTCTGTTAAGTTAAAGGCTGTTCACGATAAAGTGAGCACTTTTGAACTCAACCATAGAAAAATAGACTGTATTTTAACGGGTGCAATGAGTGACGTGCGCCCAGTAATGTTGGTAACGATGGAGGGAAAATAGTTCCATAACTTTAAGTCGAATAAAAAGTGTTAATTAAACATTAGTGATAACTTAACTTATTTCTTTCTTTCGTTTCCGGTTTTTGTTAATGCACCGAAATGTAAAAATGAGCAGATTTCTAAAATATTTACTTTTAAAATAATTTCACAGTTTAACTTGACCGACGCATAAATAAATTGATGAGGCCCGTTGAAATGTTAATTTTACCCAGGGCGAAAGAATACACAACGTGCATACAAGTAGATCTTAAGCAGAGCTTCCAAAAGTCATAATTTTACTGTGAACAGCCTATAACGTCCAGGCACTGATTTGTCAACGCCATTCCTGCCCTTTGTCTGCGTATGGCACCATTTCTCTGGCGTTCGTGTTTGAAGTTGGCGGGACACACAAGGTTTCGCTTCTGTACCCACAATATACTACGTTACTCTCTCGGTCATTGTGAATGAATTGCTTAGCCCTTTTTTTGCCACTGATAAACACGATTGTGTTGGTGTTGCAATGTCTGGAAATTTATGGTGCCCTCTGTAGAGTGTGAGGATAAGACCGCCAAATACTCAGTAGCCTCTGCTATGACCAATATTACTTATTAATCATTAATCTCATGCCCGCACTGTTGCCACAACTGAGCTTCTTTACTGCTTTCTGAAAATACTACCTTGCATCGCATAAGTATTTGATCAGCATCAAGCATGAAGGAAGATTGAGTGGTTTATACGCTATTTACGGTAAAGTGAGCACTTTTGAAAGCCCCTTCGTTTGGAATAATAGTCATTAAATATATTTTATTTTGGCCTTAGACGTTATCTTCCGAGTGCGGTGGAATATGCATACTTTGTTTATTACTTACATAGCAATATTTATTTAAAAGCACGGCTAAATGATAAAAAATTACTGAAAGAAGAAAGTAACAGTCATATAGTATAAAGTATAGCAATATAGGCTATACTTTGAGAAACTGTTTTTACGCGAATTCATTTTGAGAAGAAGATCGACTTCACACAGCTGTACAGTTCAGGGAACGTTTGTCTGCCACATCGTATTATTGGTTTTCTAGATTGTTCTTGCTATTAAAACAGAAAATTCCCAAAGCACCCCTGTACCAACCCAGACCAGTAACGTTACACAACAGTACAGACTTAACGACTGAACGACAAAACATCGCATTTAAATCACAATATTGATTTTATCCAATTCTGCTATAATTCATATTTTGATGTTATTATGAGTTCTTATCTCAGTTGTTATTCCTGCTGCTGTGTAAGATCAACAGCTAGTTGAGTACAGGAGGACTTTCGGAATTGGATCAGTGGTTGCTGGGCATGCCATGGATAACTTTGAGCCAATAACGAACCTGCAAGAAAACATGGGAAGAATCTCGTGCTGCTTGGTCCGGGGTAAAACTTGATCATCAGCCAATGAACAACTTACTAGGGCTCGAGTACACAAAGGTTTGTGCAGTCTACCTTGTTTCCAAACGAATCCCCCGAAATTTCCGTATTTCTACGCACATTTAACGTGTTTGCAGTTGCAGCTCGCCTGAAATTATTTCGCTGGCGACGAAAGGTTTGACCGAAGGCTTATGACCTGTCTGGTATCGCGGGCGAGGTTCAGCGTTCTTGTTTCGGCGGCTACGAGGGAAAAAAAACCCATCGTGGCGATAATGGCTGTCGAGGAAGTGCGGCGGGAGAGAAAGAGAGCAATAACGAGGCTGAGTGGGAGAAAAGCCGGGTGTTGGGTGGTTCGTGCAGTGTTTACAGCAAGTCGTTGCGCCCTGACGAATGAACAGAGGGTTGGGGAGGGGCCCCGCAGTCCCGAGGAGGGAGCCGGAGAACCACCACCTCCCACTCCCCCTCAACGACGTGACCACGTTCAGGGATATTGTGCCCCGGCAGTACCCTGCTCGTCGCAATCCTTTTAATTGCGTCCCAGTATCGCATCAAGCGCAGCGGAGCGTCGCCTTTACGGAGGAGTGTGCGGCTGATTCGACGTGAAAACTGTTTCAGAGTCACCACCATCCAATCTCCTCTCTCCCGAGAAAGATCCATAGACTCGAGATGAGGCAGACAGATCTCGCTGGCTGCGCACAACCAATCTTCGTGTCCCAATATTGAACTGCTTTCTGCCAACACGACTAGCAAAAATGGCTCGTGGATTGTATTTGAGGTTAAAACACTGATAAATAAACAAGTGCTTTGAGATGTATGTATACGTCCTCTAACCAATTTGTAATGCAGTTTGATTGAATTAAAATTGTTGAAGGGATTTTTTACTCATAAAAGTCCTTGTCTTTTGAAAATTCAGATATAAACAAACAAGCCCATCAATGTTGACAATGTGACTGACTGTTGTGTTCCTTTGGGATATGTGAACGTTGAGTACATGCACAAAACAAGAATAAGCGGTCTACCTCATATTTACTCTATGGATAGATCATAAGTTCTATAGATTGTTCAAGGTTACGTGAGCACTTTTGAAATCAACTTTTGAATAATGTCACTGCCCCTAACTGAATATATTTTAACGGACTTACTGGATGGTATTCGCCCAGTTAAGTTGGTAACGACGTAGATAAAGTAGTTCCATGTATTAACGTAGAATTACAGGGGTTGGGTAAACATCCCTGAATAATGAAATAATTTGTATCACTTTTTTTAATTTTTATAATGTTTGTATGTCTAAGAATGAGCAAAACTGTAAAACATGTACTTTTCTTATAATTTCACAGTTTCACTTAACCGACGCACGAATAAAACGATGAAGCCCATGGCAATTTTACTTCGACATATGGCGGAAGATTACGTAATGTGCACACAAGTAGATCTTAAGCAGTTCTTCTAAAAATGTTCAGTTTACCGTGAACAGCCTTTAATTATAGGGGAATGGTTACGTGCCTTTAAGGGCGCCGTCTCTCCTAGCGACCAAACAGGACGCAGGGCTCTAATAATATAATTTCAATTTAAAAGCTGTTCTATATTTTTGAGCATTGCCTCCTGATGAAGAGCATTTGAGAAGTTTTTCACGTCTGAAAGGCAATTTCCATTTTATTATTTCAGATTATGTGTATTTATATAAGTGTTAAATTACTAAAACGGGTATTTTACTATCATTTTCAGGAATGACATTTCCGGAACAAGCTATTTCAAGTACTTTACTAGTGACATACAGAGAAACTTTGTGTTTCATTCTAGATGATACAATGATATGGTCACTGCTGAGGATCTCAAGACGCGAGTCGACGAGAAAATGATTGCACGTCAGTTCAGTGCCTTGCGCATAGTGGCGATGAAGTACTAGGCCCCGGACCCACAAAATACCTCCAGCCAGACGACTCTCTTATGCCAGCACACAACAAATGACATTGAACTGAATCCTTCTCAATTCATACTTTTTCCCTTCTTTCTGCTAGCTGCATAAACTTCCTTAAACATTGTGAGAGTGAAAAACTACTACACGCTTACATATTTTACTGTAATTATTGAATTTACATTATTTCCCTATCTAAGAACACCAAACGTGAAATAACATATCTAATAAGAAGTAGATACATACATTTTTTTTTATAATACATTGATTTTTTTAGTCTAAAATGTTCAACTTATGTTTACCTTGAAACATTCATATTTAAGATGGTTTCTTGAATTTTCAAAGTTTGATTCTCAACTTTCTAACTAATCGTAATCGTTTATAAGAGCATGTCATCAGAATAATTTTTGGTGAGTAGTATTTGCTTTTTTGAAATGGCTGATTCAAACAGACTGCCATAACATTAATAATAGCTTCTTATAGCTCATTTTTGCTCTTCTTGTGAAGTAAGATCAAATTATACGTCAGTGTTGTGGCTTCTCGTGATATTTCACAGCATTTCGAATCGTTAGTAGCATAGATATTGCGTAGCACGAACCAATTTACATGTATTAAAAAATTATTCAGTTAACATATCACATAAACTGTTTACTATACAGATTTTCAATTGCGAATTTTAAAAATCTGTCTAGAACATTTTTAAAATTAAAATTTTTAATTGTACTCGTAAATTATAAAAAAATTAATTAACAACGTAAATTTCAAATGAATGGAAATTGTGCTACACCTTATCATTAATTAAAACATTTATATCTACAACCAAAACTATACAATTCAAGTATTAAATCTAGAACCTAAATTTAAAAAACATATGTATATATAAATAATTTCAAAATTTTATATTTACAACATAAAATTAAATGCTTGAAATGCCATTGCGGTACACTCTTTGATTATTTTAAATTAAGCGACATATATTAATACGACACTTATAATTTTATTTTTTAATTTAAGTGTTATAAAATTATTTTTTTGAATATATTGCTAATAATAATTCAGTTATAGGTTATTTGGAGAAGGTTTTAATCATGTGTATAATGTTCCATCCTACACTCCTACACCATATCTGTACTATAAACTAAAACAATCTTATTTGTGATTTGTATCCGACAGAAGTAATTATTCGTGCTTTTTTCGCATAGGCTACTACGTTTATAGATTAATGTAAAATACTTCATTTTATATCATGAGAAATTTTAATTTATTCCGTTGTATTATTTGCCTTAACTAGTTATGCTTTCAAACCTCTAGAAAGAGAAAAATTTCATATCCGCCTCCCTTTCCTTTCTTCATTATTTTTGAGTTCTGAATTTAATCATTTCCCCGGTGATTGCTGTATACCTAACTCGCAGTTAAATGATAATACATATTTTATACTTATTACAAAATCTTTTAAGATGGCTATCCTTCCCTCCGCCGAAATGCCATACAATTTGTCAAGATTAATTTGTATCTTGCTTAGTTGTATGTATTATAAATATTTTCTTAATATGTATTATACTAAATCTATAATATTTAAAATGAATTTTTGTTATGTATCACTCCTTTATTAAATAATTTTTACCCAGGTGTAAAAATGGAATTATTCATTCGATCCCTACAAAAAAATAATGTGAAGTGATAAAACGCGAGCATCTCTTACGTGCCCACGGTAACAAACGTTCGTTGACCAAGGACTGTAGGTGTTGCAGTATTCTCGGTTATTTATTGATATATATGTAAATGATTTGGGCCTGCCTGTGTCAAACAAAATTTGTTGTATTGATAATTTTCGGCTAGTTGGAAATTAATCAAATATTATCATATCCGTTTCCACTGAAACTACTATATTCAGTAGCTTTTTTGGTGTAGGGTACATATCCTGTGATGTATACATGGTTGCTTCTGACTTCTGTAACGCGTAAGGCTATGTTCTGGCACTTGTATCCGGACAGGAAACAGCCACGTTAGAAATACGAGTAAAGCTATAAACGAAACTTCGAAATAATCTGAGGATATTAGCTAACGTCTTCATTGTACGTGTGACTGCCACCCGTAACTTTCTCGGGACTCAAACCCAAAGCTCCTTAGTAGATACCCGAAGTCGTACCGTCCTCGGCTACTTCTCGAGATCTTGTAGCATAGCAACGTCGGACAATCTACTCCAGGGTTATCTCTCGTTTGCTCACTTTCCTAAAATATATTTTTCCGTATGTTTGAATGCTACATATCATATGAAGTCGCTCTAATGCAACGAGAAAAAATGTACTTTAATAGACTGTGAGTCCCACAAGCTATAGTTTTCTTAACTCGTCAGAAACGTTCGAAGTCGAATCTTTCCCGAACCAATAAGATTCGTCTGTTGTCTCAACCAAGACAAACTTCAAGATAAAACCTTGACAATGGAAGCTCCGCTCGCTGAGCCAAATGTCCCGGACCTACGACCACATTTCAAAGGAAACCTCAGTATCAACATTTCAGCGGAAAGGTTTAATAAATAAACCTGGGTGACTCTGCTTGACCTAATTTGTCTGAGACACAAGAAATGTTTGAAGTAGTTGTTTGGAATGCTTCTTGGAAAAAAATATTCAAGCGTGCCAGGTATGAAATGTCTGCGTACTAATCATCACATGCTGGCCCACATCGTGGGCGCGTCTGAAAATAGCCGACTGTAGTTAACAAACATTCTATATTTATGGGAGCGAATAACACATGCACGCAAGCCAGTGTTCCACCGCCACAATTAAGCTTTTGCACTGTGGTATCACTACCAAAATAAAATACAGGTAACTTATTGATTTTATTTTCAACTCTCCAATGTTAGTAGGCCTGATAATAACACCCGAAGTTCCAGGATAATATACCAGTAATGACGGAATTGTATTAAATATGAATATGATGGTGTGAGAGCATGCTAACATCATAATAATGAACTGTGTTGCCCATTATTTTGTTCTGGTAACCGATACTCAATGTGAAAATATATTCCGCTCGCCAGGCCCATTATTATTAAACCCGGCGGGACACCAGTAGGCTGGAAACAGCTAAGTCGTCGTGAATTAGAGAAATTAAAATTTATTTAATGACTGCCGGGATTGAATTAGTTAAAATTTTAGCCATCACTGGAATACTACATGCACCTCACTATCTCCTTCAACTGTAAATATGAAAGTCTCACTTAAAATAGTGTTTTAAATATGTCCTTATTCTATTTTGCTCACGATTACTTCAACAACCAAATAGTTGAGCTGAAATTTTTTTTTTTCATTTATTTGAACCTCAGTTGGTCTGCGCCTTTTGTCGTTAGCAACGTCACGCGCAGTCTTGTGAGACTGTTTTATACAAATATTACGCACGAGAGAGAGAGAGAGAGAGAGAGAGAGAGAGAGAGTGGGATTGCAGAACCAGTTTCCAGTCCTACTAAGTAGCAAGGCTCTGCACATGTAAGGAAAAAATCCGAGCCAATTCATTGGTATCTTGCCCCACTCCTTCACAAAACAGGCTTCACTCGATATATTAAAGTAGTTGTTCCCTATTTCTGTTAGTGCGTGGATCTTGAGAAGCACGCCGAAGGGTTCCCCCACCTCCATTTCTGGATAGAACTGACCCTGAGAATGGGTATAAAAGAAGACAAACTTATTAAATACCTAAAATGTGACATGTGAGCTACTGTCATTCTGATCACACGTACTTCTCAATAATAACAGTTTAAAATAAAGAACAATTAGAAATCCCATTGTCATTATTGGAATAGAGCAATGTTTACGACACTATTCGTAGTCATACGCCATGGTTGAGCGAGAGAAAGAGAGGGGGAGAGAGAGTGCGTGTGTGTGAGAGAGCAATGTATGATTTTTTTAAACTGAAATTCCCATACATATTATGTCGACTCACGTTATCTTGATGCTATAAACGCAAACACTACATTATATATATATATATATATATATATATATATATATATATATATATATATATATATATATATATATATAACGTCTCCATCATTTTACTAAACGCTAGTATATACTTCTCCAGACATCTCCACAAAACTAGGGGCACATCATTTTTTCTAGGGCGGCGCGAACACAAATACACAAATAGACACGTCACGTCTCGGCCGGGATTCGAACATGTGCCCCGTCGCATCGCAAGGTGGCGTGTGGCTGAATATGTTACGGGAATCGGCATGAATGTGCTTCGACTATCTTGCAACAATGCAACAACTCTCTCTCTCTCTCTTTCTATATATATATATATATATATATATAAGCGTGTGTATGTGAGAATATAAATATAATATGTACACACGCTTTATTGACATTGGACACAATTGTTTTTCAGTTTATTGTAATTCGCGAGTGATGTTTTACGTGTTGCTAATTATTACACAAGTATATGATGGGGTTTTACTATGCTCGAAGTATAGGCCATTCACGGTAAAATTAGCACTTTTGAAAGCCCTGCTTAAGATCTATTTGTATGCATGCACATTGTGTATTCTTCCACATTATGCAAAATTAACATTGCCATGTCACTTTATTAATACGTCTGACAAGTGTAACTGTGAAATTATTACAAAAGAAAATGATTTCTATATTTACTAATTTTACACTTGGATGCATAAAAAGAGCAGAACCTGAATGAAATAATTTAAGTTATCACAAACGGTTACCTGATACTCAGTTCACCCGTTACAATCTTTGCAGGCAGGGGCAGTCACTTTTTACACAGAAACGGTAATTTTCCGGTTACAGCGACAAAAGAAGCTTCGCGTAGACTCGGCATTGTTCATTCCTGAAACCTGAAGTTGCAGGAAATTCGGAAACATTTCGTGTTTAGTATTCAGGGAGCTTAGCTCCAGGTATATCATCGTTATGGATCACGTTTCCATTTAAGAACTGTGCATTTTCGTAAGAATTCCTGTAATATTTGTGGGATCTTTTGACCGTGTGCAAGTGTTGAATGTTGTTTTGTTTGTTAAGTTGTGAGCCCTGGTGTCGTCGTGGAACCCGCCTGGCGTGAGAAGGTCGCACGTGTAGTTGCAATCGGGCGGAGTGCGCTGTATCTCGACACGGCGACGAGCCCTAGGCAACACAAACAACACTGGAGAGTTGCAGGCGGTCCCAGAGGGAGGCTGGCTCTGCCCGATCCCCCTGCTCCCTTTTGTACCACGGAAGGACGCAACCCCGCCGTGCCTGCCGTCCCTTTTAGATCGTTACAAGACGGCGGTCCCAAGCGGCGGCGTCTCCCATTCAGCCAGGTATTACACGACGTGTGGCGATTCTCCCAGTTGTACGGGGATTTAGAGTTCACCTTTCAAACGATACTGGCTGTCCGAGTGTCCTCGCCATTCGCTTTCATCGTTCCTTGAAAACTTGGAGCGCCTTCAATACGCCAACAATCTGCACTCTCTAACAACACGCATGAAAGACTGTATACTCTTCGCGGTTAATGGAGTACTATTGAAAGCCATGCTTAAGGTCTACTTTCCTTCTCATCCTTCCGAAGTATGGGCCTAATTACATTTTTTTCATGCGTCAGTCAAATGAAAAATTAATATTTTTAGGAACCTCTTATATATTTGCGTATTCGTACAGCAATGGCCATAAAGTAAAATATCGGTCGAACTCGGTTTGCCACAAATTTAAGCATTACACTCGCTGTGCAAGTGTTTAGGAATTGTGTGTACAAACTCTGGCAAGGAGATTTGTGACCAGGAAAGAAGAAAAATGATACAGGATACCAATGTTCCATCTCAAATATTAAGGGCAGTAAAAGCCCTTAAAGGCGGAGGACGACATGCATATTACGTGGGATATTATGCAAAGTACTTGTGTTAGAGGAACACAAATTCGTATAGGGATTAATTAAACCAAGAACCTGGGCAACGGGAAAGTCTTGTACGTCGTACACACCACCATGATATAAATAATAAGGGTTTGCACCAATTATTTTGACACTATGCGGTTATTTTGATTTTGGATACAATTGGACGAAGCATGACGACGTAATTAGCACAAAAGGTCCTTTATGCAAATCTCTAGGGCCCACTGTTTCAATGTAAAACGCAAAAGAAGGGTACAATGATAGCAAAGTAATGGCCTGGTGGGTAGGCAAAACGTCTGCTCTCGGTGGAAAAAACATGTTGGTAGTATGATGCACAATGTTACACGCCATAAGCAGTTCTCCTTACCACCCTCTTGAGCAGTGTAATTGCCCGCCGTCACAAGCAGTTCTCTTTACTTCCCTCTTGAGCAGTGTAGTTGCCCGCCGTCAAGGGGCAGTTCTCTTTACCCCCCTCTTGAGCAGTGTAGTTGCCCGCCGTCACAAGCAGTTCTCCTTACTCCCCTCTTGAGTCTTGAGCAGTGTAGTTGCTCGCCGTCACAAGCAGTTCTCTTTACCCCCCTCTTGAGCAGTGTAGTTGCCCGCCGTCACAAGCAGTTCTCTTTACCCCCCCTCTTGAGCAGTGTAGTTGCCCGCCTCGTCTTCCCGATTGGCCTGCTATTCGCGGCCTGTCACTGCTAAGATTCACTAGGAATTGCGGACGTGAACATGGACGAGTACAACTTCTGGAATGACTGACGTGGTCTTGGTGTATGGTGAAGTGGGAGGTAACGACAGGGCAGCTGTGCGTGTGTAAAGTCAAAGATACCCAGTACGACGTCAGACGAACCACCAAACATGTGCAAACCTTACACAGCGACTATGGGAAACAGGCACGCTTCAGTGTCGATGTGGACCTGGTTGACCGAGAACCATCTGCACTCCGCAGTTTGAAGAGGCGGTCGTAGAGAACGTAGCAGACAACAGTTCGATGAGTACCGGCGCGATAACGCGAAGAATGTATGCATTGAATGGCACAGTATGGTATGTCCTCCATGAAGAACTACTGTGACCATACCATGTGAATAGCGTACGAGCAATGGGGGCAGCAGATTAACGCCCACTGCTAGAATTTCGCCGATGGTTCATGCAGCAACATGAAAATAATAATGCTTACACTGCGATTGTAATGTTTACCGACGAAGCCACATTCACACAGCAAGGCTATTTTAAGAGTATGAATGCCCATATGTGGGACGACTTCAACCCACATGCAACTATTACTAGAGGCTACCAGCACTGCTTTGCCATCGATATTTTGGCCGGCATAGTGAGTGACAATGTTATTGGCCCATTGATGCTGCCGAACAGTGTCCGGATTTCAATATTAAGATTTCCTGAAGTTCAGATTGCTGCTGTAATTAGAGGACGTACCGCTCGCCATCAGAGTATGCATGTGGCTGCAACACGACAGTACACCACCACATTTCGCCATTATTGTGTGTGACCACCTCACCACAGTGTATCTATCCCGCTGGATAGGACGGAGCAGGCCTTGTGCTTGGCCACCAAGCTCCCAGGACCTTACGCCATTAGACTTCTGGCTATACGGATTTATTATGGCGTGCTGTTACGGATAGGACTTATTACCATGTCCGCACATCAAGGGACTATGGACGTAGCTGAAATGATAATTAATGGTATAACTTTTATTGTAACTGAAGGGGTTTATTATGGCTTGTGAATAAAGTATAACAACAAAGCATTTACAATTTGCACGATACTGGATGATTAAACACTTGGGAGAGCTACTATAATTGATTGTAATTTAAGTTACAACTGTAGTAGGGGCGTAGATACAAAGAGATGCCGCTTTTTTTGTCTGACCTAATTTATTTGATATCAAATTGATACCAAAGGGTCAATTAAATTTATTGAAAGGTTTAATCAAATTAAAATGGTTAATAAAGACGGTTAAATGTATAGAGAGGTTTGAATTTATAAAAAAGGGCGAAACGATTTAAAAGGGTTCATGTTTTTGGGTTTGGTACAAGAGTGTACTAAGGGTCAATTTTATTATTCCCTTTCTTTATTATTTGTGGGGAGCAATAGCTCTAGTACGTCTTCACCCTGTGAGCTCTGGCACACGATTGAGGTGCGGCGTGTTGGGGACGGGTTGTATATGTGATGAGATTTGTGCAAGAGTGGCATTGGTGTAATTTTTTTTTTTTTTTTTTTGTTTTGCAGTGATCTTGCTTGTAGACGGTGTTGGTAGATAGGAAACTTTGAAAGTTAGTATTATTACATATTCAAATAGACATTAGAGAAATTCAGTGTTCTACCTATGATTAAATAACACGAGAGAGAGAGAGAGAGAGAGAGAAGTATAACTACGTGAATAACATCTGGTGTCGACAAGTGGTAAACTGCTACAATTACGGGACTCTCAGGGTATCTTAAAATGAATTAAACATGGTTTTACTACCCCCACCTGTATGTTAGAAATATAATTTACATAAGAGAAGTATAAGTAACGAACACGACTATGGAAATAACAGGTGGTAAATGATCACAATTACATGAGTGTGCAGTATGGAATTAACGAATCAAAAATGTCCCTATAAATTAAACGACAGTCTTCCTAATCACAAGATATAGTAACACTACTTGACACCTCTCGAACATACCTTACATGATACACGTCCGTCTGCCTGTGAGACTGGTGAGGAGGAACTTTAGAAATGTAATCCACATGTTAAAAGAAATGTATTAATTAATATGCGTAATGAAATCACACCTCTCCCAAAACACGTATGTAAAGCTCGGAGGCTGGTGAAGGAATGGCGTCAGTGTATGACGTGTGCCAACTCATACAAGTGGAGCTTGCGGGCGAACTGAAATTACAGGCAAAAAGCTCTGAATACAACTGTATAATACCCATTATAATAGGGTTTTTATGCATGCAATTAACTTACATAATTTTTCCTGTTCTTATTGATACACATATTGTCATGCAAGAGTTAATGTACTATTTTTCACACGTGTCGCTTATATGATTTCAACTGCCTATGCAAATTTTAATTATTTTTATTAATTTAATTTTTCTTAACATGTAAGATTTTTAAAACTTAGATGTATGGTGGCAACAATAACTATGTTAAATTTTGATAGCAGAGTTCATTTTTTATTGTGTATTTATTTTTATAAAACTAATATTTTTGTTTGGTGTGATCTCGATTTTGTAAGTCTTTCTACTTTTTATTGTATTATATCTTAGTTGCAAGATCACGTATTCTGTGGTTCTTCTTCATTTAGATCGTTAGAAGTGGTTCATGTGGGTGGTGTGAATAGTTTTGATCCCCATTGGCCCACAGATTTAAATCCTAATTGTTGATTGGCTGGTGCTATAGGCCCACTTAAGCTAGCGTCAGCCTGTGGAGAATAATGCTCTCTTCGCTAGCAGCCTCTAACGACGTCAGATGTAGGGTAGGGCCTCCCGCCTGAAGTGGATGGAGAGGTAGGACTTTAAATTAGTTTTAGGTTGTGTAGACATGCCCCTGATCCAACTTTTAAGTAAACTTGTAACCAATATGGAGCCTCTGACAATGGTCACCCATTCGCGAGATTAAGTGGCCAGGGGCTATATAGTTTAAACGTGCCATATACGTACATGTAGAGCGGAGCTCCACATATCTCCACCTTAATCCTGCTACGCCAAATCCTGCAAAAGCATCCTATCTTCAATCCGCTTGGTGATTAAATTATAAGTCCTACAAAAGATCTGACATTTTCATCTGGACCTAATTTAATTTACAGTTTGATTCAACTCGATGTACATTAGCATCAGTACACAAGCGACACCATCTTGACTTTTATAAATACGTAAATTTTCAGCACATATACGCCGCTGCAAAACCCGTGATAAGAGTAGTTTCTACCAGAGAAGTTGTTCAGTAGACACAATTGTTTAAGTAAAATTTACTAAGAATAGTTTAATTATTTGATTTTGAAAACATGTATCAGACATGTATATTATTACTTAAAGTTAGTTAGGCTAGTCACATTTATTACGTGAATATTGTGTCTTAAGTAGTATTTTCTATTATGGGTTTAGTTTTCTGATTATATTTAACAATTACAATACAGGGTAATATAATTTTCAAAGGGCATATTGTTGTCTTTTTCTACTGTAGTCATTAACTACTAAGTCTTACATATTTTTACAGGTTTCATTTCTCTATTAGTAATACATTAATGTCATGAAATGCTGGTTTCTAGAGGTGCTAATGGTTAATAACTTGTTCCCCTACCAGCCCAGGACTGCACCAGGCAATTATTTAGAGGCAGCTTAGGTAAGATCACATCTTTTCCCATTGATTTATTGTAAGTCAGTTGTGCAGCCTGGTTACTAAAGTCTTATATGTGTTGTCCCATTGTTGTGTATGCTAGTTCTACACCATACACAACATATATATTTCAATATAATATGATTATATCCCATATTGGCTATTGCAACGAGGAGGCTTTGTGTGTTGTCTTCACAGCTCCCTACACACTATATTACATATTTATATGAAATATAAGTTATATTTCAACTGATTAAACGAACTAGTCTTACAAATTCTGAATTATATCTAGAAAAAATGTGTCCCTACCAAGCACTGCATGCAATTTAACTAGCGAAACACACAGACAATGATTTAGCACTTCCAGTTAACAGGGACAAATAAAGATTTCCAAACACGCACTTTGAATTTTAAACAGACACAATAGAAATACATCTAATGAAATCGCACTTCTCCCAAAACACATCCGTCCACCTCTGAGGTAACCAATAAATGTAGCTATCTTATGTCAAGCGTCTGACTATGTATATATATATATATATATATATATATATATATATATATATACACATACACATGGAGAGCGGCTGAGTGGTAATTTACTTATGGCTGACACAACCTATTTCCCTACCAAGCTAATATTAACGACTTCATTTCACTATTCGTCCTACAACTAAGTAGATGTAGATAAATTAATTATTTAAAAATAAATGACGTACTATAAATTTCCATCAAGTCTCTGAAAATCATGGCACTTGGTAACAAAAACGCGAGTTGAAAATGCTACGAAGTTTCATCTACCGAATGCAGAAATGGGGTTTACATGATAAACGCACTATGACACAAATATTTATATTTTTTCCCCAATAAATTAAAAACTTATAAAAAATATTTCACACTATAGTTTACGAAGACTAATGATAAGATCTGAACCCCAGAGCATATAATACTGCTGAACGAGAATCGCAGCTATCACACTCCAAAGCCCGGTGAAGACACATCTACGTAGGGGGAGGCTTGGCGTAGAACTAACATGGCAGAAACCATCACGAAGCCACTGTGATGCTCCTGCCCAAGGCCAACCACCCCTTTCCCTTACACCGGCCAAGAACATGTTTTCAGGGGGATGCTTTGTCCAGACATCCCCGGTCTCCCTCTAATGCAGAGTTCGTTTTTGCCCTTTCCAAAGCTCCGGGCCTCGCACCCTGGTATCTATCCAACACTGCAAAAACCTGTTTAGTGGCAAACACCCTTTCTGCTTACACCAGCCAATACTGCCCCTTCCAACGCTATGCTTCGCTAAACCTGATCTCCTCAAGGTCAGAAATAATTGTTCAGATGACTGCCCAGCCCACAGAGGGTGCTGCAAAGCCTCCGCTGTTGATTCAAGGTTACACACCTCCTCCCTTCACTGTCAGCCCAGAACATGTTTCCGTAGAAATTCTCGGACCACACAGGCCTCACCCCCCAACCGCTGCCTCGACTATGAATGGAGGCTTGCTTCGAGGCCAAAGCGGTGCTTTCCCTAGGGGTAAACTGCTATTTTCGCTGGAATATTGAAGCTTCCTCTTATTTTGCGAGATGCAAGAGCCTGGTGAATTCCCAGCGAAATAAAAAACTTCATACATCCCGCCAATAAAACTTAATTTTCCTTATCACTAAGAAATATGTTCCAAATGCCTTTAATACACAAATAATTTAAAAAAAATCAGTTATCCTCCAATTTTTTCCCATTTCCATCAAACTTTTTATCCCTGTTTCCAGCAAAGTTTTTTCCATTGTCCACCAAACTTTCAACTAATAAATGTTTCATTTTCATACGAACACAAATTTAAGACTATATTTTTTAAGTAATACAAAACACGCATCTTTCCACTTACACCAGTTATACACAGAATACCATTACTATATTTAAGCAAACATACAAGTTAAACTTTATTTTCAAACATTTAAAACGTATGTTAAACCAACCTGTTCTAAATTTTTTTTTTACTTTCAATCTGTTTTTTATAAAAATATTTGTGCTATTTTACCTGTTGTTTTCCACTTCTGAATTTTTAACATAAAATGTGTAATTATTTTAACTTATTTACAAATAGTTTTCCCCTAGAAAATAAATTTTTGATTTGATATTACTGAACTAACACATATCTGGTATCACAATATTTGAACTGGTTTTCCTAAAAACGGCAAATTTAACATAAATTTGAATGAAAATGACAGCCATTTTGTATCCATTTACTATATAAGGATGGGTAAATTATTTTTTTCTCTGTATTAAGTTGGCATCTGCATAGGACACTTCATGTGTGTATGTGTGTAAGTGCATAGCATTAGCACTAGTGAGAGTTAAGCATTTACTACGACACCAGACATTCACTACAACTCCATGCATCCACTACAACTCCATGCATCCACTACAACTCCAGACATCTACTACAACTCCAGATGTCCACTACAAAAGTCATCCACTACAATGACAGACATCTACTACAGCTCCAGACCACTACAACAGGCATCTACTACAACTTCAACACACATCATCTATATCTACAAGAGATTTTAATCTATGCATCAGCTCGCAACAGGTACGATGCATCAAGGTCACTGCTGTGACAATAGTGATTCTGAATGTGTTGAAACAATCAATGCAATTTTAGCTTATGGGAAGGCGAAAACATGATTGAGTTTATAATGCTCCCAACTGCGAGTGCTGCCCAAATAATTTATAAATTTTTTTGTGGGCTATGAAATAAAATTAGTGTATTCATTCATTGATGAACAATTACAAGCTGATGAGGATATCATATCATATTTGTCATGTGAAGACTGTCCTTATGGAATGCCTACCTTTGCTAATGATGGGAAATTGCAACATATGCGGAGGGATTGTATGTCATGCAGGCTGGAACAGCTACTTGAAGCTAAAATAATTCCAGATGTTGTAATGGAGGATTCAAGAGTCAATGAAGTAGATTATAGGCGAGCACTGTAATTTTATAAACGAATTGAGTTACTTTTTTATGAGAACCTTTTTTAAATAGTGTATAAAGAAATAATGTAAAAATGATGTGCTATGCTCAAGGCTTCGAAAACTGCCAATACCATGCCTTTGTAATTAAGGAGCTTGCTATTTCTTATGCAACTATTGATAATAACTCTAAAGTAATATGCTTTAAATTTCCCAGACCTTGGTAGAGTTCAAAACCTAAAGTTAAAATGATGTTCTGGGAACAGACTTACGAGATACATAACCTGAAATGGGATTCTGGTGACGTAGCTTACACACAAACATTTTCAATATGTAAATGATTTGCTACTCGAAGACTATCTCATATATGTGCTTGGAAAAACGTAGAGTAAAATTTTAAAAAGTTTAACCAATGCAGAAGTAATAAATATCAGAAGATACCATGACTGTTCGAGTATTAATTCAATTGTCTAAAGCTATAATACGAATAACTGTGAGGAAAAAACATTCTACTCACAGTGTAAAAGCAATGCTTTAAGAGAATATTTGTATCAACATCCTACCTATGTGTAGAGACCTTAATTTTCGAAAAATGGTTTGTTCCAGGTAGCATAAAATTTCGAGAAAGATAATTGGAGAAATTCGACCCAGTTTAGACATATTCCAGTATTTTTGGAGGGCATAAGGAAGTATGGTTCGAGTCTCTAGGCAACATTTACTTCAAAACACAGATGTGCAATGGAGATGAACATTGGAATTTTGAAAAAAGTTTCAGAGAAAGCATTTCTAGAGAACAAGTATGTGTTATTAAGAAGACTGTCCGGTTTTTAATATGCGGCCTGACAGTGAACTGCCCTGTTCTTCTGGGGACCTATGTTTTAAAAATCGCAGTGTATAAATAACCAAAGAACTAGGTTTTCATCAAATGAAATATAAATTGATAAGAAAATTTTACGACAGCCCTACTTTATGAACTGAAATATGAAATAATAAGGAACACGTCACGCAAATACAAGGTGTTAGAGCACTTCTAAGAGCACCATTTGGAATGTGGGACTGTGAGGTTTGGAACAGCATTGTTTGTGTTTGTAAATTTGATTTAACAAAGTTGTTGTTGAAGACCTAATTTTAACACAAACTGGAAGAATATGTGACTGTATAAAGAGAGAGAGAGAGAGAGAATCATACAGCAGGTCTTCAGTTACGATGGAGAGGTTCGACTCAGGGCTTCCTTATACCAGTGTTACACCAGGATTCAGACAAATGTGGTTTAGAATTGATAAAGAAGATAGCCCACTACATTTTAAGATGAGCAATGGAGATGAACGTTGGCATTTCTCATTAGTCAGTCCAACAGAAACTTTAAATTTTTCGATCTATGTTATGAGCAAAATTATTGTCTTTTATATAATTTACGACCTGACAGTAAACTACCTTGTAACGAAGGTCAACTAGAATTTGAAGCTCACAGTAGATACATCACAAAACACAATTCCTAAAAGAAAATCAAATACATCATGCAGAAGGAGTGTAGTTGCTGTTCTCTTACTACAGTTTGGACAGAACAATGCAACAATAAAAAACATTTTACATGTATAGGTGACCAAGACTTAATTTCCCCTTGTGGCATGTGGAATTGTAAAGTTTGTGTTAGCAAGAACAGTTCAATTAATTAGAAAAAATTATGTTACATCAACTATATAAAGGAGATTCTTCAGTATTAAATTGTCAGTCATGGCTAGAATATTCAACACTACAGAAATATCAATGCCTGTAAATTGGATACAGAAGAGTTTTCTTTCAACTGTATGATGGTATTCTACAAGTTCATATCTGTAACAATATAGATTATTGCTACTATACTTTCGAAAACAGTCTCAGCATTCACTTTGGTGAAGGAATAGCATGAAACAATTGTCCTTGAGATATCTTCGCCCCAAAAGTGACATGCCAACAACATTAGATGATTTGATGATTGCCAGTCTTACCAAGGAGATAGAAGAGGAACCTGGCATGGAGTAATCGCCCACCAGTTCACCAGACCTCACTAGGGAATCACCATTCTTTGGAAAGAGACCTGCAATGTGGACATCCACAACTTATATGCATGTGAAGTGGCTAATTGAGAATAATGTTCTTGCCAATTTGCAGGTATGTATTTATTACTAATGGTTTGAATTATGTAACTTATAGCATAGCATATTCACATTTTTTTAAGGAAATATGTAAGTCAGACATTCATTTCCAACGTAAGTATTTTTTCAAGCTTTTACAGCACATATTAAATAAACTAGTTTTGATGCCACTTTAAATAATTGCAACAGCTCTGAATGTCTTGTAAACCGGTACAGACCACACATAGTAAATCATCAGCTTAAGCTTAAAGGCAAAATGCATTATAATGGTATATTGTGTGGAAGAAAATGTTTGAAACATCTTGTTTATAATAAAGATACAGTTCTGCCCTATCAGTATTTCTAAGAATGTGATAATAATCTTCATACTTTATATCATTATAGCAAACACAAGTTTAGTTTACTCTCTCATACTGGGTGTAATTCATTAAAATGTTACATTGTCTTTGCTAAATCTTTTTGGTTGAGTATTGGATGTCATAGCAGCAAAACAATGTATTTTCATCCTGAAAATCATTACATCAGTGTCAAACAAGGAAAAACCAATATAACTTATGTCCTATGGTGCAACGGACTTTTGCGAGAATTTATGGAAACTTGTGACAGTATTTTTCATTTTAAAGTAATATATTTTCCTCTAGGAGATGAAAAGTGTCACGAACTCATACAGTGCAGTGATAACAAGAAATGTCCAATGTTTTATATGACTGCAAACACACCTCTTCCATCTAGTATTGAAGATGTGTAGTCACATTATGTTGAACTATATCCTAACTTTGTTGAAAGCATCATTTTACATGCCCCTACTAGTAAAGATGTTTGTGTGAAAACAGACAGGTTAAAACCAGGGCATAAGAAATACTCCCTCCTTTAAAGCAAAGCTTAAGAAGGGGATCTGGATCCAATATTAAGAAAATGCATGAAAATGGTTTTCACAAAAGTTGTTAGCAGTTGATAAAAATATTTGTTTTGTAAGAAAAATGTAGTATATATTCTAAATCAACTTGAAACTGTTCAATTTTTTGTGTTACTCTGTAATTGTTTTGGAGCAAGGCGTATTTTTATTAAATTTTCTACATCAATATTTGTATCTACCTGTATTTTTTTAAATAATTATTTAATTTGTATGAAATCCTGTATTTTCTTGTGTTATACAAAAATTTCTGGATCATCCTATAATTGATAGTTTGATGTTGTGTTTTGGGACATCCTGAAACTTTAAACAAACTGAATGATGTTTCTTTAAAATTGTAAAACAAATCTTTAGAATTTGAAAGAAATGTTATAACATTTAGTAAATTGTTAAAACTTGAATGATCTTTTATTAAACACATTGAAACATTTAAAACACTGAATGATGTTTCTTTAATATTGTTAAACAAGTATTTAGAATTTGAAAGAAATTTTATACACTTTTAGCAATTTGTTTAAACTTGAAAGAACTTTTCTTAAATTCGTTAAACATTTTAATCACTTGTTAAAACTTGAAAGAACTTTTCTTAAAATCATTTTAATTATTAACAAACTGAATGATGTTTCTTTAAAATTATTAGATGAGTCATTAGAATTTAAAATAAATTTTATGACATTTTAATAAATAATTAAAACTTTAAACATTTTATAAGTAATTAAGTAACTTTCATAACTAATTGTTACAATTAAAAAATATACATAAATTTAATTATGTGTGTTAAATTTTATGTTTGGAATTTAATAAAGTGTAATTTGCTTAGTCTTAGTTAATGTTAATTCATATATTTTGTGTGTGTGTGTACATATGACTGCGAGTGTGAGTGCAGGGTAAAATTCGGTTTTCATGAAATTTTAGGTGCATTGTTGGCATATATTTAAGAGGAAATTTAATAGCGTTTAGAGGAAGTTATTCAATGACCGCCATAGTATTGCACTATGGATAGAAGGTCGATACAATATCTCGAATTCAGGCCCTCTCTACACTGTTAAATACTCATAAATATTTTTCAATACCATTTAGAATAAATACATAAAGTACTCTGAGGAAAATTGGTGTATGACTGCGAGTGTGAGTGCAGGGGAAAATTATGTTTTCATTAAATTTTAGTTAGTTTTACATATTTTTAAGAGAGATTCAAGGGTGGGTTTTGGTTATGACTGTTGTATGAACTGTGGAATGGCTAAAACAAATAAGAACTATGCTTTATACACCTCGTGTATTCAGGAGGTGCAAAACCTTAGCTCCCAAGCATGTTCTGTGTGAGTTGCCTGGAGAAGGATAATTGAAAGATGGATAAATGAGCCTAGAGTACTTCTAACAAATTAAATATTTTTGATGTGTATGTGTCAGGGAGGATTGGGTTTTTAAGTTAATTTTAGACATTTCATTTTAGAAGTTGTTTGGTAAATGCAAGTGTGATAGAGAGAGAGAGAGAGAGAGAGAGAGAGAGAGAGAGAGAGAGAGAGAGAGAGAGAGAGAGAGAGAGAGAGAAAGAGAGAGAGTTCAGTAGTAGTATTTTTGTTTTTTAATATTTAGTTTTAAGAGTGTTTGTCTGGTATTATTATTAATATCAAATGTGTTGCTCCCTTGCTAAAACATTTACACAACATTCAGTATAAAATTTTTGTAAATGATTTACAGTGTACCCTAGACCTTATATTTACAGTGTAATATTACAAAATTTTGTTTTACAGTGTATTATTCATAAATTTGTTGATGGTGTACACTTGTTTTAATGGAGTCGAGTAACTCACATTATTTAAATAAACGCACATTATAAAAATGTAAATCATTACGTTTAAACAAATGCTTTTTAAAACCAGGTTTAAACTGCAGTGCAATAATGTGAGTTTAAATTCTTGTTGAACTATTGTAAACGAAGTGCATTTGCTTTAAAATTTAAAACTTGTGAAAAACAGGCAAGGCGAGACACTGTCCCGCGATATGGTGAATTGTATAGTGGATGCGAGCTGTGTAACAGGAACTCTTGGTGTGGAGTGAAGTCGCCAGAGGGGAAGTGCCCAGTCTCCCTCCCCCTGGAGCACATGGGTGCCCATAGGCTTTGAATGACGGTGGGGGAGAAGGGGAATTTGTCGGGCAGGAGTGTGCCTGTATGGTGGTGTACATTGCAGACTGCAACAATTTACTGACCCATTCTCTTGCCTGCAGATCCATGAATGGGCCAAAACTCCTGGCCCATGAGTTTTATTTTACGTTGCTCCATCTCCGTGCTATTCACCCTCTTCGTCTCTTGAGAACTATGTTTTTCTCGCTCCCCAAACACACTCAGTTCTTGGCCATCCACTACCTGGCTTTGTACATGAGACTTTAGAATGACTTGTACCCATATCTTTTGTAAAAACATATCTCTCTAGTCGACTGACTTTCCCAAATAAATTAAAGTTCACTCAAAAATAATATTATTTATATTAAACAATACAGTGTTTATGTCGCTAATAATTACACCTATGATGCGATGAGGGAATAAAGTGGTATTATTTCTCTATGGTTTTTTTCCAGAATGACCAGCTACTTCAATTTAATTTATTGTGGTGTTGCAGGTATTGTAGAAGGGAAATTAAATAATTTTTTAGTTAGTTAGTTAAAATGGGTGAGCATAAGCGATCCAATATTGTCATCTTGCTTGAAGATCTTTACATAAGCAATTCAGATTCTGAATCACATATGAAAATACGGTCATCAGCAAGGTGTAAAGACAGTGTACCTTCGCCTAAGCAGTCACGAATTAATCTATTGGAAGACGATCTCTACTTAAATAATTCGATCACGGATTCACTTATGGAGAGACTGTCAACACCGAAAGGTTAAAACATGTCCACTTCCCCTAAACATGAGAAAGATGATCTTTTAAAAGATAACTTATATCTATCAGATTAGGAAGATTCTTGTGATTCGGAGAGTGCTCAGGCCATTTCACAACCGACTTTCGACTCGTGTAGCCAAAGAAATATGTTATATACGGGGAAACTCTGAGACAGTACTTCCGTTTATGGAAAAACCTTTCAGAATGTCTGCCGGGGTAGGGACATGAGAGTCGTTTCGAGGTATGGCACTGTATACGAAGCTGCAGAGCTGATAGGACATCCGACATTCCAGGCAAGACAGATTATCGATGAAAACTTGGTCCTTATCGAGATGTCAAAGAGTTATTTTGCATTCAACAAACCTTTGTACACTGGTTTTGCCATTCTTGATCTTTCTAAATTAACGTTATATGAATTTCACTATCAGTTCTTGCATACAAAATTTCTTCCCCAAGCCTTATACCTGATTTATTGTAACACCGATTGCTTGGTATATTTTATTGCTTGTGAGGACATCTATAAAGAAATTGCCCCATATTTAAAGGTGTGGTTTGATACATCTAACTATGTGCTCGATAACCCGCAAGGATTCCCTCGCGAGTTCAAAGGCCATACTGGGGTGATGAACGATGAATGTGCTGGTCACAACAACACACACATTGTGTGTTTATGTCCTAAGCTTTACGTGTATGTTGTTGAGAATGAACAATGTATATGTAAGGCAAAGGGTGTAAAACCTAATGTGTTAGTCGTACAGGTATGAGGATTATCGAGGTTGCTCCATAAATTGTACAAGGATTTTGGGGACCCAATATCATTTCTGTTCGCATGTTCATCATGTCTACACCGAATGCATAATCAAAGTAGTGTTGTCAGGTATGGGCAATAAGTGGTACATTGATGCAGATGGAATATCAATCTTGCCTTGGGGGCACTACAAAATACCTAACTAATTTCTTTGTAATTCCTCCCTACAATAGTGTCAGCACCACCATAAATTCAGCCCACCCACGACACCACAATTATCATCACCATGACATCGATGGCGTCCATCTGCCAACACCACCATATGCACCTCCTTTTCCATAACCAACTTTACAGCTAACTACAGCTGCCCACAATATCTACATGTATTTCATAACCATTATATGTTGCTGCTCCATGTTTGCATATCTGTATCAAGAATACAACTATCTTCAATACATAATAATAATAAGATGAATGTCAGTGTGACAAATCATCTAGTGGAAACTTCTTGTGTGTGAGTGTGTAACGCCCTGTCGTCAGCGTGCGTGTGTGTGGAAATAACACGGATGTGACACAAAGGAAGAACACTCTTCATTTAGTGTCTTTATGAGCTCTTCAAGACTTTGCAAATATTATGTATATACCCACAGTTTTAGGTAAAAAGAAAGATCTTCAGATTGATATAAAATAATTTTTAATATGTCGTTAATAATTTTTGGTAATATTTTCTTGATCTTGTAATTTGTGTAAGATGATTTTGTAACAATAGTATTAGCAATAGTAGTAGTAGCAGCTGTAGTAGTTGTTGTAGTAGTCACAGTAGTAGGTTTAGGATGCAAATTTCTTTGATGAAATGTTTATAGTTAAATCATGAAATGTCATTGGTAAAAGTCTTGTTTTGTTAAAATGTCTTATTGTTTTTAAAAATGTTTAATAATTTAGTTTGTAACATGAATGTTTATTTTTAAATATGCCAAAAAAAGGTTTTGTATATATTTGAAAAAAAAATTATTTGTACTGCGTGTGTCAATGATTTTTGTAAAGCCATTGTAAATTGTTTAACTTTTAAGAACGATTTTTTTGAAAAAAATTTAAACGTTAAGATTGAATACCGTGACTTGTTATATATTAGTTTGAAAATGTTCCCTGTGACACTACTTTGTGAATGATTGGATGAGTCATAAGTACTTATATATGTCTGCATATCAAATGAAAATGACATGTTCTTGAGACTAGTAGGCAATGGTAAGTTGTTTGTTTGAATTTAAAGTAAGGTTATTTGTTTCTTCACTTTTTTTAAAGAAAACAATTTTCAAGTTTGTTGATGTCAACTTGATGATGGAGAAAAACTAACATTTCAATTAAAACACACCCGGAAGAGTTGTCGAGAATTTACAAAAAAAAAATATGGAGAGAGAGGAATATGTCTGAATGAATGAATTTTGAAATGGAAGGAACAGACTTCGATATCTAGAGAAAACTTTGCTGGGTGCTGGTCAAGAACCCTAGAGAATTTAACAAGACTGAAAGTCACACACAAAAACCATTCAGGCCCAGGTAGAAAGAGCCCTTAACATCACAACACAATGTTTCACCACTTTCCTACAACTGGGAGAGTCCAACCAACTTTGAAAATAATTTTTCTTTCTCGCATCTGCAGCAAGATTATAACTGTTGCAGCTGAATATTCAACACGCAGATGCTTAATGGTAAAAACACACTGATACATTATACAAAGTCGCAAAACATAATTGAAAAACTTCTTAAAGTATAAAATTCAACTGTTTCACTAAAAGTGAAATTTTCATTCACAATTTGCATTCAATCGAAGTACAAATAATAAATTATTCCAAATTTATTAAGGTGCCAAAAATAACCAATTTTTAATTCATTTGGGGTTGCCAGATTCGCAGGCCACCTAAGAAATAATTTCTATACAACTAAAGAAAAATACATGCTAATAATAAACATAACTACATTACATTTTGCTAAGAATTAATTAATTATTTTTATAAATTATATTAACAAAGTTTGCTTAATCACATCCACAAAAAGCCCGCAGTGAAACGCCAAAACATTTTGTTGGTTGAAGAGGGGAGAGGGGTGAACAGATAGAGGAGATCGCTCTGCCACCTATAGTGTGTTAACGGATCTACACTCAACCGCTGCTGCCTACCGACCATTGACCGACATCCATTATAGCACGCGGCACCTGAACGAACTACTCTGTCACCGGCATCGAGACGGAAGAGGCAGTCGCAGAATCTCATTGTAGCAGGGCCCCTAACCCAAAATATTTAGTTCTGGTTGTAATTTTTAGCCTAATACAGCATTTGGTTGCAGCAGCATTACTTAGAGGCTTTAATAACACTATCACATCAACAGTATATTTGCATATTAATAATATAATTACTTTGTAAATGGTTGACATTATCAACTTTGTCATAACAAACACCTCAATAGCAATTTTTTGTTTGAAGAACATTAAACTTTCTTCTGTGTAATTGGAATTTAAAGGATAATTATTAATCAACATATCTACAATTAAAAATTTAATATCTCCCTGATTCATTTTTCTACACTTCGCTCTTTTCAATTAATTCACTTATACAATTATAAAACAACAAGTAGAATCAATAAAGTTGGGCAACATTTATCACGACCAAGAGCATAAAGTAGTATAAAATATTTGGACATGTAAATCGCGCAAATAAGATCTATGATAAGCCGGTTTGAACTAACAGGTTCGATGAGAACACTATGTCAGTGAACAATCATTGTTTCATATAAGAACGAAGAATACTGTGTGGTAGTAGTGTTTATTTATTCGATGAATAATGCGAGTGGAGTGCTTGCACCACCACTGCACGCTTATACTTTTAACAGTATGTAAGCAAATACCCACTACTGCAGTCTTGGTTGATATAGAAGAATTGAAATTACTCTGTCCAACTAATGTGTTTTCTTCGGCAGTTGGCCTTTAGACTACACAGAGCAGTACATTATTGACATATCTGCGAATATGTAGACGTATTTAAGAGTAACACTCTTTAAATGAACATCTGCACGTTAGAAATAAAGTGTTGAATTTATCCTGCAGTGAAAGTGACGCGTCTTCCATGAAATGTATCAAAGCAGTATAAGATTTCTTTAAAGGTTCCAAAGCAGAGACAAGACTTTACATTGGTTTAAAACAAACAAGTTTTTATTTTCTGTCCACTGGATAGTTACTTTCTGTGTTGTAGAAATTCAATGATTGGGATTTAGGGTTCCTGTTTAGCTTGCATCACAATTATGATGATATTGACAACCACAATCCACTATTAGTATGCGGCTACATACTTATCGCCACTTTCGTCCGTGAAACTTATTCTTGACCTCCGAAAATGTTCACCACTCCATTGCAATTCATTAAGTTATACTGAAGGTGGGAAATGTTGCAGTCAAAAACACGAATGTCATCATAAACGTGAGAGCAAGTCACAGTGACTGATAGCGAGTGTTATGAAATAACATACAAGAAACAAAAATTTTCCGGCAGCACCACACCATAAAGTTAAGAGTCATATATGTCTAAATGGAATCCTTTTATATAATAGGAAGATCTCTGGCTGTCTGTCTGTCCGTCTTTAATACTTCTAAGTCCCTTGAAATCAACAAAGATTCTTCAAATTTTGCAGAGTGGATCCTCAGGGTCAAATACAGGCCTAGTTCGAATTTCAGCAAGATCAGATTACGCATTCATGACGTTTGACCCTTAAAACTCATTTTTAATTA
Source organism: Dryococelus australis (assembly GCA_029891345.1). Lineage (NCBI taxonomy): Eukaryota > Metazoa > Arthropoda > Insecta > Phasmatodea > Phasmatidae > Dryococelus > Dryococelus australis. The sequence continues at coordinate 162,416,595 of CM056993.1, read as the reverse complement.
CTTTTTTCCTATGAGAGTTTTGTATCAATGCATAGACATTATTGCACAGAGATATTAAGGTAATAGAATATCATTTTTTGTCACTTTAAATGTCTCGCTTCAATGATGAGTTAATTTACAAGTGGGGCCACAATGGCTCAGTGGATAGATTGATTACAAGTGGGGCCACAGTGGCCAAGTGGATAGATATATATCAAATGAGACCTTAGTGGCTCAATCGATAGAGAAATTCCAAGTGGGGCCTAAGTGGCTCAGTGGATAGAGCGATTCCAAGTGGGGCCGTAGTGGCATAGTGGATAGAACTATATCCAATGTTGAGTTAATTTCACATCATTTTTTTTTCAGTTTTTGTATGAGAACAAAAATATGTAAGATCGTAACTGTTCTAGGCACGTGACAATATTTAAAAAAAAAGGTCACTGGCTGGGCACCTAGTAGATAATATCGATAATATCGGTAATATTATCTTTTTTTCTCTGGTCTGTTAATTCCATATTGTGGGCCATAAGATTTTTGAATAATTCTCTAATAGGAACCATTCGTTTCATTCCAGAATATTAACCTGCGTTTTTTGCCAGTCCTTTCGAATATCTTCCATGCCGGCAGACTTCTAGAACACATATTCTGAATGGTGGCCCTCCCTTCATGTTTCAAATGGAAGAGCCTTAAGATTCCACAAGCTTCATTCTATGTCTGATCATTGACTAGTTGCTGCAGTATGACGTGTTCGCCGTCTGCATAACAGATGCAATTTGTTCTTCCTCTTTTTCCGAAGTGATTCATCAGTATTTCCATCATTCAGGATGTCTTCTACAAGATCGTTTTCTAATGATTAACGTCTTTTGTATCTATCAGCATGCCTGACTCATTATGATGATGCAAAATATAACAAACGTATTCACAAAGAAGTTCGGTAATCTAAGACCAGGTATGGTGTTCAAGATTCGGGTGGTATTGCCATACTCCTTGTGCAAGATTTTCATTCCAGTATCAGCTCACTGGAATTCTCGAGGATCAGTGTGCGGCCGAAAAGTTTTGTAATCACAATTGTTTCAAAAGGTAACGTGCGGCAAGCAGTCAGTAGACTTCAGAGAACAGTTTGCAAACTGTGTGGCGTAAGAAATGCGAGATTATATCTCATCACCAAACTATTCTCCAATAATCTGGAGAACCATAAAAACCATTCATTTGAAGCTTCTGTGGCAATCCCTTGGTTTCTATGATTTCACAACAGCAAGAATCTGGGGCGCTGGTTTTCTTAATATTTTTCTTGGATGTAAACAGTCGTTTATGACAAAATAACCCAGTGATATGAGGAGAATTTTCAGCTCTGTGAAGTCTAGATGGCTACAAGTTATAAAAAAGAAAGCAGCATGGGCCTTGTCTGTTAGAAAGCTCAGACCTTGATAACAGATTTATATTAAAAAAACACCACCCCAAACACCAAATGCATCACTTGATACATTATGAGGCATATGTGACCTGTTATTTATTGGTGTTCAGGCAGCAAACCATGCTGAAGTAAAGAAGCATTGTTAATAAATTTTAAATAACAAAATACTATGTGATGTAAATATAATGTAAATATAAATATGATCAATTAATACCTATTCAATGTATCTCTAGCATCACAGTTACGTGATTTGTGCATTTAGAACAATATAAGCGGGAAATATGGTGAGTTTTCCTGATGCAGCAAGATAAAACATTTGTTTACATACTCGAATTTGGTCGTTAGTGCGTTCGTTGCTGGCTCCAAAGGTAATATTTCAACCACGTGGATTAGTTTATTATATATAGTCGTTATAAAATCATAATAATTTTGAATGTATAAAATAACTTGTGGCTTCCTAAAAAAATTGACAAGATCGTACAAGTGCTTTAAATAATCGCAGAACTTGATAAGGTTCCTGACCTCTAACAGGAGCACCGACAAATCAATAATTAAAATGATTTTCCTCTTTTGAAAGTAACTATTTACTTCGAGAAAACGATTCATTCCACTCCTTTTCGAAGGGAAATTTACTCAGGTTTCCCAAACGATAGCAGTCACACAATTTTAATGTGCGCACGAAAGGGACGTTCATGTCATGCACACCTAGGTTCGTGGTTGTTAGACACGTCTTGCATGTTCGCCATCGGGGGAAGGTGTCGGCCAGAGTTACACCTCCTACCTGACTTGAAGCACAGGTATTCGCGTCTAATTAAAAGCCATAAAAATTGCATCAAACGTCCGTAGCACGAGCTCATTCCACGTGCAGTTTGAAGCATGAAATATTGCCGAAATGCCGAGCTTGCTGCCTGGAAATATTCCCACGGCCCGGCGGCGGGCAAAGCGTATTTGCCTTCCCGGGCGCACACAAGGAGGCATTCCTGCCTAACGGTGCATGCCAGGCACACAGGAGTCTCCCCCTTCCCCTTCGAGGCCCTCTAGGAGTCTTCCTTACCTCAGCCACGACGCATTGTGTGCGGCGAATATTTGGCATAGCGGCCGGGAGAGCTTGGCCTCCAAGACACCTCCCAGCGACGTCTGCGAGCGGCAAAATGAGACGGGGGCTGCGTTTTCTGTGACCCCACACTCTAAACCTGAAATGATGAACGTGTAGCCCAATAAGTAAAAAACAGTGAAAACGTCTCCGCTTGTAATCAACGCCAGGTAACAGATTAGTAAACCCTGCGTGTATTTCGCAAATAATTTGGGTTGCCAGCTGGGTTTTAACCCCTTGCCCTGCGCATTAATTTCCCATGTACGGTGTTGCAGAAGAAGAAATATACGGCGCGGTAAGTACTTACGAATTTCTTATAACCTATAGAAAGGGTTTCAGTACGTTCATGATGCAAGAAGCAACCAATTATGAAATATTTGATGTGTCAGAACAACCAATAGCACTTCCCAAGGTAAGACGATACCCTTATCGTACTAGTTTATGGACGTGCTCACCATACCATGCTCGTATACCTACTCTGCAACATGTCAGACATGCACGAGTTTACTCCGAATAATACGTCGAGAGGCTAAAGGACGTATACTACACTGTAAAAAAATAAGGTGTAATCCCTTACATGTAAGGGAAGCTAGTTACCATTACATGTAAGGTAAAATTACTTCTTAAGTGTAGAGTAAATTTACATAACAAGTTATCTACTATTCCGTAATCGTACGGAAAAAGTACCCGACAAAAGTTTGCAGTGGTGAAAGTAAGCTGTATTATATAATAAAATTATATTCAAAAATATCCCGGAACATTAGTACTGTTTTTTATTACCTTTATCTTCTGACAAATAATGACCGAAACCTCAACTCTGAAATCCTCGAAATTTGCTAGTGGATGGGCGTGAACCATAGTCCTCTATCACAATAGGCCGATGTGCTACCCATTACACAACGACAGAGTGAGAGCAGCAGTGAATATTAGCGTGTTAAAGTATTTTTTCTTACGTCATTCCCCCCACTTAGCTGTTGAGAATGCCGAAGAGAAGCACGCGTCGTAAGGTTATTTTCCCATCCATGTATGGGATTATCCACTACCACGTACGTGAATTTTACTCCAGAGAGGGTCATTTTACATTGCCTATAAGGAAAACTATGTTTCCCCCACAAGTTTTAGAATATTACCTTACACTTGTCAGGTAATTATCCCATTATTTTTTTACAGTGTATTGTGTTCCCTTTATGGTAGGAACATAGTGGTTTTCATACGACTTGTTCAACTCTCTAGCCAATAACGAAAAGGACAGAATAAGATAACCAAATCACATGCAACCAACTCGAATCAAAAAGAAGTCTGGTATCTGAGCATCGGCCAACTTGGCCCGAGCAGGTAAAGGACTGCGACTTCTAGGCTGCTGCCAAATTAATTCGCAAATTTCACGTAACTCTTCTGACTGTTATGATTGCTGCAACTAACTGATTTAAAAAACTATTTCTCCTGTATATTGAGAATTCCATTCCCGTAAGTCACTCGTTCCCAATTTATTTGGTTGATTCGCCTGTCGGCAGTAGATTTTCTCTTGACTTACAGTGTATGTTATTTCACTGATCGATATCACTGATAAGGTCTTAGAGTGTAAAGCGAGCGTAGCGGCAGACATTTTTCACTCTTGTCAAACAGCGTCACTAGCTATACCGTAAAAAATCCATTGTAATCCACTTCGTAAACGACCTATATTTCCCTGCTTATTAGGTCTGTAAAATTAACCTAATAATTCCCTACTAGGTTTAATATTATAAGTGTCAAACTCTTATTTAAAGTCACAAATTGGTATTCGCTGAATATTCGATTAAAAAGTTGCAAAAAGCTGGCTAGTTGTTGCCTCGGAATAGAAGTAATTCTCAAAAAAAATCATATTCAGGTCACGATCAAAACAGTAAAATTCCGTCATCGCAGAACTCAAAGAGTTCAGTCAATCAAATTGAGAGTTTTTCGTGGTTTTGAAATGAAATCTGACTGAATTGAAACAAACGATCAATTTTCTTTTTCAAGTTTAGGTTATACAGCTAAATATTTGACGAAGCTGCATAAATTATTTATTCCTCAGAAGACAAAATGCTTGCATAGTGATATAAGAATTACGACTTTTAGAGTGTTTGTGTACGAGAGTGAGATACATATATATTTGTGTGTAAACGTTTTAAAACTTATCCAACACTCATATTTTTCGCACAGTGACAGCACTTATCATTTTGCTTTCTTCAGCGTTAGTTAAACTTATAATTCTATGCGAAATAAATATGCAATATAACCCTTGATATTGGAAGGCCGAAAAGTTACCTATGTGGATTGGAAGTTATATTATTTGATTAAAGGACCCCTGAAATTAACCAGCCTCAGTTGCATAGAATAAGCGTTCAAATGTGGAAATTAATTTAAACTAAATTTTATATTAAGTTTAATGTGTGTTTATACTGACTAAAATGTGACTAGAAATTGTTGAGATGTTTTCTTACTATAAAGTGCATTATAGTAATACAATTTTAGTGCGTACAAATAACGTCTTTCAATTTTCAGATGTAACTAATATCAGACGTGAAATTTTCATATTTTAAAATTACACTACATGAAGAATAAGTAGGCCTATAAAAAATATAAAACTACGATGGAATAAGTACAGAAACAATGCCCATGTGATTGTAAAAATGTGTTGACATATATCTTATAACACAAAAAATGTATGCATAAGTGTACATCAAGCATATTATCTGTGTATTTGTGGGTGAACGTTTCTATGAGACAGAGTGACGGAGCAAAATTCTTAGCCAAGTGAATGTGACGACATTTATACCACTTTATCTTCATAAAGAATAACAATAACGTTCTCTACGACAACGGCGGAAAATTCAAGTTCTAGGAGGAACGCACAACCATTAGAACAGCGGTAGAGGAACATTATATAATTCTTTTACTTTTGTGAAGAAATTGGAAGAGTTAGTACTCCAGAAAATGTTACGAAAATATATCACCGAAGAAACAAAACGTAAGGATAGCGTTTTGAAAATTATAGCGACTCCAGTAGCGCAATTGCAGCGCTAAGTGGATTGCTTTTAGAGAATAAACAGAATAACTCCACGAACGTTTCAATATTTTAAAAGTTTTGTATAGGCTGTTCAAGATAAAATTAGCACTTTTGGAAGTCCTGCTTAAGATCTACTTGTATACATGCTGTGTAGTCTTCCGCATTATGTAAATTTAACATTGTCGTGGGACTTTATCACTTTATGCATGCGTCGGTCAAGTGAAACTGTGAAATTATTAGAAAAGTAAATATTGTAAAAAATCTCCTCATTTTTACTCTTCAGTGCATTAAAACACACAGAAAGCTAAAGAAATAATCTATGTTAACGAGAAATGCTTACCTAACACTTTTTGTGCGACGTTCAGATATGGAACTACTACTTCCCATCCGTCGTTACCAACTTTACAGGGCTCATGTCACTCAGGGCGCACGTTGAAATGTATGCCGCAGGCAGGGGCAGTGACTTTTTTATAAAGTTGATTTCAAAAGTGCTCACTTTATCTTGAACAGCCTTTAAGAAGTCTGCTTTACATTAGGTACGAGAGGCGCACACTGTAAGACTGTAGATGCCGAGAGCATATTTATTACTACAACTCCTTTATAATTTGTATAATTCTTAGTAGTAACTGACCAAATAAGAACATATTTTATAAGTTTCGTAACATTTTCACAGTCTAACTTGACAGACGTGTGGATTCCATTTATAACGTACACAGCAGTTTCGGCGAAGAATCATAGCATAAAGATGACGCAGAGTAATTTCGAATTTTCTACTCATATTCTCAACAACATCGACTATTCCATCGCCCTCAGGGCTGTCATAATCACTTGACCATGCAGTAAGGTACACGTTAAGTTGTATATTCCAATCGACTACACCTTTAAGAAAAAACAAAATTACAATTTGATCTGGCTGCATTAATATTTACACAGAGGAAACGTATGTGATAGCATTTCAAAGCAAGTGTCTGTATACAGAGATCTAACATACAGTCCAGTTCCCAACATTTTGATAGCTTTACTGGCCACACAATATTGCAGTGTTGGAACACAGAAATTGGTTATTACGAGTACACACAAGATACCGAATGTATAAACTAAATACCTTAAAATATAAATATATATTAATATTTGGTGTTTAAAATTTTAATGGAAACACACTTGTAGACTATAATCTTGTATACGGCGATAATAATGCCTCTGTGCATAGAACGCTTCTATTCCTTAACTTTGACTGTTGCAAAAATAGAATCTGAAAACCCAAAATGACGAGTTCTTTGGGAAAGTTCATAGTGCAATGCCAGTTTTGTTGAAAGAACAGAACGAAATAAACAGTGAGTTGGTTAATAAGTGGAAGTAAAGAGATCAAACCTGGGGACATGTAAAATTCGCGTTATTATATGCACTGTAAAAAACTTTCCTGTGAAATTCCTAGACTGTAATGGAAGTTTTCAACCTATACATAGTTTGGAAATAATACAATACGTCACGCTGCAGATAAAGGAATGTTTAGCGTCCCTGCTTTACAAAGTTGGGATCTTCCATGCGCATTTGACTGTTTCCTGAGAAAATGTAGGAACGCTACAATGAATGTATAGGATAGGGGAATAAATCACCAGCCCCGCTTTCTCACTAGTCCATTCCCGATTGGAGGCGACTTATGAACCTTTGAAAATACACTCTAGCCATTAGCTGCATGCATAGCTAGTAAAAACAGCTGCAGGTTCTGGTGCGGGTGCTGTACCTGCACCAGAACCTGCAACTATTTTTTACTAGCAATGCATATGCAGCTAATGCCTAGGGTGTTTTTTCGAAGGTTCATAAGTCGCTTCCAATCGGGAATGGACTATAAGCGTATACACTAGTATGGTAAATTTCCGAATAGTTTTTTTTTAGTGTGTGGCATCACAATTGACGTCGCCCTCCTTTATATAGTTCAATTGGTGTCATTTATTTATTGGCTTGTACAACGGCAAGCATACATAATTCATTTTAACTTTGTTGGAGGCGACTGAACAGTCTTATGTTAACTTGTTTCCTATTGTTACAAATACGTTCGGGGAGGGAGCTATCAATAAAGAGTAATCCATTAAATGAAATTAATACAAACATACACGTGTTTGGGGTCTATTCCGTATTTACATATTAAACCGAATATTGCGGGTATCTAATAATATATGTTTTAGGATGGAGAAAGTTTGGAACTAAATAAAACTCATTATTGCATGGTTAAGGATCAATAATATTTCAATACATAGCATGATTTACAGTAGACGAGTTTGTAAAAAGGATGGATAAGATTGAGAAGTACTCTCAATAACATAAGTACGGTGCTCACATGCAAATAATGTTCACTGAAAGTACTGTAGTCACCTGTTTACAAACCCTTACCTGCAAATATTTCCCGTTGGCTATTGTTCCATTCCTGTCATGCTAACGTCCATCTCATCTCAACTATGCTGCCTCTAAACTACTGCCTCAAAGGCAAGTTATATTAACGTCTCAAAATTCTATGTCCTTTCAAAGACGAAGCAGTTTCTTTCATTCATGAAAAGTTGAAAATCATAATTTTTTTCAAATTCTAACTATGTAAATGAAATATATTTGAAATCCTACAGTGATGTTTTATAAAAATGGAAACGTGTTTATTTTAATGTATCTTGGTGATAATAAACGTTAACCATGACACTAATTCATTGAGAGTTCTAAAACGTCCGGTGTTTTGGCAAATATTTATTTGTTACATCGGAAATGTTTTGACTGAAATTAAAATCTTTATAGCTGATCAGACGAAATAATTAGAAGCGGTAGATTATCGCTGGAACAGTTGACTGCAGTGCCAATAAGGAGTCTGATACTCTAAAGCATAACGTTTGAGGTTGGTTTGCTAAGAACGTAGCCTAGTCAAAAACTTAATCATTCAATCGGAAACTAAAACTATCTAAAGTGTTATCGAAAATAAGTTGGTTCAAAAATATTTGAGATTCACCAGCGTCTCTGACAATAAGTTTGCCAGTGAATCAGGGAACTGGTTAGACGTGTTAATATCTTGTTAGAGTGTAATGCTTTAATACATTGCAGTTGACGTCAGTTCATATTTTGTTTGAACAATACCAGAGCATAACTGAGGCAAGTGACATATTTACTAATGACATCACAATGTGTCTTGATGAACACGTTGATACTAGCTAATAGGATGATGGCAATGCTGAATTTAACAGGTGAAGGAAGGATTCAAACGGTACATAAATATGAAATGTACAGTTCCCCAATACTCTCTATTAACAGCGAACTAGTTATACAACATCATAATTACCAAAAGTGATTTTGAAACGAAAATTTTCTTTAAAATTTTGGTACTGCATAAAATGGGAGAAGGAAAAGAGTCATTATTGTATAACTAACATACTGGAATAATCTAATTTACTACTGTTATTTTACAGTGGAATCATTTCGTTTACGTTCACTATACACTCTTAAGTCCGAATCAGTGGTACCAATCGGTGAAATAATATTCTTTTAAATTCAGTTGATAAGCTTTCACCGACTAATGAATCAAGCAAATGAACAGAGAACGAATGACTTATGGCAGTGATATTCTTGGCATTTATTGTCAATAACACATGAATCAATGTAATTCAGTCATACTATGAATAGGTTACCAGTCCATTTTAATTATTTCAAGTTTGGCGTGTATAAAAGATATACGCGAACTTCCAGCGTTTGCGCCGTGCTCAAACGTATTTAAAGCCTCAACTTTAATTTTTTTTTCTTCATTTTCTTACTTACCAACCAATTTAAATAAGAATTATTACGCTTGCTGCCCTAGGAACATCTATAATATTAGTTCGTACCGAACGTGTAACTTATTCATTCGTTTCAACATAAATTTGATTATTCGCCCATTGAAACCGTATAAATGTTTCCCATTGGTTTTTAAAGTTACTCGACATCGAAAAGAAGAAGTTGAAACAAGTTCACTTCAGCTACAGAGTTCTTTTTTCCTTTTGGTCTGAAAGGTCTGAATATTTTAAGAAAATCGCGCAAGAAAAAGTTTCCGTTCGGCGTTTAAACCTTTTTTCTTCCTATCTCTCTCCTTTTTTCTTCTTTTATCCTCTGCCCTCTCCCTTCTCAACCAACTTAGAGTTATACGGAAACTGTTATTATAAAGTTTGTGCCGCAGAGTTTTGGCAGCGGCGTAATATTCGATGTGCCGATATTGCGAGACACGAGATGTCCCCAGATGGTAATTTTATTCGCTTCCGGGTCTCTTGAAGTTCTCAAGTTGCTGATCAAGTTCGCGTGCAAACATATTTCTCAGGAACAGAAAATGTATGCGCATACCTAACGCGACAGAAACCCGTATATTCACGTCAAGTTGGCAAACCGACAGTTGACAACAAGTTGGTGAATTTTAAAACATCTTAGTTTAGTTTAAATTATTATTTTGGTCTTTAGTTTCTGTGATTTCTAATCAGTACGCACTGATTACTGCGTGGATGTTCTGTTTTTCTCTTGAATCAGATATATCAGAGAGAGCTAAAGATCTCGATCAAAAAGTGGATAAATAAACAGAGAGGAATTTGGGTGGGGTTACTTTTGATATGAGCATACTCATCCTCTGACTGATCACGCGACGCTCTCGAATAGACCTTGTATCTGATTCGCTAATGAGTGCTGCGAAATGAACACGATTGGCTGGGTTTCCAGGTGACAAGTGGGTTAACAGGCGCTGATTGACGCGCGTTTCTTCCATATGCAGCAGGAGTTGGCGTAAAAGGTACATTTTCCACCTCTGTAGTATTAAGTGATCTGTGCCTCCATGATCATAGTGGGCTTTGGACGACTTCGTCACCGATTTTGTTATTTTTAATGAAGTCACGCGTATCGTCAAACATCCGGATTCATAACCACGTGATCTTGACTCGTTACAATGAAGCCCCCAGCGTGAAGCGACTGGGGAGGATCCAATCTACCTCACTCAGTTTGTCAAACATTTATACAAAACACTCACCCTACCCTTTTACGCTCTGGCCAGGAATTTCAACTAAAAGAAAATTGATTCTTGGGCACTGTTCAGTTTTATTTAACTTTATTTTCCCAGCTAAATGCACAACCAGAAAACATATGCTTCAGGCCAGCTGAACGGCGCGGTAAAATATAAAGTTATTGAGCTTCACAAAATTATAAAAAAAAAAAAAAAAAACTTGAGTAGTGATGTGCCTCGATTCCAAATGGCCCCGGAAAATACGTTGCCAACTCAGTAACTGCAATTTTGCTGTGCGTCGACGTGATCACAGCTCCGTAGCTCGCCTCCACGCTCGAGCTCAGCTGGTTGAAGTCAGTTGACGGAGACCGGCTGTCTGGACATTCGAAATGAACAGCTCCTTGGTAACACAAACATGACGGTCCACAGCAACCATAAGTGCCTCGCCGATATCCGGCAGCGTTCCCCACCAAATTAGATTTCAGGCATGCCGAACAAGCCACAGGTGCCAAAACTAAATTTTATCCGGCGGCGACATTATTAGCAACCAACTTATTTTGCAAATCGTTAATATTGCACACATCGAGCTCATCACAGCTCGAGTTTAAACTGTGGCCCATTCTCCTAAGCCATTTTCTGGCCGGGACTCGCCCGCCGCCACACACGTTTCTCCGCCGAAGACAGCTGGACGACTCCCTTACCTGACTCCGCGCAGCCACCGGGCCAAGTGGCCAATGCTGGCATCGCGCACCTCAGCTGGCTTAACAAGATTAAAACTACACAATATGTAATATAAAAACACGTACTAATAAAACATATAATATAAATATTCACCAAGAATAAATATAAAAATTATTACATAAGAGAATATTTAATATGGCTGGCCAGCCTATAAAAATACGTATACGAACAGCCAATCATAAAAGTGCCACCAAAATTTAAACGAGACTGTGTAACCATCTCTACAAATTGAGTTTTGATTATGTGTGACGTTTTCGGGCTTTTAGTTAAGACAGTCGTACGTTACGTATTTTATCACTATATTCTTCACTGAAATCTGCCATATTGGTATAACTGAAATACTACTAAATACTTCACCAGCTCACGTTTACTGATAAACTAGATTTTTCCACGTTTTTCGAATGATCCTTAGTGGCTGCGATGGTGCAGTGCTCACATCAGTCGCTTCCAACCAAGGCGAACCGGGTTCGAGTCCAGGCGAGGTCGCCCGGGCTTTTTGCACGTGGGAAACATCGTGAACATGACCATATGCTGCCAGGTTTTCTCAGTGCACTCCCGTTTTTCCCCGCTCTTGCATTTCACCGTTACTCCGACCTGATCGTCACGTCAACTCCGTCGGTGGTCAAGATCATCCTGTTACGTACCATCAAATAAATCTAAACCCATTCCAACTCAGGTCTGATGGCTCTTCTTTAAAAGACATTGATAACTTATTAAATTGATTTCACTCCATCTCACACTAAAATGATAAATTGTCTGATTTTCTTCTTTTACGTAGGTTAGTTCCGCAACATAATGCACAAATTGACAGCAGAACGTTCAAAACTTTGTGAAAAAAACAATTACCTGCAAGTTCCTTTATGTTTTGGTTTTCCAAAGCATAGATGTGCTATATACTAGACCATATATAATTATATAAAATTGCATAAGTCCCCGATATGACTAAATGTACAAAAATGTTAATTGTTACGTAGATCATATATATAAACAGCACATTATTCATGAGTCCAAACCAAAGACTAAAGATACGCTAGACCGAGTTTTTGTCCTCTGCGCACGGGCCCAACATTCACCTCCCCCACACATGGTCAACAGTGATAAACGTGTGTGTTTACATCATGATTTTCCAAAGACAAGCATTATTATATGGGTATAATACTTTTAAATGAGTTAAAGTAATATAACTTTATCACAAATTATTTAGAAGAAGTATACTCACATCTCAAAGCACTTGTATAAATCAGCAGTGTGTTAACCTCAAATCCTATCGGCGTCGTTTTTGATAGCCATATTAGCAGAAAAGCAGTTCAATGTTGGGACACGGAAAGTGACTACTGTGCACCTTGAGTGCGCACTTTACCTCACTTCCTCTCTTCGGTCCAAACCACATAGTACTTAAAAGTGGTACATCGTAACTAGTCACAACACAGCTGGGATGCCGTCCGTGCTCTATAGGTATTTCCTTTACGTATTCCACAGCTTGTAAAGCGAAAATGCCGAGATATCAGTAAGTAGAATTTACTGATCTGAAGCACTGACTTAGCGTGTGTGCAAAAAGTTTAAAAAATGTAATGCATATGTAGTGGTGATAATTTAACGCGACTCATATATGTTCGATATTGGTTAGTAACTTTTATTGTTGTTATTGAGATACGAAACAAATTATGATAGGTGTTTCGAATAACAAAATTCTTATTAAAATAGAGTACAAATTGTGTAGTTGATACATCAAATACGTTTTCAACCTACCAAAATGTGATGAGCAACGAGACTTGTGCTTTACCAACTGGTTATACGGTTGTTTCTATTCGGTAAGGGTGTAGTGATTAGACTACTCGCCTCCCACTGAGGCGAACTGGTTGGCTTCCGGCGAGGTCATTCCCATATTATCGCATGTAAAAATCATGCCGGACAATGCCACTGGTCAGCGGGTTTTCTCGGGGATCTCCCGTTTCCCCCGTCCTTGAATTCCGGCGCTGCTCCACACTCACCCCAATTCACCCTCATTGGCTCGCAAGACCTCGATATTAAGAGCCACTCAAATATCTCCACTTAACTCTTGGGCGAGTTTATTGGGACATCTATATTACATATAGCGGATATAAATCAAGTTTCCAATCCGGGAAAAACTTTTCGCACAACCTGTAAATTTACCTTACAAATATTATACATTCATGGTAACTTAAAAAGAAATTGAGGTTACTTCAACTGTTCAGTTCTATAACTCCCCACACCCAGAAGTAATTTAAATTTCATTCCGAAATATAAACTTTGATAAGAGATTTCAACTCATACGCATGTATATGTACGTCATCTTTCGCACTGAGACACCTTTTATTTCTTTTGCCTCTAGGAATACTGGTTAGAAACCGACCACTAGAAATAGAGCGAACGAATGATGCACGAGCAGCTTAAAGTTTTAAAATGCATCTTACAGTGGCAATAGCCACATGAACCAAAGTAGGTCCCGCCAGGGCTGTGAAGTTTATTCCACCACCATATTAACTAACGAAATTTCTATTAGTCTAGTCATGGACTCACTGAAGTTAAAAATGTAATCTTTTAATCAACGTAAACCATTAGCACTAGCGAAAAATGATAATTCCGGGAGCTGGTGGTGATGAGTCATTAATCTTTTAGGAAATTTTGTAATTACTGTGTACTCTTTCCACACATAAAGGGATCTGTTTCACTTTATTTGTCGAGTAGTGTCTGAACTCAGATGATTGGAGAGAAATCGCTCAAGTTTCAAGTCGACTTCGGATGAAAGATAAGGGAAAGCTTTCCTAGCCAGGGACCACCATGTTAGCACCAGGCGGGTGAGAGAAACATGCCCTAGAAAAAACCAAACTTTTCTCCGCAGTGCGGCGTTGTGAGATATCCTCCGCAGCAGCGAGGACAACACTCGCAGACGCTGCCATCACAGAAGGTGATGGTCTCTTGGTCAAGACGCTCACCTACAATGGCACGTGCACTGCATTGCAATGTGGCTGAGACAGCCTTCTACGTTCCTGCGCACTCAAGGCCGAGAGGCAAGAGAGCGATACGGACGGCAATAACACGCGCGCCTGGCGCCTCATCGCCCCAACGCGCAACACGTGCAGTGTTTCCGTCGGTGTGCTGTCCTATGCAAATTATATCTGCAATAATGACACTTTATAAAACTACGACCGTATCGATGTTCTTTTATCCTATCTCTTGTGGAAACTTCACACGAAGTCCTTAAAAATGATATTATTGTTAACCGTTTTCACGATCTTTTATTTGAATAAACTTAATTTGACAAGGGAAAAAAGATACGTACTTAGATAATTGGTTTTTAATTTTTCTAAGAAAAAGCCGTACTATCAAAACACTCATTTACTGAGATACGCGTATATACGAAACAACAATTCAAGGGAAATATTTTAGTACGTAGCCATCTTAAAAGGCAGGTAGGTCAACACTTGACTTCTCGCCGACTGCACGGTTGGTAGTGCCCGTCTACGATAGCGCTGTCCCAAACTTTGTCCTTCGACAAGTATACGATTATTAGAGCACTTAATCATCTGTCCGAATCTCCTTTGTCTTATTAAAGTCTGTATGCTAAGACAGCCAACTCTGGACCTTCATCCCGAACAGTATCCTTATCTATACAAATAAATAAAATAGAAGTGTCTGTCTGTGATTTTCGAATTTTCCAGTATAATTTTTTTTTCATATAATATAATTGATTACTAAGCCATATATAAAGTTAATTTTTTTCATTTATGTCTGTCTCTCTGACCGGATTTAACTGAAAAACCACAGACCGTATTGACATGAAATTGACCCGTCTATAGGTAATAACACCCGGACTAACTTAGTCTTTGTTTCATCGAGATATCTCAAACGGTTTCGAAAATATGATGGTGATCAGGGAAGTACATAGGTACTGGATTAAAATTTTCTTAGGATTACTGCATAAAAAAGGATTTTAAAAAAAGTTCCGTCATATCTCTTTTATTTGTTGTCTATGGGCCAAGAGCCGTAGTGGCTCTTCCAAGTGATATTCCAAGTGAGGCCGTAGTGGCTTAGTGGATAGAACTATATAA
The DNA here is from genome assembly GCA_029891345.1 of Dryococelus australis. NCBI lineage: Eukaryota > Metazoa > Arthropoda > Insecta > Phasmatodea > Phasmatidae > Dryococelus > Dryococelus australis. The sequence goes on along the minus strand of CM056993.1, from coordinate 162,401,280 downwards.
AGTGGGGTCTCAGTGGCCCAGTGGCTAGGTATATAGGTACCTATTTCATTAAAACCATAAAACATGTGCAAATCGATGGCAGGATGTAATTTAAAAACTCTATTTTAAACCTGGAAGAAGAAATATTACTATTTTAAACATAAAACGAAACTATGGTGGGCTTTATTTTAATATTTTCATAAAACCTAAGCGAAGCGAAATTTCTATTTCAAAAATAAGAAAAGAATTCTTAAATTTCATGCGAACGAAGTTGCACGGGTCAGCTAGTATTATTTAATTCGTTTCTAATGTTTTACCACGCAAAAACAGAAACGTAATCAAAACACAGGAAATTTATGTCAAACCGTATCATATTTATTTTAAAATCTTAATGCACAAACAATATATAATATAAAAACAGTTTAAATTGTAATGTGTATCCCATGTTAATCGATTAAATATAATTTGGCAAGGAAGTAGGGTAGAGAGGGACAAATTATACTTATTGGGCTATCACTTTTATTCTAACAAATTGCGTCGACTAGGCAGTCAAGTATATTTAATTCACAGACGAAATGTCAGTTACAAAATTTAATAGGCCTACATAAGAGTCAGCAACATCTGTGACTAAACATCCCGCAATCCGCCCCAAAACAACAGACATCAGATTGTGAAACTGCGAGAACACGACTGTTCTGTGTTTTCGCGTAGCCACTCGTATCGCTCACCTGCCTTCCGTGAACGATTTCGCAATGTATGCTCAAGTAGGCTCTTGTACTGATGGCCGTGTCGAAAATCTCAAACTAAATTATCCAATTACAATTTTTCACTTCTTGCTCTTTGTTACGACATTCCGGTAGGGTCATTTAAAATTAATAGATACTTGGCAGGACGCACAACCTGGTTAAGAAAACATTAACTGCTATTATTATCGGATAAGTAAATCATGGCCTCGCACCGTTTATTATCAGTTTAAGGGGACTTGAAACGTACTTTAACAAATTGCCCATGCGTATCCAAGTTCGTGAGGGATGGACGTCGCCAAAACGAGAACTACATTTAATTTCCTCATTCTGTTAACTTTTTATAAAAATGGATACAGATAATATTTACAAAATAAATCTACTGATCCAAAATGTTAGCACTTTCTCATTTTACCAGTGAGTGCGATTGTATTGTTACTCTCAGTTATATTTATCCTTACTTTATTTACTATATAAATGCGAAAGTGTGTTCGTTTGTCCTTCTTTTACGTCAAAACGGAGCAACGGATCGAAATGATTTTTTTCACAGATATAGTTGGCGTGTAGGAAAGTGACAAATGCTACTTTTTATTCCAGAAAAATATCTTATTCCTCCAGGAAAATTCTTAGTGTAATTTTATCTCATCCCTTCAAGGAAGTTCTTATTTCACTGCATTAAAATTGCACAGTTAAAAAAAAAGTTCCGTCATTTCTCTTTTCTTTTTTCTGTCTATGGGTTGTCTTCGATTCCTTCCCAAGAGCCGCAGTAGCTCAGTGGGTAGAGAATCCAATAGCGGGGCCGCAGAAACTTAGTGGGTAGAGAATTCAATAGTGTTGCCGCAGTAGCTGAGTGGGTAGAGCACAAAAAATTGTGAGACCGCATTAGCCCAGTGGCTAGAGAACCCAATAGTGGGGCCGCAGAAACTCAGTAGGTAGAGCACCCAATAGTGGGGCCGCAGTAGCTCAGTGGCTAGAGGACTCAATAGTGGGGCCGCGGTAGCTCAGTGGGTAGAGCACCCAAAAGTGCGGCCGCAAATATCTCAGTGGATATATAATTTATTATGATACTAGGTGACCCATGCGACTTCATTAGCATTACATTTTGGTAGTAGTCGCACGGGTCACCTAGTATCATAACAAATTTCTTTATGGTTACATAAAAGGTGTTTTTGAACAACATGTAGAAATTCAAACCACAGCATCTATTAACTAATGTAAACAAAAAATCCGAGTAATAAGATTTCTGGAAAGATACTAACAAGCAACCACTAGCGACGCACACGTACCTCGAGTTTATAGTGCCCAATGTGCAGTCGCTCTGCGCATTACGCGCCAGTCCGTTCGCCTTACTGCTATGCAAGGTATGTATTATAGCTGCCGACTCCCTGCCTTGTTTCTATACCTGGCGGGTTCACTCGCGGATTTTCGCATCTGGGAATCGTGCTTGACGATGACGCATGCCGACGGGTTTTCACAGGATACTCCAGTTTCCTCCATCCTAGGGTTTCATTTCATGCCATGTCCGGGGATGACGGGCACCTACGGGTCCCAGCTGGAAATCCCGTCTCTCGGTGAGTGTTGCCTCACCCTGGGTTCGCTCCCCACTTGGGGTTATTTTTACACAAAAATACGTTACTAGGATTTTTTTTTGTTATTATTAGTCCATAGATACTCTGGCTTGGATCTCGACATGTTATTCGAAAACGCCGTGTATGGTCACTTAATATTCACTCGTTAATTACAAATCGTCATCCAAATGTCCATCAATCACGATACGAGTCTCACGCACTTGCAGTCCAACAGGCAACTGCCAGTCTCTGTTCTCAGGAAAGTCTCACTCCGCAGCATCCACAAGGCACTCGCTCATCACAGCTTCGTCTCCCTTCTCGCCCACATTGCACGCACTTCGCACTTAGGCAGGATTTACAACAGCCCGTCGCGTCCGTCCGTCATACATTCGTCTGTCTCCCAGCCGAACTTCGCACGTCCGTTGAAATTTCATTGCTTCAAACTAATAAGATCAAAACTGTTTACAAATAGAAAAAACTTCTCTACAAAAAGTGAACATCTTTTACGGTACTGTTTTTCTGAGAACCATAAACAACCATACACGTTCTTAACGGAAATTAATCGATGTAAAAGTAATTTTAAATAGCATGTAAAGCATAATTTTATAATTTTTACTATTGCACAAAAGGAGCTCGTGTTTCCAAACGTAATTATCAATTAATCTTCAGGAAAAATATAACTTAATTTCATTTTCTAGTTACATAAACAAACATGTGAAGACAAACGACACCAAAAACAAAACACTGCACATACTACACAGCCTTGCAAAGAACTACGGATGAACGAGTAACAAAACGTGCCAGTTTGGAAGGCTGTAATTTCATCCATTCGTCCGTCGAAAGTTAAAGCTTGCCAAGGTTTTGACGGACGGACGGATATAATTAATGGCCACCTCTGATTGGCTGTTGGTCACGTGATTGGCGGACGGATTACGGACGGACGTGACGGGTCGTTGTAAACCCTGCCTTATTGCCACGGCTGTCCACACGCGACACACGGAATCTGGCCTTCCTGCATCGTGCTTCTCCTTTTCTGGCCGAGAAGCGAGGGAGCTGTAGGGGTCACGCCGGAACGCGCTGCAAGAGCGCTGTCGTTACTACACGCAGGATTCTGAACTGACGTGCATTGTTCTCGTAGTGCTTCCGTGTATAATCCATTCACCGTTACTTCAGCATTTTCTGAAGCCCTGCTAAAGTTCTCCTTGCAGGATATTCCTCCGCCTCGTACAAACTAAGCTTAATCAAGTCTGGATAATCACACCAGAGGGACAACGCACTGAATCCTTGCGCACTAAGTGTAACGATATCTTTATAAGAACTATTTCTTACTATGCGTTACCAACATACCTATTTTCTCCCTGGTTTTTATTCAATATTTATAAATGAAGCATTATAATTTATTGATAAAATGTGAATAACATTTCAATTTAACAGAAAAAAAAGTAACTTTTATGAACACAAGTATAAAACTCTTGTGATATTTGGCTAATGTTGGAAATAACTAAACATGTCATACATGGGGAGATTTTTAAGAGGTTTGATTCCAAAAGGGTGAAGAAATCATGGATAAACTCTACCTACGAGACTTTCAGCGAAAAATCTGTAGCAAAATTCAAATGGAAGCTCCCATCGTAGTCTGGCTCGTGTCCGGCTAGTATGTTTTAAAACACGCAGTCTGAAAGAAATATTGGAGGAATCAGAAATAATATCCACACAAAAGCATTCTAACTTTAAAGAAACATTCCTTCTTCGTCTGGGGTAGGATGTCTTTTGCTAGGTAAACATACTGGATACACGTTTAACAGTTTTGTAAAAAAAAAACACAGATTTTCAAACACTATGCAACTGAGTTGCAGACCCAGGGAAGCGGAGCCCCAACGGCCGTTGCCAGGTTTGAAAACAGTGAGAATTTATTATAAAGGACATACATGTTAGTTAAATGCGGATTTTTGAAGCCTATTTTGAAGGCATGAACTTTACACAAAAAAAAATATGTCTGAGAAATGATACTCTCAAGCTGCGTATCGAGGCAAATATATGAATTTGTTTGTCTGTAATTTTTATTTAATTAGTGATACAATTAAATCTCTGATAATTCCAGGAAATAGGCTATAGATAACTAGCATAAGAATTCAATAGAGAAGAAGCACATATTTTTCTGTGTAAAAAATTATGGTAGCATAAATCTTTCATTAGTGGGAACACCAAAAAACCGAATTTTACTAGTATGTATTTCCCTATACCAAATTCTACCTGCTTTCATACTAGGCAACACCCTTGATATTGGCTGTTCACTGTAAAGTGAGCACTTTTTAAGGTCCTTATAAATTTTTCCTTTTATCCAATTTACATCTTTCTGCTACTTTTTAATATAAGCATTGCAATGTGACCAATAAACACAGTGGATATATTTCACCACCCTGAAAATTCAATGCCTAAGGCTGAAATAAGATATATTTATTAGTGGTTAGTGCCTGTTGGGAGGGCCTTAATAAGTGTTCACTTTACCGTGAACAGCATGTAGCTGAGATGACCTAGCCCAGAAGGTTCCTAGCACCTCGAGTCGCGTCGATTGCGATATGCTGGGGTCCAGGGGTGTCCAAATTGCATTTCTTACAACCAGGAATGTGCTTGACGGTGGTGTCTGTAAGTTTCCACCATATTTATATCACATTTGTTTATTCGAACCATTTAAATACTGGCAATTGTTATCATCAATTTTATGCCAACACATCCTACTCTCTTTACCTACCTTTTATGGTATTATATCGTAACACTTATCTCATCCGATAAATATTTATAAATAATTTATTCCAAAATATTTAAATGAAACAATACAAGGGGTTCCTTTGATCAACTACTTTTGCGAAAGATACTTAAAAGACAGCGTAGTTTTAGTACCGCTCATTAATATTATTCACAAAATATTCACAAACTTCGTACGTGCTAGTTTTTTTAACCGTTTACAAATACTTAACGTTGTGCAGCTTAAGGTGGATAAAATGGCACCAAAAGCCAATGAAAGCGTTTCATCCCGTATCTACGTTATCCGGTTCATCTGCGCCGAAAAAAATCAAGCCGATCTCATCTTATTCGTCGAAGACAACCCATATATGACCCACGATTCTATCCGTGGTGAGCAGGACGGTCAAAATGACTGCTATAAAACCTGACGTCATGGCTTACAAAGCACATGAGCGAGAACAGGTATTTGCTGAGTGCATTGAAAAGTGGCCTTAAAGCATACAGGAAAATTAAAAAGTGTAATACTTGGAATCCTTAACATCTTTACGGCAAAAATATTGTTTTTTGCAGAAGAAAGAACTCATTTTCCGGCAGCTAGCGTGCAAAACCAAACAATGCCTCAAATTAAGAGTGAGCAATTAACCGAATTTTTTTTTGTAATGTGTGAACCACTGAGACTGGAGTCCTCCTAGCTCTGTCTTGTCGACGTGGTCTGCGACTTTACGTCACGACAGGCCAACTACAACTAAATAAGTGTAAGATTAAACATTGTAATTCATTCGTGGTTACTTCCAACTTGTATAAAGCCCAGCTTATATTTTCCGTATTATCGCTACGTATACTTCAGCCACAAGTAAAAAAAAAGGTAAGCTAATATGGAAGAAAATGCCAAGGACAAACCGACGCAGTATATTTGTGTGCTGGGTAGACGATTAAAAGTTAAACTTTTAAAAAGATATATGTTTTCAATATATCGTTCTTGAAAATCGAAAAACTGTAGGTATTAAGCAGCGTGTACTTTGCGAATAACGTACAAAAACTGGATTTAATCATACATAAGAACTACTGTATTTGTCACTAGCCACTACCAACATACAATTCCGCTCTGTTTTTAAGACACAAACGAACCACAAATCATTTGTAACTTAATTACAAAATATAAGTTACTGTTTACCAAGGAAAAAATACACCTTTTTGTTGACGAACGTATAAACCGCTTGGGGTATTGCAACAGAGGGTTCTTAGTGACCACCATACCGTTCGTCACATGTATAAAACTCGCCCCCAACTCCACAACCATGTCATCCATGAACATACCTCGGAGGCGAATAAGAACGATAGCAAAAAAGTGGATCAGTAGCAGCATGGTGATAGTTTAAGAAGAGAACTTTAGAAAGAAAAAATAAGAATATTTTCTTTTTTGATTTTATTTTCCGGCCATTTCTCGTTTTTCTTTTCCGTCCGCCCCTGTAAAATACAACCAGTTTTTAAAACATAGCTTTACTAAATGTATACAAATATTACAATAAAACAATTCCCCAAATTAATTCAGAACATTTTAAAATTTAGCAGTTACAATAAAAATGAGCCATTAAAGAAAAATATAATTATATAAATATATACAATTACTTAACTGGCACAATTTTCCCAATAAATCTAATATTCCCAAATTTACAATGTCTCCAAGTGAGACCAAACCCCTAGGTGTGACCTCCCACTGAGTATCCTAGTCGCTCAGTTTGACAGGGTACTGATAGCGAAGATTTCACAACCACCGTCCACCCGAAAGCTGTGGAGAGCATCCTCGAAATGGAAGCCGATCTTCGTCCAATCCAATTCAAAGGCGGCGCTGACATCACAAGGCGATCCCCTCTCAGTCGCTACAGCCAGCGCTAGGTGTAAGGGAATGCTGTGCACTCATATATACTTCCAGCCTTCGTCGAAACCACCAAGCACTCACATCACAGAGTCTAAGGCTGATGTCATACTACGCGTTTGCGCCACTGGGGCTAAACGGGATGCGGTTTGACCGGATGGACACAACACATTATTGTAAATGCGAGGTGTGACACTAGTGTGGCGTTTAATAGTGTGACACCTCTCTTTTACATCGATGTGTTGTGCCCATCCCGTCAAACCGGAGCGTTTCAGCCGCAGCGGCAAAAACGCATAGTAGTATGACACCGGCCTAACGCTTCCTCGGCTGCCGTCAATGGACGTCTCCGAAAACCTAAATACCAACGATCAACGTGAGGTAGCGTAAATCAGTTACATTCTCCCCTCCGGAAGGCGCACCAGCGACCCGCAACTGCTGGCGAAGAAGTCCCACATAATAGGGTGGCCAGCCCTCACTGCAGAATCCAGCCTCCCCGCAGGAACACTACAGCACAGCAGATCAAAACACATCTTCCAGGGTCCATCATTTAAGATCAGGGTCTCAACACAACAAAAGATAAGATGGCAGAAACGAAATCCAACCAAAACACCCTATGAAAACTTATACACTCTCATGGCATCACCTCACAATCTCTTTTCGAAAAATTATTATATTATTATTAAATCTCATACACAGAGTAATTTAACCTTTCATACATCTTAAATATAATTTGCAAAAATACACGTGGGACACTCACTTAAACAAGGACTGTAAGAGATCACATAATAAGTATTCATGAGGTATAACTAGGACCCCTGTTTTTCCCGAAAAGATTTACGCGGAGGCTAGACTTCAATATTCTGTGTGTACACTTGCAGCTTTCCTTTGGCTATTGGCCACTTGTCTTTGTGTGCAGACTGACTGCTACATGAGAAAGCCAATAAGAATTAAGTTTCTCCGATACTGGACGTCCGTGATTCGCCGGAAAACAGATAAGACGCATAACAGTTCGAATGATCCAATCACGAAAGTGGTTCTGAGCTAAAGTGATTTGGAACACAAATTGTCCCGAAATATTTTCACAAAAAAGAGGTGCCGCTAAGTATAACACATCCTGTTGACCAAGCCATAATATCTTATATATATCATGATAAAACATATCTGTGTATATATATGTGGGAGCACTATCATTATATTTTCCAACAATATTACGTAACATAACTGACATGGACTTCAAACTGTCTGGTGGCAGATTATGGGTCTTCTACTAACAATGTCACAGGCGTGAGAAAACAACAGATCTTTAATGGACCTCTCCAATGAAGAGCTAGTTTAGCACTGAAATAGGCCATATTTGAACTCAAAAAAATGTGCTTTAACCCAGACCAAGTCTCCTGCATTTAAACCCACAACCTTACGTTGACTGTTAGTTTTATGATACTCAGCAAGATTCTTTGTTACCTCTCCGCAAACCTTAGCTATATAATAATTTTTATAGTCTCTGAGCAGAAAGATTTTAATGTCTAAGCATTAATCAATGGATGCAATAACCTCCTTCCCGAGAAAATTTCAGAGGGAGTATGCTTGTTGGCGTTACAAACAACATTATTAAAATATAGCATATGACTATAAGGAATTTCGTCCCAGTGTATCTGGGTATCTATCTGAAAAATTCTCAGAGCAACCTTTATGTTACGGTTGAATAGTTCCACCAGATTAGCTTGTGGTCTGAGCTATCTTAGCACCCCAGGAGAACATTAGGTCTCTGAATTCACTGGAAGGAAATAACTGGCATTGTCAGGAAGAGTTACTACAGGAGATCCGAGCAAAGAAAATAACAACACAAAACTATAAACATTGCAAAATTACCTTACAAATTTCTACACATTTTATGGTACGGAGGGGAAGAAAAAACATTTACTAAAACTATCTACTGCAGGTAAAACATACATGTAACCAGAGGAACTGCAGGGTAGGGGCCCCATTGCATCGAAATACAGCCTTACCCGAGGGTGAGTGGCCACTGTACTAGAATATTGTGTTTTGATATTCTATATTTTAACATACCAATTGCAGATATGTCTCTTTATTACCATACACGGTAACGGAGAAAGAGATCAGCATAACATTTTGTTTTTAATATTTTGTAACTCCAAATACGGTGGTATATTAAAAACACGTGTTTGAATATGAGAAAGTCGGTATTGCATTAAGTTCGGTGCAAAAATGAAGACAGTTATTATTACTATTACTATTTAAAAGCATTTGCATACTCGAAATTTTGGGCCCATAGCTCCGTTAATAATCATGTGCACACTACCCCACTTTCCCTCCACAGTACATAGGAAAAAATATAATTATGGCAACCATATCTCGTTCCCACAATCTATAATAGGTTATGAATATAGGGGCAGCGATCAGATATGTTATTTGTACGATCTAAGAATTTTTAACGTAGACAGTATTAGCTACAGAGCTGTATGTTTTGTTCCTGTGTATGATTGTGTCAGCAAATAGAATATAGTTTCTACAGCAGAGTTCACTATCACTAGTACAAAACAAAGAGTCCAAAATACAGAACAATTTCGGTGATTTTATGGAATTGTCCCCCAACAGAACAAACAAAATAAACTGACAGAACATTATGTTGCTGGTAGAAAAGTTTGGGTGCTGCTACCATCAAACCAGTTTACAGAACTGTTCTGTTGTCAAGTCTCTTCTCTGCTGATGGCAAAGTAATCTACCAAAGATGCGGTGTTCTGTAAACGCCGTCCGGGAACCGGCCGCTAGGTGCGCCGCAGTCAGGCGGGAGATATCTCGCCGCAGCAGGTCGCGAACCTCTCGCCCGTGGCGAGCGATGACACCGGCTGGGCTGCCGCTGATTGGCTGGTCCGCTCGAGCGACGGCAGCCGCTACGCCTTCCCGCACATCTGTCGGCTCGCCGAGAGCTCCGCCGAGTGCGACAAACCCACCCTGAAACGAAGCTGTGCACACTGCTGCCTGCTCATAGGCGAGTGTTCGCATTTCACGTCTGAACAAACCCTCTCAAAATCCAATCACTGAAAATTAAACAGTGCCGGTGAAAACCTGGTGTAGAGCGCTCTTCCGAGATGTGCAGTGATTACTTCCCATGTTCCATCTGATCTACTAATATCGCTGTCAAAATTTTAATAAATAGGTTTGAGGTTATCGCAATGTTTGTGTAGCTACGCACTTTGGGATATTGGACAGTTAGTATTATAGGCTGTTCACGATAAACCGAGCACTTTTAAATTCCCTCTTAAGATCTCGTTGTAGGGACATAGTGTATTCTTCCAACTTACGAAAAATTAACATTTCCAAGGGCCTCATTACTTTATTCGTGTGCCAGTTGAGAGAAACTGTGAACCATACAAAAAAACTAAGTACTTACGAATTTGCCTATCGTTACATTTTCGTTCATTAAAAAACAGGAAACGAAACAAGTAATTTCAGTATTCAGAAATGTTTGCCCGACACATTTCATTCAACGTTATGACGTGGAAATACTTTCCGTCGTTACCTACATCACTGGCCGCATGCCGCCCAGTGTGCTCGTTAAAATATATGCAGGTAAGGACAGTGGCATATTTCAGAGGTTGATTTCAAAAGTGCTCACTTGATCGCGAACAAGCTTTACCTAGTTTTGATGCAACTATAACACATTAAAGTTAGCGAAAATAGTTTATTCTTGAAGGAGACCAGGTCTGTTGACATCTCAAATGTAAACAATTTCGTTCATCAATGTTGACCATGTGAATGACAGTTGTACTGGCGATGGGTGGGTCGATGTTGAGAACATGAGCAGAAAACAAAGATCGGTATATCTCATCTGTAGTCTATGAGTTTTACAGTTCTGCCTGTGAGAAATACGAGGGGCCCAAGACAGAAATTTCCAGGTGAAGAAATCCTCATATATGGTAATGGTCAGAACTGATGATGGTTCGGCCGTCTGGCTAGTCTGTGTTGGCTACCCCTACCTGCTGGCTGGGTGTTAAGCTAATTGCGGGGTGAGGATGCGATTACGGGAACATGCGGGTGGCACGGCCCAAATCGGTGTAAGTCATTGATGAAGTATTGAGAGAAATTATCGTATGGATGATGGAAAATATTCTTTCTCTTAAGAGCCCGGTGGGACTTCACTCGATCCTGTTCTCAGGTTGTGGTCGAACCCTGAATAGGTTAAGGGGATGTCCCTCTCCGCACGCATCGAGATACAATATTCTCTGCTGAAATGGGCAACTGGATGTGGGATGGCTGGGCAAGCAATCGACATGTAGTGGTTGTAAGGCTTATACTCAGTGAGGCATTATTGGAGCAAAACCGCCCTGTCATGGATGCAAGACCTCGCCCAGTGGAACTGGCTTTACCATGGGGACAGCTTGTCGTGATTGGGGAGACAGAGTTCTATTCTCTGTGGTGGACGGGGTTGCCTCTGTTCGCCTTAGCCGCTCGCCGTAGGTCAAGTGGTCCGTTTCTGAAAACCCGCGAGTGTCGTGGAAAATAAGAAGTAGGACGGACAAACGGTTTTGGTTCCACCATGTGGTTTTCCTTGGTGATCGATCCAAGGGTTGGATGCGTGCTGGTAGGGACTGACTCCGTATGCTGGAGAAGGTATGGAGAGATTCCCCTTCTCGATGAAAGACCGGGCGGTGAGCTGCCACAACACTCCGGTTGTGTCTTGGGAGAGAGACTAGAGATAGAACCCTGGTCAGACTACAAGCTTGTTGCAGAGTACCAGAATCTGATTGCTCGTGGAAAGTGTGCTCCTTGCTGTACTTGTGTATCAGGTTAGGGCTTTGGATCTGGTCAACTCACGTGCTAAGCTGCGACACCTGCGATAAAAGGACGTGAACCTTTACCCTCACCGATTTGGAGGTCGTAGTGCGGAAAGGCTAATGCTAAGTGCGCTGTGTAAAAATTACAAAAGGACAGTTTGCAAGGTTGTGAACCAGTGCTGCCGCCCTGCTTCTAGTTCCAACAACGAACACTTGACAGTGGCGCCGGGCTCGCTCGGGTCTGGCCATTCGGTTCCGCCCACCTTGTCACTTTCCTTCCCCACCCTGCCTCCTTGCCCGACGACGACGCACGAAGTAGGGGACGTTGGGAGGGGAGTCGCCTGTGCAATAGTTTCGTAGCCCCTGCTCGGGGTCACTCTCTCGCCTTCGGCTTTATATTGTAATCGTCAATTCACTCAGCAGCCGCCGATTACGTCAGCCATAGGTAACCTTACCCTCTACTGGAACATGGGATTCCATCGCTTGGCCACTCATCCCGTTTGACGCGGACAATCATTTAGTGAGGCCGTCAATGTGCGACGATCCTAGGCCACGATTTTCGTCAGCGGACAGTATACCGTATTCAAAGGTAACTAAACTGTAAGTGTTAAGAAATTTTTTCAAGCTTGAACCTTTTTTATTTTAGTAAAAGTGCGGCGCAACGATGAGGAGAGGCAAGTGGCTGAGTAAAGGAATGCGCCCGAGCATTTTCGAGGGCATTCATGTTAGCATGGGGTTTGATTCCTGGGGCAGGAGTGCAGAGTAGTGGGCTTGACAGCTTAGTTTGATACGAAATTTTGCGGGGTTTGGGTTATGATCACTTTTTAGTGGTTTCATTGGTTACATCGTTTAACATAGGCGGTTTAATTTGCTTGGTTGCTGGGGCCCAATTTTGCTCGCCCATTCAAGTGTCAGTTGGGCATTGAAGCAATCGTGCCACATTCCTTCTAATGATTAGTCAAATTGTTATGTGTGTTTGTAATTTACTTTTACGATGGCACGCTTTGGAGGGCTACGGTTTAAATGTAATTATCTGCTTGCCGTGCTATATACTTTGATATTTTATGTAGTTTTAATTTGTCATGTGCTTTGTTGGCTCGAGGTTTTCGACTGCCACTTGGTTCAGAAACGTAAATATTGGGCACCTGATTGTTTATAATGATTTGTGGTGTAAAACACGCATTCTATTGGTGCCTAGTGTAAAAGGAATAGTCCGTTTACGACACACAATTCCATGCGAAACTTGAGAAGGCGGGTTCATGTGCGAATCTAGCTTTGGTATTGTAAAATACGGTTAATATTAAGGGACTTCAGTCATTGGCTGTCGAGTACTAATTTGTTAATTTCCTAACATTTAGAAACCTCATTTAGTGTCACAACTTCTTAAGGAGGATTATTTTTGGCAGGCATTTCCATGAGGTGTGAACCTGCCTTATTGAAATTAAATTTTTGTGAGCACGCAAATTTGTGAAAACTAGTTTGTTTAAAATGTTTATTAATCCATGTAGTCATAGGCTTTTAAGGTGTTTACCTTCAGGAGTGTAAACACCATGGTATTAAATGACTTGGTAAGTATAATGAGAGTGCAAAATAAATTTTCGGATGCTTGTTACGCCTTTTTTTTTCTTTCTTCAACGATTTTGTAGTGGTGGTTGTAATATTTTGCCATTATCTAGGCATATAAATTTTTAGCTATGCTTCTGCCTTATTAAAGGCATTCAGGGTGGTTTACAAATCAATTAATGTTAAGCTTTGATCGTCTAGTGACACTATTGTTGAAAGGAATTGCCAGTGTTGTGAAAGTGTCGTGTATTGTAACTAAAATGTGCATATATATATATATATATATATATATATGCGTGTGTGTGTGTATCTTTGTTAATAAAATGATTTAGTTGGAATTGTGCTTTAATATTTGAACTTTCTGGTTGAGTTGTTATATATATGTGTGTGTTTTGGAATTAAACAAATTTATTTAGTCAGCTTAAAATCACTGACTATAATATCTGATTTTGACTGAACCTGTATAAAATTGCATAAACGACGCAGCCTCTTGATTTTGAAAATATAGTACGAGATTTTTTTTCTCAATACAAGTATTCAAATCAGTTTAGGGCAGAAAATGTTAACTGTTGGTTATGTTACGATTTACTTTGTACGTGTGTACACTTTTTTCATTCATTACTAGATAGTGTTATTTGAGAAGCTAGTCCCCTAATATGACTGATCCAATGGGAAATTTACTGCTTCAATATGTGAAATACTGTGTAGTCGGTAAATGGCTAAACATTTCAAACATATACAAAGTTTAAAAAATAGGAAGACGCAAAAAATTTTCGGGCGAAAAATTGTTACAAAATATTTCTATAAGAAACCTTTTTTTTGTGACTAAAATAAACTCGGGAGCTCACTGACGGATCATCTAGACTTCGCGCCTCTGTATTCCAACCAGAGTCGTTTGGTTACATGTAGTTCACTTTTAAAGCTTTCATTTTTTGTTGGTTTGATTTTGATTCTTTCTCTAACTAGTCGCTGTTTTATTACTGGCTTATAGATATTAAGGAAGGTGAAAGTAAACCATGGTCTTAATTACAAGTAACAAAAAGTCAGTTTAGTCTGTAACGAATAAATGTGCGAATCTGCTCAGTAATTAGTTAAGTGAGACTCTAAAGTTTCGTGGATTTATTGGGAGACTTGCTGGACGCCATAAACGTTAAACAAATAAGGTGATTATGTTCCTGGATCGCAGTTTATATGGCATTCCAGGATTCGGATCCAACATGCAGCTGAAAATGAAGTGGTCACATAATGTACAGGTGTTCTAATGAATAAATGGACAACTCGCTGTTTCAGTGGCTAGTGGAAAAAGTATTTTACATCACTGTAAGCAGAAGGGTATTATTTAGAATACCATTAGATGAATATGCAAAATTTACATGAACCTACTCATTAAATCATGTTTTTTTTTTTCTTTTTTTAAACTTCTGAAAGGACACGTCGAGTTCAGTGAAACTAAGAACGCCTACGCAAATTTCAGCCACACTTTCTCAGAAATTCTTTACAGCAGTTTACCATTTACTTCCGATTTCCTGACGCTATTCTCAATAAATGTTTCATTGAATTTACCGCAATATTGAGAACCTCAAGAATTGAAGAAAATAAAGAAAAGATATTTCCTTAATATGTCTCTACTTTCCAAAATCGTGATTCAACGGGATTTTAGCTTGAAATATGAAAACGTATATGATTTATGGTCTGGGATCTTTCCTAAGGGTAGTTTTTACATTTTAATATGGGCTCGAACATCACATTTGACAGAATATAACATTATGAAATATGTTTAAAATGTAATAATTAATGTTTGGAAAACGGGTAACTGAGGAAATATAAGCGATTACCACATTAGTCAATTCATATAAACAACTACGGTTTCTGTAGTTCTTTTACTTTAAAATACGTGATGAGGAAGTGCTTTCGTGTTTTAATGTTCTCAATGAGGGATAGTTAATCACAAATGCCAAAAAAATAAATCTAGAAAAACAGAGGCACCTTGTGGTATAATGTTACGATGCAGGCGCAAACTCCTAAAAACTCCAGTACCAGAAGCCCGCATCGCAACCAACAACAGAAGCATTATTTATAAAATAAAACATAATAATTAACGGAGAATCCGAAAATTTCATGCTGGACTCACTTGCTATTCAAAAATAATATTTAATATTATAATCTAGGTCCAGAATCAGAACTGTAAACTTGTTAGTCTATGTTCCCTACTGGTTTTCAGGTGCCTGCGGTAAATTCATAAACAAGCGCTCCAAAACAATCATATTGACACATCTCAAAGTCACTATCTTCTCAAATTCCTTAATTACTCAAAACTGTCAACAATAAGTGAAAGTTATATCTAAGCCTAAGTGTCATACCAGGCGCAGAAAATTATTTAAACAACTTCATTTCTTTAATCATCTTACTTATGCATCCCTATTTTAATTTACACATTTATAAACTTCTATGTTTTTTTTTGTCCCACGTTGAACCCCGTCAGCCCCTCTTGTAACGTTGCAGGTTTTAAACTAGTTATGTTTACCGTTAGACACCGATATTATAATTATATATGATTACAGAGTATTTGCTTATGTTGCCACTTAATTTAATATATTTACAAATTCGGCTTTGTTATAAGAGTTAGCACAAATATATAGTAATCTTTGGTTATTTTAATAGTGCATTGACATAGAGATAATGCGTAAGAATAATTAATTTGTTTCTAGATGATATTCAGTATTATAGTTTGGTTTGCTATTATTCATTTATTCCCTAGAGGTTAGGAAGGACTGAAGGTTTATTAAACAAATGCACGAAAGAAAAGATACTATTTATCTCCCGACTCGCCATTGCTGGTTGGTAGAGAAATGGACGTGGTCAGACGACAGCCAATTGTAGGACAGGTGACAACATAAGCAAAGCAGAAATAAAATCGAACTTAATTTTATAGCAGAAATGATTACAACTCCTCCAAGGATGGACGTGGGTATAATAGTAAGACAAATTCAATAATATAATAAGTTATCAACAAGCATCTAATATTGAATACAATTGCTGCCAGATGTTTTTTAGATTGGAATAATTATTAATTAAAGATAAATGAGATTTGTTACATTGTGTTTAATAAGACTTATCAAACGTTGTGCGAGAAGATTAACAAGCATGTATAATTGAAGAAAGGAATTTCGTTTTCCAAATTTCCACATAAACACTATCACTGAAGCAATTTCCACATAAACACTATCACTGAAGTAATTTCCACATAAACACTATCACTGAAGTAATTTCCACATAAACACTATCACTGAAGTAATTTCTACATAAACACTATCACTGAAGTAATTTCTGCATATCTGATTCGACTGAAATGTTACAACTGGCAACCCATACACGAGCGGCTGACGCACCAACTTCAAGAACATCTAGATATTCGGAAGCTGAGAACTCCAGCAGAAGGTAAGACCATGCCCGGGGAGGAGATTCTGCTGCATTTAAAGATGCTGTGAGAGCTGAGATGCGTTGCCCGAGTTATACTGAGAACATTGGAAATACGCTGACAGAAGCTGTACGTATTTTCCCCACCAAGGGACTTCGTAGAAAAAACTCGCTGGGATCACAAGGGCTGAAGCAAGAAGAAAATGTTTTTTTGGTGTGTGTTTTACATCTTAGAAGAGAAAAGTTGGGAAGTCCCATTGTGAAATATTTTTGGTTTAAGTTTTAATCGAATGCCATGGATACAAATTTAGATTTTACTATTTTCAAAATTATAAGCCATGCAAAAGATCAAAGGGGATGGAGAGGTCGTTAAGGAAAATTTGCAACCGATAGTGAGATCATAATGAAAGAAATGGAAATTAATTTTAATAACTAGGAACAAATTTCATAAAGTAGTAAACAAAATCATAGTGAACTGAAAAAATTTTTTAGACCATACAAAAATTGAACAACAGAATGGGTTTACATTAAATGAACTGGATAGAGCAGGGAAAGGCAAACCAAATATATTTTGGAAAATCAGGTTTTGTATAACCAGGTGATCAAGAAATGTTGTCTACAAAGGAGAGTATGGCTGTAGAAATATATTGCGAAAATATTTCCTAAATAATGGGGACCTAAAATATTGCAGGCACAAAGGTAAAGTAATGTTGACGTCATTGGGGGGGGGGGGGGGGGGGTGGGTCAGATAAACCACCGGATCAAACATACAAAACTAGTGAAAAATTTAAGCAAAAGGAATTGCTGAAATTTGAACATATGTATATATATATACACACACACACACACACACATATATTATAAGTGAAAGTAGGAAAAAGGTAAAAAAGAAAAGATCACTGGGGGGGGGGGGAGGGTCAAAGGTAACCAACATATCCAAAACTAAAGTAAGATGGAAGGAAGTAGGATGGACAAAGGTGACAGATGTACAAAAATAACGAGGGAGAAGAGAAAAAGAAGAGGAAAATGTTATTAATGGTTTTAACAAACAGCAGGTACAAACACTTCGGTTATGTTCTGGAGCACACAACAACAAAACAAAAAATGAGGAAAAAGAAAATAAAACAGGGGGTTAAAGTTCAGGCGGTAGGAAGAAGGAAAAATTATAAAATACTGTATGAGGAAGGTAGTGAGGAAAAAAGAAAGGAAACGGGGACAAAATTTCAAAGGGTAGGAAGTAGAAGAAAATAAAATAAAATGGAATTGAGAAAAACAGTAGACGGTACACAAATTAGCATACAAAAATTTGCACAATATAGTTTATATGTAATTGTTCAAATTAAAAATGTAATAGAGATGATATGATTATTAAAGTTAAAAGGTTATAAATTAATAAGATATGATAGGTAATTTAAATCTAAAGAAAGAATATACTATAAATATTCTTAGAACAACAGCAAAAAGGAAGGTACAAAAAGTTCATATTAAAATATCAAATGTTACATCTATGTAAATTGATTAAAATTTTTTTTATAAATGAAAGATATATGTGACACTAATAGGCCATAGAAATATTATTAATAATAATACTAATAAAAAGAGAAGAAATGCATGATGTGTAGAAAGTGTTTACATTTGTGTGTAGAGTACTATGTAAACATGTTATTATAATTATAAATAATTTTCTTATAGAACAAAGGAAACATAAGCGAGTGGCGATAAAAACGCCAGTGATTAATTATTTTCAACAGGAAATAAACATATATGTATTGTAATTATATTAATACAAATTTAATTGATTCTAGATTTTGGGAAAAATGGACGCGATGGAGTATGCAAGAAGATATATGAAGGTGATTTAATATTAACTTATTAAGAACAGATATTTTTTGTATATATATATTAATAAGTATATATATACTTATTAAGAACATATATTTTTTGTATATATATATATATATATATATATATTAATATATATATATAAGTATAATTGTGCAGTTTGAAGTTAAACGTAAATAACATCTTGCAACAATTAAAGTGAATTAAATCATAGGTTTTTTCGGTTTGTAACAAATTCATAAAATTCGTTCCAAATCGAGGGTAGTTATGTAACGTTTCAGGTTTTCAGGGGGTTGTATGAACCGTTAGTCACAGATATTATAATTACATATTATTACAGGGTATGGCTTTTGTTGCTAAGTCATTTCATATAATTTCCCAATTCAGCTTTATTATATGAGTTAAACAAAATGTATTATAATCTTTGGTTACTTTAATAGTTTTTTGACATAGATATCATGTGTGAGTATATTTAATTTGTTTCTAGACGATATTGATTTTTATAATTTTGGTTGTTATTATTTCTTTACTACCTACAGAGTAGGAATTTCTGAATTTGTACTAAGCTAATGCACGAAAGTAAAGATACTAGTTGTCTCTCGTCTCGCCATTGCTGGTTGTTGGCGAGATGTGACGTAGTCAGACGACAGCCAATTGGAGGACAGGTAAATACATAAGCAAGGTAGAATTAAAATCAAACTTAATTTTATAGCAGAAATGATTACATCTTCCTCCAAGGATGGACGTGAATATAAGAGTAATAAAGTAGAAATGATATAATAAGTTATCAAAGAGAATCTAATATCAAATACAATTCCCGTAAGAACTTTTTTAATTGGAATAATTATTAACTGAAGATAAGTGAGTTTGATTGCATTGTGCTTAAGAAGATTAGTCAAATGTTATGCGATAAGATTAACGAGAATATAATATTGGAGAAAAGAATTTGAGCTTATTAATTTCCACAGTAATATTATCACACACACAGTTCCACGTCAGGCAAACGACACGTCGACCTCGTAATCGCGTCTTCTAAAGCATACATTGTCGCCACTAATACTTTTTTTACATGGCCAGCTATAGGTTGAATCACGCGTGCGTGACTTTCCATCTCTACAACTGTGCTCTTTCTAGGAAGCGCAGTGGTATAGGTTTTCCGATTGATTTCACACTAATTTTCCTCATGCTTTATTTTGAAACATGGCTTCCTGGTGTCGGACCACATTATTATTATATTATTCTCGTTTATTCCATGCATCTCACCATGTGAGAGGCTTGTCATTTCTATCTATTTTTACCCGTAGTTGGTTGCTAATGGTTCCAAGAGTATGTTAAGTGGCGCCGTTTACCTCATCCACCATATGTTAAGTGGCGCCGTTTACCTCATCCACCACCGTTCCCCACACATCCAGAGGAATTCTCATTCTATATAGGCTACTATGCCTTCTATAGTGACCGTAATTACTACTATAGACTATTCACGGTAAAATGAGCACTTTTGAAAGCCCTGCTTAAGATCTACTTGTATTAACGTTGTGTATTCTTCCACCTTCCGCCTCATCCCTTATTCATGCGTCGGTCAAGTGAAACTAGGAAATTATTAGAAAAGTAAATATTTTACAAATCTGTCCATTTTTACGCTTCGATGCATTTAAAAAACCAGAGAGCGAAATAAATAATTAAAATGATCAGAAATGGTTATTTAACATTTTTTATTCGACGTTAAGGTACGAAACTACTTCCAACCTATCGTTACCAACTTTACTGGGCGCATGTCACCCAGGGCGCCCGTTAAAACATATTCAGGTAGGGGCAGTAATTTTTTTCCTGGGGTTGATTTCAAAAGGGCTCACTTTATCGTGACCAGCCTTTACTAATATATTTATGCACTACCTTACAACTACCTTTATCAGTGTTGACTAAGTAAGTGGGGGGGGGGGGCTGTACTGCAGGCTGTACTGAACCTCCAGACTTCGTTTGACGACTCGGGGGGCTAGACACTTCCCCTTGTTCACAAATTTCGCTACAGGACGGCAGCCTACCGTCGGCGAAAGCCACACATGTCACGGAAGTATAAAACTGGACGTGTGGATGTGACCAACTTTCCGTGAAATGTCAGCACAGCCCACAGCGACGACAACCTTCTGCTGTAAACTTTTCCAGTCTCGCGGCCTCACAGTCGCGCCAGAAAAGAAAAAAAATTAAACACAGAATGGCACCAAATCTAGATCTGCAAATTCTAGCCTGACAATACAAATCACCACTTCCGAGAAATGCTTTCATTTAAGACTACCGCCTGCCAGGATGTAATCTGCGTGTCCGAGGTCCAGAAACGCGGGGGGCGATACGGGCGACATAAGCACGAACATGAAATGCATCATCGCCTTCGCACGAAACTCTGTGAGGTGGCGTGAAATTACCCAGTCGGTAACTCAATTTTTTTAATGAGATGTCCAGTGGTGACCACGCCATTTTACGGTGTATTACTACAGATCTAGCTGTGCTTTTCCTGAACCACACGTGTTCTTTCGTATAAAAAAACAATTGAAAATAAATTTTTGAAACGTATATAGTAAATGGTATCCAGTGTTCAGAATCGGAAAGTTTCTTAAATGCGATTTGTTAGAGACACCGCGCAGAAATATCAGGCATTTTGTGAATAAAACATTTATTACTCACGCTCTTTTCGTTGTATGGTGGCATAGTTTAGCGATACCCTTATCTCTATCCAAGAAGTTGAACGTATAGAAGGCGGGAGACACTCTTTGCAGTCGAGATGAATGTGCGCAAAACCACAATGACCGAATTTATTACTCGTTCCTAAGAAACTAGCACGTGCTCTGAAATGTAAATTAAACGCGAGAGAAATTTCCGATTTAGGACAGGTTTTATTTTACAGCCGACAGAGGTGAATGATTAGAGTGGTTTCTGCCAACAGTGAAACTAGTGTTCGCAACAGCGTGTCTTTGTAACATACGAACGTCAAATACTACGTTTCGCGCGGCTTTTAGTTCAATACGATTTGCATGTCTGTTGCGGCGGGAGTTTAATCAATCCGGACTCGGTGACCACACCTGTATTCATATTGCACACAAAGTTTATTTTTGGCATGTAATGTACACTTCCCGTCAGAATAAATGAGCGACGGAAAAAGTTAAAAGTCACATTCGGCAATCTTCGGATTTCAACAAGACGCATCGCCTTGGCTCTTAGGCAACCAGCTCCACATTACTATCCGGCCAATCGTTCAGCGTTTTAACTAAGCCAAGAAACTCTTTAGCAACATCGCCTGTCCCGAAATATTTTAGCGGAATTACCTCACATGAGCTCCACACTAAACGTTCGCGAGTCATGCAAGCAGGTAACACTTAGCAAAAAGAAAATCAATCATAAAGGTGAGTTGATCTCCAGTGTTGTGCAATATAGCTTGACTCGAGGTATGTAAGGAACATACGATGCTTCAAACAATGAAACAGTAAACGTATGTGAAATGACTATAATTCCTCTGTTAATAATTAAAATATTCCGTATTAAATGTAAGACGTTAAGTAGTTATAATATTTGTCTTTTAATAACGGTACACAGAAAGAAATTTCCTGCTGTCGTACGCATTTGCGAAAATCGAATATCACACTTTAGCGGAATATATGGATATATTAATCAGTAAATAAAGCCACTAAACATTAATTAAACAATCGGTGTATGTTGCAGATGTAATTATTGTATGCGCACATCAAGAATTTTTCTCTTCCAACTAGTTGCTGTCTGCATGAAAAGCCACGTCCTATCTAACCGGGCCAATTTCTACGGTGCAAAATCAAATCCTTGCGTCGGTTTCGTATTATCTACTGTAGCCGGCAGACGTCGGTGCATGTCTGAGCGGGCGGAGCGTGTTAAAAGGGCAAACAGTAGGTGTGGGAAGGGGGTGGAAGAGATACGCACGTAGGTCTGGCTATTGTATTATCGGCTATTCCACAAACATCAGTTACGGTGGGCTCAGGTTAAGGCAATATAGGACGAAGGACGTTCGCAGAGGTACATGAAATTTATCCTCTTTGTTAAAAATTTACACTTGACCGTTTGTTTATATAAAACCACATATAAAAATATATAACTGGAATACTACTTAGTTTTTAACACTCGGTGCAATTCCACTTGAACTAATGTATACGTACAGTTTATCAAAGTATAATATAACAGTAATTTCAAGCCAGTGCTTTTCTTTTGAAACTATAGAAAATGTTTTATATCTTTATTCGCACAAAGTCGCGAAAATGAGTGTTTTTACTCATAGTGGACTGACCCGCAGTATAAAGAATGCATACACACAGTGTTTATAAAACAAGAAATAAAATAATAAAATTACAATCTACAGCATAATGTTCATCTACTTCACAAATTCCACCCAATTAATCTGTGTGTAAGCATTCTTGCCGTGCTAAATAGTAGTTTATGTGAAATCGTGATCTAAATACGCCTAGGTGTTCAAATTAAAAAGCTCACGAAAATCGCAGTAAACATTTCGAGTTTATACAAAAAGGTGTTAAGTATCTTAATGTCACCTGTAAATAAGTTTTTCCAAATAATGGTGGCTTCAGCAGACAGTGTAACCAATATAAAAATATTTATGTAGCATTTATGATACGGTTATTTGTACTAACTTAACAGACCGTAATATACGTGGCGAGACTTGCTGGCGTCACAGACCTCCTCTCGCCTGCTAGAGTTTCCGATATGTTTAGCGACGACACAAGAATGTTCTGGTGAGACTGACTGGCGCCTCAGCCCTCCGCAGCGGATCACGCGAGTTGGCAAGATTCTAGGTGGTGGCCTAAGACCTATATATACTGCCGCAAGCCAGCGGCCGGCAGTCATTGACGGAGGCCGCCTGGCGAGTGTGCGCGAGTGAAGTATAGTGTGGACGACGACTAGAAATTGCGGGACGACAAGTGAGGTGTTAGTGGCTTGAATAGACGAGAGGGTGTGATGCCGACAAGTGAAGTCTACTGTGCATGAGGGCGCTTGGAGGACTCTAGAACATTATGACTGGTGGGACACGGACTGAACTGAGGTGGGACTTAATGGAAGTGTAATACTGATTTTATTGTAAATATTCGAACTGTCAAATATGGAAACATAAATGATCAAATAATTTAATATGGCGAGACACTGTCTATTGGGACTGATCTTTAATTATTTACTTTAATTGATTTCTTTTTCCTAATTATAAATTTTAAAATTGGTGTCAATTGTCAACAGTAAGTGATTCCAATTTATTGTGAGAATTTGAGTTTAGAGAATTTCGCTGTAGTTATTGTAAATAAAATAAGGAAATCATAATTAATTATTTTATTTGATTAAGACCTCCATCCCTTAACGAACTTGGTACAGCCCACTTAATTTCTAGAGAGAGAAAGTGTAACAATATTAATTACTTGTTCCACATTGTACCTATAATTCACTGCCACATTGGTTGGTATTCGCTTGCCTATATTTGCGCTAAATTAAATGCAGAAACTGCAGATAAAGTTTTTATAGTTTAGCTTAACCTTCATACATCATTCTTTTCTTTGGAATAAAAGATTGAAAATAAAAATATAACTTTATCCTATTCTCAGTTATATTTTGTGTTATTGTCTAGCAGTTATTGTATTAAATATTCTTTTATAAATTAATATAACATTATTATAGTTAAAAATGTTTAAAATTTATTGTTCATCATTAAAATTAATTTATTCGCTGCTCCGTATTGTGATTGATGATTTCGACAAAAGACACAATTCAAGAATTCTATGTCATCAAAAATATCTTGCCAACAACTATGGATATGTTACGAAATTATATTCGGCACTGACTAGATAGATGACAGTATGTACGACATTGCGTGTTAATATTAGCATGTTTTGGATATTTTTAGAAGTAAAACTGCTATACTGTAAAACGTGTTCAAGTTGGCTTAGTATTATGCTATCTCAAGCCTTTCAATTTTTGCAAACAAATGTTGTCTGGGGTAATGCATTCCCGTTGAGATATTTCGTACGCCGTGCCGTAAAACTTCAGATCAAATATTTATATTCTCCACTCACCCCCACTTTAATGGTGAAAGATATTATGAAAATGTGGAAAAGTAACAAGTAATCTGTTGATGCTTCAAACCACATAAAGTAGTCCACCTCCATTTTTGTTACTTTTATATAACATTATTTTAATTCGATACTATTTAATATTTGAACAGAAAAATTGGACTCAATAAGAGAAAAGTAATTGTAATATATCTAACAATACACGCAGATGGTAAAGAAATCCTCCAGCACACACTGTCACAAGAGCACTGCTACCTGTTGTTGCCAGCAAACGTCTCCATGTCCGGTTTTGCACATGCTGTTCTCAAGACAAAATGCCGAATGTTTTTATGTCCGCGTGAATACTGCCGGGATCCAATCTTGTCGCTCAGATAGAGACCGGACCTTGCCGAGCGGCAGTCTAGGGAATAATATTGGAATTGCGTGCACAGACGTTTGCCGGTACCATTGGATAAGTCTATATTTGTAGCCATTTTGGAAGACAGCGCTACCTCAAATATAATGCTTATATAGCATTTCTCGGAAATTTTTCAACCAATTTGGCATCAGTGAAAGTAACGAGAACGTTAAAAAACTGTATATAATTATATTTCCAATGTAGTAACCACTATGTACTACATTTTGATGCATATTTTCAAGTAAAGCTTTGTATGAGTAGTATACAAACGGGCAATCTAATAGGGGCTTGGAGCTGCGGGCAAGGGAACTAGGCAACCACCATCTTTGATGACGCCATACGGGACAAATTTCCCGTTCCCCCCCCAAAAAATGTCTTATTTCCTTCATACCCATGGTGGCCATCTTGGATCCCAACCTCCAGCTCTGTCAATATGATGCCAGGGTATTGGGACCCTTGCACCTAGCATCCTGGCGGGTGCCGAGTCTCATGCTCTGTCATTCCTTTCGGGGTCTGTTGACCTAGCACCATAATGCAGTACCGAATATCAGCATCGGCCTACACGCTCACCAACCTAACATATAAGCATAGTTGACTGTAATTTTCGAACCTTATAAGATACAATTGTCAAGTTCATAACACAGGCCGACGATGAGAATGGTCGCAGGGCCACATAATATTTAGTTGCTAAATTCATAACATAGATATCACCCATGACTACGAGGAGTTTTCAGGGTCAAGTTTACCCTATAATCTTCTTATAAACATAGGTGGATGTAATATCCGAACCATGTAAGATATAGTTGACAAATTCATAACATAGGCATCAAACTTCAACAGAACTGTTCACTGTTAATATTCACTGTTAATATTCACAACCCAAATCATGCATTTTACAGTATATATGACCAATAAACATGTTAAGGGAAAATTACACCATGCCTATCCTACTTCAGCAGCACAGTTTTGCATGCCTTAATATACCAATATGTTTGAAAACGATCTGGTTTCTCTATCCACCAAGAGTACTTTGATATCACGAGTCATTGCCAGATACACCATTATTCGCAAGGAAAAAGTCGTAAGTGTTAAATTCGAAGAATGGAAGGAAAAATATGTTTCACTAGCTCATTAACTCATTGTCATCACCATATTGCCAGCAATGCTTAACATACAGCTCGTTGCCAAAAATGAACCATGATGCAATGCCAGTAGAAATCATCGGCCTAATGAAAACTCCTAAAGAGAAATATCTGTTAAAAAAAACATCTAAGCAGGCGAATGCTTTTCCAAATATTCCATAGTGAGGGAATTGGTGCATCGAGACAAAAAGGTCACATTTTTTCAAGCTCACAGCATTTTGAATCTGTTACTGATTTCTGTGAAAGATGGCACATATCCCAGACCCGCGACAGCTTACCAGCTGCTAGCTGTATTTGTGCAACTGAGGGAAGTTTATTAATGTTGAGCAGTTCATGCCGAATTTTTCGGGTTACATTCATAGGTATCCAATGTCTCAGTATCAGAATTCGATGGTAGTGAGACCAGAAATGACATCCAGATAAATGTTTGCGAGGCGAAATGCATACATATGTATTGTATGACCCAGCATCTGTGGGGTAACATTCCTGATTCTATGAAACATAACGAGACGCTGTCATGATAAAACCTCGTACGTGCATTCGGGAGGACCCAGGTTCAGTTCTCAGTCTATACATCCTGATTTGAGTTTTTTCCATGGTTTCTTGAAATTACTCCAGGAATACACTTAGATGGTTACTTAACGCAGGTCATGTTCGATTCCTTCCTCCGATACTGATTGTGTGTGCTGCCTGGTTGAAAACAAAGTGCAAAATATTTTTTCAACACATGACGAAGCTTGTTGGATGCCTGCCGTGGTGCTAAGCAATTTTATTGCAAACTGCAAAAACAATTTACTTCGTAAGCTATTAACTATACCGCGGGACCTATATATGTGTATATTTATGTATATATTTGTGTATGTATATATACATATAACTATACATATATATATACATTTCAAAGCGATATTGCTAAATAAAGAATACAAATTTCAGCTTTGAAAGAAGACTACATAACTTTACTTTAAAATAAGGGAACTTTATTTTAACTTGTGACCCACACGCAACATAATAAGCACCACATGCTTCACAATCGCTCTACATGCTCTACGTGCTCCACATCTTCCACAATCGCTTCGTATGCTCCATAATGGTTCCACATACTCTACAATAGCTCCATATGCGAAGGATTGATGGGAAGATTGACGCGTGACGACTGACTTCTGCCGACGTCTCTGCCGCTGCTACACTCCAGGTATAAATATAATATTCGAGACAGCTTCTATTTGCAAAGTGTTTTTGTTAATCTTAATCCTTAAATTATATATGTTAAATTCATAAATAATTAAGTTCATACACGTGTGTGTACACACACACACACACATGATGGCTAGAGTCTTATTGAATATTATTTAATTTCTTTAACTTATAATAAAACTGATATACTAAATATATCAAATATGTGTTTTTCCTTTACCAACAGTGTTTTGTAACTTTCGTGAGCAGTACATAACTCGAGATACAAAACATTTAGTTTTAAAACAAAACACATTTATTTATGCACACATCACACAATATTCTTCTTCACCATAGCAAATACAATACAAGGAATTGCTATTTTTAAACGAGTTTTACCTCTGAGTCAAGGAGGGCATTAAACACATAATATTTGTTAAGTGTTCCATGGGTTTTCATAACTCCATAGTCGTAGGACTTCTTGGCATATTCCAAAAATATACACAGAATACTGTGTGATTAGGGACACCTTTAATCTGTTGGGAATGTTTTCATATGGAATAAGAGTTGCTTGATTTAGGAGAAAACAATAGTCCGCGCTGAATGACCGCTGATTGATTGGGACGAAGGTTTCCGAAAATACACGAATAAATAGCCAATGAGAACCTAGGATGGTGGTGGCGGGGGTTGAATGAAACTAAGTAATTTGCCAATGAAAAATGTGGGTGGGGATGGAGGGAACTTGTGCCATCGCTTACCTGGCGGCATAACCGAGAACATAGCACTACCTAAACATTGAAAATGGAATCCAATACGGAGGGCGCTATCAGCACCACCTATACATTAAAACATAATTACTATGGCCGTCACATGGTGGCTAAATCGATAATTTATACACTAGTACCGCATAGGTGATTTAAATGTAAATATATGAAATCCAATATGGTGGCCTCCAGTAATGGATAAATAAAATACATATAAAATTCAAGATGGCAACCTTCAGCAATGTATAAACAAAGACAAACGAAAAACCAAGATGACCGCATACGACAGAATGGGTATAGGTGAGGAGTCTGGGGGCCGTAGGTGGGTAGGTAGTTGGCTTAACGTATCGTCGACAGCGAGGTCATTAGAGGCGGAGCAAATTTCACAGGAAGGATTGAGGAAGGAGTCGGCCATGGCCTTTGTTACGGAACGATTCCAGAAGTCGCCTGGAGTGATTTCGGTAAACTATGGAAAACCGAAATCAGGATGGCCGGACTGGGATTAGAAGCCGTGTCCACCCGAATGCGAGTCCAGTGAGTTACTACTGCGCCACCTCGCACGGTGATTGGGAGTGGAGGGGGTCAGTCGTCTGCTGAGCATGGTGCTTGTGGACTTCCGGAGATATGTTTTAATAGTTTTGAAGTAATGTTTTTAATAATTCTTAAATAAATAAAGGTAGAAGTAATATTTTACAAGTTTTTGTATATATTTGGATTTTTTAAAATAATTTATATTGTTTTAGATGTTTTTGAAATATTTTGTAATTTCTGGGTTTTCATAGTCAATGTTCACCGAGGTCAAGGTCAAAGGTAGTGGTCAAGGTTATGGTCAAGGTCAGTTACATCTAAAATGGCATCCAGGAGACCAGAATGGCAGAGCATGATATCCTGCGATGATCCGATCCCCTTACCCCTTGTGCAGGCTTCCCCAAATAGTTCTACTTACTGGAATACTACAAGGTAATCAGTAAGTACACATAATACTTAGTACACTGCCGGCCTTTCGAAATTCATCACGAAGGACGCAATGTATTGATCCGACACTGGGAGACTGTGTAGCATAGGGTATAACAATGGCGTAATTAGTTGTTCGCCGAGTGGCACCTCGCTGTGAAGCAGTATACAAGAGGAGGTCGGAGAGCAACTGGGATGTAGTGGCTGTATGTTTCGCTGCTGTTTGTGTGCACAAACGAATCAGTATGTAGGTTCGGAGAACACAGCGACCTCACAAACATGTTTCCGCTTTTGACTGCGGAAGAATCTTAACCTATCCTTATGTGATGTTAGTCCTCGGATTGGAAGAGGTGTAAATACAGCGAAGCAGATATGAGATCAGTGGTCGAGAAGGGTCAGGAAACCATAACGGCCCCGTCACACCAACAAATGCCAGGGCAGACATCTGGAACGCATGACGATTACAGACCATACAATCACATCAAGCACTCTCGCTCGGGATGCCAGGTGTCTGGTACATCAATCTGTGTTCTCACGTGCAGTTGTCGCCGTCTAGACCATCGACGCCTCATGTCCAGGTGTACATTACTGCGGCTGCCACTGAATGCTCATATACTGAAGGTGCCTCCGGCTGCAATGGTGCGTGAAACATCGGACATGGACTGACAAATAACTTGCCGCAGTCTTCACCAGCGAGTTCCGCTGCTACCTGTAGCATGACTATGGTCGCATTAAGCTCTCGTATCACCGTGGTGCACGCCTGATATAGTCCTACATAATGCATAGTCATACCGACCTGGCACCTGGAATAATGACATAGGGTGACATTGTATTCCAGTCCCGCTCGTGCCTAGTCCACATAGCTGGTACGCTGACCAGCAACCGTTACATTGCGGAAGGGTTGGAACCTGTTGTCGTCCCCTTACCTCAGGGCCAACTTGGGGACATGTGCGAATAGGACAATGTGCGATCTCATGTGGCACACATCGTCCTACTGCTGCTGGATGACCAACATGTAACACTGCTTTCCTGGCCTGCGTGTTCACCGGATCTCTTGTTAATCGAAAACGTGTGGTACATGGTCAAACGACGACTGGGTTGTGACAGGATTCCCACCACTACATCGGATGAACTTTGGGCACACATCGAAGCCACGTGGGTGTAGCGGCGGTTAATTCTGTGTGAGAGGGGCGGGAAGTGTGGCACAAAGTACTGATTTCCTGCAATCCATACGTAGTATCGTGCTGCAAGTATAAACATGTCACCTGTGTATGATGGCTACTCTTATCCAATATATCCGGTTGTGATATCTCATAATCTTCATGGGATTGCAAGTTTAGTGACCAGCGGTGTATTAAAACATCGAGCCCTTTAATGTTATAGCATGTTACCATAGAAGAAAACAAGTTTTAGAGATGGTTTCGGAACCAACAAGGCATGTAATATTTGCGTTGACCTCCTTGGTTACCAGATCTGAATAATATGATAGAACATTTGTAGCCATAACTGAAACGCATTATGGAAGACAATCAACATGACTCCACAACAGACTCCACAATATATACACATGATGTATTATGGGAGGACATGTTTCATGAACAGGAGTAGTTGGAATGCAGTTTAAATTTCATGTTAAGAAACAGTAGTTAGAATGATATGTAGGACCGAAGTATTGAATGAATATGGTTGTGTATTCCAATATTAATTTAAAGACCTGTTTTAAAATTGGATGCTAATATATATTAACGACCTTTTAATGCAACAGAGAAATTACTCATCAGAATAAAATACTATTAAATAGTAATTTTAAAAGTATTACTTACTTTATGGAATTGATTTACTGGGTTTAGGTTTATACTACTTATGCATTGGATTGATTTCACGAATATCTAAACTGCAAATTTTTAATCGGTGCAACAGTGTAACATACTTAGCACATAAAACTACAATCAAGGCAATGTCCTCCTATCTGTTTAGAACATAATTACAGTGGTACTGTAAAAATTTTTAAATTTAGGTACGAACCTTTAAACGCATTAAGTGAAGGACCGAATACACTGCACAGGGAATATATATTTGCTATATTTTATTATTATTTACGTGATGAAATTATCAGTTGTAAAACTATATTAACATCACGAAATAAATAAAATTTATCGAATTCATTACGTAGTGACAAATTGAGAATTTTGTTGTCTACTGCCTTGATGTTTTGTCTTTTTACTTTCGAGACAAATAACTTTACACAATGCTGCGAGTATAGTCCAGGAAAACTATTTTTTAGCATCTACAGTATCACCATTTATACACTGCCCACTATTAATGTAGTACAATGTTGAAAGCCCTTCCCACTTACTTGTGTCTTTCGCCTCATGCAATATTGGTGTTACAATAGGTCAAGTGACTTGTATACATATGTATGCTTATCATGATATTGAGTAAGTATCTTTATCAAGCAACACTGTTATGTTAATTGCAAAATTAACGTGTTTCTAAGCTGCCACATTTTGTTCAGTGGTAGGCCTGCACAAATTATAGGAATCGATTTTCAGTGGCAATTGGTTTGGAGCATGACTATTATAATGCGATGGCGAAACAAACAAACCGTTTACGTGAGTCGCGACTAGCATTACGGCAGTACCTCAGCCGGTGCAAATATTAAACTATATGCGGTTGCAGGCACTGTCTACTTACAAAAGCGCGCAAGTTACACCGAACAACCTGTAAACGTAAAACCCCACGAAACAGTAGAACTAGGAGGCAATTGTAATGTTAACAACCTTCTGCTTACCCATTTAGACTCTACATAGTCACTGGATATCCGTATGGAGTGAAAACTACAAGGTTGTTGAAGGTCACACACTTCATAGCGATCGTGGTATAATTCAAGTAGAAAACCTTTAAAGTGTGATGTTTGATATGTTTCAAAACTACATTCCTATAGTCATTACCTTGAAAAATGGTAGTGTTGCCGTAATATTTATTTAGGTCAGTAAAACTAAAACGGAAATAAAATTGTTGCATGTGTGTTTAATGTGAAGCCATATCTGAAAATGTCTTCATAGATGTAGTAATCGCTGTGTAGTACATTATCTTGCATATAATATACTGTGCGAACTGTCTAAATAATGAACACAGTAACATAGTGTCTAATAAAATATTCAGTATAACAAACATTTTGCCTCTGAACAAAACGGTGATTCAAGACAAGTAAATAATAAGAGTGATAATTACTCTCAGGTACTTTAAAATATCCAGTTAACACTTGAATATTTCTGTTTTATATCGCAAATGAACAACTTTCAGGCCACTGCTAACAATCACTGTGGATCGTGACCTATTTATTTTAATGATGCCAAAATGACGCTTCAAAAGTCCATGTTGCCGAGTCAGATGACTTACAGAGTGTGTGCGTTAGTCAATCTGTGTTGCCTATTCACGCGATTAGATCGTTTTTGGGTGAGCTCTTTTTCGCTATTAGTATATGGGTATAGAACTAGTTGCAGTGAATATACCGTCGACTGAGGTAAACATAGTCTATGGAGATCAGCTGTTGTCTTCGTACGTGGTGTTTGTATTGGGATAAGGTGTTATCGAGAAGCTACAGCGCTCGATAATGCGAGAATGCCGATTGTGTCGAGAGCTCGTCCTGTGTACTGCTGAATACTGATAATTGTCAAGAGCAGTTAAATCAATACGGTAACTTGATCATACACACCACGATCTTTAAAAGCCTAGTACTGCGAATGAGCATATGTTGTCTAAATTACCTCAAGATTGGACTATGCGTCTTTCTTCTACCAGTTCATCACAAAAACAAAGTGTATTTTGACAATACTAAAAAACATATTCATAATTATGCTACACAAAACCGATATACACTCTCATAGTAAAATATAGGGATTTAATAAATATAGAAAGTGAAAGCCTCAAGCATAATACCCTAAACAGAGTAATTATTGTCATAGGTCGACAGAACATATGTTTTTATATTATGTTTGGTATGTTCAGACTAGAGATATAAGTGTTTGAATTGTATTATTTATTTTATTTCACACGCTATTGTAATTTGAATATTAATTTTCACACATTTCTCATACGTAATGGTAACATTTTTAAATCACGTAATTTATGATTCATGTAAACCACCAGTCCACTTAATGTCTATATTCTATGATAGTTTTCAAGCAGTATTCTTATTTTTGGCACATTGTTATTTCAATACTGTAATATTATCTTTATATGTTTATTTTTGTTCTCAGTAATCTTTTAATGATTTTTAAAGGTTAATTATTTACTTTATGCTCTTATTAGAAAGATTTTTTATTTTGGTTTATTTTATTTCAAGGAGGTCTAGTCGGAAGTAGGCCGCGATTGGCTAGTCTTGAATGGAGATGCCGGAAGGCTTGCTTCTGGGTGGGACTTTCAACATGGATGGTTAATTGTATTTTCGCTGAGATTTAAATCTTAGGGGATCCCCAGCGATAACCTAAGAGTAAGTTAGTAATAAGTTCTAGAAGTAGTGATTAGGTCACTGCCACAACCGATTATAGAGGAGGGTTGATGGCAGGTGTCTAGCTAATTGTAATAGTGAGTTTTGTTAGAGACGCTAGGACACCAATCTCTAGACGCCAGGTTCCATGTCAGCGCCGTTAGCGGCGCATCAGAATACAGGTGACGCCAAGGAGTTTGAGAGTCTGGGTGCAGACCTATGTGAAATACTTCACTTGTAATCTATTTCTCCGAATTTATTGTATTTTCAGAAAAAGATTACCTTAAGGAACTAGGCATTTTCTGAACTTTAACTTGTGTATAATCAGTAGTCCTGAGATCCCGTATGAGCTAGTAACGCCGGAGCACATTAACATCTAAAAACTATTGAACTCAGTGTAATCTCATTTGAGCAGAATTTAACTATTTGAGTGAAAGTGAGGACTAATTCATCTGAAGTAATTAAAACTTAAATTAACATATTCAAGTATCGGTTTGGATCGTGAGAACTGTAAATGCAACTAATTACTTAGTAGCTTAGTCAGTTTCTTAAACAGTTACAATTTGAGGAAAGCTTCTTCCGGCTGTGAACAAATTTTTATTTCTGAATTTAATTTCAAGTCAATTGTCAGTTCATTTTGCAGAAGCACTACAGTCATATTTTATTTTTTATCTCTTAATTTGTTTTAATTGCCTTAATTGATTTAACTGTGTTCTTTACTGGATGGTGGTACTTCATTTTTGGTCATCACCATAAGTTTAATTTGATTTTTGAGTAAAGTGATTTTTCTTACACACACATTTAAAGTTTAATAAATATTTCACATCTGAATTTTACGTCTTGTTGAATTGCATAACACATGTGGTCTGATTTTATTTATTTTTCATTTCATAATATGTTAATTGCTTAAATTTCACATGTTGTATTTTATATGACGTGCTGAGAATATATGCAAGTTGCTTCTGTTCATGTTATTTACAGTAATGCAGAGATCTTCAGTTTCTTCTATGGTAAGCTAAAGTTTGCAAAATTATTAAGGTGCTTATAGACATTTATAGGCCTACGTTTGACACCTTCTAACTCAAACTATGTCCAAGTGCAACCTATAATTGTGGGGGGCACAACATATTTTAACCTTTTTTTTTTTACTGCCGTGCGTTCACCTAACAAATAGTGAATGTAACGGACCTCCGCACACAACTCCCCTAACTTCCAAACCTCTTTCAGAGCTTTATTGCGTACCTACTGCTCGTTTTACTACGCTTGGCACACATAGCAGTACTGACAGCACATCTATGTTTCAATGATTGTGCCCATTCATTTAACTTGTGTGAAATAAGTAACAACATACAGCATGTACGATATATTCTAAGTAATGTGTCAACGCTGACCGTAGTATAATTGTTGATTACGAAAATGTGTACTTCGAAGTTGTTTTATCACTTAGGCAATGTGAGGCATATGAATGTGTATACATATATAAGGTAACTTTGTGATCTGACACATCCCGATGCGCATTCGCCAAGGAGGCGGTCGATTTTATCAGTAGGAAACCGATTTCTTCGTTTACTATTTTTTGGTCTCTGCAATAGGCTGTTCATGGTAAAGTGATCACTTTTTAAGACCCTCCCAACATGCATAAACCAATAATAAATATATCGTATTGCAGCCTCAGGCATCAAATTTTTAGGGCAGGGAATGTAAACACTGTGTTTATTGGTCGCATTGCAATGTTTATATTAAAAATCAGCAGGAAGATGGAAATTGGATGTAAGGAAATATTTAGAAGGATTTTAAAAAGTGCTCGCTTTACCGTGAGCAGCCTAAAATAATACTACGTTTATCAGTTGTCTTGTTGGTTCATATAGTAAATAAAAATATAATACAAAATAAATGTATTGACAAAAAACAGGGTTACTCTCACACAAAATAACATATCTGTGTTTTACTGTTCATATTCGTGTCATTATACACCTCTGTGTTTCCACGGTCATGCGATGGGTAACGAAAGTAAAAAGCATCAGATGATTTGACAGGCGGTTTGGGCATTTAGCGTGCCCCTCCAAAGTCACAGAGTTTGGTCCTGATTGTCCATGCTTTCGTATCCGTCAACTTCGTCACGTGATCAGTTGAGGACCTTACAGCAGCTTCAGACATGCCTTATGGTCTCCCTTTTTAAACATATATCATCTGACAACATACACTTTCGCACATCTTTGGTCCCCATTCGACTCTGGGCATGCGTACCTTCTCGTTCACAGGCATATAAAACCATTTTAATACACGTCATCGTGTAGTAATGTCTCGCCAGAGCCAGGCTGTTCAAGGAAGTGAAACATCATTCTGCAGCAATGTCTCACCACAGCCAATCGGTTAGGTAGAGAGTCATAGGACTTGATGAGGCAGGAGATTTTTCCGTCGCTGAAGCAGGCCAACATTACGGTGTTCCAGAGAGCACTGCGAGTCGATGGGTACGACAGTTCCGGGACATGTATGACGTGACACGTTGGAGGAACGGTTTCATGGAGGGTGTCGATTGCAGCCGAGGACAATAGTCTTATTACCCAGGCGCAGTTGACTCCTTTCAGCTAAAACGTGCCACTAATTTTCCTAGCAGCTTGAGTACCGTGTTTAGGCGCTTGACGGCGGCGGGACTGAAATCCCGGCGTGCTTCAAGGAAGCAAAGCCTCACCGATGAGCACAGGATCTATCGACTCGCGTTTGCCGAGGAAAACATTTACCATGACTGGTCAGATGTTGTATTCTTCGACGAGTGTGTGTTTTCCTTTGCTAATGATGGGCCAATGAGTGTCTTCAGACCTCGTGGGACCCAGCACAATCCGTAATATTTGGCCGAGTACTCGCACTATGGTCATGCATCCGTTGCATGTTGGGGATGGATGAGTGCACGCGGGATAGGTTTGTTAAACAGAATCGACGATTGAGGTCCAAATACACGCGGCCTGAATGCCGGGCAGTATTTACATATTCTAGAGAACATTATGATTCCCTCGGTGCGACTTTTGTATCCCGATGGTATGCTGGGCTTCCAGCAAGACCATTCTCCGATACACACTTCTCAGAGGGTTCAAGAATGGTTCGCAAGGCAATACCAACTAGAGCTCGTAGATTGGCCACCTTACACTGCCGACTTGAATCCAATTGAGATTGTCTGGTCGGAGACGAAGCGCACGATGGCGGAAAACTCGCCTGATCCACAGCCAGCAAATAAAGATGCTCTCTGGGAGCTAGTAGCGGATGCCTGGGATGATGTAGCTAGTAGCCAACACAATGCTACTTCTCTAGTCGCCTCTCTACCACGACGACTGCGGCAGGTGGTTGAGAATGAGAGATACTGATCCTCTTATTGAGGTTACGCCATCGGCCCTTTTCAGGGCCATATAAACACTCACGTAAAAACGTGACGCAAAAATCAATGGCACACCACGTGGCACAATGACCGCATTAAGAAATTAAAGGTGCGGGGTTGTTTCGAACCCGAAACAGCGGACGTCAGAACCATACAAGCGAGACCACCTTTGTATGTTACATGTGTTTTTATATGGATGCAAACATATGCTAACAAATAAAATACACTCTATGACACTATAACATTTTATATTACAACGAAACATAATAACATAATCAGTAGGAATGAAATTCAAGGTCGAATTCCAGAAACCTAATGGTATTCTATGACTAACATGACAGTGACCCCAAGCACACTGCGAAATATATCATCTAGAACACACCCCATATGCCATACAACACCCAATCACTCTCACATGACCCGAATCCTACTGAGAATCTTCTAGAGGAATTGGAGAGAAGAGTGAGAAAAAAACATTTTTTCCACAAAACACAAACGAGGTGTTTGTACCAAATTGCAATAGCACTAGGCCAGACATTACTAGAAAACTGTTTAATTTAGAGCTAAATAGATTGATGGACGTTGTTCGCGGAAAGGGAAGTTAACAAATAACTGTAGAGTGAACAATGATCAACACTTTGCTGATGTATGTCCATCGTTTATAAGAACTGTAGACAGATGATGTAGTCTTATGCAGTGATACCGTAGTTTATGTTGTTTGTTTTGTGAGTCATTTTGTACCTCACTAAGTAACATTAAACATGGCTGATTACTTATTTTCTGCCTTTAGGCTAAGCTAATCTACGAATGTCACTAATTGCTATTTACCACTGTCCTTGTACTTATGCCCGTGACCGCATATACGCGACGTTTAAGTTGTTTTTGTTTTCAGACTGAAAACATTCTAGATGTCTGATAGGCAGATCTGTGTCTATTAAGTCCGACGTCAGTAGTCTCTACTGGCTTTAAAGTTGTTCAGATTGCATAAGAAATAAAGTAAGGTCAAATTGCGAATGTAACTAAATCATTCTTGTGTTTGAAGAATACCACGGAAAGCATCTTCAAATAGAACAGGCCCTAATATGTATATACTGTTACGATCACAAATATTCATACATCCTGTTCCTTTCACGACTTCTGTACAATAAGCAATTATGTTGACACACGCGTATGTGTCGAGCTGTATTTTGTATTCCATTTCATCAAATACAACAAATAAACAACATTCCTTATAAATGAAACAAAGTAATATATTACACAAATGTAAATAAAGGCACGTTTTCCGAATCAGAAATGTCCATACACCTTCGTACGAAGAACAAATATTTTGGTACATCAACATAAACAAAATTAATTCTCCATTTAATATTTAGCATGCCCTCCCTTTTGCTTCAGAACGCTTCTCAAACGCGCTGGCATTGACTTTACTACCGTTTGTATGACACTAGGAGGGATACTGTTCCACTCATGAAGAATTTTCTCCTTCAAGTTCCGTGTGCTTGAAATATGACGTTTTCGTAGCTTAATGTCTAAGTATGCCCAAATATGTTCTATTGGATTTAAGTTTGAGGGTTGGGGTGTAGTTTCTATTACACGAGGACAATTATACAGCAGCCATATTCGTGTTGCACGGGATTTACACTTAGTACCATTATCCTGGTAAAATGTGCATTACTACATCAAGTTGTATGACATTAGGTCGCAAATTATGTTTAAACTGGTCAGTATAGTTTTATTGATCCAATAGTCAATATATAAAAATCAGTTCATCTACACCACATGCACTCATGCACCCTCACATCGTAACTGAACCCCCACCATGCTTGACGGTAGGACGAGAATTTTGGGGATTTATCTCTTTATTCGATTTTCTCCTCACTTATAGCGGACTGTCATGATCAAAAACCTTGAATTTACTCTCATCTGGAAATATTACGTCTGTCCAGTAATCGTTCTGTAAATATACCTTCGCGAAGTTATGTCTCTTCTTATAATTTCATTTGCCTATGTACGATTACTTCTGTGGTGTTCTTGCATTATAGACACTATTGCTGAATACTCTTCTCACTGTCATTGGTTACAGCGACTTTGAGAGTATTTCGTATGTCTCTTGCAATAGAGCATGGACTAGTAAAATATCTCTGACGGATTTCTTTCACAATATAACTTTCTTCTCTACGCGAAAGTACGTTTGGCCATCCACTCCTCGGTTTTTCTCAGCATGTTTGTACTTATATATCATTTTACGGTACATTGCACAGTCGCCTAGATGGGTAGTACTACGGGAGTCATTAGAGTATATGAGAATATTTGTTACTTGTAACGGTTCTTATGAATTCTTTGGGGTTTAATAGTTTTTTTAAAGATGATATTTTTAATGTTTTTGAATGTATGTATGGACTCAACGTGTTTCTCAAACTTACAATTTACACTTTGTTTTATTCACTTTGATTTTTGTTAGCAAACCTTTTCTGCAAAATGTTTGCAGCGCGGTGTTTGTAAATCATTCATCGGCACTGTATGTCTTTTCTACCTCCCACATCACACGCACAGGAATAGAATAGATTCAGTTCAACTGCACCAACCTCCTTGCCAAGAGCCTTTCTTCTGTAAGTTGGCGTGTATCTGTCTATGCCGTGAATGCGTGCATTTTATAGGCCATTCATGGTAAATTGAGCACTTTTGAAAGCTCTATCATTTGGAATATTAGTCAATAAATATATATTACTTTATACTTATGCATTAACTTCAGAGTGCGGTATAATATTTACACTGTGGTTATTACTTACATGGCCATATTTAATAAAAAAGGGAGTTAAAGAATAACAAATGGTTGAAAGATGAAAGTAACTAGTGCCTCAAAAGTGCTCAGTTTACCGTGAACAGCTTTTAGCAGATGATGTACGTATGTCGGCATGCTTGCAACAAAAAAAAACAATACTTGAACAGATTTCCCAATTTCTTTACGACGCAAAATCGAGCCACATTAATTTCAATGTATTTTCGCCCTGGTTATGACAGATATTTTCTTGATCTCTTTTTCCGCATGGTCAAAGGCAATTAAAACACCTTGTTACTCGCTACATGCCTCGCAGCGTGAAGTAATGGGTTGTCATTAAGTTCCTGAACACTGACTCACACTCATTTGTACACCTGGCAACCCTGCGAGGTTCTCGCTCTCCGTACACTCTTCCCTTCTATCGTCGCGTACGCTAATCACGTTTATGGCGCCAGTTCAGCTGCAGTGGCACTTTGATCTGCGACGGATACACGTAGACGGGCAGGCTGCTTTAATAGCCTGGCCAACTTAGCCTGCGCCATCTAACAGCTGCATATGCACTGGTACCCGCCTTGAGATCTGCACACGTCGCTGCGTGTACTGTCCGTATTCATGACAATACATACTGCATGTTTCTTTAAGTAGTCTGTATGATTTACGTTAGGGAATCGCATTCCTTACGCCGTACACTCCACACAAAACTAAACAATTATAAAGCATGACGTGTAAATTCATCGTGAATATAAGCACAAATACGATTGGAACATGATTACATAATAAAGTATCCCCACGCCAGAGATCAGTAAATATTTGTTGTACTGGATGCGAAGCAAGAAAATGACTTACTACTGCATGTTTTAGAGAAGGCAGCAATACATTTTGCAGCGTGATTACAGTAGAGGTTTTTGTATGTGGCGTAAACTAAATTAAATCTCAGGTGGAAGCAAATGTTCTTCCGCCAGACTTATTATTCTCATTGTTTTCTTCTGCGTTAGAGTATGTAGCATGGAGTCAAACTGAACGTTTTTGTTTAAACGGTAGCCTACCTCATTGCATCGCTGAACCAACATAATCTTAAGTACATATCATAAAGCTATATTATGTAAGGAAAAATTAAAGTAATGACATCCACAAATAATTCTGTGAAACCACGAAAAAATGCAAGGAAACCTAACAGGGTACGCCACTAGTTGTACGAAACACTTTCTGAATCCATTTCAACATTAACGACAACAACAAAAAGGAAGAAAAAAGCGGAAACTTTATACACAGCTTATAATATTTAAACCGTTTATTAATTTTTTCTTATGAGACATTTATTTGCGGTCGTAGACAGTTTATTTCGAAAATTAATGTTGCTGCTAACAGTTGTTTAATAATTTGAAATAAATGGTAATCCCTCCGTCATTTCTTGATTAACTTGAAACATTCAATTCACTTTCACTTCCATTCAGTGTTAAGCTACTTTTCTTGGAAAAATGAGCTTATATAATCATGCAAATGTATGTCTGTGATGTACTGTATGTCTCCTCATAATAATATTCGATCCTGTGAAACATATATCACCAAATTCGATGCACATATTGAACTTAGTAAGGACATCTGATTTTTACAATGTTCTGCCAAAGTGCTTAATTTCAGAAGGGTTATTATTTTAATACAGTAGGGCGCTATTTCATATCTGGGGAATTATTTTACTAGGTAAAACCAAATCGTGTATTTTCACAGTTAATCTTGTACGTCTTTAATCTAGGAAGGTACGTTCTTATTGGTTCGCTATCGTGAAAACAATGAGCTTTTAACATCATATCTCGGAAATTACACAATAGATTCCTGCCACATTTTTCAGGCAACTAGTATCTTTTAGGCCTATAGTAGGCAATGGTACCATATATAACTAAGATTAATGTGGCACTTACTGTATTTTCACAACGGCGTCATACAAATATTTGTTTTTAAATTTGATATATGTGTGTGTGTGTGTGTGTATATATATATATATATATATATATATATATATAATTAGACTACATTTGATATGAAGAAAATATCGACTAAAGACATTACTGTAAATATGCCAATAAATAACCATTCTCATTCATAATTTTGTAATATAGCGCACACATCAAAAAATTAAGATATTGCATTGTAACACGGAAAATAATCTACCCATTCCAACCAAAGTTATCAAACAAGAAGTATGCTGATATGAATTAATTATTTCAGGCATTTAGTTTTAATTGGTGGCAATATAGACATTTTGATAACTATTCTGTATCTATGAAACGGTGTGACCAATTTCAAGAAATCTTTGTATGCTGTATCTAATACTATGTATGTCGTGATAACATATGCGATTTAAATGTGTAAGAAACTTTATTTTGACATGGTGACTATATAAATATTTTAGGTTCATTTGGTATACAGCATGTAGCATACTGATTTTTGGCCAATTTCAACCAAACTTAATGTGTTGAACATATCACCTACAAGTACTAAACATGCTGGTACATTGTTTCTTTTGTCTGCAATATTGTAAGGTACCGCTACAACAAGAAAACATATTGTCTCAATGTCGGAAAATAATAAACCTGTTGCTACCTAATTTGGCAAACAAGATTCATTACGCTAACCAAATAAACTTATATGTTTTAGCTGACCAAATAAACTTATATGTTTTACGTGGGTCGGTCACTTATTTTTAACATGGCGACTACATGAAAGTTTTGATTACTACTCTATAACCACAGATCCGTGTAACCAAGGAACGAAAAAACAAAAAAAAGGAAGGGGGGGCATACACTTTTTAAATATTCCACATGTACTGGTGGATGTTATCGGAAATTTGATACAAATAACACAGCATTTTGTAAATAAACAATCGGATGAAATTATATTTTATCAGCGTTTTAAACAAAACATTATATATATTACAAAATAACTGGAATAAATAGTTTCTGGACCGATATTGGTACGTTAAATGTGATTTAACATAAAATAATACGGGCATTATCAAAGCAATTCAGCTTACCCTTCTGTTTATCATTGATAAGTTGGGTACTAATATGCGCAAATGTACTGACTCTTAGGGTTTAATTGTGTGCATATTCTCAATCATTAAAATGTCGACTCAGTGATGAAAACATTTTTTGTAGAACGTTTTATTCTCTTCATTTATGCTCTATAGAATTCCCAAGCATAAAAATATATGATATATGTTTGTCAAAATATACATTAAATATTTTGACCTGCAGCCAGTTTGCAATGAAATATATTGCAAAATTAAGAGGCTCCAGGGCATTTCGCTTGTTTTCTGACAGCGTTGACAAGTTCAAGTGCCAGATTAAAATAATGTATACGCTAGTTCAATTACTGGTACAAAATGTGCATATTTTCTTCGCTTTATACGATAACTTTTACAAAGCACAGCCCTCTAGGAAACTGGAGAGCGGGGGTTGAAGGAACTGTCTGTGGCCTTCTACGATACTGTAGTCCAAACATAATGATGTGAGCTGCAGGGTTTGTTTCGCTGCTACATGCATTTCCGACCTGTAACCACCTCCTTACAGTTATGCTCAGGACAATTCTGTACATTTTACTACCATGGCTATACTACGTAATCCCACGGCCATTTTCACGCTTTCGTGAGCTCTAAGTGAACTTAAAACATTTTTAAGATGCATGTCATCCCAAAATTCCAACCAGGTCAGCTTGCACTATCTGCGTTCAAACATTTGACATAGAGGTATTCAAGGAAGCAAGATTATTGCCTTTTTTCCAGACTTAACAAAGCACTGAAATAAACGTTAAATAACTTTTAATTGGAGCCTCATGTTTCTCTTGTCGCTTTTACAATATGATAGGAAAAGTTGTTCCTCTGGGAATACGAGCTCGCCAAAAAAGGGGCGTGTATTTTTTAAGTTTTTAATCGCTTGTAGGAGCTGTGGTGTTGTAACTGTTATACTACTCGCCTCGCACCACGATAAACAGGGGTCACATCCGGATTTTCATGTGTAGGAAACGTGGCGGGCGTTGCTGTTGGCCAGTGGGTAGTGTCGGGGTACTCTCGATACTCAGATTTCTGTCGCTGCTCCATCTGTACCTCTCTTCGTCACTATCAGCTCTGAAGATCTTAGTTGTTAACCGCC
Organism: Dryococelus australis; assembly: GCA_029891345.1. Lineage (NCBI taxonomy): Eukaryota > Metazoa > Arthropoda > Insecta > Phasmatodea > Phasmatidae > Dryococelus > Dryococelus australis. The sequence continues at coordinate 162,357,446 of CM056993.1, read as the reverse complement.
GCTTATGTCACTCTCATGTCACTGTTGTTAACTTACAGCTGTGTTTCACCAACCTTCAGTATTTCACATCAACATTGATCGCTTAAAGAATTACATACATTTTTCATCTCTGTTCTCAGTTAATGCTAATTTTGTGGCCAACGAATATCAACTATTAATAGCAGATTCCACTTACATATGATGTGAAATACGGGTTCTGTACGTGCCTTCAAGTTTCCCTATCATGTTTCAACTTGCCGACTGAATTATGATTATGTTCAGAACCATGAGTTTTTCTGGGAAACTTTTTTTCTTATGAAACTTGCAAATACTCAGCTTCAGTTAATCCTGTGGTCTGTAACACAGAGGCTCCAGTTCCCTTGTCAGTGATAATACTTCCAGCCCCACAATTAAATGTTCGGTGAGCAAATAAAAACAAATAACAAACATGCAAAATAGAAAACATATGACATGAGAAATTATATAGAAAATAATATAATGTATTCGCAGTGTATTGCATTTAGTCAAACTATGTTTTTGTTCATCTAATCGATAAGTGTAACTAGGAATAATGCATTTTTAAAAACAATCTCAACATGTTTGCACTCTAACCATGCTTTCCAAAAATATTTTTCCCGAACAAAAAATGAAGTCAATTTTATTTCGTAAGCGGTAATTTGTTTGAATAAATAACGCAAGTAAACTTTTTTTTTAACAAGGCGTACCTAGTGCCGAGACAAAACGAACAGGCAGTCAGGTGGTTTCCCCATTCAACTGCTTCACAGTCCGCCTGGCTGTGTGCGGTTGCCACTGCTTGCAGCTCGCACTACTGCTCGCGCCAGACATCGTGGCCCTGTTGAGCTCCCTCGTCCCTCAGTAATGCGATGGACACGGACGGGCGCTGCAACGGGTAGAAAATACTAACGGCACGATTATCTGTACTCGTTACTAAAAGCATCTTCAAAGGTTTCCCTGCCTTCCACCAAGGCGAAACTGGTTCAATCCCCGGCCGGGTCACCGGATTTTCGCAAGTGGGAATCGTGCCGAACGATGTCGTTGGTCGGCGGGTTTTCTCGGGGATCTCCCGTTTCCCCCGCCCCTTCATTCCGGTGCCGCTCCATACTCACCTCAATCACCCTCATCGTCTCTCAAGACCTCGCTGTTAAGAGCCGCCCAACTCTCTTCACTCACTCCAAGGTTTCCGTTGGATGATTTCACACTAAACCCCGGTTCAGTTCACATTCACACCGATCACGCCAAACGAAGCCGTCCAAATGTAAATAGATATTCGGCGTTGTCGTTCTAGTGCATGGGTGAAAGCTCAGTTTATGAATATAGGACTACGACGTAAATGTACGACAAGAAACTACAATCTAAATATATATTTACTTTATTGTTTGGTAATAAGAAAATGTAGCAAATATTTTATGAAATAGGCCTAATTTTAAAGTTGTCTCAGAGGTACGTTTTGAAGGAAAGACTGCACACTTGTTAAGTACCTTGCACATAGAGACGATGGTGTATGTGATGCGCGTGCCTGGGTCGTCCTCAGCGTCTCGCCCTTCTGGACAAAATACGTCCTATTATGTGGAATGCTTAATGAGCGAGAGAAGAGATTTGGGCTGCTCTTAACACCGAGGTCTTGAAAGCCCTTGAGGGTAATGCGAGATGAGTATGGAGCAGTTTTGGAATGCAAGGGTGGGGGAATGGGAGATCAGTGAGAAATCGCACCGACCAGTGGCATCGTCCTACACGATTCCCACATGCGAAAATCCGGAGGTGACCTCGTCGGGAATCGAACCCGATTCTCCATGGTGGGAGGAGAGTTGTCTAAACACTACACCACCACGGCCCCAGGAATACTTAACGTTCACTACCCGATTATAGTTGTTATGTCTTACATACGCAACGACGCCGTAACAACAAATTTGTACTAACATGATAAAGTCAAGTGTTTTTACGTATGTTAATATTAGCGCTACGCTACACTTTAAACGGTTATGTCTGCCTAAAAGCGCTTACTTTAAAGAATATTTTGTTAAAAGGAATAAAATAATGTAGCTGAAGAAACCAGTTTAAAATAATAGCCGAAAACATGACTTTGCTATGTCATGAACTGAACATAATGCAGGTAAATTATCTTTAATATTTAGGCGCGGAAAATATTTCGAATGAGATGACACTGCACGCCCAGTTGCAAGGATATTTGTACGAGAATGACTGAAAGCTTTCCAAATGCCCTATAGGATTGTTTGGCATAGTTACGGAGCAGACATCTATACGCTCGCTCGACCAGGTCCGGGTCAGCGTTCAAGAAGCGCGTTACTGTCTGCGCCAGACGTTGTGGCACTTGTCTGAACGTGGATGCGGGGTTTGTTGGGGAGATGTGGAACAACTACGTACGCGGCTCTGGCTTTGTAGCATCCGTCCTAGAAACACTACCCCATCACATGCAGTTTAACTGCAGATTTAGTTTTCAATAGATGTCAGTGAATATAGAGGAATATATAAAAAGGCTATTTATACAAGAGAAAGGGAAGAAGTAAAAAAGTATGAGTAAGTGTTATGACCACGAGGCTAAATAGGTATGAGTGTTAAGACATACCGATCAACAAAGTAGCTGATAGGGTTGCCAACAATTCTGGCATCACTAACAGGTTTATTCAAAGAATAATGAAGGCTTGTGGTATGGTAGTCCATATATATCGCCTTGTTCGATATCACGAGTGATACATATGAATATGGCAGCTATAAATTCACCATATAAAAATTGCAGGCAACTATGCCTACCACAAGACATAAGTTGTAATGGCCAAATCGCATAGTTCGAGGTCGCAAGTTGCAGCTAAGACATAAATTTTGCAGTGATAACTTCAGTGGATTGAAAAGGGCATACAACTATACATACAAGAATTCTAAAGCATGTTTTTTTTTCTCGAATTTTTGTTTTCAAGTTAATTCAAGGTTATGGGACCAAGGTCAAGGTTGTCTGTATCTAAAACGATAGTAGTAATTTGTAAAGAAATTGCTTGCTGACTTTCATGTACCTTTTCTCTAGTTTTCGTTTTTAAAGTCATTCAACGTGATGGGGCTACGGTTCAGGTGACCTGCATCTAATAGGTGGTAGTTGTTAGTAATGTAATACTGTTGTTGACTTTTATGAATTTTTCTCGCGTTTTTATTTTCAAGGTCATTCAAAGTCACAAGGTCGAGTTTAATTTCACCTGCATCTAATATGGTCATAGTAGTTAGGAATGAAATATGCTTGTTGACTTTCATGAATTTCTTGTCGAGATTTTGTTTTCAAGGCCATTCAATGTAATGGGGTCAAGGTCGAGGTAGTGTGCACCTAATATGACGTTAGTAGTCTATAATGTAATATGTTTGATGACTTTAATGTATTTTATTGCGAGTTTTTGGTTTTCAAGATCATTCAAGGTTATGATGTCAAGGTAAAGGTAGTCTGCATCTAATATGGTGGTAGTAGGTAGTATTGAAATGTGCTTGCTGACTTTGATGTATTTTTCTCTAGTTTTTCTCTTCAATGTAATTTAAGATCAAGGGGTCACAGTCATGTCACCTGCATTTAATATGGTGGTAGTAGTTAGTTGTAATATGCTTGTTGACTTTTACGTATTTCTTCTCGAGATTTGGTCTTCAAGATCATTCAAGGTCATGGGGTCAAGGACGATAGTACCTACATCCAGTACGGCAGTGGTAGTTTGTAATGAATTATGCTTGTTGACGTTTATGTATTTTTTCTCGGGTTTTAGTTTTCAAGATCATTCAAGGTCATGGGTTTGAGGACGTGGTTACCTGCATCCAATATTGCGGACAGGTGATATCTACCACGATGGCAGTCGCCTATCTATATGGTGGTCGCCTACCAAGATGGTGGCTGCCTACCAAGATGGCGGTCGCCTACCAACATGGAGGCCACCTATCAAGATGGTCGCCCCTTACACCTACCAAGATGGTGGATGTGTATGGGTGAGGGGTGACCTCTGGAAAGTTCATTTTAAAAACTTTTTTATACGATTTTTAAAAATTATTTAATTAATTTTTAATAATATTTAATAGATTTTAAAAATGATTTTGAATACATTTTTAATAATACATGTCTTAGTGAATTTTTTAATGGCTTATAAATAATTATTAATAAGTTGTTGATAATACATTTTAAACAATTTTTAAAAAACGTTTTAAAATATTTTTGAAATAATTTTTTAGTACTTTTAATAATATACTTTTTGGGATTTAAAATTTTCTTTTGGAATTATGTCGAATTTTTAATTTTTTTAAAGATTTTTTGGGTTAAATGTCAAAGGTCAACGCAAAGGTCCTGGTCCTGCTCTTCTGCCTCTGGGGTCTCTGATCCCGGTCACCGGGGTCGTTGATCCTTGACCTTGGGTCGCTGATCCGTCTCACTGCTCTACCCAGGGTCACTGATCTGCCTGGGAAAATGTGATTTTTTTAAGGGGAAAAGGGACGTTTTTACTGAACATCTAAATTTTTAGGACATTTAGTTCATTTTGAGGAAAACATGGAAGTTTTGAAGGAAAAAAGGGAAAAAAAAAGGGAAATTCCAACATGATGGCGGGCGGTTCCTCCGCTTGTATCCCCCATCCCTTTGCGCCAAGTAATTTTTATATAGTACTCACAACATTACAAATTAAATTGTTATTGTGAATTTATTCATTTTCTGACTTGCACTACCAAACCTAATAAACGGAGAAGAAAGGGTTAGAAAGTAGAACGGATTGATGGAAAATTATTAAATATTTTTTAATAACCACTGCGAAATAGAACTTGAGTGGATCAGGATGGACCTTCCTGTAAAACATTTTGGAACTCTGACTCAGTAACTTTTCATTTGACTCTATGCCATATTACTAACATTTAAAACATACCTCCACTCTCCCAACCCTTTACGTCACTATAACCTCTACGATTTGGTAGGTATGAAGTCAAAGAGCGGGGACTTCAAAGTCAGATGTTGGTAGATGTGTTAGAAAGAAAATGTAACTCTCTATCTCTATTTGTGTACCTATTTCGTACTCACATTAATGCGAATAATTTCCTTCGAAATATATCTAGTAGCTCGTTGCACGTATTATGTATGTTATTATGTTTTAAAAGGTTAACATTTTGAGTATTTTAAATAAACGTAGATCTTTCAAGAGACTATAATCACTCCCGCTGATAATATCATAAATATTAAAACATTATTCCATATTATATATTATTGAATGATTCTTAGTGATTATCACTTTATGTTTTCAAAGATCTCGTGTGTGTTGGCAAGGGGAATTATAACGTAACACCTCCTTTAATATTTACAATAATGCATGATTTGGAAGAAATTGTTTTCAGTGGTCCAGTGTGGTATATTCAAATTTATAATTTACTATTTGTTTCTCAGATCTGATACAGGATAGTTAATAATTCCGAAGGTTTCACCATTAATTTACTTTGACTGCGTTACATATAATGCGTTGGAATATATTCGGACAAAACTGAGCTCACATAACTATTATTCGAGTTTTGTATGCTTTTTCCTCCAAAGCCATGTGTTGTTGCAGCTCTTAGCCACACCCACTCTGTGGCACGTGCCTGTGACTTGGGAGGGGGCAGCCTGCCGAACATACCCGAAGGGGATTTAGAAATATTTTCAGCTACACGAAATCGCTCATTTTTGTGACGAGAAGTGTACACTGTGAAACTCAATACCCAATTACATGTAATGTCGATAACTGATTCTTAAACCGTGCTTTTGTTCAATGTTATGGATATTTCATATTGCCGAACATAAAACCCATAGCTAGAGACGAAGATTTGTCGTTGGAAAAGTTTGACTGTTTGCTAGGATTCAACCTTGGCTACTGTAAGCATATCATACACTTACCTTTCATTATTAGCTGTGTTGAATGTTAGAAGATACTATCTCATCACACTGGGTCAATGAAGATTCTGATAGTCTAAAGCAGAAAGATCGTGATTGGTCTTCAAAGAACTAATCCAAGTCAAAAACCTGAGTATTCGAATAGTTTCTTCAAAGATACGAGCTTGAAATTTTTTTTTCGCTATTTTACAGCAGCTCATTGGTTGTGACAAAGAAAAAATCACTGTGTCGGTTTTTGTTTTGTAACGTTCGGAGTTATGGGTTATTGTGGGCCTCAAAGAGTGACTCCGCAAATCCAATCCTTAAACTAGCATTATAGATAATGTAAGGTTAGTTTAAACAGTAAAACTACTTATTCACCTACTATCCTAGGCGTATTTAGGAGGTAATTTTAGTTTCGGATGCTATGTTGCAAAGTTAAGAGTGGAAATGCGCATATGCAGTAAGAATGGGCGCCCACAAGTATATGCGCAGTAAGCAAAGTTATCGCGGTCTACATCGAGAGCCTGTGCATGTGCGTTTTCACCAGTTATTTTTCATCATATTTCAACCTAACAGAACCCCTAAACTATGTATAGTGCGTGAATACGTATTTCTATGGATAAAACTGACCTTACCTTAATTAATCAACAATAATGTAGGCTGTTTACGGTAAAATTATTACTTTTGAAAGCCCCGCTTAAGATCTACTTGTTTACAAGTTGTATACTCCTCCACCTTATGTAAAATTAACATTGCCATGGGCCTCATCACTTTATTTATGCGTCGGTCAAATTAAATGGTGAAATTATTAACAAAGTAAAAACTTTACAAATATGCTAATTTTTACACTTCGATTCTTTAAAAAACCGCAAAAGAAAGAAATAATTTAAGTCATCACAAATGTTTAACTAACACCTTTTATTCGACATTAAGATATGGAACTACTTTCCATTCATCGTCACCAACTTTACTGGGCGAATGTGTCTCGGTGCGCCCATTAAAATATGTGCATGCAGTGGCAGTGACGTTTTTTCTAAGGTTCATTTCTAAAGTGCTCACTTTACCGTGAACAGCCTTTACTTGATGATTGTTTTTGGAGAGTATCGGATGTTCACCGATAAGCTAACAATTTTGAAACCAATATTTTAAAATATCACTAAACTACCTGCATATGTTTTAAAGGATGCGAAGCGTGGCCTGCGTCCAGTAAAGTTAATAGCGACGGATGGAAAGAAGTTCCGTGTTTCAACGTTGAATTAGAATTGTAAGGTAAATATTGTTAATAATGATATGGTTTCGTTTACTTTAAATTTATTTAACTACAGATAAGTGCAAGAGTAAGTAAATTTTTAGAATGTTTACTCTTCTAATAATTTCACAGTTTAACTTCACCGACGAAGGAAAGAAGTGATCTTGACGAAGGATATTTGTATTTTACGTATGGTGTAAGACTACACAACATGCATACAAGTAAAACATAAACAGTGCATTAAAAAGTTGTGAATTTCACGTGAACTACGTATATGATAGTTGGCGAATACAGCTGGGCTCACAACCATACGTCGCACCAACAATCTCACAACAATCCGTAGTCCATCGATCCTTCTGTCCAGCAAAATTTCAGCGGGACAACTTAACGGCATGATCTTTCTTTCGTAGTAGGTATATTTTGGTTGGAAAAAAAAAAAAAACATTTTCAAGGTATGAACATTTCGAGGAAATGATTTATTTAGGTGCTAAAAATGTATACTGAATTATTGTTTACGTTTTAAATTCGTGAATTTACTACTGAGGTATATAAACACACATCCACCACAACAATGCATTTCATTTCAAAGTGCGTATTCGCATCTACGGAACGTTGTCAGTAGGCGGTGAACCATACGTCGGTTCATCGAAAGTTAAAGTTCGATATATATATATATATATATATATATATATATATATATATATATATATATATTGACGAATAAAAAAGAACAAAAGTAGCCCTGCGATTAGTCGAAGATCACGTTTCCGCCTGACGGATGGGACTGATGGTGAGTGAGTGGTTCAGTTTTCACACGCACTTGCGCAATAGCCGCGACCACAAGTCTCGTAGGCGCACTCTGGAGAGGCGCCGCCATCCAGTCCAGTGCCGGTGTAGTATCCTCGTAGCACGGAAGTAAACTAAACGAATCTCGGCGTCATTTTATGACCCCTTACTTATCTACTTGTTGGGCCTATCAAATAGAATTTGATGAGTTTGTATGTCATCATTAAGTAATGAAGAATTATCTATGTATTGTAGTTAATTGTTCAGAATATATTGGTCGTCCAACTGTCTGTTAGCCTAATTGTATAATTTTGTTAAGATTTTAGAATAATTTTAAATCTAATACATTGAAATGATTACTTTGGAGGCACATAATTAATTTGAATTTTTATTCGTAAATAAGTATCTACGGACTTCTAATTGGCAATTTATTCAACACTTGTTAATATACCTGTACATGAAACAATGGTAGTTGAAAGCATCAATAATCATCTTAAAACCACAAAGAACTGTAGATATAGAGCTACACGTAGTGCAGCATTTACCACTTTACAGCTGGTCTAAAACCCATCCTACCTATAAAACCTCACTTTTTATGGCTACATCTCGTGCGATTGCAATTTTTTATAAATGGCAAATTCATCCGATCCGTCATACAGCCACAATGGAAACATTAAATATTAATTTTGATTTCAATTCTTTCTTTTCTGGTCAGTAACGAAATTTCGAAATAAATTTTACAGATTCGCTTATTTATATTGCGAATTAATAACACTCCCATAGCTTCCATGTTTTGTGTGGGCGTTACGGTAAAGACGATATTGGTTGGGTGAGTGGAGCCATTATGGCCTACAACGTTTCTGGTCCAGCTTAATATTTCAAAATCTCATCAAAACGAATTTGGCAATATTTAACATCAACTTTTAAACTTAAAAATTTCCAGTAGAAAGATAGTTTTGGGTGTTACATTTGCAAGATGTTATTAATGACCGCAGGTCTTTAACTTTTACAATATTGATCAAGTCGTTATGCCTTGTATTTTAGTGGTCCAAACTCTCCTAATAACGTTTCGACCCCCTAGCAGTTTCTCCTTTGATGCTGCGGGGACCTTATAGGGAAAATAGAGAAGAGTGCTCATGCGAGCTGCGCTGAATTGGACTGTTTTTCTGCCAACAACACTATCAAAAACAACGTGGATAGGATCTAAGGTAAGAACGCGATTTATGCAAGTGCCTTGTGTCTTTACACTTCCTCTAGCCTAGCTTTAAGGCAATTAGAATATATTAAAGATATTCGAAGTGTCTTATACACATAACAGACTAGGCCTGTTGAACATTCGAAAGTAAACACGTTAATCCCTTTTGACCACGTAATTTTGACATCTTATATTGGCCTCGGTTAAGGTTTATTTTTCTGAGGTTTGGAACAATACGAGATTCTTTATTAGAGAGTTTAGCACAGAGAAAATTGTAAGGTGTGTTGGTGTTTCATAGAGGTCGCTTGTAAGCTGGTAGTAAATGGAGAAAACTACAATTCATTTGTTCGTGTGTAATAATGAGTGTTTTGCTGAAATTGTGACGCTTACTCAAATTGCCCAAGCCAAAATTTTGTAACTGTTATTCATGCCCTCCAAAACTGTTCACAAGTCTAAGAAGTAAAATACAAAAGTAAATGCCTTTCATCTTTCATAAACGCTTTTACTTTAGTAAAAAAATGACACAGTTTTAAGGGAGAAATAAGTATAGAACTCTAATAAAAATTAATTGTTGAATTCTGTCGTCACTTTTAATTGAAGTAATTGTGTAATATGACATTAAGCTAAACTCATTTTGAAAACCTGATATTAAAAAACGTATGGACATATTTCGTAAATTTCCTACTCTAGGACGAGAAATACATTTTATTATTACGTGCAAAGTTCTAAAATAATACAAATTGTAAGATTGTAAATATTTATATTAAATTTATGAAAATTCCAAACATCTCATTTGTTAACATAAAAAAAGAAGGAAATCTGGCACTGTGATATGCGTATGTATTAACGTAGTAATGCAATATTAATTAATCATTAGTTTTATCATTTAAGGGTGATTGCAAAGATTAAAATTGAGCTCTTCAAAACATGTTGTAAAACAGAACTTTTGGAAATTAAATAAATTTGTGGCTACAGGAAGGTTCGCAGACGATACACGCGGAGATTAGAAGGTTCGCTTCTCTGATTGGCTCCCAGAGGACACTATTCAGGGATCTTCAGGTCAACCCGAGCGGCGAGCAAGTAACTATGGTCGCCAGGATGTGGTAGAAGGCAGGATTAACATTTAATACACAGAGAAGAAATTAGACGCTCGCGATACCAGTAAGATCACTTTCATGATAGTTCATTGCGGGTATTTCAAAATGAACCGTGCTGACATTCAATTATTGTATTTTTGCTCGTTGCGTTCCTCATCGCTAGGGCCACCTGTTTTTTTCGCGAAAATATTTACGCAGATGCTAGACTTCAATATCCTATGCGAACACTTGCAGTCTTCGTTTGACTAATGGCTGCTTGACTTTGTGTGAAGACAGATTTGTACATTAGTGAGCCAATCAGAGTTAAGTTTCAGCTATAGTGACCGTCCGTGATTCGCGGGCAGACATATAAGACGCGTAAAAATTTAAATGACCCTATCACGAAAGTGGTTCCTAACTAATGTGCGTTAGAACACAACTTGTCCTGAAATCTTTTAGCGAAAATCAGGTGCCTCTGACCATCGCATTCCCTGAGTTCGTTGGCGCTGTGTAATTCGTAGTGATTTTATTGGACTGAAACAATAATTTGTAATGCTTGGCGCATTAAAGTGTACACACGCAACATCATTGACACCTTGCGGCGAAATTTATTTTGGTTGCGAAACTATTAGCAATGAACTTTCCAACCTGAGTGTAATAAATCTTAGCCATGGTCGAGTCGATGTTGGGTACATGCGTAGAAGACGATAATCGATATACCTGATCTTTAGTTTATGACGGGGACAGTAGGTGTGCGCGAATGGCGACTGCCGTCTATAGCCAGACTCCAGCGTCCAAGGGATCGATCAGAACAGCCTGTTAGGCGCCAAAATCCAAGCTATTCCCTCTCCCCCACACGCACTGAGAGAATATCGAACAAAATATTTGCTTGTGTAGGGCCAAAAATATATTTACTTTCCCTAACAAAATGTTGAGCAAACAAAATTTGAATAGCAACAAAATTACTTTTGGTCGTCTAACAGAATATATGTTCGAATAAACAAAATATATGAGTTTGGTCAGTAAATTAGATTATCAAATATATATATATGTTTTGAATCAACTGTAAATAATGACCAGTCAATTTGATTACCTTCGTTCGAAAATACAGCTCGAGAGTTTGTCAATATTTTTTGTGCACTTTTAGGATAGTAACCATGTTTGTTTCTGCATCTCATGATGCTTAATATTCGTATAAATATGTTAATGAAACAATTCGACAGGAAACTGAAAAGTAAAGCTATAAAACTTGAAATATTAGTTTGCGCATGTTGCCCAGTATTTACAGTAAATCATTCCGACTTCGTCAGTTGTCACATTATCTGAGATTACTAAGACGTAGTGCGCGGGGACACAGGTGATGCAGGTTCGTAACTCAGTCGAATTTGGAAAACTTTTTTTGTATCAGCCCAAACTTTTTAATGTACGTGGAGGCAGACAAATTATTAATTGCACCAACTAAATCTTAGGGGGAGGGCAACAAAATGAGAACAACAAATAAATTTGGTTTCCGCAACAAAATATTTCATTGCCCCTATACAAACAAATCTTGTTTGATTCAACAAAACATTTCTCTCCTTCCACGGCTCAAGCAATCCAACACACTTGTCTGGCCAGCTATGATGACATAAAGCCCTATTGCGCTGTTCCGGTGGCGGGAAAATTAAGCTCTTCATTCGCTCAGTCCAAATTATAGGATATGCTGCAGATGAGACCGGCTTGCCGAACAGAATAGATGAATGTACAGATACGAAATTGCGTAGCGGTTCTCTTTGATTTGCGCCTACTCATTCTCTGATTGGTTGAGCGAGAATATGAGAACGGGCCTTGTGTCTGATTGGTTACTGCATGCTGCGATAAATCTCCTTATTGGTTGGGCTACCTGCTGGCGAGTGGGTTACCGGGTGCTGATTGGCGAACCTCTTCCGACATGTTTGCTGTCTGGTGACGACATTTTTCTGGCGAGTTCGGCTGGAGTTCGTGGAATAAGCTGCGGCTGTTTCACCTCTCTATTTTTTTTAAATTATCTGTGATCGACCTATGGATGGTTGATCGTACGTTTAACCGTGATATAATCAATTAACGGTTACTCCTAACGTTTCTGAAGCCCTGCTGAAGTTCTACTTCCGGGATATTCATCCGCCTCATACTACAAACAAAGATTAACCAAGTCTAGGGAATTGCACCAAAGGGACGACGTACAGTATTTGAGCACACTCTGTTTAGTAAATTTTTCATAGTAACTATTCTAGGCATTACTAACACAAACATTGTATCTCTGTTTTTATATATAATTATTACAAAGGAAATTTTGTAATTTAACCATAAAATAGAAGTAACAGTCCAATTGAACAGAAAATAGGTAATTTTATGTTAACAGGGGGAAAAAAAACGCTTGTAAAGGTTGGTAACGGTAAAGTGAGCACTTTAAAAATGAACCTTATAAAATGTAACTGCCCCTGAACGCATGTATTTTAATGGGCTCAATGAGCGACATTTGCCCAGTAAAGTTGGTAAAAATGGATAGAAAATTGTTTCGTATCTTAACGTCGAATAAACAGTAATAGGTAACCATTTCTGATTACTTGCATTGTTTCTTTCGCTTTCTGTTTTTTTTTAATGCATCGAAGTGTAAAAGTGAGCATATTTGAATGTAACTTACTTTACTAAAAATTTCCCAGAATAACTTGACCAACGCATGAATAAAGTAATGGGGACCATGGCAATGTTAATTTTACATAAGGCAAAAAATACATAATGTGCATACAAGTAGATCTTAAGCATGGCTTTCAAAAGTGCTCATTTTATCGTGAACAGCCTATAATACATGTAATATTTAGGAAATGACCAAACACGTCATACATGGGGTGATTTTTCAAAGGTTTGATTGGAAAAGTGTGAACACACCACGAACAGACTATAGTTGTTGCGCAGGCTATGTCGGCAGGGAGGCCCCCGTCCCTATCTGTCGAGGTTCGCCAAGGCTGTTGCTTGCGACCCCGCGCGCAAAGTTTGTCGTGGGTATTACAAGTGAGGAGTTCACCCCCTTACCATCGGGGGTTCGCCCGCGTCTTAAGGCAGCGCGCGCTCGGGAGGGGACGAACTTGTACAGATTGCCGGCAACTTTGCCACTCCACGCCAACTTGCCAGAGACGGTTTCTTACGATCGGCATGCGCGCCTTAACTTCGTGCATAAATTACGTGCCCCGAGGCGACGGAATTCGCAACACCGAACCAACCTATGCCTCAGTGTTTGTGTGTGTGTGTTTCTGCCCTGCCTCTGGTTGCCAAATATGGCAAACCACTGTATGATTACAGGTACATTTTTTTCTGAAATAAAACTACAAGCTTGGATTAAACGTTATTATACGTTTTAAACTTTCGTAACTAATTTTCAATCTGCCTTCTAACAACCTATGTATCCACAACGGTGAACGCCGTTTCTTTGTAACGAATGAATAGAGAAATGCAAAATTCGCGTTACATGTTAAACTTAAAACCCTTTTCCTTTGCGATATGTTTCTCATTGGACCAGTCTTTATTTGACACGCCCCTATTAACCCTGCGCCAATAAATAAACACTCCACAACCGTGTGACCTAATCACGTGCAGTTCACTCAGAAAGGTAATAACTTAACGTCAGGGCAGCAGCCAATGTAGAAATGACGCCGGCTCGAGTATATATAGTACTGTGAATTTTAGCTTGACGCAAAAAAAAATTACGCGAATTTTGCAGGTCTCTGCGAGTGAGGAATTGGTGAAAACAACTTTTATTTTAACTTAATTTTTTAAATAAAGCAATGGTTAGCGAAATACTATTAAGGCATTTGAAAATAAATATAAATACTAAACATGTGATTCCCCCCCCCCCTTTTTTTTCATTTTAAAAACAGTTTAAACCTACTTCAGGTGTAACTGAATGTTTTAAAGGTTTCAGTGTTTGTCAATCTAATGTTATATATATATATATATATATATATATATATATATATATATATATATATATATATATATATATATATAACATTAGATTGACAAACACTGAAACCTTTAATATATATATATATATATATATATATATATATATATATATATATATTTTTTTCTGTACATCCTGTTGAACGTTTCCCTAAGGAAGCTCCACAAATTTCGCTATTAATTTTAATAATATGATTTTTGAAGGGTGCACTTTTTGAGTGTCTAGTGTGATGTCCTTGACGTGTATTTATATCACTCTGTATATTTAATAGCATACAATGCATCCCCTAACTGATTAAATGTACAATTATAACTAAACATAACACTGTAACAACTTGCGACTAAAAGGGTTACAGCAACTCAGTTGTGGAAGAAGTAATTTTATTATTTTATGAGATAATTTTAATTTGTTTGTGTGTATTTAGGAACGGGTTGTCGAATTCAAGATACTTATGTATGTTTATAATATAAAGGCGTGCACGACATAGTATTTTGAATACAATTTTTGTTATGACTTTAAAAGGATATTGTTAAATTGTTATATTATTAGGCCTACATTTTAATTTAGTGATTATTCATATTATTTATTTATGTATTTCTCTATTGGTTTTTGTTTGTGTTTAAAAGGTAAACGTTTAGGTTCATACGTGTACTTAGCATTTATTTCAGTTCATGTCTGCCGTGTATTTCGTATAAATGAAACTTGTTTTAATTTTAATTATTTAAAAGATCGTTGAACTGAGAACGCTTACTTGCATGATTTCTAGTGTACACAAATTTGGCACACGAAGTTTGTGACATTTAGAGCGAAGGCCACCCCGATTTTCAAATGCAGGGGCTGAATATCTTCCGACTACGCAAGGAGCAAGTTAGAATCCTCGCTTCGGTTGTTGTGTGGAAATTGTGAGTAGGTCAGTGAAGCTAGGTCTTGAGAGCCGATGAGGGTGGAACGGGGTGAGTATGGAGCAGCGCCAGAATGAAAGGGAGGGGTAAGCTGGAGATCCCGAGAAAAACCGCCGACCAGCGGCATCGCCCGGCATGATTCCCGCATGCGAAAATCCAGGTGCGACCACTCCAGTAATCGAATCCAGTTGGCCTTGGTGGGAGTCGAGTAGTCTGATAACCACACCGCGTGGCCACCATAAAGCAATTGAGTTTTAAATGAAGGAAATATGTATGAAAGTGAGTGGGAGTAGTAATACCCATGATTATCGACAGTAATATGCAAACTAACAGCAATTATTTTTTAGTTCAGTGGAGTAGAGAGATTTGCGCAGTCTTGGGAGCCGATGAGTGTGAAGCAATGGACGGAGCAGCGCCGGAAATAACGGCATGGGAACGGGAGATCCCCGAGAAAACCCACCGACCAGCGGTATCTCCCAGCACGATTACCACGTACGAAAATCCGGGAGTAGCTCCGCCGAGAATTGGACCCGGTTCGCCTTCGTGTGAGGCAAACGCTCTAAACGTATCACTACCTCGGCCCCAAACAATTATTTTCGATTTATGCGTAAATATTAAATAATTTTGTCTTCAAATCCAGCAATCCCGGTAAGTAATGTATTTGCGTATGCGGGCTATTCTGCTTGCGTGAACTGTTTAAGTACTGTACAAATTCGAACTATTTTCAAGTTTTATTGAGCGTGAGATACAATATACCCACGGAAATCCTTGAATAGAGTTAATTCATGAGATGCCAATGAGAGCCACAGAACACTATTTAAATGTTGATAGATATGTGCAACCGCCATTTTCGAATGATTTAAATTAAGTTTTGAACAGTAACATTTTAAAACACTTTTAACTGGAAATTTATTATATATAGGCTAATTTTAAGCTATTTTATTTGGATTTCAATTAATAATAATAATATACATTTTGAAACAGAAGTAGAAAGTTAATAATAATAATATAATTTTTTTTACACTAAATAAACTTTATTTTATTTGTTAAGGGCTTATGCAGGTGTACAGTCCTACAAAAACACTGTTGAGAACTAACGTGTTTTAACACGATTTCCTTTAAGTATAAACTTTTCAATGCTTTTTGAGTGTATTATGTTGCTTTATATGTACCGTATTCGTGCCACCGTACCGCCCTGAATAATTCTCTGGTCCATCTGTTATCTCTATCACTTTGACATGAGATTTTACACCACCTCAGACCTAATAGAGTATTTCTAAACAACTAAGGGGCATAGTATGTAGATATACGAGAATGGCTGTATTTAGCAACAATGTAGTAATTCTTGTAATTCTTAATGTTTAAATATGTTCATGTTGGTGGCTTTGAACAAGGTTCCTTCCACCGAAGTTGAGGCTTGCAGCACTCCAGTAGACAGCAAACACTACATCTCTGTAGCTCCGCATCTGTCATGTATAAAAAATCATGTTTCCTGGGATGTTAACGAGAATTCTCGGGTCATATAACTAGCATTACCTTCAGGAGTTCTTACACAGACACGCCAACGGCAAAAAAGTGGCTCTTAACACACCACAAGACAATAAAGTCAGGATAACTACATTACACATGTACAACTATATGGTTAAGAGTTCTAAAAACCATGAGTATATAATGCAACACTATAACGCGCATGTCCGCATACTTTTATTACTACATTTAAATACACAAAAAATGGCAATTTACAGTAAATAATAAGTACCGAACACAACCAGTTGTTGATACAGCTTAATAATAAGTACCGAACACAAGCAGTTGTTGAAACAGCTTAATAATAAGTACCGAACACAAGCAGTTGTTGATACAGCTTAATAATTTAAATTATATTTAATGATAAGAAATGGCGTATTCTGCTTAATCGCCGGAAAACTACGTTTATTCTAAATATTTAAAATGTTTGGAAACACGCAGATATTTATTTTCGTTGAGTGTTAATATCTTCGACTAGTTTTCTAGCGTTACGAAATTACAAACGTCTGCTAAATATAATTAAGTTAAGTGTACACAGTTAACATGATTATTAAAAATTTGAATTTCGTACGTGAAAAACTGCTAATCATTCAGTGGCCTAGTTTCATTGTTATACCAGCAATGTTTGCTTAAATATAGACTATTAAGGGTCACATATTGGTAACATATTTTTTTGGCTGGCCAGTGAAGTGATGTAAAGTTAGTAACCAAGCAGTAACTCTCATATAAATATTTAAAATGATTAGTTGACGTATATTGTGGAAAAGAGTAGCTGTCATTATTTCCACCATTTCTATACCTACTAGACTTCCCTGAAACTATTTTGCACTTAAATTATAAACAGAAAATTATGTGACATGTTGTCTGTTGTGGAAAGGAGTAATTAAATGCCGGTATTTTCTTTTGTTTCAGGTATGTTATCAAACGTCTGTATCACGCGCCAGTTAAAGAGTCGAGCTCAAGAAAATACGAATTCGGTAAGTCCCTCTCCGAAGCTAACGGATGGTCGATACGCTTTGACTAAAGTGAAACGGAGGGAAATCTTTTCTACCGTCTGCCGAAATCCCTGCAGAAACCCGGCTGCAGTAAAGCTATTCTGGGGAATTAAGAATTGAAAATGCTCGTTGTGTGAGAGGAATGAAGGAAGAGAAAGCGGGGACTGGGAGACGTATTCGTGTCCCAGTAACTAGAAGTAGCTTCCAGTCATGTCCAATAACAGAGGAACTAGTGTCCCAGCACGCCTCAAGTACAAGGTTGTAATTGTCGGCCGGGACGAGATTGTCAGGCGAGCCCTGAATGGCGGCACTCTTCTCTTTTGTCGCTTCCGCCCAGCGAGTCCCGGAGAACAGACAATGGGGAGCAAATCTCATTAACCAGCGGCCTTCGCAGTCCTGGCGTGGGCCGAGGGAAACCCTTCGAGGAATTGTTTCCACCCGGGAGGGAAATTTCGGCTCCGAAGACTCCGATGTAAGCACTTCCGATCTGCTGCGCTGGATAAACTCTTACTCGGGGTGAACATTGATCCCTTGAAACTAATCCGGATGTAAGGAGATGTACTTCTCCTTTAACACATCCAGACCCAGTATAGGAAATTGTGCACAGGGATGTTATTTTTGGCTGGTACTGTAAACGCACTTCTCAATGGCCAGAGTGATCTTCCCACAGAGTGAGTATAGGGGTGGGATAATGACCCTAGCTGCACAAAACCAGTCCCTGTGTCTCAACATTGAACTTCTTTTCTGCCAGTACGACTATGGTAAACAGAGTGCATAGAAGTCGAGGTTATAACGCTGTTTAGTAAACAAAGGCTTTGGGATTTCGTACACTTTATGTAACTAACTTGTAATGCAGGTTTATTAGGTTCAAATTGGTAAAATTATTTTATTCAAATAAAAGTGCTTGTATATTGTTCATCACGGTTGATCATTTGACTTTTACAATTGTGTTGGTTTGGGATAGGTGAATTTTGGGTATACCTATGCGCAAAAGGCGAAAAATTGGTCTACCTCATTTTCAGTATATGGATCTTCCCTGTGGATAACTGATCCATAGAAGGTGCTACTGCTCGAGACTATGGCTGTTCGTATAACGAAGCCTACAGCTCTTTGATTATGACGACGAAATGTAGTGTTGACTTGAGTACAGAACTGGTCGAAATATTTATTGTTTAAAGTGGGTCTGGAAGGGTCATTAATGCGCTTTAAGTGAACGATACATTGTGCAAAGTGTACGTGCTGTGTCATGCTGACAGCCATTTGCATGTTTATATTCATTAAGTCATATATATGCTGGGCCTATTGAGTCCTGCTGATCCTGTTGTCGATCGCAGGACACTCTAGCAGCGCTACTTGATGTAAACCTAACGTAAGCTCTAAGTTTAAATTTAAAGGTTATAGTCGCTACGTACTACATACGTAACATGCTGCAGACTCAGTTACAAGAATCGATTTATGCCGATTTCAAGATATCATATTGTGTCCACCAGAGTGATTGTGAAGACTGTACATCCCGATGATAGATATGACGTTTCATGTGCCTTTGAGTGAGACGGGGCCTGTTATTTTCAATGACGCGTCGTCGACCCGTCCTATCGTGATGGTGGCAGAACACTGAAGATTTCCTAAAGTTACCTTGCCCCACAAACAATAACTCATATTACAGAAAACTTATAATAATTCATGTTTGCAAAGAAACAACAAACATTTACTACTGAAAAAAATGCGTGATTACGAATCTCTCTTGAGAGGCAATGTACCACAGATGACATTGTTTGCGAGTTTATACGTGAGCTGTTGATTGTTAAAAGTTATTTACTATTTTCAGCCCTCAGCATCTCATACAGAAAATTCCAATTTTAACAATAATACTACTTATAAAGAATATTTATATCATATATATATATATATATATATATATATATATATATGATAATGATATAGAAACAACACAAGAGTCCCCATTAAATTATTTTAAAAATTAATTTTCAAGAATAAAAATTAACCAGTTCTACCAAAATAATTTTAAGTTCATTATTATTTTCTATATCGTTTTTTATTAAGAGTAAATTAATGATGGCAAATTATCTTTGAAATATTTTTCAATTTATGTTAAAATTTCTACGAAACGAGTGACAGACGGAAATAAATAAAATTATCAGGCTTGTTTTCATGTACGACTAAAGATAAACTGCAATGGTTTTATTTTATAAATAAATGCAATTTTAAGTATGAATTTTTAAATTACAATCTGTAGTAGCATTACAACACCTCTGGGGGAAAAATCGGATAATCATGAATATTAACTAAATAAATGAATGATTTTAAACATTGCAGAATAAAATCTGAACTATTCTGCATGAAATGGTTATTTATGGCGAATTTTTTGCGTTGTGAAAGGTACGCTTCTTCAAATGTCCTCTGTGACAGCCCTTAACAAAAATTTAGCTGTTTTTAGCTGTAGTTTGTAACATAATGCAAATTTGTAAGCAAAATTTCTAGCACATGCCACAAGAAATTCGTCTTTTCCGGTTTTATATTTGATATTCGAGTTAATATCACAAAAACACCATGATTTATGATACTAAAAAATTCAAAATTTTCGAAAGATACTAGCTATACTGTTGGACTGAGCTACTGTAAATCTGTATCAAACACTTAATTATACCACAGTTAATAACGGTTACTGTGGCTTGGATCGCAACGATTGGGTGTAAATTTTACTGATTGATATTAAACCTGTTCACACCTTATTTTGTGATTTCTTTGCTGACACCGCCTACTCTGTAGTGATAGTTCTTTTAGATGGTGTAATTTTCCTGTGAATAGTTTATAAACGCTCCACATAATTCTAATTTAATAAGTAGAATCTGAGCCCTTCGGCTACCACCAAGTATACTAAGGCAAGCTGACATTACACTCGGGTAACTTTAGAGGGGTACAGTTACGTTGCACTCCTTTGGGACTGTACTATTTAAGGAAACAACACTATTTAGGGTAACTGACCATTCCTTCGTACAACTATATGTTGAATTTCTCGACTTTATTTCGACAACATATTCCATCCATATCCTTAAAGTAACGTCCTAAAATAAGCGTTTCTAATAAATTTGGTTGGGAACTGTTGCACGTGACTATTTTGTGAGGACTAAGAAATTAAACAAATTAAACAAATGTTGATTTATATTTAATGTCTGTTACACGTTTGTTTCACACGTCAGTCAGGCATCTTAGTGCATGGCCAAACGCACTGGACTATGTAAACTTTAAAAGGTAAATGAGACAAACATACTCAGAAATTTTCATTTTTCTAGTAAAAGTTATTTCAGAGCACGAACATGCTTAATCTGACTTTGGGTACGTCAGAAAACCGACGAAGACGAATAATAAGTAACGTGCTCAATTTCCGCACACCAGTTCACTTTGTTTCAGAAATGTGTACAAGAATGTGTGCACTAGAATCCAGCATAACCCCTACGTAGAGACGAGCAAATTTCGTGAATTCATAGAAAGAGGCATCCAACGTACGTTTGCATAACGATGGCAAATGCTATATTAACTGACTATTCTGGGCACTGGAGTAACCTATGAAGATCAAATCAAACTTTAAATTTGAACTAAATATTTTAAAACACCACGGAAAAATATAAACTAATAACAAACAAGCAAAAAAAGGAAAGTCCTTTCATGGGATGCCCAGATCAGTTTAGACACGCCTCCTCATTATAAAAAACTCCACTAAAAAAACGACAAATAACTGCGTAACCAAAAATGTGAATTCTATCCTATGGGTCATTGAATCACGCATTTTTCCTGTATTTGATCATATTGCTTATGATATGTGTTAAAACAAATCTACGCCTTAGAAAGACTCCAAACTTGTGAGAGCTATCTCAGTGAACATGGAAGAATTGTTTACGTTCGTATAACCTTTTCAGTCTAGGTGTACACAAATGTATACTAACTGAAATATCAGCAATTTTATTGTGTCCACTGCACATGACAAACGATCACCACCGGATATTACAATAGCATTTCGTGCGATCAATTAACATCCTTTAGTGGCTGATGTCACGAATAACCAGTAGTCACACCTCAAATCCAAAATTTGCGTGGACAATTCTAGTAATAGAAAAAAATATTTTCATTGACTCTGAGCTTAATGTAAAATGATTTCCAGTATATTTTTTTAAACAAATATTTGACATCTTTCTAAAAAAAAAAAAAAACAAGATTTTTGGCACTTTCAACAATAGCGCTAAGTATGGGTTGCCCCAAACTCGCTACTTGTACGTAGGTACGCTGAATAAAACGATGTTATACTTTTTTGGTATTTATTTGAGTTTATCTGCCATGCAACTCAATAGCAGATTTTTTTATTCCGTTACTTCAGCTTCGTTCGGCAGTACATCCAGAACTAGTAAGCCGGGATGGGTTCCGAAACAGTTGCGAGTGGGTAAGGTTGAAGAAAAACTGCAGAGATTTCTCCGAAAGATGTCATTTACTAAGAGAGTTTCCTCTGCTTCTTGTACTCCCCGGTCTCGACTGGATGAAACTTTCTCATATCAGCCCCACGCGTTAGCTGTAACCTGCTCGGAGATTGCTTCCCTTCCCAAGGCATCTCATCCCATCTCTATCTACTTAATCTACGTGTCCTTTGCCGTGATGTAATATCGGACCTCTGAAGCGCGAGGAGCCACTCATCCTTTATACAGTCGTAAACATCGCTCCATTGTTACAAGGAGCAGCGGTGCCATTAAGATCGCTTTGCCGAACATTAAACTGATAAAGATCAAAGACAATAACATTCATTTTTCCTCTCTGCGGCGCGATGGGATCATATTCCCATACGCTGCCACTGTAATAGTAAAAGCTCTTAGCATATTGCATTTATATTGAAGCGTGATTATAAATCTATGGCATTGCTAGGGGACATTAAATATACAAAATTAATTTAAGATCAATATAATTTTAAAACGATGCTACGTTTTTCAGAGACAACGAAGTATATTTTTTTTGTGCAGAGTCAAAAAGGAAAACACAGGCCGTCCTTTTAACGTGTTACGTTCTTTATCATTTGGAACAGATAATACTCGTTATGTTGCATTCTCATCGTTCGAGAAGAAGGCGCTAGTCTCTATGAGTATGACTTTTGTTGTTCAGTAGTACGACAAATTGCCACTAATTACCCCTGCCCCAGCCGTTGTTCTCACAGACCAGCTTTTTGATTCAGTCATCACTACCGCTTGCCATTATTGGCAATGCTGCTTGATATGTCCTCAAAATAAAGCTGCTTGCGGTGAAGAAACGTTTGTGCACGATACATATCGATTACAGACATCACGCATTATATTAAAGCTCAAAATATCACATTGTGTTAAAAATCTTTCTTCCGTAAAGGCTTTCATACGGCTTGGGATGCCGTAAAGGCATCATCACTATCATAATTTTCGGCCATGTACTAAGTATGTGCCTTACTATACGCTGTTCACGGTAAAGTAAGCACTTTTTAAGGCCCTCCTAACAGTTATTAACCACTAATAAATATGTTTTATTGCAACCTCAGTCACTAACTTTTGAGCGTGGTGAAAGTATACACTGTAATTATTAGTCACATGGCAATGTTGATATTAAGAAGTGTCTGCAAGATAAAAAATTGTTTATAAGAAAAATTATGAGGGCCTTAAAAGTTCTCACTTTACCTTGAATAGCCTGTATGTACAAGATTATTCCCTAACAAGCATTTTTGGCTGCAACAACCTTGGAAAAATAACATTGACTAAACATCGATGTGACTCTCGGCCATACGTTAACCCTGAATAATTTTATTAGTTGGACACCAACCAAGGTCCAAACATTAACTAACTAAAGGCCTACTAACATTTTACAACATTGGTAATGCGTTGGCGAGACGTGTTAATACATGCACGTCAGCAATCAATAAAAAACGTTTTTCGACATTGGTTAGTGATGTTTTCAATAAATTTTAATCCGTGAATGGAAACCGAAGAAATGGCTGCAATCAGTGGCCTACTGATCTTTGCTTTTCTGCAATCTATATTCTGGAATTCTACTCGGCGGGAGTTGGGCACAAACCTACGTCGTTTCAGTCACCATGCCATTGTGGTATCCACTACACAATAAGAGAAGTAATATGAAATATTTGCTACCATTTCAGTTTTCTCTAAAGTGCTATATTCGTTGACGTAATAATAAATCATATTTTACTACTTTTTAAGTGTATTTAACCATCATCCCAAACAAAATAACTGATGTGTGTGTATGTATATATATACATATCAGTTTTTTGTTATATATATATATCCTATTACGCATAAGTTTTCATTACAGTTTCATGCATATATATATATGCATGAAACTGTAATGAAAACTTATGCGTAATAGCATTGGGCAGTTCTTATTCCAACATGATATAACCCATCATAGGTCAACATACATATCAACGTGCCAACCAAACTTCAACTCTTAAAATATAACACTTATTTCCACTATTTATTCCTTCCAAATTCATGCCATTTTTAGATGTTTGTTATCTCAAACGAAACGAAAATGTATAATATATAAGAAATAAGAAGTATAATTTTCTTTTACACACATATATATATACACATATGTATACAGACACACACATTTGCTTTAAGAATTCCGTTTTCATACATTCGTGTAAACTTATTTAAAACGAAGTACCTCTTATAACTAAAATTTCAAATTTTGCCTGGAAATAATCACGAATAAATTATGAACTTCTAATTTTACTTTAAAATATACGCCAAATATTGCGATTAGTTGACAACATTTTCCAGTAATGTCAACCAAATTCCAACAGAATGAAGGCGTCGAAATGTGTTATCACCTACCAGCTACAAGATTATTCCAAATATTGACCAACACGCAACAAACTATAGCCTATTTGGTTTATTTTTAAGGTATCGCCGGTTTATAATACAATTCTTAAAGAGTCAAACGAATTAAAGCCATTGTATATATTATTTACTCAGCAGAACATAATAATATCTAATGTTTACTTCATGTTTGTGATGCAGTTTTAACAACTACCTACCGCCAACGCTGATGTTCACAACATTGTCTCAACACATAAACAACGAAAACTAATTTTCCGTGCCAAACTAAAACTGTCCTCTCACGAGTCTGAATTTACGTTAGGATGTCTTCATAAATTTGAAAATACACAACGAAATGTATCTCTTCAAACATAGCGGAGAAAAACTGTCGGGTGATAAAGAGTGGGCCAAAAGTTTACTGGTGAGTTCGTTGACAATGTATCAGACATCATTCGTGATAGCCAATCACTAGTATAAGAGTCGTGCCAAACCAACCGTGCTAATTACCCGACAGATATAGTGGTAAACAAGTATACTTAAGCCATGCTATATATTATGTGCCCTTGCTGCATTACATTTAAGGTGATCTTCAAGAGAGATTTTCATTGCTTAAAACTTAATGATTTCAATCTGTCCATCGTGACTCCCAGAGCATGATTAACATTAGCACGCACAAAAAGGTAATTGAGCATTATTATGAAGACTCGAACATTATAAATGTTCTTTATCATTTTTCACTTACAAGGAAGTCGAGGGAAATAACGCTATGCCTATAAAAGGCGGATTTTATCTGTGAAAGAAGAACTGGAGCGACGTTCCTGGATCAACTATTGTTTCACAGAATGTTTTCCATGCGCTGAATGTTTGCGACAAGGATGTATACTTCGTGATATATTAATAGCGTTACGTCTTTGCGATACTTCCCATCGGTAACGACAATTCATAGAGCAGTTTCTCTGCACCTCAATGTTGGAATTTTTCTCATTCAGTAATTATTTAAATGCCTGGAACCACCAGAGGCCACTGCTTGAGAACCATTCTTCTGTAATATCAAATGTGACGTTCGCACTCTCCCATCTTTGTACCGTCAGGTATTTCTCCCCCGGCCTTGCTCGGCCCAACCACCGTCTGGTTCCCACAAGCTTGCCGGTCGTACGATATTCACCTCGTTGAAAACCAGCCACACCTAGTTTTAAGAAAACCACGTATTTACTACCAGCAATTTTTCAAGTTTGTTCCTCGCTGATTGCTACGCCGGGGAATATGTATGCCCACACAAACTGTACGGATTTATTTAAATCAAAATTTCTGCGTACATGAACGATGCACGTTAGGTGCAGTGTATAACTTCAAAGAGAATATCCATCAAATTTATTTATTAAATTAATTGCGGCTGAAAGTATTAACAGGGAAATTATTTTCATAAAAATGTCCAAGATATAAAAGTGAACTGCCAAACAGTGGTAAAATCATCAAACCATAGATTTCTTTGTAAAGAAAAAGGAAGTACAGAATTATTTACCTAGTGTTTTACCAATTAAATATTTACAAAGTCATGTGATCAAACTGCAATTATTGAATTGTCTTCAGCTATTTATCATAAACTGGGACCTTGTAAACCCTTACTATTCATCATTTCAGTGAGAATTAAATCTTAGATTAAGGACGTTCCGCAAATAAACTAGAATATCTTTCTTTCCCTCGAATGTGCGACATTGCCATACCCGGCATACTGCTCGAAGAAGGTGGCATATTTGTTTACGTTAGTATTTCTCATTACCTGACGTAGCAATGTGAAAAGAGGTACAAAAGAATACATATGATATTGAATTTATGGGCATCAGAGAACGTGAGACGATAAATATCAAGTTAGAAACACTTGACCATATATTCTACTGTAGTAAACGTCGATGTGCAGCATAGTTCGCTGGGGCGCCACCTTACAGTAAAACGCATATTTTGTTCGATTACCAAATAATATATGGTTGTGCCATTTTTTAGTATAAAGTCAGGTTACTTTTAATCATAGGCGGAGCTTCCTCTCACCATTAACCGGCCACCCGCCCTCCCTTTTTTTTCCCCCGTACTTAACATGAAGAAGTCTCTTTCACAAAAAAAAAAAAAAATATTCCCGTGTATAGACTGTATTCGAGTTGAGAGACTTCAGTAAAATCGTACTGGTTATGCTTCCTTCGCCTACAGCGCCACCTGGTACCAAAATATAAATTTTTCATAGCAATTAGTTTCGAAAGCAATCATACGCCATGAGCGGATGTATTTTGTACGAATGCTGTAACGGAATACGTGGCAACGGGGTAATAATGTTATGCAAATGCTGCTTTACACAATGCGGTGTTTGTGGACGTTGATCATTCGCTGGTTCACAATCGTCAGACAGTTTCTGGGCGCTACTCTGTCTACATAACTGACAAGTTACCATTCCTGGCAGGCGCGGCCACTGCCAGTAGTTGCAGAATACACCACCACATATCAACAGCAGCACATCCTGAACTAAATTTACGAACATTCCAGTTGATCAGTTGTTCTTCGAAAACTATTCGTCCCGTAGGAAACCAAAACCATCTTAAAATAGTAAGTAATATATGTTATTTTTTTTTTAATTTCATGCTTCCAAGTCGTCAACTTTATTTTATGTGGCCGAATATATAAATTAGTTTTAAAACTACTACAAACAACAATATTTTCCCCCTGGACTATTTAACGACAACTTCTATGAAATCATGTAAAACCCTAGACGACGGTTCGCTCTATTCTTAAAAACAGATATCGTCCCAAAATTTTGTTTACGAAAACAAATACTAAAAAAGCTTCACAGAAAATTAGCGGATCCGAAACAATTTTTAAAATTAATTTTTAATAATCACAGTGAAGTTAATATATTTCGTTAATAATATTTTGCGTTGGTTAAAATTAGACTATCTTCTTTAAAATGCAATTTAAACCATGGTGATATCTTAATTATATTATAATATATTAATTTAAAATTCATGTTGTGTTTACGTATATTAATGGTTGCGGAGTAACGACGATTCCATATATCATTCCACCTTAACTTCGTATCGTACGGAATTATTACTGAATATAATATAACAAAGATAATGCAGATATGCCACGGTAAAATTATCACAGTGATATTCGGTCAGCACATTACTCTCCCAACAAGAAGAGTGTACATCGATCCCTGACTGACCCAATCCCATATATATTTTAGTACGGAAAACTTGTCGGACGTTGCCGATATGAACGTTGATTTCATCTGTATAATGCAATATTCTTTATAAGTGCATTTCTTCACATCGCCGTCTCAGGGTCTCTAGGGCTGAGGAACGAAAGCAGACTGCAGTTACATTTCTTGTTCTTTGTTTAAGTGACTAACGAAGTACGATACAATCCCAACATAAATCAGAATTTTCAATTAATCCGTATTCGATAGTCCAAACGTTCTGAAACTAGCGTATTATAAATATTTTCCTTCGCCTTTCTAGATTAATTTTAGCGCCATTGTGTTACTTAATAATAAAGCCAATTTTAGCGGTACGACCAAAGGATTCTATTGTCGAAGGACGGCAAACAAAACTTAAGGCATGGAAAGAGTTGAGAGAAAATCAAAGGAGAGGACGAAAATACATGTTCAAGGTCGGGGAATATTGCTTCACACTAACTCGTTTTCCATCAGATCATACATTATTACATCTTGCGTCAAACAGTATATATTTTGGAGGGATATAGAAAAAGGAATAGCATAATAATATCACATATTCCATTAAAAATGAGCATTCTTAATGGCATAATGCTTTATTTTTCAGTTTACTCAGCACGGCATAGGATATAATTATGAGTCCCACTTATCGTGCCGTACGTGATTAACCTAATTTCACGCATGCAAAGATAACGTCATAGAATATAATCAATAAATTAATTACGGTGTAATTACAAGGCCCTTATGCTCTGATTATTCATTTTTCTGCCGAGTCAGAAGATAAGTACTGAATAATTCACTTGGGTCAAAGGCGATATATGAAAGCGGCATGGCAAAAGCTACCGCTTCAGTCTGTAGTTCGAGGGTGTACAAGGAAGCAAGTACGACACAAATGTAACATACGCGGCAATAGAAAGGGAAATGCGTAAGTGTGTTCATTTTTCAGAAACAGCAAGAAATGCTTATAACGGGAAAACTTATTCTTCTATATATGCTGTTAATCCAAGCATATTGTGGCATACAATTAATCTCAAATTATCTTGAGGGGAGCTATAAGAGGCAGGAAATAACAGGAACAAGCCGTAACTTCATCGACAACATGTACTTCAGTTCTATGGGCTTTGTAACATTTGTATTGCAGGAAGACTCTAGTCCCCAAATAGCTGACGAAGTTCTTGCCCATTTCCATGCAACAACTTGCCTATCTAGTGTCACTCTGCAAATGGTTAAGCACCATAACTTTTCAGACACGTTCCCTAAAGACTTGATGTCAATGGCCACTACGAACGGCGTCGTTTGGTTTGTTGACTATTTTAATGCCGTATTTTGGGAGAACTTGGATGTGTTTGCATCTCTATCTTTTTGGACTCATCATTCTTCTTTCACTTTAATATTAACTTCAAACATCGATCGTCAAAGAATAAAATTATAACCAATTATCTTGTAGTGCCAACTCACGACCATATGAACGTAGAAACTCATGAATAATCAGCTGCTCCAGATGGTCATCAGGTGGTTGTCTCGTAGTCTTCCCAGATTCTGGGTCAACGAAACCCGGGTACACGATACTACAGTTCATTATGGTATCATATCGAAACTCGCGGGCGTCGAACTAAATGGTAAATAATTTGTTAAGGCCATGCTCCCAACACTGTTCTGTTCTTCTCTAACACGAACCGCTACTTCGTGGTGGCTGGAGCTTATAAAGCTAACGCGGACTGGCCCTACTTATAAAAATAATTACTTAATCCTACTGCAAAAGGAATATCGCCTTTCCAGTCCTGACGTGGTTTTATTCTTCTCAAAAACAAAATAAAAAACATGACGCCAAAAAGTTTAGCTAATAGCTAGCCGGCTACTTCGCCTCTGAAAACAAAGTTCAGTCGTTGCCCCTGGCAACAAAGCACAAATCAACAACGGTTGTCCCTGGCAACCCCTTCCAAAATCTCTTTACATAACCTATGACAACCATAGAACAATCAAACAACAAAAATATTGGAAAGAGTGCTAAATTCGAATCAAATACTTAACATCTCTTATGTTCTGGCAAAAATAAATAAACCTGTAAACATTACAGCGGAAAAATACTTACTCTGAAAATAATTATGTAGCACTATTATCAGTAAACTACATAAACACATCAATAATCATATGTGTTGGCAAATAAAATCATGTAAATTAGATATTTCTGTGCGTATAAATAAAGTTCCGAAATTACAATATGTATCTATTAGTTTCAAGAATAATTCAGTAGCATACGTTGTTTATTTGATTCATACTGTCAAAGCGATAGAGTAAACGCGGTTAAATTGCTTGTGAGGTTTGCAGATACGTAAAAGCAAATATACACTAAACTTAGAAGAAATTGCCAGAAAGATAATTTTTATGCAGACATTTATCATGTTCTAAAGAATAATGTCAAAGTTCGTTTTCATCCCAATCGCGTTCTTGGCAATTGTCTGTATTTAATGTAGGCTTATACACTTTAAACTAATTCTAGGACATTTGAACATTAATATTCCTTTTAAGAGAAAATGCATTATGTAACAACTGAAGATAATAGTTTTTACAAAGAAACGCGGCAAACTATTTTGTAATATCCGTGATTTTTTTTTTCGCATGATTTGCATGTGAAATAAAATTTTTGAGTCTAAAATACTTCTGTCAATACTGTCAACCAGTGATATCCGAAAATTTTTACATAATTATAACTACACACGTATGTACATTCTACCAGTATTTTTAACACTTAACTTATGTGACCAACACAGAAGTACCTAACATTTAGAGATTTGCAAAACACTAATTCTTAAATAATTAATAGGCTATGGGAGAGTTGATGATTTCGGGTATATCGATTTTTGCGTAAATTAGTTGTGGTCGCGACAGCTTACCCATAACAATTTCACTGTCGTTAGAGGCCCAGTCTGCAATTTTACAGGACCATGGGCACCACAAGGACACATTATGAAGCATAAGTCTCCGTACGGTTTGTGATTCATTTACTCTACGGCAAATACACATATACTGTGCATATACACGTAATTTGTAGGATGTTTTCGATATGTCCACCCTGCATGTCCAAACAAAATTACAGTGAGCCAATCACGGCGAACACGTGATAAGATATCTCCCGTCATCTTTGGCACGCAGCTGTGATTCATCTCATCTCATCAGATGGTTGAAGTTATTATTCTTCTGATACACAATGGTCTTCAGGTGCTCCCAAAGATAAATATCCACGGGAGTGATGTCTGGTGACCTGGACGGCCATTCCACTGACCACTTCAGCCGATCCAATGGAAACGGAACTGCTGGTCCAGCCATTCGCACACACTGATGCCATACTGCGGTGGTGCCCCGTATTGTTGGAAGAAATCATGGAAGTCCACATTCTGGTTCAGGACTGACAAGAGTAAGTGGTTTTGCAACATATAAGAATAAACATCCGCATTCACGTTCCCTTCAATGAAGAAAGGATCAGCAATCATGTTATCCCACAACCCGCACCACACCATGATTTTCGCTGCACATTGCATTCTGCTGTCCGACATCCAATGTGGATTGGTATCACACCAGTACCTCAGATTCTGCCTGTTGACTTCCCCGTTAAGGTGAAAGTTTGCTTCATTTGAAAACTGGATGGAAGCAACAGAACTCGGGTCATTCCTGTGCATGTCCAGTGCTCACTCACAAAACTCCATCCTGCGATCAGAATCGTCCTCTGTCAGATGATGTCAATAACTGTAAACAAAAATTGTGTAATTTTAAACAAATGTACGGGGCAGCACAATCTCCACACATGTTCGTGTATTTTAACATGGCCATGTTTGCGTGTATATCTACTAATACAATGCCAGTGTAATTTGAGTATACTTGTGATTCCTTTTACTAATCATTATGTTCAATCACAAGTACTCTGTACGTGTGATTTTACTTTTTTGTTGCCAATATTAAGCAACATAATGTAAATTTACACAAACTTTGTTAGTGTAATTTTATCATACCTGGCAGTTTCTTTTACTAATCGTCACATCAAATCACATGTACTCTGTACAGGTTATTTTACTATACTTGGTACTAATTTTCTACTACACATTGTAAATTAACACAATCGTTGTTATGGTAATTTTACTAACCAGTCTGTTACTGTTTAATGTTCATCTTACCTAATTACATCTACACTGTATGTGTAATGTTACCATACCAACTTATATTTTTTACTTATTTTGATGTTAAGTAACATGCACTTCGTGCATGAAATTGACTATGTAAATTATATATTTTCTGCCACATACTGTAAATTTACACAAAAATTGCAATTGCAATTTCACCCCTGTGTATGTGTGTTTTTTCACTAACAAAAAAGTAAAATCGCAGATTCACTGTAGTTAAAATGACAACATTTCTGTATATTTTCACGGATTTACTAAGCAATCTTACCGTCAGTATACGTTCTTTTACAAAGTCACAAACTTAGCACGTGTATTTTAATAATTTTAATGTAACTTTACTCCATTTTGTATCTTAGTATTTTAACAGAGCTATAAAAAGTTATTTCCAAAATGTTGATAACGATTAGATTTCTCTCATCATTGCCGAAGCTCAGAGCGGGAGGTGTGCTCGGGCCCTTATACCACCCATACGGTTGCAGCAGTTGTATCTCTCTGCGGGCTGAGGAAGTTTCCCTCACCAGACCGCAAAGAACACATAGCCCAGAGGTCAGGACGCCCTGCACGTCCCGGCGCAACTCAGACAGCCCACCAGTCAGACCAGCAAAGCCGCGGTACGATTAGATTTCATATATAGAATAGGCAGTTATATACACAAGCCAGCATATTCCATCAGTGGCAGTTAAGATTTTCTTTTGAACAAACACAAAGAGTTTGAAGTAGTTCTACTCCCTATCGCTAGATCGCATGTTTTAAGCAAACACTTGTATATATAATTAAATTCACAGGAACATTAGTATAAAATTACAAGTACTGTACTCGTTTTAGGAACTTACACATAAAAATGTAAAGTTACCGTAAATTTGTAAGCGTAAATATACGCTCATATATTTTCGAATTTGAAATTTTATGCCCTTGTTATGTTAATATAACAGTAAATTTGTGTTATTTTTGTTACTATAAGACTTGACTACATTTTGAGTGAAACTGGTAAATATGTACTTTTACACTGATGTACGAGTTGATACAACATTGACATGGTTGTGAAAACACACAGACTTGGAGTTTTAGTGCCATAAATTAGTGTACTTTTACACATACTTTCGCATTTGTAATTTTACGCCCTTTTTAATGTCAATATACCAGTACATTTGTGTTTCTTTAAAGTAGTATCTTACTATATATTGAGTGAAATAGAATAACACGTACTGTTACACTGTTGTACGGGTTTTAATACAACATTGGCGTTGTTGTAAATACACTCAAGCTTAGGGTTTTAGTACCTTGCTTTAGTGTTTTTTTTACAGATATTTTTGCGTGTGTAATTTTACACCCTTTTAAATGTCAGTATACCAGTACATTTGTTTTTTTTTTTTACAGTAAGATTGTACTACGTTTTGAATGCAATAGAACAATATGTACTTTTACGCCAATGTACATGTTTCAGTACAACATTGGTGTAGTTGTAAAAATACACAGATTTGGGTTTTAATACTCCATGTTAGTGGATTTTTAAACGTACTTTCAAATTTGTAAATTTACACCCTTCTTATTGTTAATATATTAATACATTTGTGTTTTTTTATAATATCATTGTACTATGTTATGAATAACGTCGTGAGTTGTTGTAAATGCACACGAACTGTACTTGTTTTTACAAATTACATGCAGAAAATAAAATTACTAAATGGTTGTATATGTATTTTTACACTTTTTTTACAGTGAGCTCTGACATCATTAGTGACATTTCGCTTGGTATAGACCACCAATCTGAAATGTAAAAAAAAAAAAAAAAAAAAACACTGGTCACCATTTGTATGGAGACTTAAGCCTCAACCTGTAATCCGTTCATGGTTACTCCCAGCTTTACTGAATACCTTATCTATTTCTGCTTCCAGGATTTTCCTCCGCTTCACGCAAACAAACCTCAACAAAGTTTCAAAAACTACACCACAGGAACAATGTGTCGCGTTCGTGCGAGCAGTAGGCCATGGAGTGTTCTGGCACAGTATTACAGGATGTAGCTTGGTGGATCTGGCGGCCATCTCGCATTCCTCTATTTTGGATTTTTTTCTCTCGAAATCGCTCTTTTTTTTAACCCAAAATCACTTATTTTCACCCAAAAATTAATTAAAAAATAAATTATTTTACCCAAAATTTACTTTTTCCCCCTAAAAATTTTCTCGTATTTCACAGCTGCAGAACGAACCCCCTGGAAATTACCTTTTAGTGGGCTCTCGCCACCATCTTGAATTTTTCGTTTTTCCCATAAAACTTCTTAATTTTCCCTCAAAATACGTCATTTTCACCTCGAGATCAATCTTTTACCCTAAATATTTTCCTAAAAATAACTTGCCTCCCTAAAAATTTCTAAAAAAAATGTCAAAAATGTATATATTTTTTAAATCAAGACATATATTTTTATAATTAGAAGTTTAAAGGCGTAAGCACCAAGTGTTATGTATCACTGGACTCTTCTTTTCGAGGCGCATACAATCGTGATGTCATACCGATTAATTACTCCAATGCCAGGACAACCATTTTGGATTTAAGAGGCATGACCCTGCCTGCTGCCCTGGAAGCCCTTACCACACTGCTCGCAGGTTCTTGAGCGCGTATCGACATGATTTCGAGGCACTCGGCTGACCATCCTTGTCAAAACAACCGTTAAACGATCATTTATATATGAATCAATGCATTTATAAATAAGTAGAATTGTTATATTCAATTTATTTGATCTAAAGTCTGAAAAATGCCAAAATCTGAAGAAAAAAGTGTAAAAATGAATAGAAAATATATGTTTACTTCAAAATCGGTTTGAAAAATTTTAATTGTGTAAATTTCACACTTTGCAATGACAGCTGCTAACATATCAAAAACGACAATATTCGCATGGAGGAGAGAGGATTCGTACCCACGAGCTCTTGGATAGCAGTTGGGCACTTTGACCACTGTACCACCAAGCTAACACCAAGCAAGTTCTTAAATGTTGTAATAAAACACTTTTGTTACTTTCTCAAGCATATATGCCTATGCTCGCATTGATTGTTTTTATATATTCATTAAAAATACTTATTTAACAAGCCTTATTTTCGCAAGTTGTGCTGTAACCATATTTATAAGCATTTGATATGTCTATATATAGGTGTAATCGACATAATAAATACTTATGCTAAAATTTAAGTTTCGTGCGTGAAATATTCCAAGCATTGTTAGTTAGCAATGATGCCGGTCGTGGCTCCATGATCGTCGAGGTCAAAGGCAGGCCTTCGTAATCACAATTCATCTTCGTGGTATGGACCATTCTGAGAAAACCATAATAATCATTCGCACCAGAAGGAAACATGCTGGTGCTAAATTTATTCTAAACATAATTATGTATTTCATATCATATATATTTATATCGTATGTATTTAAATATATATTCCTATCTTATATATTTAAATATACATATTCTTACCTTATATATATTCCTTTTCTTATATACTCTTAAATACACACACACACATATATATATATTCTTATCTCAAATATAAAATAGTACATGCGTATTTTCTTCTGGGGCGAATAAGTATTTGGGTTTCCTCAGAGTGCTCCCATACCATGTAGATGAATTCTGAATACGAAGGCCTAGCTTTGGCCTCGATGATCATGGGGTCGCGACCTGCATCATCGCTTACTAACATGGCTTGGAATATTTCACACTTGAAAAATAAATTCTACCATAAATATTTATTATGTTGGTCGCAACTATATACACACACATCAAATGTGAAACAACATAGAGTATAAAAATTTAATCTTTAACCCTTTATACCAAAGTCAATTTTGTAATAATCTACAGGAAAAAGAAAACATCTCATGCAATTTACGACGGGAAAATATTAGCCTTAATTCGTAAATAATGTATATTTTGGTTCGCCTGGGAAAGACTCTACCAGGTTAGTTAAATAAAC
Organism: Dryococelus australis; assembly: GCA_029891345.1. Taxonomy (NCBI): domain Eukaryota; kingdom Metazoa; phylum Arthropoda; class Insecta; order Phasmatodea; family Phasmatidae; genus Dryococelus; species Dryococelus australis. Next base: position 162,321,663 of record CM056993.1, on the reverse strand, counting down.
ATCTGACCGACTCGCTAGCCGGTAACTTATCATCGCTGCCCTGTCTGAAAATAGATTTTTTAAAGTATGAAAATATATTTCGTCCTTGTGTTATCTTTGCTCAGCTTGAACATATGGTCACGCTTAAAGCAGACGACTGGCTCTCTTCACCCAAGACTGACTCCAAAAGACTTCAGAATTACTCCAAAACGATCCAAAATGAAATCAAACGAAACGCTGCACCGCCACCTCACGTGATGTCTCAGGGTCTTCATACGACTGGTCAGCTGAAGAAATGCTAGACATGTAGGACATATGTGAGCTTAAGATAAGTATAATTTTTATCTGGACTATTATATGTTAGGTTATTTCTGATTTTTTTCTGGCCTTTGGTAGGTTAAGGTAGGTTAGGTTAGTTCTGATTTTTCTGGCCTTTGGTAGGTTTAGGGAGGTTAGGTTTTCCTTGTATTTTGTAGGTTAAGTTGGGGTAGTTTGAAATATGGTAAGAATGTTTGTTTAGCGGGTTGGTCTGGACTATAGATTTTCTGGGTACACTTGGGGTAACATAGATGATAGGTTGGTATTTTGGGTGATATGTTTTCCAGTATATCTGTCTTGGGATTGTTTGTATATGTTGAACTGTGTGGACAGTATGTGTGCTGTGGTGAGTCCTGTAATGTTAAGACATGCTTGAATTATAATGTTTGGTATGGGTGGTCAGTGTATTTTGACTGGTGTCAATCTGCATGGTGGATGGTATGAGAAGAAATTGATTGTGTCAATGGTATGGGATGTATGTTTACTTTGTATGGTCTGTGTTGACGAATGGTTGAGGTATGCTAGAGTTATAGTGGGTGATATGATTGGTAGGTGTCGTTTGGTATAACAAGTATAATAGGGGTTAGGTTATGGGCTGGCCTCAGCCCTATAGTTGTTTGGTACACTTGAGTTATGATGGATATTGTGCTTGGTGTATTGGGTGTGCGGTTGAATAATATGACTGAATTTTCTTCTGGCTATAGGAAATGGGGGTGGTGGGTGGTCTGATATGACTTGGGTTATATGATGGGTGGTTGGTTGGTTGGTATGGTGGTATAGTGAGTAGTATATATTTGGCTGGTGACGACCGTAGAGCAGAAAGTATGAGCAGTAAGTAAATTATTGATAAGTCAGTGTGGACTGAATGGTTCGAACCTGCTAGCCAATCGGAAGGCTACAAATTTAAACCTACTTTACCGCGTCAATCCAACAACACTAACGCCTTAAATCCAAAGAATACGTGATCTCGAAATGGCGACACAAAAATTAGAAATCCTGAAACACACACAAAATGAGACCAAAAAATAACAATTAAAATAAATATATACACAGAAAAAGAACTAGCTAAACTAACCCATTAAATCACCTGTAATTGCCACCTTACAAGTAAATAATAAAACCCTGCAATTAAATATTTAAAATGTAGACATTTTAGAAATATTTACATATATAAAATATTAATAATGAGAAAAATACAAAATGCGTAAATTAATTATTCATTCAAAACAATGCGTATTTCTTATGTGCTACAGGCTACATACTGAGAAAAAAAAAAACGTGTCTGGAACACTTAAAACACATAAATTAATATGGCCTAGCACAGCATAAATTCAAAGCTTAATTTAGTGGGAACCAATTGATTGTTTAGGCGACTCATAGCAGTGATGTCTTGAGAGCCGATGAGGGCGATTGAGGTGAGTATGAAGCAGAGCCGGAATGAAAGGGTGGGGAAAAGGGAGATCCCCGAGAAAACCCGCCCACCAGCGGCATCATCCTTCACGAATCCCTCATGCGAAAATTCGGCGACCTGACAGGGGATTGACCCGACTCGCCTTGGTGGGAGGCGAGTAGGCTAACCCCTCAGCCACCGCGGCCCCAACTAGCTTAAAAATTGACGGAGGAATGACTGTTTGTATATACAAATTTTATTAGTAGAATGGTAATGGAAAGTCTAAGACAAAGGGGTGGAGGATAAGAGCCATGCGCCTACCAACCACAATGTTGTGACGTCACCCGACCGCCGTATTGGATCCGAGTGATCCTGACCATGACCTCATGCCCATTTCCTTAATCTTATGCCGTTAACCTTAGATAACCTTAAATAAAAAAAATATTCAAAAAAATTATAAATTGCAAAAAAAAAAAAGCTTTTAAAATTGTATCACTATATTAAGATTATAAATTAAAATTAAAGTAAATTAAATTTCGAATTTTGAGCACAGAAGGTATGGGGAAAGGAGCCAGGTACCGAACGAACGCCCTGCTGGTACATCACCCGACCATCACCTTGAATCTAGGTTACCTTGACCTCACGCCCGTGACCTTGATCCTGTGTCTATGAACTCGGATGACCTTAAAACCAGAAATCCCAAAAGATTCAGAAAAGCTCTAAAAATTGAGGAACTTATAACTTATACCCTCACCCCCTTTTCTAAACCGGCCTGCGCTCGCCTTAACCAAACCTTAAACACTCCCATCCCTATCAGCCAACCCAATCATAACAAATCGATATAAATCGCAGAAATTGAAAGAAATCTCAAATCTAGCCACATAACTTTAACCTACAATTTCTTCCTGCTCACCGCCCTAGCAGTTATAAAAAACCGAGAAAAATGGCAAAACTCTAAAAATTATTGAAATCGAGGATCGTATGACGTGAACCCACCCACGACCCGCTCATCGTAACCAACATTCATCCAAAACTCACCTGGCAACCTAATCATAACAAATCGACAAAAATGGCAAAAATCGGAAAGAGAAAATCTGAAAATCGAGGTACTTACGACATTAACCCATCCTCTCTTCCTGCTCACCTCACCGCCCAAACAAACTTACCCCCCCCCCTCTCCCCCCTAACCAACCAATTCCAAACACAATTCAACCAAACCCCTTCACCCATCACCGTGAATCACCGAAAATCGCCAAAAAAATCGAAAAATAATTCTATAAATCGAGGAAAATATTGCATCCATGACTCCGGCCATCATATTGGTTGTTGTCGACCTCGACATTAACCCCAGTGACCTAGAACTCGAAAAAACGTGGGAAAAATCGCAGACGACTGACCAAAATTTAATTTGTCATAACAAAGGTCATTCTGACTAATTATACTAGCCAATCACTGACTATACCCAGGACTGAAACCACCCAAGATGGTTTATCCTTAACGGCATGCCAACGTCGTCACAGCTTAGATTGGTGTCGCACCACAGCTGCGTGGGGAGTAGAAAGGAAAAGTGTGGACGTCAGCGACGATTCCCATTTCTGTCTCATCAATGACGGTCCCCAAGTGACAGTTTGTTGGTGACGTAGCCGCCAGGTAGATTCCTCTGTCGCTGTGGAGTGCCACGTAACCCACCAATGTGCAGTCATGGTTTGGGGTTATTCTATCACCACCAACCCTAGTAGCCAAATGTGTTTGGACCAACATTGGCGCAACGTTAGGCTTTACCGTTGCGCCAACGTTAGCTTATTACGCTGGCCCAACGCCGAAATGTTACTGAAGATTACGTTGGCCCAACATGACTTTGATGTTGGTTGCCAACTGAAATACAACCTTGGTTAAACATAATGCTTAGGTTGTATGCACACCTTTAAGAGTAGTGTATTTGCCTTTCAGAAAAGCATTTACAATAATTTACCAACATGTTACCAACCAATAAACAACATTCGGCCAACTTTGCTTACTAGTGTTTTAAATAAATTTCACCAATTATCAAAACTTTATATAAAATTGTTTTGAGGCTACTGCTACTACGCAGAATTTTTTACTTCATGTTACGACATGCAGACTTCTCTGGTGTAAGTTGGATTCGAACTCGCGTCATTTAGACTATCAACCCGAGCTGTTACACAAAATATAATACTTTGATTTGTTATAATGTTTGAAGCCATAAGCACGTGTCATAGTAATAAAATTCGATATATTGTATTGTGTTACATATATTTTTTTTGTATTTAAGTCAGATTTTTCTATTTTGGAACTGAATTTAAATACGAACAGTTATAGCGATATATTTTCAATTAATAACAAATACACCACAAACAATCGAGAGTTTCTTTCTAAAAGAATCTCCATGCTAAAATATTTAACCACTAAGTACATAAAATAAATTACACCTGTCTGTATTTAGAGAATAAAAATATGACATAATGTCTGCAATACAATGTTGTCTCAATGTAACAAAAAGAATCAATCATCAACTGTTACGTGCACAAAATTTTCTCTACACATGGGGAACAGAACACAGTTTCAAGAAAAGTTTAATTTGGTAAGTCTTTATATGCTGTGGAAATTAATATGTTTTCCATTTAAAAATATTATTTTTTTGAGTGAATTTATGTAGGCTTAACTATGTTAGTCCAACAAATGTTTACAGCACGACCCTAGCGCAGACAGAATGTTATCTAACAAGTACCTAACATATCACCAACAAAGTCACTTTTAAAAAAAGACATGGTTTTTGTGTTTAAAACGTTGGTTTTGAACAATTATATGAAATTATAGTGCTAAAGAATCATGAAAAAATGCTAATTTTCTTTGTTGGCTTAATGTTGGTTAAACAATGTTGACCCAATAAAACTTCGCATAACAAATTCAAACAGTATGACCTCGAAGTAACCAAACATCCCCAACGAAGTCAATTTTAAATAAAACATGACTTGTGTGTTAAAAATACAGCTTTTAAACCAAAATGCAAAATCTTTACTTTATTTCGTCAGAAATATGGTAATTTTCGTTGTTGGCGTACTGTTGGTTATACAATGTTGGCCAACTTAACAATTACTACCAAATTACTAACCGTTGCATTCCTAACACTGACAAAAGATATAACAAACTGATAATTTTTAAAGATATATATATATATATATATATATATATATATATATATGTGTGTGTGTGTGTGTGTGTGTGTGTGTGTGTATTGCTTGGTCCATAAATAACCTATAACTTTCATATTATATAAAATGCAAGGAAGTATAACTGTTTTCATTGAAAAAGTTTGTTCCATACTTTTAAAATGTTGGCTGCCCGACGTTGGCTCAACAGAAAAATAAACGCCTTTTACCAACAGTATGATTACCAACTTTTTAACAACCAAAAACCAATCGTTGAAAATTGCAATTGCAAAAGATTATGACCTTTTCTGATTTAGTGACATCGTTACCTGAAGGGTGCTAAATATGTATTAACATTTTCGTGGTAGCAAATTTTTCTGGCATTTTCTGTTGGGCCGTCGTTGTATTCATGTGCCTGTTCCAACCAAACGTATAACCAACCTTCCCGATCAAGTACCAACATTGGGCCAACAGCTGGGGAACTCTCGTTCACCACTTGTACGGATTACGGGCACATTAATTATTTGAGTAATAGTAAAAATGGTACAATCGTGTATTTACCTTCTTCTGACTTATTAAAAATTACGCTTTTTTCCTTATATTTGGTATCGTAGGGATGGAGAGCATTTATTTTCTATGTGGTCTGACTTGAACATTGATTATTTAAAAAGCACCTTAAATTCCAGTGATGTTTTGGTGGTTCAGATCTAATTTAATATGTTCGTATACCTTCCTTAGGTTATTGTTTACTCCTTTTGTACATAATTTCGATATATCTAAACATAAACTTTGATAAATTCCTGACAACTATAACTATCCATTTTTCGAGCGACGTTCAATTGCCGCTGTGAAATATATAATTTTACACCATTTCTTGTCCTAGGAAGTGTAAAAAACCAGTTTAAGTGTCCACGGATTTCAAAATCATAAAACGATATTATAAATTTTGAGTCATAGTATTGTACGATGTTCGTGGTTATTTGAGAATTTCAAAAATCAACCATTTGACATGTTCTCTGTTCGTGACTTCTTATATTTTAACGGGCACAATAGGCGGTTTTTCCATTAACGTTGGCTGCCAAATTGGCGTAGTTCCATGCCTCCTCGTAGAATTTAAAGTAGATCTACTACCTATATCTCAATTCTCTGTAAACTGAATTTATTCAACTAAACCTCTCTTTGCTTAATGCTGTAAGAGTGTGTTTATAAAATATTTGTGTTTCAAACAATTTCTCATTTTAATTCAATTGACATCAAGTGATCAAGTCCATGGAAATGGTAGTGTTTACAAATGGCACAAAAGTATTAATTGGAAGAAAAATTATATTTTTGCAAGTCTGTAGTACTGTATATTTCTAGAAATACGCTGCCAACTTTACAGTACACATCACCAGTTGGTGTATACGTCAAAATACATGAGTACATATTTCAAAGGTTGGCTTCAGAATTGCTGAGTAAACCGTTAATTAGCTTCTGTCCAGCAAGTGACTTCGCCGAAATAACATTCTGCTGCTCTGACACCACGTTTCTGTTTCCTTTGCTCGTGCGAACGAACGGACGAACGGCGACGACTCGGAGAACATGAAAAACAATGTCCGTAATTTTCTTCAGTTTTCCAGGAGATGTATGTATTTTACCCTCCCCGCTGTCCCAGTTCCTCTTCGTTACGCCTCTTGGAGATTTATGAGACGAAGGGCAGACAAAATGAGATTCTCTCCTCCGCAGCCAGAAGCAAAATACGGCGAGTCGCCATTTTCACGGTCTCCTGCTCCGGAAGGTACGGCGAATTTATTTGCTTCGTCCGACGTGCGGAGAGGAGAGAAAGAGAGCATTAGAGAGAGAGAGAGAGAGAGAGAGAGAGAGAGAGAGAGAGAGAGAGAGAGCGCGCAAACGTCGAGTCTGTTTCCCGCATCCCCTCATTCAAACGACGCTGCATTTCGCTTGTGTCGGTGACCGTGCGTCCAACACTGTCATCTCGCAGAGCGTTCCGGTCGGTCGACTGTGGACATAAACATTTACAAGGCCTCCTTGTACCGACTAGAAGATTTACGGATTTAATTGTCTTGGAGGCCACGTGTTTCGAAACAGTTTGTATTCTCCGGCAGTCATCACAGTAGATGACCAGCTACTTTTTATCACATAGGGAGGACCTGATCGAGCGAGTTTACCAATATTTGTCCGAAAAGTTGTGAACCATGTTTGAAAGTACCAGCTTACTAGTGTCGCAACTATGGCTTGTCCTCGAACGCATTCCAGTTTTATCATGTCTGTGCGCATGTGGCGTGCAAAACCTATTAACAAACAACTACAGAGTGAGGCCAAAGAACTGGTGGAATTAAACATGGAGCATTTTCACAAAAAGAAAAAGAAAACAGAATATATGGTTTTACTTCGCACGTCCGTTCACGCTTAGGCTAACGAAGACGTTACTTTCAACTGAAGTGAGGCCAGACGACTAAGTTACCAATTGTTTGCGTGGCCAGACGACTAAGTTACCAATTGTTTGCGTGGCCAGACGACTAAGTTACCAATTGTTTGCGTGGCCAGACGACTAAGTTACCAATTGTTTGCGTGGCCAGACGACTAATTTACCAATTAAAGTGCCCGTAAACTGACCAAGCAGTAGGTTTGGCGCGAACAACAACCGGCTGCTGCTGTAAAAAAAAGTTAATTTTACACTAAATGTAGGTAGCAGCAGTGTCTCCACTGACATAAATGAAATTTTACACCTACATGTGTTAACGTTTTTTTACTCTACGTCCAAATAAATTTAGCCTATAAATTAGTAAAATACCATATACTTTGTAAAACTAACTTTGCATAGAATGGCTTAAAATTTGTGTTACTATGTAGCAGAAAATAAACTGCAAATTTGTGCATTTTCGCTCCACAGTTACTAAATATACACAGACATCGCAACTGCAATTCTCATCACAGTGTTTGTGTATCTTCTCACTTAGAAAAATTTAAATCACAGATTCACTGCCATTGCAATTACACAATAACTGTACATTTCCCACTGTTTTACTAAACAATTTTACCGTCTGCATGTTTTTTTTTCGACTGCGTCATGTTAATAGACGTCCTTTTGTGTGTATTCTTATAATTTTCATGTAATTTTACTACGTTTGTTTTGTTAGTTTATCAGAGTTATAAAAAGTAATCTCCAAAATGTAAGTAACATTTAACTTGAGTTTTTATATATAATATATAATATTATATATATATATATATATATATATATAGATGAGAGAGAGAGAGAGAGAGAATAGAGAGAGATAGAGAAAAGAGGAAGAATACTGAGAAAAAGTGAACCAGAAAGTTAAATATTGTACGTTGTAGCTACAGCATAAATGTAATCACAAATATTAGTAAAATATACAAATATTAATCTTACAGAAGTTAAATTATGTTTACACACAAAACTTACTGTTAAAATTACTAATTGTATACTGTCACAAGAAATATATTATGTTTGTTCATCAACATGACATCTATCATGTAAAAATACATACACTTAAGTGTACATCAACAGTGATGTGTGTATTCATACGGTAAATTAATACGAGTAAATTAAATACATAACTTAAGGTTTCAATGCAGTGGTGTGTGTATTTTTATACATAAATCAAAACGAGTAAATTAACACAAACATTGTGTTTATTAACCCATACATTAATGTATTTTCACCAAAGACATGTACTACTCTTGATTATTAAGACGTTTGTGTAAAATTACACGTACTGTATTTGTTCTTACAAATTACACATACATTCCAGACAGACAACCAGGTATATAGGCATGAGCCTATATTTCCTTCGTTTTCAATGAGAAGGTTTATCTAATCCTCCCCCCTCCCCCCCTTTCCCACACACGCGCACACGCAAATCCATATCTAACGACACCCGTGCGCTCTCACAGATATTTTGAACTTTGGAAACTAATTCGCCTTCGGAGTACGGAACTTCCTTAACGAGTCAGTATGTTACGATCAGTTGGTATTAAGAATGGTGTACTTGTATTTTCGGATTCCCTCATTATCAACCCTTTCCAAGATATTAAGGCTGTTGTTAGGAATGTTGGTAACTGTTGTAGGCTCACAGGTGTATCGCGCGCAGTGTACAGCGGTGTTTCTCGTTTGCAATGCTGATCAACGCGTCCCTGTGTGAGAAGCACTTGGTTTCCGGGACAAAGAGTGAGACATAATGTATATGCTCTTGTACCTTTATATGGCGCTCTTAGCCCTGCGGCCATACCGTCACCTCTATCACACAATCGGCGCGGGAAAAAGGGCCAAGCCCTTTTATCGTAGGTGTGGCCAGCTCGCACCTGGGGTCACCAGATCGAAAGACCCAACCTGTTCACCCCCTAGTTTCTCTCCAGGACACCTCCAGAGCAATAATGCAGCTCAACACTAGGCAGCGCAGAGTGATTCACTACAATTACAGGCAATTCTGCGTCTTTGACAAGCGGAACTGTTGTGTCACATCAGCTATTGTTCTATACTATCGGTGACTCATCCACACACGACAGCTACTGCGTAGCTTATGTGTTACGTTAGTGATTCAGTAGCGCCAGAATTGCTATCTCAGCTACTGTACTTAACCAGGCGTTTTATGGCATAAGTATATTATTATTTAAATTTTTTAAAGCCCTCTCTCCTCTTCTGGAGTTGCTCCGTATTCTCTCTCTCCACTTCTCTCGCACTTGCCAATATCCATCCTTTATGTCCCGTTCTCTCATCATTAAAGAAATCTCGGTTCTCTATTTTGCACCTGGTCGTCTGTGTTTCCTTCTTCTGATGGCGAAACACTCTAAAAGAATGCTCGCGCACATTTCCCTTCACATTCTTCTAGCATTGCCGTATTGCTTAAGCGTTCTCCTCTTATTTCTTTGTCTAAATGGTTCTTCTAAAGTCCATTATCTTCTTGATGGCTTCATATTTCTTTTCTTCCAATGCAAATACGCTTACTCCTCTCCTTATCCCACCCATTTAGACTGCCTGCACCTGACATTTCGGCCTTTCACTTAAAGGTTATCCTTTCACGAAATAAGTGAATATATTTTTGCTACTGTTTACAGAATTGTCTTCTTACGACGCTACTCCGCAGAATACCAATGTAGATCTTGATCGCCTATTCTGTTTCAATGCCATATAATAAATATTCACTTCAAAGCTACCAGACAAATATATAACTCAATCCAAGTAATTAGAACGGATGCCTAGCGCGGGTTTTACATCTTAATTTATTTTAGGCGTGTCTCGGCCACAATTATCCATAACGCTTTCACACAAAAACAAAACGCTTTGGCCATCTTTTCCTGAGCCACATTGCTTTAATATCCGGAAAATTGTGAGTAAATTAAGATTGATATAATCAAAAATCTTACGAAAACGCAAAATCGTATTAATTTACTCCTTGTCCCCCCCCCCCCCCGTAACATAGTCCCTCGGTTCAAAGGACACTTAGAATATTTAGTTCGGAAACAATATTTTTAAAAGTGGATGATACACACCTAAAATCATTAAACATGTAATACGTGTATCCTTTCACTCAGCTAAAATCGTTTGACGTGTAATATCTTATCCTTCCACTCACCTGAAATAATTTAGTGTGTAATACCCTCTCTTTTTACTTACCTAAAATCACTTAATGTGCAATACCCTATCGTCTTATCACCTTAAATTATTTAATGTGTAATACTCTATCCTATAACTCGGCTAAAATAATACAATGTGTTATACCCTATCCTCTTACTCGCCTAAAATCATTTAACGTGTAGTATAGTATCTATTCACTCGCCTAAATTCATTTAACGTATAATACCCTATCCTATTACTCGCTTAAAATCATTTAATGTGTTATACCTTATCCTCTTACTCGCCTAAAATCATTTAACGTGTATAGTATCCTTTAACTCGCCTAAAATAATTTCATGTGTAATACACTATCCCCTTACTCGCCTAAAATAATTGAATGTGTAATACCCTATCCTTTCACTCTCCTAAAATAATTTAACATGTAATACCACATTCTTTCGCTCGGCTGGTCCCGCACTAGGCAGAGCCCTAAAATGTCACACTGCTTCAATGATGATCTGGAGTGAACTTATAATTTGTACATTGCCTGTTACTGCTAGAAACTCAGTTTTGTTCACGTTTATATTATTCTACTTTTCTCAAATGATTCCAGCTACAAACTGATGATAAATGTCATCCTCACACTTTGAGCAGTCAGAACCTGACCCTTCGCAAACAGTAAGAACAAGTATTGTTTCATGCTCAAAGGGGCCTCTCATAATTCCAAAACATCCTGCAGTTATATATGAACTATACACGTAAAAGTTAGCCCTCTCGTTTGGAATAATAGTCCATAGATATATTTTATTGTAGCTTTAGACGTTAACTTCCGAGTGCGGTGGAATATACACACTCTGTTTATTACTTACATGGCAATATTTATTTTGAAAAGGTATTTAAATGATAAAACATCGCTGAAAGGAACAAAGTAAATAGGGCCTCAAAAGTGCTCACTTTGACGTGAACAGCCTATATGTGTATGTAAATATATAAAATGGTTAGAGTCATAGTAAGGCTTAATCTCTACTTTTTAGTTGTACTATATGTGGCAGATGTTTCCTTCCCATCCATAATTGGCGTTTGAATATGTCCGTCTTTAAGCATAATCACCGATAATAAAAGTTGTGTAGCTCCACTGTCTTCTGAAGTTTCTCAAAGTTGGTTAATATAAAGCGACTTGTAAGTTTTTCTTTAGAATCATAAATATTAAATACATTACTTAACGCTCAGCATGCATACTTTCGCTTATCTGTCTACGATTGAATACACTGTCCATATGATCGTCCAACACCAAAGCTTGTTTTTTTTCCTCTGTTGCCTTTAATTCAGTTGTTTATCTCTGCCTGTTCATAAAGATGCTACTAAAATGTCTACTGACTTAAGCCAGTATGTTCATTACAGGGATTTTTCTTCCTGATTTCTTTCTTTGTACAAAGAAGATATATATGATATATATTATTAATCTGACACTTCTCCCTCTACGATCTCACTAAATATGCTACTATTCCTCCAGGCCCACTTGTCTAGCGATTCTTAAAATTTTAACACCATTTAGCATGTTCTTCTAAAATTTGATCGATATACATAATTCTACATTGAACCCAAAATTTTTTCAATTATCGTACCTGCTTTTTCTCAGTCAACAAATATTGAAAATACCTCTCCCACCGTTTAATGGTATTCATTAGTATACTGTGACAGAGTTATTAACTCTTCTCATCTCTCTAATCACTCTTTATACTCTACCGCGCTGGTATATCCTAATGAATTATCTCATTCTTCACATGAATATACCCTAAAATAATAATATATTTTAAAATAAATTTTGTACTCTCCTCTCAGGTGTTCTCTGCCTTTCTAATTATGTGCATGTCTTCGAGTTCAAACACCTGTAATATATATCTTTTTTGAATTCCAGTACTTTAATAGTTATCAATTCCGTTCTTGGCCTCCTTCTTGTTCCCCTTCAGCTTCCCCCGTCACCTATTGTTTGTGCCACTGGTTCTAACTCTATTAATGCCGCAATCATTTAGCAGCACAATCCTTAACTTCTCGCCCAGTCTTCGTTAGAGTCTTTCCTGATACAAATATTTGACACACTTGCCGCTACAGATGTATGGTGTATCTTAGTTTGTTAATCCTTCTTCGAGCACATTTCATTTATAGCTGTTTGCTGAAAAGATAACTTTTGTAACTCTGTGATAATTTCATTTACGTTATTTGTCTTTTTAATCAAGCTTCTTGCATATTGATGACACGGTTTTGTTCTACTTTTATAAAATATATTAATTATATATTATTCCTTGGAAAAAATTCGCACATAGAAACTTTGGCATTTGAATTTTCAATTAAGATCTCTTAACTACAGAATGTTGTTCTTTATATTTTACTAATCTCTGTAACGGATTTACGCTATCTCCCGTCGATCTTTGGTACTTACGTTCAGGAAGACTTTGCTCGTTGAAGCCAGCCGAGGAAGTGCGAGACTCTGTGACGCGAGTGCTTGGTGGTTTCAATGAAGGCCGGGAGTATACTCAGCACACAGTATTTCCTTCCACCTAGCGGTGGCTGGGGCGACTGAGAGGGAGTGACGTCAGCACCTCCTTTGAATCGGATTGGACGAAGATCGGCTGCCATTTCGAGATGTTCTACTCAACATAGGGGTGGATGGCGGTTGTAAAATCCTCGCTATAAATACCCTGGCAAACTAAGCGACTGGGACACTCGTGGAGAGGTCAAACCTAGGAGTTCTAGTCTCACTTTGAGAAATCTAAGTTTGGGAATATAAGATTTATTGGTGAAAATTGTGCCAGTTAAAAAGTAATTTTACCTATTTCGGTAACTATATTTCTCATTAATGGCATATTTTTATTGTAACCCCTAAATTTTATAATGTTTTAAAGTTATTTGGGGAATTATATTATTTCAATGTCTTAATGTAATATGTGCATATATTTTGTAAAATGCTTGTATTTTTCTTGAGGTAGAGGCCAACAAAAAAAAAAAAAAAGCAGAAGTGGCTGGAAATTAAAAGTAAAAAGGAAATTATTATTATTTTTTTTTACTTTCTAAAGTCACCCTCTTAAACTAACTATCATTATACTGCTACTGATTTATTTGCCATCATTCTTATTCGCCTGCAATATATGTGCATAATGGATGAGATGGGAGAGTGCTTTAGTGGTCACTGAGACCCCTTGTTAAAACTCAAACAATCCACTGCCGTTATCATTTGCTGAATCCTCTCTAAAACCTTCACAACTTTGTCATCAGTCCTCCTTCATATACGCCTTCTAAAATCACAGATTATAATCAGCTCACGCCCATTTTGAAAATTAGCAATTATTGTTCATAAATTCCCATAAATATCTCTCACATTTTCAACAGAAGTGTATTCATATGGAACATTCAATTTTATAACCTCTTGTTCAGTTGCATGGGAAATCGCAGTTATTTTGACTATACTGCCATTCATTTCCTTCCAACAAATTATCTCCTATTCCCTTTACTGTTTACAAGTGTGACTACTCCGGGTTTTCTTTGCCACAGAAAAAGCAAGTAATGTGGAATATTATCTAACGAAATGCTGCCCTAAACCTTCGTTTTGGTTTCTATAATTACTGCTGTATACAACCTCACAGCTCTATTTACTTAATTACTATTTTACTTTTATTCTTGTACCTTGTATGTATAATGTCCAAAAATCCGTGTCCTTCCACACATTCAAAGTCGATGCCTCTTTACCCGTCCACATTTCGTTCCCTTGAGGAACATTTTTATCATGTGTTCATATCTATGCCAGGAACTCCTCTCTTCAATTTCAAGGCATTCTGCAAGGGAAAATATTTGGATACCACTTTTATTTTTCGGTAAAGTGAGATTTTTCCAAATGAATAGTATACTTAGTTTAGAGTTATAAATTTTTGCGAGCATTAAAATTGTTTCAGTAATATAACACCTACATGTGCATTGACTAAAAGATTATTGCTATGTTGAAAAGAGCGCTTTAACAACTGCAAACTAACTGTGCCACAAACCACAGAATGACGTCACCCCCTTGTGTATAACATTAATATACGTAACGCCTCTGTTGTCACTACAATAGTGCAGATGCGGTTTTGAGATAACAATAACTGCAGATGACATTTGCAAGTTTGAATGAAAACAAAGAGAATATTCTAAACTCTATAAAAACTAAAAAAAAAATTACAAAAAAATGAATTGTATAATACGCCACAGAAGCAAAAAAAAACTATATGATAGCCTCTCCTCTTTCAGTAATATAGTTCTTGGATTAGAGCGTATTTGCGGAAAATAGATTTTCAGTGCTAGGAAAAGGACAGCTATACAGTTTTCGTTCAGTGCATCTATAAAAATATGTGTGTAAACAAACAAGGCATTTGCACATATTCAACACAAATTTTAGATGATGCCACAAAAATATTTGTGCTTGGCAGAAATTTCAAGCTCAAAAAAACTATTTTTGTAAGACAACAAAATTTTCCATTTAAATAACAGGATCTATTTTTGATAACTAAGAGTACTGTTACGTGCTCACAGCTTCGCATCCCGTGCGAGCGAGCGAAGAAAAGGACAGAAAGTCGTTATTTGATAGCGACGGCAGGGGCAAGACAATGACGGGTTTCGAATTACAAACGCGTGCCGCAGACCCTGGTTGTATTGTTTTCTGCGTTTACCTGAAAAATGTTCTGGATTACTGACCTCGTTCTCTCAGCGCAACTCGAGGTGCGTTGAACCTTCTAGCTGGACAGGGGGACACTATGAATATTGCAGCAGGCCTCTGGGCTGAGAGTTGAGTTGGAGTTGATGAATTAATTAGTGGCTGAGTTCCGAGCGATAGAAGACGAGCAGCGAGAGAAACGACCAGCGGAAAGGACGTCTGCGACTGCGAGTATCAAGCAGTGAAGGGTGCGGCTGGCAGGCTGGACTATTGGACTAGATGCCTGAGTGAAAGACATTATAAATGATGGTAACAGATAGTCTGAACAGGTGTTAATAATGAGAATAAGTTAACTGACTGTAACCAACAGAGACGTTAATCGGATTTAAATATACATTAAGTATTGCCCTCACTGTTAAATTAATAAGTAGAAGCATAGAGACAGATAATTAATTGATGCAACTAATACCGGACTGAATAAATTAGAAATAACACTTAGCTTCTTTTAATTTTTTTTATTAAGACCTCCATCCCTCCCGAACTTACATATGCCCCTCAGGCGTCCTCACATGTAACACTACTTTACGGGTGATTTTGCGCCTAGACATAATTGAGAACTCATGAATTACAGCATCTTCTTAACTTGTGGCAAGCAACACTTGTTACAGGTATATAAGATATTCCATCTGTATTCACGCCTCAGCTTTTTTCGTGTCGACAATATTATCTCATATTAAAAACGCTTTGGATTAGCTACAAGCATGACGGACGATTAAAACTTTTCTAGGTATACGTTTCTTCAAACCTTTAATGTATTTGCAGCAGACCCACAAATTTTAGCGTTGGTTGCGACATGTTTAACATTTATTTAGTTAATCCAGACGACAATTCTAAGTCTTACTCCAATTTCCCTTCAGACAAAGAATCATTTCCGTATGGAGTTGGGATGGGTGAAGTTAATGTTAATGATTAGGCAGTCACATTACCTGTATAGGTCTGAGGTAAAGGTTATCCTGCCAGATGACCGCTGTAGTTTAAATGTCTGATCACAAGACCTCCATCCCATGTGTCTGAACCAGTAGTAAGCAACCGTTGCTCTCGAGAGGCTGAATTGGACAGAACTGAGTAATTTGACTGAGGCAGTATCTAATAATAGGTGACTTCTGCTCGAGCCGGCAAAGAACCGTGAATCTTAAATCGCCTCTGATCAAAACATTTTATCATAGCGTCTTTAACATCAAGGCGATGTTTCGTTTGCCAAGTGCGCTAAGTTAAAAGCATTTATCCTTGTTGGTTGTCATCCAATGCCGTTGATTTGCTCACGTTGTTATTTGAATTCATTAGTCTTGTTATTTTTAAGCTAAGCAAATATGTATGAAGAATGTTTGCCCTTTTTGGCAAATATGTTCACAAAATGGCATATTTTGGACTTGACTTGCATGCTAGCTACTTTTTGTGCAGGGCTAAAATTTTATCGCTCCTCAATGTGCACATATGGTATATATATATATATATATATATATATATATATATATATATATATATATAATACTACATTTAGTTCAATATATATTGAGCACCTTTAGGTCGATCTTCAAGAAAATTCCTGTCTCTTAACTAGAGTTATGAAAAATAGTTGAATGTTACATAAAATTAATCAAAATATGCTTTTTATGAACGTCAGTGTGAGAATCACCATAGGAAATATCATGTCACTAATAAAAATCATGGTTACGCCTGATGAAAGTTTAAACACTAGGTCGACAGTAGTATTTTTCTTCCTGAGAATCCAAGTAAGAAAGCTATACTAAGAAGGATTTCTAAAAATGCTCAGTTACCAGGTAAACTTGCTTTTATAAGCCAGGACAAGTTACATTACAAAGCTTTCGCCGGACTCGTTTTACAAACGACCGTACAAAGGTACTGGTAGTGTGTTTCCAGCCAACCATATAGCTGTAACCCATGTTCCATAAATCATTTTACTTCTCTGTCTAAATTTAATCCTTTGTCACAATGAGCCTTTCGCTTCGTTGCCCGACAGTTGCCGCTCTCAATGGCAGAAAGTGTCAACATGGAATAACTAATTGCGAAGGTTTCAAGTTCTGTTTGGAGACGAATTTTCTAAAGCATCAGTGATATTATTATAGCTACGTTATATCGTACTATGAAAACATAACACTTTATTGTTTGCCAGACGTAATGTCGGCGTTATTACAGCCAGTCATAAATGACTATCCAAAATTGTTTATATATATATATATATATATATATATATATATATATACACACACACTCTCTCTCTCTCTCTCTCTCTCTCTCTCCCCCTTAAACAAAAATAACAAAAACAGCCTCGTATTAACACCTGTGATGTGCAAAGTACAACGTGTTTTGTTTCTTACAAAGTTTGTTATCAATTAAAATTTTTTAAATGTAATTATATTATTAATGATAAAATAGTGCTTCGTAAAAAAATTCAGAATCTAGATTCAAATACCTTACGCAGTTTTTAAATTAAGTGATTTATGTTTGACTACCGTAGTATTCAACTAACAGAATACTAAATGCGGCATATTATATTCCTTGTAAGGCCACCGCCTACTTGGAGGTTTTTAACACGTTTGAAACAGAGAAGCGCTGGAGCGATAAGGATTACACTACCGTGCACACCTCATATCCTTTCGCCCCTACGCACAAGGCACTGAACTCCCGTGCAGTGTTCTCGTCGTGCCGCATGTACCTATGGATTTTAAGCGTTGACCCTATCATTTTATTGGTGGGAAGTCTGTAGTAAAGTTCAGTGCAGGTCCCTATACTAGGTTACGATATTCACAACCACTAGGCCCATGTCATGATATGCAGCAGTGCAAAAAAGGTGTTTTTAGCATTGTTGAATGTCTCGGGAATAGTATTTATAATGTACATGACGAATTGAGAGTATTATACATACCTCGCCTGAAGTTTATTTTCTCTTCGTACATTTGTATCAGAAGGGTACGTACAATGGCTTGGTACAAAAAAACACCGATTTAAAACACACTGCAACGCAGTTCAAGGACAAGTAGGCAACGCTCTACTATTAAAAAAATGTTGATATTTTGTCATTTTAACGCACATAAATGTCCGGTCTTCCATTAATCCACCATTTATAGCATTTAATCTGCACTTTTTTAAAAGTAATTTATACAAATACGTGTTTAAATAACTCCTTTATATGAGTAATTTTTAAATTTTACAATTATATGCGATACATTTGGGGGTAAATAATTGCAACAACATCTGTAATGATCAATAGTTTATACTTAGTTGGTTCGGATGCAAACACGTTTTGCTAATAGAAACTATGAACACATATTATATTACAATTATATATCATATAATCAAGAGTGCAAGTAATGAATGAAGAGACTCTTAAATATAAAAGAAATTGAGCTACATCATCTTTAATAAACCATTCAGTAGTGATCCCCCTTGCACGGGACACGTGAAATAGACAAATGAACTGTGCTTACACATAGTGAAAGGGCATCTAGTAAAGTATTTTATATACTTATGATCGATCAACTATATTTACAGGTGACATAGCACATTAAACCGTGAACGTGTGCTGGAACAAGAATGCGTACATAATATGTAGAAACCTGCAAAATTCGCGTTATGATTTAGCGGCAGACTGATCGGTGCATGATACTCCTTCTTTAAGGAAGTTATACAGGTAGGTAACTCCAATTATAGGCTAGTGGACAATAAAGCCACAAACTGTGCTCACTTATACATAAGGCAGTGGAGTTTACCCTCTCTCTGAAAGATAACGCGAATTTTGCAGCTGTATAATAATATGTTGTTCACTGCTCCCGTAATGTAAGAGAGCCTGCATGGACTGAAGTAAATGAATAGCTGAGCAGTTTTAACTAAATAAGAGCGCTTCAGCGCTCAAACGAGTTATTTGTGTGATACTTGGTGTGCCAATAACCCAAGCTCGATAAGAAAATATCTGTTTTAAAAATTGGGATTAATAGTTATGAATAATAACAATATATCTAATGTTAATTTTAATTTCTGTGGTGATCATTATGTTAATTTTAGACATTTTCCGTATTATCAATTTTCTTTAACTTTATATCGACAGGATTATTATAATATAACGTAACAATGTATCGCGGTAAAATTATCTCAGTGTCAATAATTGAGAACGTCAATCTCCCGCTAAGGAAAGTGTGCATATAACTCTGGCTGTTCCAATACCGTATTTTTGCATATGGGAAACGTGACGGACGTTGCCGACGAGCCTGTAGCTTTCATTAGTGTAATACAAGTTTCCTTATTAGTGCTATTCCCAAAAAATTATACTGATTGAAATAAATATTACACATTTTAGTGCGTCCTATTATTAAGAAATTACTTCAAAAACCTTTTACTATGAGGTTTGGTGGCACAGAAGTACTACCTAGGAACTATCTGCATTCCAGAAATGGAAAATACTTGTTTAAATAAAAGTCAAATATTATTATTTAGAGTATAGATTTTGGAGGTTTATTGTTTGGTAAAGCTGTCAGAACGTTATGTGTACTGGATAGCATTCCTGCTGTACAATTTGGCGAGATAAAACCATAGTTTACTGCGATGAACACATTTAGTATGAACCAGAATATCAATAACGTTTGATTGGAATTGGAACGGGCTATTAACTAACGTCCCTCGGTTCATGCCTGAAGGCTTATCAGGGGATGGCTATATATAATTGAACTTAGAATCTAGCATAAATTAACACCCACGCCTTATCTAGGATTCGAACCCAGAACCTCCCGCGTCCCACACCGGCGGCCTGCCAACCGACTGCGCCATGAGCCGCCGGCATAACACTTGATTGTATTGATTCTAACTATCTCATAACAGCTCGGACATCACGTGACATTTCACGCAAATATAATTACAAAGAATGATTAATTCAGTTTATTTTCAGGATTTGGTATTTCATCAAGCTCATAAACTAAATACATTACGTGATTTCCCTAGCCCTTTTCTTTAATTAACAATTGAAAATGTGGGTTATATTTACACCGCATTATTACGGGGGTGAACATGACATTTTTTTTTTTGGAGCGTAAAGCTTTACAATGTAACAAAGAAAGATTTATATATTTATAACTCATCAATAAATGGCGCTGTATCGTGGCGTACGTATATTATCCTATTCGTCGTTCGAAATTGATTCAACTGAATAGTTGTCAATGCTCAGCAACGAAGGTACAACATTTTTTCGTCATTAAGTGTAATCTGGTGCATGAGCCGCATATTTGGCCGACAAAGCTTGAGCTGGGCTTAAATTGATTGCGAGGCTGTTCCCTCGAATTGGCTTCGCCCCCCTGCTCTGCCGATACCATGCACCGCGCAGTACAGGAAGTATGCATCGCACTGGAAGAGGGCCTCGCACCTGGAGGTCGCTCACCTCTGCGGGGTCTTCATGAATGCATCAGCTCATATTCCTGGTCTGCATAAGTATTTTTATGATAATACTGTAATGCGCGCCAAGTTATGCCATCCGGTTTTTTTAATATAATTTTTGGAGGCAGACACTTTTTTCGGCTTTGGACGTTTGTACTTGAGTAGGTACCTAATTATCACTTTTTTCACGGAGTGCTGTAATTTTTCGTCTGCCGTCAACTTGTAATATTTATATTAGGCCTGAATAGACTAGTTTATTATTATTGTAAGGGTACGAGACGGCAGGCTGGTACGCTCGGCGCACCTTATCCCCGTTTCCATTCTAATTTTTTTGATTGAATTTTGATAGCGGTACGCATCAAGCACGAAGTCAAGGAGTGCCATTTTTAATTGTGATTCCTTTAATGCCTTCTTTTTTACTGCTACATTCGTGTTCGTCGTGCCGTTAATTTTTCATTTCTTTTAGTATAGTTGGTGGTCGGTCAGGAGGTCCCCCCCCTCCCCCCCACTTATATTTATATAACAATTGTCCCGTTTGTTTCGACTTTTCCGGTCAGCAAATATTAAAGTAATTGAATGTTGAGAGTTCTAAACGTTGTAAATGGGGGCTTAGTTAAATTTTTGTGTGTTTCACATTTGTCGGTTTCTCAGGCTAAACAAACAAACATGAAAATAATGTATTGTGCCATATTAACACATTGCCTTATTTTATTAATAAATAAAACAATTATTGTTTTGGTAAATTTTTTCATCTTAATTATGTTGTTTTTTCACACTTACTTTACTCCTACTTACCGACACTTTCCGTCATACTTGAGTCTGTGTGGGTCATTATTATTAACACCATAGTGTCCCATGGGTAAAACAGAGAGTGCGCCACTCTGCTACTGTGGAGTGTAGCGCGTGGTAGTTGGGTGTACTAATTCCCCTTCCTCTTCATAATTCGATTTCGTGATTGTGGATTGTATTTTGTTGATACTAGTATAATTGTTTAGCTATATCGCTGATAGGTACTTCCAGGATACAAGACCTCCCAAAAGTTACCGTAAGGTCCATGGTATTGACCCTGGGAAAACAACCCTGGACGAGCTCCGTCAAATCGCGTGTAAGCTGGCGGATACTCCTCCGTCTAGAACCATAAAAGAACTTTCTAAATAAGTTTTGATATGCCTTCCGGTAGTTCTTCAGGGGCTGACTGGCATGCTTTGAATAAACATTAATTTTCACCTCTGGCTGTTGAAGAATTGGCCTATTTTGAAAGACACGCATTCTGAAAATATTCTGCATTATTTAATTGTCGTTGAAGAACTTATTGAAGCCAAGGTTCTATCTGAAGTAGACATTTATTCAGTTGTTTTGATACATGTGCAACTGATTTTCGTGATGTACTCGTCCACGCCAGGGAACAGGATTTAGAGTGATCTGAGTTTAAGGAACAGTTAATTAGCCCATCTAAGTAATTCAAGAACTAAAAATTATGTATGTCATTAATATTTATGTCGTAATCAAGTTCGAGGTGAAACTCTGACAAGTTATATTTTTGACATAATGCAATACAGTGAGGTATTGGGCATGCCATACCCTTAATCAGATAATGTCTAAATTGCGGTTGAAAATTTGCTTCCTATTGTCAAGCCCTATTGTTAGTTTATTTCACCCTTTTCCTTTGTTGAATTAAAAGCTATATTTTAGTAAAGTTGGTGTTGGATTAGAGGGGCATGTAGTGCATCAGGATGTGGGGAATCAGTTGTTTCCTTTAACGAAAACAAAAGCGACTGTTAGGCGTAGTTTCGTCTGTGTGAAAACAAATAGTTTGTCTAGTAAATGTTGTTATAATCATAATAACGGGTCCGGTTTTCGTAAACACAAAACCAGGATATTTATTGTCTTGTAGGCTTATCATAATCAGAAGGACGTTAAGCTAGTCGCTGAAGCTTTAGAAAAGAGGAAGGAAATTATTATTTTTTTTTTGCGGAGAGAAAGGGCATATTTGTCCGAAGTGTCCTCATGCAATTAAGGGTCAGGTAAAGAATGTCGCATCTGGCTCGTTTGCATTACCTGCTGTTACCCTAAATATCTGTGGAAATCATGTCAGGTTTCAGATAGATACTGGCTCCACTGCTACTTTAGTTGACCATGGCTATTGTTATTTTTTGTTTCGTAACAGTCCTGCAGGTTCTTTGTTTTAGCTCCTGTTAAGACTCCTCTTAAGTTAAGTTTGGCAAATGATGGGACAGCGAGTACTAATGCTCGCATCACCATGACATTTAAGGTAGCTAATTTTTTTATGGAAATAGTAATTTTTGATAATTCGCAGTCTTTCCTTCCAAGTTACCTTGGTATACATTTGTTTACATATGCCGGATGCGGTGTTAGACGCGAAGGCTGATTTTCTGCGATTCCCTTTTGCTAAGGATCCTACTCAATTTTCTGGTGCAGTTACTGGGCTTAACCTTAATAATTTAGCTAAGGATTAAATTGATTCACGTGTCAGAGAATTTTCAGATGTTATCACTCTTTGTAAAGGATGCTGTTGTGAGGAACCTTAGTGCGGCTCTACCAAAGATAACAATCTTTAAAGGCATTTTCAATAAATTTTTGGATGAAAATATAGTAACCTCTTCTAAGAGTGTTAATGTCAGCCCTAAATTTTCACGCCAGAAGAAACAACCAGGGGAGTTCTTTTAAGTTTCTAAATACCGTCAGGTTAATTCGCGTATTGTGTCAGATCTCTTTCCATTGCCCAAAGTGGATTATATTTTCCAACAGCTAAGCAGGACCGAGGTTTTTAAATTATTAGATCTCAATCACGCTTTTCATCTATGCTTGTTACACCCTCAGTCTAAATCTGTTTTGACTTTTGCCACTCCTTGGGGACTGTTCGAATGGAACCATGTTCCTTTTGGCGTTTTATTTAGTGCGCAAGCTTTGTCCTGGGTTCTTGAGAAGGTTCTGCGACCTTTCCAGGGTCTTTTTGTGGTTGACTACCTTGACGATTTTCTTATATGCAGTCAGAGTGCGTAAGAACACTTATCCCATATCAGGCAAATTTTTTAAGCCTTTAAGGTGCAGGCCTGACAGTAAACCCTAAAATAATTGTGTGGACAGCTGATAATGCCAAGATTTTTGGGATTAGTAGTTTCTAATGGTCATAAGTTATTAGATCCAGACCGGATTTGGCCTGTACTTTATTTCCCCACTCCCAAGAATGTTAAGGGGGTTAGCAAGTTCCTTGGCATGTTACAGTATTATTCTATATTTGAACCACGTCTAAACGGTAGGAGTTTTCTTAAAAAAAATACAAAGAGAGTCTTAATCAACAGCCTCATGATCTTAGGCGAGACTCAGAGATTCATAGCTAGCCTCTGACATTCAATGAGAGACATCAGAAAATTCGATTTATTTCTTCCATTTCGACTGTCACCCGATGTCACTTAGTCAGGTGTTCCAAATAAAAATAACCAATTCCACGTGCCTAAAATTTATCTGGAATGCAGGAACATTATTTTAGTTTAAAATCGTCTCTAAGACGTCTATCAAGTTATCCACTGTGAGCTGAAATCTTTGTGATTTTATTCAGTTACTTTCTGTTACAGCTAAATTCGTTTCACTCGTTTCAGAGCTTTCATAAGAATTGGCCGTATAGAGTGTATGACAACCGTGGCCATTTGTATATGGATGTATAGAGTTCATAAAAACAGACACTCCCAGTTCGATATAAGGGGAAGTGGGTTTGCCAGATAGCTGTAAAATTTTTATAAACTTATGGACTGAACTACGGAACACAGGAATCCTTGCCGTAAGTATCGCTGGTCTACGTTTTCGCGTCACGTGAAGATTATGAAAAAATGTAGGAAATAAATTAAACTCTTGCTGATTATTAAATTTATATTATAATGTAACAGTGTATAATATAAATAAAGCATTACTATTTTCCGAGTACACATATTAATTTATATTATCAGTATCTCTGTAATTCTGATTAGTATTTCATGGAGCTAAAAAACTCTTTACAACCCATTTGTTCCTTTCCTTCCAAAATTCTCACCAAAACTTTTTAAAGTTGTTTCATTTTATTTTCAGTTGTTCTCACGCAAGCTACACTCTCTTAATTTAGGCCAAGCATTTCGTATCGTGGTAGCAAGTAATCGAAGGGTATTTTTAGAGTCCCAATTTAAGAAATAGTTCAAGCGTTCCGTTCATAATGGGAATATTTCCGGACTGACGAACTAATTTATCATAATTCTAAAACCACTGTTCGTGGCTGAGTTGTCCTTCTTAATGTGTGAATATTTCTTATGTTTCAGTTTCGGTGAGTAATATTCCTGGTTTCAGATTTATATATATACACACACAATTTTTTATAAAGCTGCAGGTACTTAGCAAAAATGTTTTTAAAATAATTACATTATAGAGTCACGCGATTAATCAAGATTCAAAAGCCATCGGACAGATTGAAAGTGATCCATAAATTGCGAAATCGTTTGTTTTCATAAAAATTTGCATATTGAATCGAATCTGCCAGAAAGGGTCAATACGTCATTGAAGTGCGAATGCTTGTAACGGAAAGTTGAAAATGAACAAAGAAAAAACTTTTCTGTAAATGACAAATCCCGTGTAAGGGGTGCATAAGCTTCCCATCGTTTAGATGTTGTCCCTGAGTTCACAGGAAGGAAAAACAAATAGCACGTGCTTGAAAATAGAAATTGGATGTTATTTTTTCCTCGCTGTAGAAACACAGAGAATGCAAGTGTTGGCAATACTGCGAAAACCAAGATCCCGCCCTACTTTCAATGTAAAAAGGATTAGTAGTTTTACAAATTATGCCTATAAAAACTTGTTGCCAAGATAATTATTGTAACACTATCAGAACATCAAACTATGTTCTACAGCACGTTTCTAAGGGATGTGAAAAATAACACTTAGTTAAAAAAAAAGATAAGTTCTCAAGTGTACAAGTTTATTATAAACACTGAAACACATAAACACTTTTGCATGTTTCTTAAAACAATGTGTTGTAAAGGTATAATATTTTACTTCCAGTATTACATGAAAAATTTTGATAACTAGTTTAAAAATCCATTCCCTCTGACATTTATTTCTCAGACTTTCATTTTAGCAAGCGCCTCGCCTTCCCGACAACTGGACACACGCAGTCTGCGCCGACAGTAACCTTATGTTGCAAAAAATATAACATTTTATTATGTTTTGTATTTTTTGCAAACCGAAAAATGTGAAATATCGTATAATAGCTGATATTATTTATCATATCTACTATAGCTTAAAAATATTATATTTCGAAACTTATGGGTTTAAAATTTTTTCGTTAAAATTTAGGACATCATCGTTCAACTTTAAAATAAATAAATAATTTGTTTTAAAAACTGTTTAACGGCTTTTCTGACGTAGCTGATTGCACTTTCGCTTGTGATGCCTAAGTCTAAACCCCGCAAAACTCCTGATTGTGTGTGTCTTTTAAAACATGTAGATCGTCACATCTAATTAATCCACCGATATAAAGCGTGGCCATCAACATGCATAAGTTAAAAAGTTTATATATTCCTCAATACGTGATGCTGAAAGGTTGCATCTGCTGCACTCCTCAGTGCAACTTTTGTATGAAAAACCTTTATTTCCCCGGAAGTAATAATGGGTTTACTGCTAATTATTTTCTGGAATAATTTTAAAGCTTGCTTTAATGCCGCATTTTATGTCATTTAAAATATATATCTTGCATTTAAATTTGATTCATTGGTCATTCATCGAACTCTTTAAGTGCTGAAATATTTTTCCTGTCTGTATTTCAGACAAGTGCTCTCAATGACCCATTTTTACGCTTATATAAAGTACACAAGAATTTCCATTATGCCCATGGTCATAATTACTTGGCCAAAATATTACATTTAGAGGACAAAAATAAGTGTAATTCTTCCAGTAGAAGGGGTTTTGCCAGCAACCTATGAGAAATGTTACACAAGTATGAACTCACGTGAAAACAATTATATAAAAAAAAAGAATATTTTCCTCTATCCGAGACTAGGTTAACACCGACGAGATGGATTTAAATCTCTAAAAACATTATTTTTTCCCCCCAAACGAAATTGCTTAACGGTGTCAGGGATATAACATAAAGAGCTGAGTTATAAAAATTCACCAATAAATATTTTTTACTGTTCAACAGTCGCCCAACTTAAAAATATTTATACTTAGTCTAAGTGTGCGCGAATTACAAGGAACTGGGTTTTGACTGCAATAAATAATTTTTGGTTTTTATGAAAGTTTTTAAATATCATTACAAGATCTGTAATAGGTTCTTGTAATTCAGTTCAAATTAAACATACTCAAGTGCCTTTTAGAATGCACACAATTCATTGTTAGCGAGAAAGAAATGCGCACTCCTTAGCTCGAATTGTAATATTAAGAGTGAATCAATAGGAAAGAAGACTTGCGCCATAAGGACTCGGCTGCTGTACGTAAGAAACACTATCTGCTGTTTTCAGATAGTCTGGTTAATGGGTGAGTGCGATGAAGTGTAAATAGATAAGCGTTAGACTACAGGGAAGTAAATGGTAGGATTCCGAGAAAACCCTTAAACATCACTGCAGTTGCGACAATTCCCAGCTTGTTGTGGATTTAGACCGAGATTATTGATCACCCACTCTGTATTTTTATATTACTTTCTAACTGCACAGAAACACAGAATATTGAAGAAAACAGAAGTGGAACAGTCACTTCGACCGCGATTTCTAGCCGCACACGCTAGCGAAATGGCGTTACTGGCTTGTAATATGTTGCAACGCCGTGCGCCAACTGTTGCCGGTTTAACTTCTTACACAATAGAAAACTTGAACATTTGACTTAACATTTCCTTTTCTCTGACGAAACCACCAATACACATTACAATTGCAAAGTTGGAGATCAGACATTAGAACAACGGTTTTGCGAGTTTCATAAACATGTGTAGCTTGTTATGTAATTAATTATATTATCCAGGAATGCATCTAACGTACCTTTTTTTTAATAGGCTTAATATTTACATTAAAAGTTTATTTCAATACAAAAAACTCATTTGTTTACTTTATTAAAATACGTCAGTTCATATATTTTCTCTTTAAATTATATTCATTTGTCGTTTATTTTATTTAGGACGAGATTTGTTTAATATACCGAGATTAAAAGCGCCCTACAATAAAATAACCCAATTAATGTATAACCTCTGTTAGAGTCTCAGTAAAATTGCTGCTTGACTTTGACTTTAAATTTCAACTTTTCGAAATCTTAGAGTCAAGAGTGCTTGACTTTAGCTGTTACAGTTCCATTGTGTCAAGTTCCATAAGAAACACCATTTCGGAATGCAAACGTAAAGTCAAATGTTAAAATTTTCAATTGTGTAAGGGCCTTTACCTCCCCAGCCTACAGCCCAGATAATAGTGAATCGTTGGTAGCACGCAGTAACCAATCAGCCAGTCAGAATAGAGGACTTCCGCATCAAATGGACCACTAGGTTATTTCACTTCTGTGTAAATGAGCTATTCTATGAAATCATATTGACATACCAGGGCGAGTTTTGTGCACGGAGTACAAAATACGGCACAAATTCGAATAAAACAATTATTACTCTCTCCCTTTCTTTCCTCATTTCCCTTACCTGCGGTTAACCGTGGTGCTATAACCAGGTCGTCTGCTTCATTTGTGGTCGTAGGTGTTTTAACGCCCGACCTCCCGCACGTCAAATTCTCCCTTTGTTTCTCAGCGAATACTCGCACCCATAAACACGCGGAGATAAGTGTCGTGCGACGTGCGCATGGTATTTGCCGTGCTAGACTACGCGGCATAGCAGATAAGCATGACTAATTGTATACACGGGGTACACGCAGGCGGAATCAACCAGCCTGCACGCAAAGCTGCGCCGTCGGAAGAAAGGGGAAAAACGCATGTATCTGGGTCGTTACGGAGTTATTGCTCTGCCGTCGTGGAATCTGATGGCAGCTGCAGTCGCGGCAGGGATGAAATACTTATACGGGAAAAAGAATGAGATTCTAAATTTTAAAATTTTTTATGTTTGCAGGGATTTGTTTTCCCACTCTAACGTGGAAATACCTGTTCCATTCAGGTAAAGAATGGGACAGGTATTTCCACGTTACAAATGACGTTGCCCGGTCAGGTTTACAGGGCCCTGCGCCACCGCCTGGCTGTAGGTAGGTATATTTTACGTGTCCGAGGACTAGAAGTGTCGAAGTGCTAAGGGCGACTTGGTACGCGAATCGAGTGTCTGATCGCCTTTACGCACAATGCATTGAACTCGCCTCTATTCAGGAGTAACCACATAGTTTTGTGGTAAAATAAAAGAGACAAAAATATTCAACATGTCCCTAACCTATGTTAAGTAGCTTGTAAACACTCGAGTTTGCACATTTTCATTTTCGTATATACATTTTAGATATTAATAGAGAAAACGGAAACAAGCATTCGGACATGAAGACAACGCTAAAAATTATTGAACAAAATTTTAATAGTAGCATTACGTTTGGATCTCTGCACTCACTGGTTTCAAATAAACGCAGATTCTGAGGAACGCAACTTTAGAAGAAAGGAGAATATATCTATATTTATTGGTGGAATTGGGATTTTATAAGTGCGATTTTAACACACATTGCAGAAAAGCGCTTGCGGAATACGGATGCTTAATTTCAATATGTAAAACAGTTAGTACAAATACTTCAATTTATGAAACTACCAGGCTACCATATCAGAGGGGCTAAAAATGTACACCAAAGAGGACCAGCATGGCGGATACAAACGGAAGGGTGCACACACGGCTTGCCAGCCGATGACGTGGGATACCCACTTACGCAGAACCGAAAATAACGCGTACACGCACGGAATCTTCCCCTCATGTACCAAAGGAATTTGGAGTCTTCCTCCAGCAGACGTCTAGATGCTGATTTTCTAGACAATGTATCCAAAGAGGGGATGAGGCCGGATGAGACTATAAGACACGAACTGAATTTCTCAATAGTTAACCGAGCACTGTAATGAAACAAGAAGGCCATATTACGCATGTTTTGGATACTGTGATAAAACGGGCTATTCACTTGGGCAGTCAGCTAATGGTAAACAGCAGTGGCTCGAATAAACATATAATTTTGGTCCCTAAACTCGCGAGTAAATTTTTTTCCAGACGCTACCGCATAGGCCACCAGAAAGAATTTTTTTTTTAATGTCTCGTAGTCGTATTACAAACCGTACGAGTCATTGCTGCGAGCACATCCATCTCGGTTATAACGGCGTGAAAATCCGATCCGCGCAGAAGAAACTTTCTTCGAATTACACGCTAGCCCAGATGACTATGTGACGCCGATGGGGGAGGCGGATGCCGTGCTTGCAATAACAACGGGCTTAAAGCTGTCGGGCAGAATGTCCCTGAAACTGCAAAGCCACCGGTAGACGTATTACACGCCTTCGTTTTCAGGGATGAGTCTGAAACAACGCCTTCCTGCAACTTGAACCCCCTTTTACCTAACCCCTTACCAGGCCGCCAACAAATCACATCTCGCTCCCCACCCCCTTTAGGCGTTCCGTTATTTACCGCGACCAGTCTGCCCTCCCCCCTCCAAACCCGAATGGCCGAAGCCCTCTGAGGCTCGCTGCGTACACTTGCAAACCTACCTCGACCACGCGCATAAACACTAACCGAAACTCACTACACTCCCCCGCCCCCTCCCAATCCAGCACATGTAGCACTTCAAACTCGCTCGCGGGAAGCCCGTAATTCTCCCAGCGGCCTGCGCTTGCCTCCAGTTGTAAACAATTCCTGGAGCTGTTGTTCGCGTGAAGCATTATACAGGAGCTTCCCCTCTCTCCGGCAGCTCCCGCTGCCGACCAACCCTCCCACTCTTAAGGCTTTTGTTAACCCGCCACGCGCGGCTTGTTCTCAATCACTGGAAAAACAAGAACCATTCTTTTATTTTACAACCTGATGGGAAAAAAGTCCCCTGCTCGATTTGTGTTTGAGAATAAATGTTTATTTATGGCCTGACGTAATCTTCTATGCGTGCATTTGAAAGCCTTTTAAAAATGATTAAAAAAATATACTGTTCAATCTCAACTATTTATTGGTTTTACTTGCCATCTTCCCAGCTGTATTTTGTTCTTAGTCCTATGGTAATATCGACAGTGGTGTAAATGCTCTGTAGCGAAAAGAAGTATTCTTTAATATTTTGGAAATGTAACAGTTCCATGAATCACTTTGGTCAATAAATATAGCATATTATACACTGGTAAAAGTCTTTTACAGAAAGTTCATAAAATAGGATGAATTTTGCATATCTTTCTGTGTCGTTATAGCTATCACATGGTAAGTAAAAGCTCAGAAATAAGATTTGCAATCAAAAAATTCATCGAACACATAAAAAATTGATCGATAGTACCGAGGATTATATTTACTATTTGCAGCAATTTTCCACTTAGAGAAATAACGTGATTATACACATAATGAAAAACAGAACGATGATGATAGAACATAAATTCATTACATTCTCTTACTAATGTGATACACGATTGATTCATTTCGTTAAGCTGGACACACAATAGTCCGTCGCGGGTACACGTCAATTGGCCTAAAATGATTTTGGGCCAAATGACTTTTATGCCAAGTGTCTTTAGGACAAATGATGGCCAAATGACTAGGCCAAGTGATATTTAAGCTAGGTGACTTTTATAGCAAAGTGAATTTTATTCCATTCTTATTTTATGTCAAATGACTGTTAGGCTAAATAACTTTAAGGACGACCGACTTTTAGGCTAAGTGACTTTTAAGCCAAGTGAATTTTAGGCCAATTGACTTTTAGGTGAAATGAATTTTAGGCCATTTGACTTTCAGACCAAGTGACTTTTAGGTCAAACGATTTTTATGCCAAAATACTTTTAGGCCAAGTGAAGTTTAGGTAAATGACTTATGCCAAGTGCCTTTTAGGTGAAGTGACTTTTAGTCTAAGTGACTTTTAAGCTGCGTGACCTTTAGGCCAATTGACTTTTAGGCCAACCGACGTTTAAGCTAAGTGCATTTTAAGCCAAGTGAATTTTAGGCAAATTCACTGTTATGTTTATAAAATTTTTGCTGGGTGTCGTACTATCTTAGTTTATCCCTTGATACACATTTTACCGCTAATCGCACCTTACTGCATTTTCGGCAGTCTTTTTGGCTACTATTATTAGTTCCAAAAACATCAGCTTATTTTGCTTCCAGTTAGTTGTTGGACATGATAATTGGGAAACATTTTAGAGTTAATTGCCTACGTATCTCATTCTCATTTATTAATGAAAATTCACTTCTTCTAATGGTCGTTAGGAGTAAACTGTTTAACTTTCTCTAGTAATTTAAAATAAACGGCAATCAATAGTATATTATTTTCTAACGACAACAATAGGTTTTATGAAAGTGAAGCTTCTGAAAGTAAAGTTGAACTGTAGAAAGCTCAAGACTAGGGTCCTAGTAATGATGCCGTGTTTCACAGAGACGCAAGTTGCAGTCGACATTTAAATTTAATAAATTGACACAGGCCGCTCTAACAGGGCCGTGCAAAGTTTCAAGGACAAAATGAAGGCTTTCTTATTGACGAATCGAGAACTGAGTCCCTCTGAGACTACGATTCCATGCCTGGCTCCTGTAAAAATGGTATACCTGTTTTGCAATGTTTGAAGTAAATGATACTTCATACTAGTTAAGAAGTTTCTATAAAAATATATTTATATCGCCCGATATGTATGCATAAATTCGCTTTGAAACACTTCTAAATCCTCTCAGCTGGCCATTACCATTTGTTGACCGCTAATGTTAAAGTGAAAGGGAAATGGATATTAATTAACTCCAAATACGTAAATTGAAGTTTACACATTTTTGGAAGCTAACATTTAAAAACTAAAAAAGAGCAATCCTATATAACAGGTTTTGCCAACATAACGACCAAATATTTTGCAATATTGGTATACCAGTTTCGTAAAGGGTCTTATGCCACAAAAACGCACAAACACTGATGGCGTCAGAAATAGCTCAGCAGAAATACATCACTCTGGTAAAATATTTGCTCTCGTAGTTTGTAAAAACAATTCGGTTTGGTTTTACTTTCTTTGTTTTCCTCTATTGGCTTACAAAAAATTGTAAATTAGTATAAACCTCAATAGCAATAATTATGTCCTATGCCCTCTTAAGAGTGAATGGTTCACTATCATCAAATATTCAGCAAATGTTGTTGGAACTAGCTATTCATCGTGTGTATCGGAGATCCCAACAATAGATTCTTAACATTTTTAAAAATTTTGAATGTATTTATTATTCTCTGACTGCTGCGGAAGATAGTAAAGAACACCTTGTTTATTATCTTCAGAAGATAGCCAGAGTGTATTAAAGGTGGCAAGGGTCTAACAATTAAAAAAAAAGCACGCAGGAGAATGTTTTTTAGATTTTAGCATACCAAAAATTTCTAAACTCACTCTGAGAAACTAATTGCGACAAGTTTTTAAATATGAGGCGTTAGTGAAACAATCCCTTTAATTATTGCGGTAACTCAAATTAAATGTTGAATTTCTAGCAATATTACACATGACTATAGACATGTGGGAATGATTTCGTAGTTCCAAGTACAACACCGACCAAACATTTAATCGTTCTTTACTCATCCACAACTTCTCGCTGCTGCTACAATGACGTTTAAGTCTTAAGTGATTCTTCCGCCTGACTTCCTTACTTTCTCTGCCAATTAAAACTTGTGAGAAGGCTGACCTCGAGTTGAGACGAACCGTACTTTGGTCGTCTGCTGAAGGGAGAGGGGGGAATGCGTTATTTGAGGGGGGTATTTGGTCGACTGCGACACGATTATGGCGGCATGAAGATCATTCAGCGTGGCTCCGGCCTAGATTGCGACCAGCTGATGGAACAAGCGGCCTTGTTGGCAAGGGTCTGAAGGTTAGAGGAAAAGCGGAGGAAGTGTGCTACGAAGGAAAGTGTTGACGGGCGGGGGAGGGGGTGCGAGAAGGGGCGAGGCTAAAAGGGATGGGAACGGGTGGCATGTAGGTTGGCAAGGGGTCGTGAAGGTTAGAAGGGAAAAGCGGAGGAAGTGTGCTACGAAGGAAAGTGTTGACGGGGCGGGGGGAGGGGGGGTGGCGAGAAGGGGGCGAGGCTAAAAGAGGGAAGTGGAACGGAGTGGCATGTAGTGGCGGGCGAGTAAGGAACACAGCCGGTCATTACGTGGGAAAACTTCCAGGCAAAAGAAAATGCGAGGGCGGGGAAGTGATTCCAGCTGATTGCGGTAGCAGGAGGGAATGACTCCGGCTGGCACAACATGGCGGACAATTGCCCACTCTTTAAGTTGAAAGGGCGTATACAACTCCAGATGAGTGAATTTTAACTTGAAAAAGTGCCTAAATTTCTTTACAATTATCACTGAAAACCTACTGGTTACTGGGACTGCAGTGATGGGGTAGTCAGATCTCTAACTTCACTCTAAGGCAAACCGGCTTTGATTCCCAGCAGCGGCAACTGGACTTATTTCAGTCAATAAAATATTTCATGCAAATGCACAAGAGAAAATAGTTAAATATATATTGCATCATATATAGAGGAGAAGGTCCAAATAATGGGTCATCACTTTGTTGACGCCTTTTATTGCAAATGGGTTGCAACATTTGAAAGTGATAATGCATGCACAGACACACGAAACATGTTTACTTCAATATACGCATGTAAAAATATATTAAAAAGTAACCATATTTCAGCCACCTAACATTTTAATAAAATATGCAAGATCATCCCTTCTGAAACATGAGTCCAAATACGGGCTAAACATAAAATGTGGTTAATAATCTAAGGAACATGTACAAATAAAGATATTAACGTCTAATCATTAAACAAACATTGAATAAAAACAGTAAATAAGGTGATTATATAAAAGCATGAACAAAAATGTTCATAACTGCCAAAAAGTACAGAAACCAAACCCATAGGTCTATAGTAAAATTGTCTCTTCACAAAACTAAGTCACCCTGAAAGATAGCATAGAACGTCAATTAATCTGTCTTATATAGCTAATGAAAACAACAGAATACAAGGATAAAAAAAATTTGTATCATCTGGAACTCCCAATAATGAAAAAAATAAAACAGCCAAATAGATAACAACAGTCCAACTCTTCAAATGTCGCTCTAGTCTACTTGCAAATGTCACATATGTATACATATTTTTCAGAACCTGCGCAATCATCGTGTGCCCACATGGAGCACATAAAAACATAACCCATTCGTCACCCCCCTTATCATCACAGAATCTACCATCGCAAAACATGCAGGTAGCACCCTCGTCATTAGGCAGTTTCTTCTCAACAATTAGATCCAAGTCACTGTCACTATCATCCAGACGAGGGTCATTCTGTTGTTCTTCTGAATCTGATAGCTTTATAGAGCTATGCCTTTGCCGCTTGGGTTTTCCTTCTTTCTAATAGTTTTGTTTCACTGGAGATGTTCTTTGTCGCTTTTGTGATATTTTTGCTTTTTATTTGACGTCTAAATTCTTCTTGCTTTTCTCTATTAAAGCCTTGGACCATTCCAATGACTCAACCAATTCCCTTTCGTATGTAATTTCAGTTATCCGACAGGAACCTGTAGCCTATGAGAGCTGGATTCCTTCTTTATTTCAGGAACTGGTGAAATAAGGGCTCACTTGTCTTGAGGTTCCAGGAAGAGGCTGCCGATTTGGCATAGAAAACTGGTTTGAATTTCCTACAATCTCTTTTTGATTTTCTGAAGGTGGGATTGGAACGTCTTCGCTAGGCGAGGTCATAGGAGTTGACGGATGTGGTTCAGTGTGGGCTGCCTATGGCCATTTGAAGGTCACACTGTGATCGCAGATTACGCTAAGGGATCAACGGAGGTTCTAAGCATAGTTTTGCACAATTGCATGTTTTCACCGCTTCAACTTCATAGCATATGAAATCTGCATCAGAAAAAAAGGTTTTTGTTCATTGGAAAGATTCCTGTAGTTATAAGTCCGTGCACAGCTGTCTCCCTCTCCCCAGTCTGTACCTTCAAGTGGGTTCGTCCAAATAGCTCCATCATATCCTAAGCAGTAAGAGGTGCCCGAAAATGACGAATCCACATCCTAACCTCCTCACTGTAGTAACTCTTTAAAAGACACATGAAGGCCTTGTCGAGGGGCGGTAACTTACATGTTGAGATTGGTGGTCGTGTGATTATCAGGGGCCATATCAATTATGTCTATAGTCCGAACATGAATGTAATGCCCATCGAGAATGAACAAAATTGGCGAGTCTTTTTTTGGTTTTAATTTCTCAATAAAATGCTGGAACCACTTTGTAAGGATGTTAGCTTGTACCTATCCATATGGATGAGCAAAACCAATCGAACCCGGTTGAATTCCTTTCATCAGTTCATTGGATATATTTATTCTTGTAAATATAACTGCAAGAGGTATAAAGTGTCCACTGATACCAATACATGCAATGATAGTGATTCTTGCTCCTTTTTCATCTGAATTTAATACAACTCTCTGTATTTTCCCTCTCCTTGCAACAATATCTGTTACTTTCCTTTGGACGATGGTGAGCCTGGTCTTGTCCATGTTATACACTCTCTCGGCTGGGTACTTATGTTCTTCATAGGCACCATTCAGAATCTCGAATAATATTTATACATTTTATTTATTGGAGCCCAATGCGTGTGAAAATGACGTACCACATGTAAGAAAAGTTTGGTTATGATAAAGGCAAACATGATACACTAACAAATAAACTGCTAAGTCTATTTAAAACCCAATTCATAAGCAATGAGATGCATATCACCGAATAACCGAAAGATAAACACATTTTCTATACAGATATAAGAAGAAATACGTGTTTAAACATTTAAAAGTGCAGAAAACCACAAAGATGGTGTCACACACAACACAGCGCGAATACTCGCTCCCGGCTCTCCTGTGATGCAAGACGTGTCCTTCTACAAGACATTCACACAATTCCCGCTAGGTAGCAGCACCATACAGAGCTAGAAACTCGCTAGTCTGTGTTTGGACCATAGCCTATATTTGGACCCTCTCCTCCACTGTGAGGGATTCAACTCTCCGACCCTGGAAGGAATGCTGAAGAGGGTGGCAAGTGTCGCTCCGCGCACCCCACCCTACCAAATGCAGTAGGCGATAGCAGAGAGAGGTAAGATTGTTTTATCTGACCACTCCGCAGAGCAAAAATATTTTCGCTATTTCAAAGTGACTGCGTCAAGTCTTCTTCTGACCCAGACGTCTTGCATGCAGATGCCATGATGTCAGCTTCTGAACTTTTGATATCGCTTTCACTGTCACCGTGACTATAACTGCGATCGGCTCCTATACGGATGATTACATCGTCCACTATGTACGAAAGAAAACAGTCTGTTAGCCAGTACTGTTAATCTATTTTTTTTTTTTTTTTTTTTTCGCTTTTTCAATGTCCTTCACAGTCTTGTATATTGACTGATTAAATTGCTGATTCTGCTAAGTTCTGTAAGCATTTCAAGTAATCTAATTCAACAATCACATTTCTTTGTCTATATAATATATTTATTTTCGCCCATACTAAACTAATCGCATTCAGATCGCACATGTACGGCGGTATTCTGAGAACTGTGTAACAGTGGGCTGCTAATTCTACATCTACGTTAAATGATTTCTATGATAGTATTTTCATTTCAACGATTTTATAAAGTCAACTTTGTGCATCGATTCATACAAGGTACACCTTTATTCTGTAACATTACATCATATCGCAAGTCAAAGAATATTTTGTTGGTGGTTTATATGCTTGCGTGGAATGGTACAGTGCATTAATAATAGAAAAAAATGAATTTTTCTGGCATATTAAGAAGCTGTTTTTGAACCACCCATTTTTAAAATAAAGATGGACCATTCCACCGTGATAGTTACCGTTAACAGATACAGCAGTGTACATGAGTTGCACATTGAGAACATACGCATTCCTGCTCCTTGCATGTATTACTAGTCTTTTACCCGCACCACTGTTTACATTTACACCAAAATTTTCGCTATGTTGCCAACATTTTGAAAAAGTTAAGTTCTTTTGAATCCAAATTTCGTCAAAAAATCTATTTGCGTCCAGTTTTATGAAAGTGTGTTATTTTAACAAAACAGTTACGTCACCATATCTCTCTACAAATATTTTACGCCTAGCATGGCACTTTCTCCTCTTAAATCACACACTTCTTACTAATATGTTGAGTTGTTTTCTTTCTATGGAAAATTAAATTATATATTTTTTGCAGCTGGTAATAAATTCGCGATTCTTGGCACTTTCTTTCTAGTACATTAAAATAATGACCACTGTTTCGAATTAAACATAAATAAAAGTAATAAACAAAAACTACAGTGTGCTGTGGTAGGCTTGCTCGTTTCTTCCTCGGAGTGTATAATGTTTCGTTTGGATCTGATTCACTAGATATTTTGTTATCCATATGTATTTATTTTATGGTTATTTAACTGACACATATATAAAACACTGAGCAGAGGGTTGTCTCCGCCATCTCTCCATCAAAAAAAAAAGAAAAAGAAAAAAATAACTTGTTATTTGCTTTTTCTTCACATTTTTTGACAGCGTGAATTATTACCTCCCGTCCTTTAATATAAATAACTTTGCACATTAGAGGCGACATTTCATATTCCCAGCTGTTTTAAAATAACGAAAATAAACAAATAATAATTACAAAAATAATCTTGTATGGTAAACTGTCACTGATAGCTCACTGTGCACTCGCGCGAACGATTCTTTCAGGACGGACACTACACGACGCATAGCCCATTAGTAGCAAGACACTTCCTCTGTCGCCAGACCCTCTCCACAGGCCGAGACTGTTACACCACACCCCCACCTGCACGACGTCTAGGGTCGTAGAGCTGAGTCCCACACAGTAACACGATAACAGCGCTGGGATGTGAAATCCCAGCAAAGAGATACGATAAACAACATATACAACTCCCAGGTTAAAAGCACTTCTCTACAATGTAATCTCTCAAGATATCTTTTATAACAGCACGAAGCTCGATAATATTAGTGAGCTTTATGAAAGCTGCTGCAGTCCAAAACCAAAGAGAAAATCTAAGTTTTTAGCCTTGAAACATAAAATGAGAACCACTGAACCGATTTCAGTCAAACAAACTTTATTAACATTTGTGTACTGTACACAAGCTCTACATCGCCTAGAATTTGCAGCTTTTCAGTGGTAACGTTTAATTATCTGTAAAACCATATTTCATCTCCCTGGAACAATATCTGTTGCAAGAAAGTGCCTGTACATGAAGGTGTTATTTATCAGACAGCTGTAATTGGAATTTATACATCACCTTTTTTGTTCTATCGTAAGAAGCTTAAAGTTGAGCTTGGTGATGGGATATGGTTTCATATAAAATTAATTGATACTACTGGCAAATGCATGTTCTAGGTCATGTACAGCTTATATATAAGGCATAAATGCCAATAAACATTGTTTGTCTGAAATCGGTATAGTGGTTCTCATTTCATGCTTCAATGTTATGAACTTTGATTTTATCATTGGTTGCGGATAGCTGCAGCGCGTGTTAAAAAATTGCCATGAGAAATAACATTATCGGTAAGCGGTTTTACCCTGGGAGTCATATCAGTTGTTTGTTTATCAACTCTTTTTGTTGGGATTTCACATCCTAGCACTATTATTGGGTTATTTATGACTTAATATAACATTATCTGTAGCAGCAAGTTTGTACAAGTTTAATCATTTGCTTATGCGCATTCGCATTAAAGCGATGTACAAAGGCTCCAGAAGTTAGCAATTTGGAAACGTGGTGGACGTTGCCATTGGTAAGAGGGTTTACTCAGGGTACTCCGGCGCTGCAACCATATTAGTCCTCTCTGCATCCTCACTGGTGCTCAAAATCTATTTGTTAACTTCGTCCCTAGTTGTTAAGTCGTTCTCATTGTGAGCAGTTACGTGTATACATTAAACTAAAAGGAAAACTATGGAATATTTCAACGTAAATTTTGTTTACAGATATAAATGAAAGCAAGTGTTTTGTTGCCCATTCATATATGTGGTATTTGAAACAAACATGTGACCGTTGAAATTATCTTTAAGTAATTCTCTGTTTATGATAGTTATTCCTCTGTAAACAGTGTTTTAATGTTTTAAGCTATGGCGACAATGCGGTATCTTCTCTGAACTGATTGCTGTAATAAAACACTATAGCAACTGCTTAAAAGTCTGAGTAAATAACAGACGGGAAGCTTGTTTATGCTATATCTCCATCGCCATCCCAACGCTTCCTTATGGCCGGATGTGATCTTGTGGAGTGTAATATTCTTTACTACAGAGATAACCAATACCTCTCTACACCACTCCATTCCTACTCATCATATACTATCAACAATTTTACTTATACCGAATTTCACTGTCTCCTAGCGGTGAATTGAATTAAATTGTCGTCATAATTGTTTCCGAATTTAGAGGTCAGAAACACGATCGGAGAGGATCGCCAATTGCATGTGCCACTGAAAATCTGAAAATATATAATATTGTTTAATATACTGTTAATGCTAGTCAGTCGAGCATTCTCACTGAATAACTTGTTCATCGCTAGTTTCCGAGAGTGTTTGCTCCATTCTTTAAAACCCAAAAGTATGTACCCAGTAGTATAGAAGAAATGTTAACATCTATAGTTGTAGCAAATGTAGATAGCGTTGTTACTTTCCTAGGAGGATTTGCTTGGGTGTTGCCTCTTAATGTATGTGCTATTAGTCCAGTATACGCTCTGTCCTAATTCAGAGTTCCTGAGAATTTGAAACTTGTTGTAAGTCCGGCTATGACAGAAAAATAGGTGTTTGCACAGTTAAGCCAGGAAATGTTAGGTCGAATAGGAACTCCTTTAGCTATTGATAAATATCAGATGAAAATGTTATAAAGATTACAAAAACAAGATGTTTTCATGAAATAGTAGGTATCGGAAACAATAAGGTTGGTATATGTGCTACGGTTGCCCTGTGACGAGTCGCGTGTATTTGAAGTTATATTTTACAGCTTGCTTCCAGAGAACAATAAGTTTCTTAATTTTACACGAAACTCCACTAGATTTTAGGGATTGTTTTGTTTGTTCACCGAGGTATAAGTGACAGTGGGAGAAGGTAACAGAATGGTAGAAGTAAACATACAACGGCTATGTAGAATTTGTTTTCATAAAAATCATACCACCAAAAAATTATTTTATAGAATATTTCAAAGGGAGTCAAATCTGGTGAAATCAGAACGTCAGTTTAGCTTTGTTTTGGCACAAAACACATTACTTAAATATGGTTTTTATAAAAATATAGTTAAAAATGAGGAAGTCCACATCGTTTGGGAAGAACCTGATAAAAAGCAGGAAAACCAAAAAGGACAATGTAAGAAATATCGAGGAAGGCAGTTCAGTAAAAGAAAAAATAGTTATTATGTGTTTCAGATGTAAAAACACAGCACATACACAAATTCATTATCCTTTACGGAAACCTGTTGGTGCAGCTTGTGTTAAAAATGGATTTCGGCAAAGTAAAAGTTAACTTTTCGTTCCGGTAATAATAGGTACCCTTGAATAATCAGCTTTAATTGATTCGGGTGCTTCCGTATTACTTATGAGTAATGAGTTTTGTAATACGTTAATGCGATAAAATCCTGTGGCAACTGTTGTGATAAAGAAAGCAGAAAATGTAGTTTATCCACTGGCCGACGGATGTTTGATTCGTTCAAATGACGTGAATGTCGTAAAAATAGATATTGAAAATTTCTCGTATGAATTATAATTCCGGTTATTAGAAAAATTGTCTCAGAATATTATTTTAGGGCTGGAAATTTTTGGAAAAAATACAGCCGTGTACTGATGTAGCAAAAATGTGCTTAACTTTTAGCTTAGCTGCTGATATTCATGTTAAATTGGTAAGCTACCCGACGTACGTGCGAAAGATTCAGTTATTTGAACATAATGACGGAGTTGAAAATAAATAGCGAGAATAAAAGTTTAATTTAGTGATATTAAACAGGTAAATGGGCACTCTTCTGTTCCAGTTCGTTTACTGCACCGATATTGCAAAATTTTAACCATATAGTATCATATTTGCAGTAACAGGATATTCTTGAGACGTCAAAAAGTACGTTTGCTAGTCCTTTTTTTATTGTCAAAAATGCCAGGTCAATTATGTCTTATTTGTGAATACCGCAAAATCAATAAAACAATGGTATGTTGATGCTAACCCTATGCCAGTATTGTAAACTGTATTTGAACACTTAAGTAAGGCAAAAT
This sequence comes from Dryococelus australis, assembly GCA_029891345.1. Taxonomy (NCBI): domain Eukaryota; kingdom Metazoa; phylum Arthropoda; class Insecta; order Phasmatodea; family Phasmatidae; genus Dryococelus; species Dryococelus australis. The sequence goes on along the minus strand of CM056993.1, from coordinate 162,279,747 downwards.
ATTTTACCATTTTGGATTTAAATTCTGCCTTTTTGCATTGCGAACTGCACATTTAGTCTAGGGAACCCCTTGTCCTTTGCACACCCTGAGGATTATTTCAGTCGACACGTCTCTCGGTGGGCGTAAATGTAGGGCCTCAAGGAATGTCGCGTGTGTTAAATCATGTACTGGGTAAATAACTTCATGATTGTGTTTTCATGCATATTGACTATATGTGCAGTTATGATACTGTGTTATAAGAACACTTAAAGCACATACGTATGGTTTTGGAGGCTTTACAAGACACTGGGTTGACTGTGAATCCATATAAAATAAGCTGGGCTGAGGAACATATTCACTACTTAGGTTTTATAATTTCAGAAGACGCATTGAGTACTGACCTAGAAAAACATGAGGTTATTATAAATTTTCCACAACCGAAACAAATTTTCGTGGGGTAATACTTTTCTTAGGGATGGTTGCCTTTTATAATAAATTTATTACAAGTTTTACACAGTTAACAGACCCTTTGAATATGGTAAAAAGGAAGGGGGAAGAATTTATATGGGCGGAGGAACAACAGCAGGCTTTTAAAAAGTCGAAGGAAGGTTTAACAACTCTTCCTGCTTTACATCTGCCAAATTTTGAAATATATATATTTTTGGCATTGTGATACAAGTTCTACCGCTTCAGATGCGATGTTAAGCCAAAAGGAAACTGGGTTACATGTGTCAGTTTCGTATTATAGTCAACTGTCAATGAGCGCAGAAAAAAAGTACCCATTACGAGAAGGAATGCCTTAGCGGTATTTAGGCGATGGAGCGATTTACTGACTACATAGCTCAAGCACATTTTAAATTGTTTACCGGCAACCAAGCTTTAAGTTGGCTATTAACATCTCACAAACCTCTGGACGTTTGGTAGATGGTTGGTGCATTTATCACATTTCTAGTTTGACGTACAACATATTAAAGGCAAATAAAATGCAGTCGCTAACGTACTTTCTCGTATGTTTTTGAGGAAGAATTTAATAGGGTCACACAAGCAGAGTTACATGTTGTAGATCAGATCAATAATACAGAGGGAATAGTAAATATAGAAATAAATATGCTTCGAAAATGTCCTAGTGTGTTTGAGAATATATAAAAACATGATCTTTGAATGAAGAGTGCAATGGGGGTGAACGACTAGATAGAGATTTTTGGCATTCGCCATTGTGATGCAGATGTATGTAATGGGAAAACAGGGCTGAACGCGAAAAAAAAAGACTTAAATAAGATGCAACTTATGGACGAGAAAATTAATATATGTATATGTTACTCGCAATGTCCGAATTTGCCCACTGACCGAAATTTTTACCCACAACGCATTGTGGGTACATCCAAATGTATACAACGCTTTCTGGGTACATTTTTCGGTCACTGGGTAGTTGGAAATGTCCAAAACGCATTGTGGAAATTCATGTTTGTTCAATACTCGAAGCAATGTAATTTTTTTTTCGCATTGTGGTCCCTACAAATTAGCCAGCACGCTTTGTGGGTAGTGTTCCTTTGTTCCATGTTCCTTTGTTTTCACTCTCAGTTAATTTCAAGCAGCCATGCAAGTCGGGCACACGATGAGAGAAGAGTTCGAATGTCAAATACGTGAACTGTTGGATGACAAGGCTGATAGATCCCTTTTAATGAGCGATGACTGCTAAAATGAGGTAGTGGAAGAAATTAAAGCAGCGAGGGATAAAAGAAAGAATGGAATACCATTATCACTAAAGACTATAGTCATCGTATACACTTCGATGCTATTTGTATTGGCGATAGTGAAAAGTTAGTTACTGCAACAGAAGAATTGAACTTAGAAATCAAATATTACTGTCGAGTCGGGAAAATGTTTGACATTGTTGAATGTGCACATCATAAATTAGACCATTAAAAAGAAAAGGCAATGGAAGTAGCATTAAAAAGAAAATATTACACTATAACAAGACAAGTAATAAATGCATATTTAAACTTCTGTGAACCCTGCACTTTGAAGAAAATGACAAAAGGAAAAGGAGTTGTAACACCAATGGTGACGTCTGAGCTGAGTTCGCGATGCCAGGTAAATATCAAATTTATTATATTACTTATAACGTTGTGTATTTTTTAACTATTTATTGTAATTATATTAACTTTCTCGTTTTGTCGCTTTTGTTTACTGAATTTTCTTTATAATTGTTATGTTACCTGTCTATCCCTTCACCGCTGCCACCAGAATGTCTAAATGATCAATATGTTTATTTCTGTTTACTGAAATTTTTCATTGTCCTATACATATAAGGTAGGGGTTATCTGATTGTTTTTTTTTTTTGGCAAGCCTGAATTAATGATCGTTATGCTATCTCATCATTACACATTGTGTGCAGAAGCTATTATTTTTATTATTATCCATAGGTATATCTCATCGACATGCAAAGTGAGCCTGATGGAGACTACAAGTTTATCCTGAACTACCAAGATCACTTGACAAAGTTCGTCGTCTTAGGGCCATTGAAAACAAAGACAGCAGCTGAAGTTGCAGATGTAATTTTAATATATTTTGTTTGCTTGGAACTCCAAACACCCTTCATAGATACAATGGGCGTAAATTTTGTGATAAGGCATGGTAGCGGTTATAAAAAAATAATTTTATTACCTACATATCATTCATGGTAATTTAATTTATAGGCTATTTAAATTTATTAAAATATTACACAGTCTTTTTTATTTTCAGGTGATAGAGGCTTTGGTGTCTAAATGGAATGGAATTAAGATCGTTCATGGAAAACTGCGCCACTCCCAAAGCCAAGGCTCCATCGAACGAGCAAATCAAGATGTCCTAGACAGTTTGGTAGCTTGGATGAAAGACAACAATACTTCATGTTGGTTCACTGGTCTTCGAATTGTTCAAAGCTCAAAAAATCGCAGTTACCATTCTGGAATTAAGAGAACTCCTTATAAAGCTTTATTCGGAGTTCCACAAAAAAATGGGTTGCTTGATTCCTGCTTGCCATATGATATAGCTGGAAACATTGGTACGGAAGAACAACTTGAAGAATATCTCTCAAATCTAACACAGAATTTTGATTAGACAGATACCGAAAATGGAGATGAAGCTAACACATGTGAAATTAATTAACCAACAGATTTCATCACCTATGGAAACTGAGGAGAGTGTTAGAGTATGCATCGTTTGTGGCCAACAGTTTGAAGAAGAAATATCCTGCTTCGAATGTGCTGAATACTTTCATTCGACATGTACTTCAGCACCATAGTCCGAAATTTGGTTATGTCATCTTTGTGCAAAGAAATCGGCTATTGAGACCTCTCGCAAACACTGAAACGTGGATTACAGTAATAAGCTGAGAATATTCTTCAGACATCTGGGAAGAAGTTTCCTCCCATCTCTATTGGTGATAATATTTTAATTAGTATTCGCGATGTGGATCGCAGGCGACTGGCTCCCCGAAATGTGCTTGCCGGGATAATGGAAGAAGTAGAGACTAATTTATTTTCTATTGGAACTAAGCATGGCAAGTTTAAAAAACTATACTCGAGAAACAAATTTTAGCTAGCTCCTAATAAATCCCTGGAGATAAGTAATGTCCCAGATGGGAATGTGACTATGACAGGAAGCTACGTTAACATTAGGGTACAAGAAAGGCTTTGTGAGATGCGGCTCCTCAAAAAGATGCAATAACTAATTGTGTTCTTGGGTCAAAAACAATTCAAAATAATGTCACAACAGTAGTTCATGTAAGAATAAGTAAATATGTACCAAACAGAAATATTCTGCTTAAATATTTTCTTGTTTTTTTTATAAGTTACACTATTATACATGTTATTTTCCTAGTACAATTTTTAGGCTATTATGATGTAATGGTATTAACCGAAAGTGTTTTGAAATTTTGTTGTACTTTTCTGTTGTAAGAAATTTTGAATGAAAATGTATATGCACATTTTCATTTCTGCAAGATAAAAAGATTATACCATTGTAAAACAAAGTAATAAACGCCATAAAAAATTAACAAACAAATGAAAACTAAAATACACCACGCTTTGTGGGTAAACGAAAAATACTCTAAACGTGTTGTGGGTATTTCCAATTACCTAGTGACCGAAAAATTTACCCAGAAAGTGTTGTATACATTTAGACGTACCCACAATGCATTGTGGGTTGTAAAAATTTCGGGCAGTGAGCGAATTCGGACATTGCGAGCAACATATACAACACTGGAATATTCCAAGATTGAATAAAGTCAAAAACCAAACATTTTACGAAAAATATATGTATGTATGTATATATATATATATCTACACACACACACACACAGCCAACAAATAACACGTAGAAAACAACACAGGTTAGAAACTTGTTTAAAAAATTAGGATAATGCTGACAAAATACGCAGAAACAAAATAGTACAATACAACAAAGAAACACTATCAAATACAGCACTCTTAGCTGCATAGCCAATAAGGATACAGCTCGATTGTCATTGGCTGCGATAGAAAATTTGTCAATAACTGCATAAACCCATGTTTTTCCGATCTCCTCGTCAGATTCATTCAACGATTCGCGTTCAGTAGGGTCAAGCAAGTCATGGTAGACAGAGGATCATCAGCAGCAGCCCTAACAGTGGCCATATCCAAGCTCGCCATGATACCAAATGATCCATAATAGCCACTATTACAACAATTCCACCAGATGAAGACTGCCCAGTGACACAGCCCAAACGAAGATTACTTTAGCAAGGAGTTTAATCCATTTCTGCTGGCAAAATACAACACCCCTCTTCTTCTCTACTGGACGCAATATGCTACAGAGAAGGAACTTACCCGCAAGGTCCACAACGAGCGTGGCCCCCTCATCGGTTCAACAGTAAGGCCGCTTTTCACGGAAGAAGAAGCCAAGCAAGTCTACTATGTATGTACCATCAATAACAGCAAGAAGTTCGCGCATTTCAGCATGCTCACAACCACAGATATCTGCAACATGAAAAATGAAGAAGCCATATCAACAACCCTGACAGTCCTGGTCTGGCATGAGGTCTACGCAGATCCGGCAGCCATCCGAGTGCTACAAGACGAGAGATATTTGTGCCAAGGCAGAAGCAATGCCCACTTCATACTAGAATACTGGAATCAGCACATCTCCAAGCAACGCAAAAGACCTACACCAGAAACAGCTATGCAAATGGACCCACCAGAACCTCAAAATCAGCAGCAAAAAAGAAGTCCAAGAGCTGGCAGACAGATCTCCAAGATCAGTGCTGACGTAACAAGAAAACCAAGAGCACCCAGAAAGCTAAACAACAGCCAACACAAGCCACAGAAGAACTATCAGCCCTGCAGGACAACGCCGAGGCGTCGACACCGCAGGCGATCATCGCAGCGGACGTCGGAGTTGCGAACAGCTACACCTGCGAGCCCGAGATGCCACCAACCCACGTCCAAATCAACCAGGTTGCCTCAGACAGTACCAAGGAGGCGGCGCCGAAGGAAGGAAGTCAGCAACTAGACAGCGACCAGAGGAAGGGGTGGCAGGAGAACAACAACGAGAAGAGAGAGCTCTGGCACTTTGTGGTACTGAGACAACACCACAGGTGCCAGATTCTCAGAAACTGCCGTCCTGACCGCTGCTGACAACGTCCTGGAGCGCTACTGGAGAATTAGTAGCCAGGCCACGGGGCGCTGGAGCATCCTCTTCCTAGTCGCCAGGCCTCCCGGGCTGGCGGGATTTTCCTGTTGGTCCGGGACAAGCTTGAACAAAACTACTGCGGACTGGAGGGTTCACAATGCATACACAACCACGAATTAGTAATAGACAGGTACTAAAACACGCCAGGTACACACAACACCACCCAGATTCAAATACGTACCACCAGATAAGCCTGCAATCATTGTAAATATTTGTATATATTTAAATAATTATCAACTCAATTATTTTAACAATTACTGCTAATTAATCAATATTAATATTCAATTTATACTTCAGTTAAAGCACTGCCAGCAACCAATACCTACTAACCTCTAGGTTTACACTAAGTTTACACTATTAGGATGGTTAGGCATTGAAAAAATTACAAGTTTTTTGCTAAATTCTTACTAACGCAAGTTCTTTCGTCGCTTTAACTAACATTTAACAAGTACATTATTAATCAAATAGACTAAAAAATGCAAAAAAGAAAAAAAAAAAAAGAAAAAAAAACAATTAAAATCACAAAAATTTCAATTCATGAAAGAAAAAAAAAAAATGGAAAACCATTTAAAGTCACTACAATGTTACTCGTTACAACAGATTCTGGATGAGAACGTTCGCCGTTGATGCGCACTGCCTTCAGAGGTAATTATTTTACTCCCGATAAAAACAACCCCTCATATTCACTTCCTCCCCCCAGGGTTGCAGTGCTTTGCGGTCATTTTTCGTGGAAGCTGCCTGGAGAGAGGCTACTGGGTGCTGCGACTGATGTTGTGACAGAAAATAATACCACTGTGAATGCTTTTAAATGAATTAATTAAATGGTTTTTATTTTTTTTCCAAATTTCCCCCAGATATTTTAACTTCACCACCACTCATCTTCAGACTTTTATTTTATACATATGCTCATCTCCCCCCCCCCCCCTGGTTCGCAGCAAAATTTGCCAAGGTAAGTGCAGAAGTCACATATGGCTTAAGCACATCGACGCACATTTTTCCATAAAAAGCAATTGTTAGGGGAGCAGGCCCCCCTTAATTTAAGCTGTTAAGCGGTCTCCTCGTCAGTCGCACTTGTGTTCTCGGGACCTGTGGGTCGCTACCTGAAGACGGGAACAGATAACAGTTACCGAAACATCGCATTCTGTCGGTTCTGGAAAAACTGTTGTGTTTGTGTGAGTTCATGCGTTGTGTTTATTTATTTGTGTTAGATTACTTTACCCGTGCCATCTTCGGTGAGTTATCTGATTATAGTACATAGGGTTTTCGTATACATACATAGTATATTAATTTTACGCATTTAGCTTGCTGTCCTGGTTTATTTGACTCGATTCCTTCATGGAATTTTCTGACTTTGTGGCTATATATTCTTGGTTACAGCATAAGTGACTTGCATTCTGTCTGGTATAACTGGTGTGTGCAATTTACATGGAAAGATAAGCTTCGATTTTCGTTCAAGGCTGTATAATTATGAATACAAAATAAAATTTCTTAAACAAAATGTTAGCAGTGGCGTTCTTATAGAGATGTCACCAAGTCAATGATTACAATGCCATTTTATTGTAGTAAATCTGTTGGTATTAATTGGCGAACTGCATGTTAAGTAAGTTACACATTCAAATTTGAATACTCTAGTTTTTTGGTGCTTTCAAGACTTGCCTTTGTAGAGTCTACATACATGAGTAGGTCACTTTATTGCATAGCATTTCACGTGGTTGACCTTGGTAATTGAGCTTTTGAATAGATATTATAAATGACTGTTGGCTCAATCTGATTAAATCTCCTTGGCAAAGCCAGAATTATGTAGGGAAACTGAAGCGCTCGACATGAAGCCAATTTATTTTAAGTATTGGGAGTGGTATTAACTACGCTGGTAAGTGGTTATTCCGTACGAATCGGAGCCGATTGGATATATCTTTTTTAATAAGTTTTGAATTGTATGAAAAATTATGTTATCTGTTGATGAGTTTTAACATAACGCATGGTTTATAAGTGTAATTATAAAATTGTATTTTTTATTACACTTTATAGTTTTAAAAGTATGGTCCTTATTGTTGACCAAAGTGGTCATGATAGTAACTTTTACCAGAGCATGGAAATAAATCAGTATTAACGTGTCTATTAGAGTTTGTATGGTTCATGTATGTTGGCACTTAATTGAATCCGTAATAAGTGGTGTGTTTGGGTGATCAGTATAAACCTGAATATAAGTGTTAGCCCTTTGTCAGTACGATATTTAAGGGTTCTGTTGAATGAATGCGCCATTATATTTAGAGCGTTTCCACCTTTTGTATAGATGATTCAGATTCTGTGTCTGTTGTACTCTATACACACCTTTTAGTGTATGTAATATTGAGGCTTTAATAACGTTCAGTGGATGGTAATTTGTTAATTTTGTGAGTTGTCTAGTCAGTCTTGAATAAAGTGGGAAATGTTCCATTATGGTATTCCATTTAGAGGAGGACCTATCCTGTCAAGCGAATTAGAAGTACGTACTTTTTAAATGAATATTTTGTACTAGAATGTAAAGTTGAATGTATGTCTGCATGCATTCAGAGTTGTACCTGAACAGATTTGTACTTATTGTTAATTAATAAAGTATGCAGGCTCTTATTTTTAAAACTGGTTGTTCTGGTAGTAAAATTATTTGTGTCGTGTGTTTACGGTACAACTAATTAAACTGTGCTACCAGCTCCAGCACAAGGCTTCAACAGATGTGGTAGCTTCTCGGGCCAGAACTCCAGATCATTTGGGGTTGGGTTGCAGACGGCAGGAGTGCACACTCCAGGACTTCATCCATCGTCTGCAGCCTCACAGCAAGCGGCGGCGGGAAGGGCTCATCATGGCTCAGCTCGGTGGAAGAGAGGAATAAATGAAAAACAAAATGTAAGGTATTACCAGAATGAAAACCATCAAGAACAGAAAACGTAATTGGGATAACAAGTGGGGTGGAAATTGAAGCAGTGCACAACAAATAAGGAACAAGAAATGAACACCAATTATCGCTTTCTTACACCATAGGGCTTCAGGTGAGAAATATGGGCCTTTAGACAGACCCCTAGAGGAATTAACATCGACTAAATTTACTGTATTTAGGCGAATAGATTTATCTATTCTCTAAGGCCCCCGGAATTTGGGAATTAATTTGAAAGACAACTTATTGGCTAAATCTGCTAGAACAAAATTTTTGCAAAGTACAGTATTCCCAACTTAAATTTAACTGTCCCTCTGCTCTGATCCATTTTTGTAATCACCTGCTGTTTCGTCGTACTTAGCCTCTGGACAATCTCCCCAAGCAAGCGGTCCCGGTCAGCGTCGCCAAGTGAGAAAGGAGAGGGGGGAAGGTTCCAGACATTCAGAAGTAGATAGGTAAGGGTTCGGCCAAGAAACAGAAAGGCAGGAGAAACTCCTGGTGGACTCATGAGTAGCACTATTGAATCTCACGCTAATAAAATCCATGTCCTGGTCCCATAAAGAATGAACCTGATTATAAAAAATTGTGATACAAACTTTCAAGTTCTTGTTAAATCGCTCTATCGGATTTAATCTGGGATAGTAAGAACTGAAGGTATAATAATTCTTGACCGCCCACTGAAAACATATATGTTTGAAAACTGTAGAAATAAAATACGGTGCATTATCTGTAACTATTTCTATTGGCGCACTAATAAATTCCAGATCTGATACGTTAATGCCCTGACAATCGATGACATCTTCATATTTCAAAGAGGCAACAGAATAACAAATTTGGTAAAGGTAATTCATAAAATTTAACCACAGACATTTCCTCTCTTAGATCTAATAAGGGGGCCAAAAATGTCCAGCTGGACAGTGCACTAGGGGGCGGATGGAATTTGGGCAATATGTTGACTCACACATGTTCCTTGGCCCTGCTTGCAGTTTTGACAGGAATCACAAGAAAGTACGAATTCGGCAATATCCCCTCTAAGGGTAGCCAAGGCAAAATTCAGATATTTTGCTAAAAAAAAAAAAAATATTAATTCCTAGATGTCCACCAAATACTGAGTCATGGAAGTACGAAAGAACTATCGGCCTTAAAACAGTGGGAACTAATATTTTCTTTGCAGGCCAATTTTTTCCCATGAAATACAAGATGACCTAATCCAATACATAGGATATATAATTTCCTTTCGTCAAATCTCCTAATACCTGGGTACAAAAGACATCACTTTCATGAGCATGTTGCAACTTAACATAAAATTCCTGAAAACCCTACAAAATGGAGACCATGGCATCAGCTGTTGTTGATTCTTCCAACTCAAGATCTCAGGATCGAACATACGAGATAAGGTGTCTGCTACTTGATTCTCCGACCCTCTTAAATGATGTACCTTAAACCTAAAACTGGAAAGATGCAAAACTCATCGACCTAGCTTTCCAAGTTGCTGAGGATGGTTGTCTGTACAGAGATCACACTCATCGTGTTCAACATAAGATGCGAAATTTCGAGCCCGAAAATACATGATAAGATATCGTTCTCGTAAATGCCCAATTTCCTTTACACTCACTCAGATTTCAGCTTGCACAGGCGACAGGTGCTAGCCCCAAAGTCGAGTATTGACTTAAGACCGCTCGTAGAGCGAGGGAGGACAATCGACTTGCACCACAAAGCCCTTTCTAAAGTCGGGAATATGAAGAACAGCTGAAGAAAGTAATTTTTTATTTGGGAGAATACCAACACTTTTCCCGGACTCCACACGAATACTACTCCCTTTTTCTTTTAAAAAAATTTAAAGGGGCTGTTATTTCCAAGAGATGTTCTATAAATCTGAATTAGTATCCAAGGACTTTTTAACACCCTTAAGAGTCTTAGGACTTGGAAAATTCCAGATGGGAGCCCCTTGGAAATGATCTTAGAATCCATGTATTTGTCGAGAAAAGACTGACTAATAACACAAAGGGTTGCCCCCAGTATCCACTAAGACAGGGTAGTGTCTGCTTCCGATGGTAATTTGCAGGGAACAGTGATTTATTAGATGCACGGGCTTGCTATTCTGAAGATAGGAGAACCCACGCCATCTCCCGGCCACGGCTTGCTTCCCGACTTCTAACAAAAGAAACTCAGGTGACCCGCCTCACCGCACACAAAAAAATATTTTTTTTGGTCAACGGAATGTCGAGGAAGTTTACATTCTTTCATTTCATGCTCCAACTCTGAAAAATTAATGTAACGCACTAAGGAACGACGTTCGGAAGCATCCGGTATATGATCGCTAATGCCCCGTGGCATAGAAAACCAACCAACTTACCGCAAGGGGGAGGCGGGAATCTTTGACGGTATTCACAACAGGCTACGAGCCGACCGTGAATTTTAACAGCAAACTGACGCAGCTCGCTTACGTTACGTGGCAGGGCAGTCATAGTGCACGAAGATGTGGTAAATTATCCAAAATAATACTGACAAAGCCGACTTCCTTAATGTGTAAACACAATGCCTCATTATACGCACAGATAGATCAGATAGATTCGATAAATTCACAAATGGGTTCGTCAGGTCTTTGAAAATGCGAAATGGAATTCTTGTTTGTAATGACGCTTTACCCACGGTGAAAAAAAAAAGTGCCTGGATGACACCGCACTTAAAGTTGTGAAACGTCCCACTCTCCGCACTCTCCGGTGAGGCAATCTCCTCACGTGACAATTAAAGGATGCATCCCTGAAATTTTACGGCAATAGCTCTCTGTAATATCTCCTGCGAACACGGGCACAAACTAACTAATTTATCTACTGAAATAAAAATGGATAGTACAAATGCTGCGCCCAGGGACAGCAGGGGAGGAACCCGGTCCAAATAGGTTAGGAATAATTAATCTTACTTAGGTGGAGCACTGGCGGTACTCACCGTGATACTCTGGCGGGGAGGTTGGGGGGGGGGGGCAAAGTGTCTTGTTGCGCGCGGAGAAACTCCACAGCTGCTCTGCACAGCGACGCGGCAGTTGACGTTTACTCTAGAACGACGTTGCAATCCCGAAGGAATTGCACCAGGTCTTCCATTTTTAGACAGTAAACAATACTCACGTCCGACATGGTTCATACAACAATTATATATATTTAAAAAATGTGCAGCATAGTAGTTCAGTTTAATTAGTCGTGGCGTAAACACAAGAAACAAATAATTCTACTACCAGAACAACCAGTTTTACAATATGAGCATTCATACTTTATTAATTAAGAATGAGTACAAATATTGTTCTGTTAGAGCACGGAATGCATACAGACGTACATTTAACCTTGCATTCTCACACTAAATATTCATTTAAAAAGTACACATTTCTAATTCGTTTGACAACATTGGTTCTCTCTTAATGGAACAACTTAATGGAATACTTCCCTCTTTTTTCAAGACTGACTAGACAACTGAAGAAATTAATAAAATGTCATCCAATTAAGATATTAGAGCTTCAATAATACATACACTAAAAGGTGTGTATAGAATACAACAGACACTGTATCTGAATCATCTTTGCAAAGATGAAAGTGCTCTTAAAATAAGGGAGCGTTCATACAACAAAACCTTAAAATATCGTACTGACAAAAGGTAGCCAATGATAATCAGTTTTATACTCATTAACCAAACACACCAATTATTGCGTATTTAATTAAGTGCCAACATACATGAACTATACAAACACTAAAAGGCACGTTAATACAGATTTATTACCCTGCTCAGGTACACGTTACTACCAGGACCACTTTGGTTAACAATAAGGACCATTTCTTGAAAACTGCGAAGTGTAATAAGAAATGCCATTTTATAATTACAGTTCCAAACTATACGTAATGTTTAAACTCACCAAAAGATAGCATAGTTTTACATATAAACCAATTATAATTTAAAAAGATCTACCCAATCGGTCCCGATTCGTACAAAGTAATCACTTACGAGCGTGGTTAATATCGCACCAAATACCTAAAATTAATCGAGCTCATGTCTAACGCTTCAGTTTTCTTAACATAATTCTGGCCTTGCAACGGACATTTAATTATGTTGATCTAACAGTAATTTAATATATTCAAAAACTCAATTGCCAAGGTCAACCACGCAATTCAAATACCGGCGATTCTTTAAGAGCGTCATATGAAATTCCACGCAATAAAGCCACGTGCTCATGTATGTAGACTGTACAAAGGCAAAACTTGGAAGCACTAAAAAACTGGAATATTCAAAACTTAATGTGTCCGTTATTTAACATGCCTTCTCGACTATCAGTACTAACATCTTCCTACAGTAAAATAATTTTGTAATCCTTGACTTGGTGACAACTCTGTAAGAACGCCGTTCCTAAGATATTGTTCATTAAATGTTAAGTTATATTCATAATTATCCAGCCTTGAACGAAAATTACTGCTTATCTTTCCGTGCAAATTGATAACAGTATTACTGACGTGAATACACACGGAGATCCGAGAGGGCGACATAAAATGCCCGAAAAGAGCCTCTCGCACACTACGTGATTTCTAAAACAATTATTAAAAGGATAATTAAAATTACAATTAGCGAGGGCGATACACGCCGCCCCAATAATATAGCTCCTCTTATGATTGAAACAAAATCATTATAAACTTCACCGACCAAACTCGAAACGAGAGTCCTGGTGACTTAGTCAGGCACCATTTAACTGTTAGTAGAACGAAACAGCTGGTTCTACGCGACAAGCTACAAGACGGAAATGACCAAATTTAGCCTGAGCTAAGAGAGCATTCATGGCCAAGAAATATTAAAGCATTAGATGCATAGTCCACACCATTATCAACTCAACATCAAAACCTACTATCATTAGGAATTTCCCCAAAATAGCTTCCACGACTTACCGTTTAACTTTCTGCTGGCATCGCGTCATACTAGCGGAAATGCCTCATGGCCACACAGGAGACACGTACACGGAAAACAGGGCTGACACTACTCACATCGCAGAAATGTCAGCTAATCTCCATAGCTGCCGTTGGTGATCCCCCTCAGAGGTCTATAATTGACATGAAGACAACTCGCACCATTGCAGGCGGAAAGAGGAAGAGAGGAAATAAACACCACGACTTGGGGAAGGTAGAGGAAGGAGTTGAGAGAAGGAATGACTTACAAGAGGAGACGAGCTGGCCAAGGACCGAGTTGAATAGCCATAAGTTCCATTATAAATGTCTCGTGACGGCAGCACCGTCGCAGTAGTTTTCAATCTGATACGCAATGTCACTGGGACGAAGTTATACATCTGTTGTTTTTATGATGTAATAATGTTATTCATTCCACTCATAAATTCACGCCCGCTGAAGTTTCCGTGTCAGCGATTGCTGCATCCTTTAGTAAATGTTTGGTCATTACAATACATTTGTTTGGAGAATATGGAGAAAGGGGAATTAGCAACTATATGGGAAGAATTATCACGTAGTTTGGTAGAATATCATAAAGAAATGAGTGATAAACAAGGCGTATAAAGACATGATATTAAGGCCTGGCGACTTAGTATTTCTTGAAGCCCATCACCTCAGCTCCAAAACAGACTATTTCAGCTCTAGATTGGCTGTAAAACGGAAAGAACCTTTTAAAATGATCAAACGTTTAACTTCAGTCACGTTGCTAACTGCTAACCCAAATTCTCCGTACAAGACCGAAACGTGGCATATAAGCCAGCGTAAAATTTTCTTGAACAAAACCATAATTTTTATACAATACCACCCCTTCTTCTACCCCATTTTTCAAGTTGCGGTTTCTCTCAGATATTAGGATTAATGGTTGTTAATTATCCATTATTTTGTGATGAGACTTTTGAAAAAAAAAGTGATGAAAGTATTAGTAATCATTTCCTGTGAAATGTTTTACAATCATGAATAAGCAAATAGGTAGATTCATCTCATACAATTATTTGTATTTTATTGTATGATTTAAGAAATTATATTTTATAGAGTTTAAGGAATTTATGCAATTTGCTAAAAAAAAAAAAGGGGGGGGAGGGTTTAAATAGATACGCGTTTTTTTTTTTTTTTTTTTTTTTTTCAAATGTTGCAATATGAACTACCCCCCTTCACCTTCCACGCCCATATTATTCTAATGTATTTTACAATGAATACACTACCCTCATATGAACCTCCTTGGTTTGTCGCGGTATGTACAAGAAGACCTGGTTCCTTGGAGTTCACCATTTCCTACAAGGGAAATAGGATCCACGGTTCGGACTTGCCACCTGGCGCAGTGGGGTTTATCGACTTCGCGCGGATTCTTCGCTACGTGTTGCGCTTTCGAGTAGGGGTGAATGTGACGGGTTGTCACATCCCCCCTCCCCCCACTCCCCGGGAAATGTTAACTAACCGTCATGAAATTACGCCGACATTACCATACCTGGTGATGCCGCAGATATGGGGCCATCATTGGAGCAGCGGGTGTTGCGTCCATCTGGATAGCTGGTCGTTGAAAAACTGGTACGTGTGGAGGGCGTGCGCCGCAGCGATCGCCTCCCTCCCATTCCCCTCCAACACGCGCTCCAGTACGTGGCGAGGCAGCGTTTGAACTGATCAACGAGAAGGCATGGAAGAATAAAGTGCTACGAGAATCCAGAATTTTTTATAAACAGACCTTTTTGGGTAATTATGAAGGCAGAGAGAACCAGACACCAGGGGACATACATTAAGTGGAGACTATCCTCTATTTAATATAATAATGGGGGACGCTTGAAGTTGGGAACGAGAGAGCAACGTGATGAAAATTTCGAAACATATGTAACTTTTAATATTTAGTGTGTTTAACTTTATTTTTTTTAAAACACTTCATATAAAATTTGTTGAATTTTTATACAAGTGTTTGTGATGACCCTGTTAGTCGTATATAAAAAAAAGCTTTTTGGGATATTAAATAGGGTTTAAAAAATGTTTTTTCGCAGTTCTTTCTCTGCTATATGTAACTTCAAAAATGTTACGTATTTGAAAAAAAACATATAGTAGTGTATTAGTTCACACTCATTTGTATTTTTGCAGAGACTGGTATGTAAATACCCACATGTCATTTTTTACACTCTGGCACCTTACTTTGCATATGATTTATGAATTCTTAATTAATTTTAACCCTCCTGTGCTTTTTATATTAATTCCGATATTTTTCACACTTAACGTAATTCAGGAACCACCACTCATATTATTTTATTAATGCTACTGTTTTATATAAGTATATGTTATTCTAAGTAATCTGTGACTTTACCTGATTAAGTTAATTACTTATTATTTGGGAGTTTTCATGTCTCAGAATTTATTATTTTACTTTTAAAACTACTTTATTTCCTTTTGTTTGCAAGTTTAATATACGTTTAATATTTTGGCTTAAGTTATGTCGTTTTGACCGGAAGTACCTGAGGTCCATTTCGTGATGAGTTCAGGAAGAAGCCGGGAGTAGGAGGCTTCTGCGGAAGGACGTTAAAGGGTCTGGGCGGCATTTTTATCGCCGGGATTTTGACGCGTAGAGAGAGCATGTGTCACTTTTAGAAGGAAGAAAGGAAATGGGAATAAATCCGATCAAGGAGAGGTTACATACACAGCCTCGCACAATGTCAGATATAAACAAGTTTACATCAAAATTTTGCTACTCACCTACGTATATTTATTTTATTTTGTTACAGATATTTAAGGTGACATATCTTCCTTTATTTATGAGGGAACTATTTTTTTATTAGGGCGTAGTTTTCTTCAAAGGATGCGAAGCACTTTTGAACACTTAACTGACTTTTTCACTGTGATTTTTCACTTCACTTTCACTATGAATCTCACAATGTGTATATATTTTGTCATGTGTAAATATGTGTAAATATTTTATTTTTTCCTTCGTGAGAGTGTTGCACAGTAGGACGTTGTTCCATAAGCATGTTCTTGAAGTCACTTCGAGAAAGGTTTTCGTTGTTTATCTTCTTACAATTGACTTGTCGCTAGGGATTTCATGAATTATCAAATGATTCTCACCTCATATCCTATAGCATTTTGTTTAGTCGACGAAAGAAGAACGAAGATGGTATGAATAAGCCAAGAAGCTGGAACAACAAACTGTATATAAAGTTTGAATTCAATTTGAATATTTACCTAATTTCCTTCATATTATGTTAGTTTTTATTTAATTAAACTGATTGTCGAGACAATGAGAATGAGATAGGTTAGGTAGAGCCTACCACCATTCTTGTGTGTTTATTGTGTATGTATTGCAAATAGAAAGGTGTATATAGATTTTTTCTTTCAATTTTTAATTAATTTTGGTTGCTGCTTATTGAGTGAGAAAGACGTAAAATGAGACGGTGTAAGTGTTACGTGATGAGATCACGATTTGAGTAAACAGTCGTCGTATTGTTTTGAACACTCGTTAGAAGTTGCTAACACCAGTTACATTATCACTGTTCAAATGTTAGGGAAGTATAGTTAGAACAGTTATTAACACACCACAATCACGCACTGAATAAAGGTTGGGCAATTTCACATGAACAGTTTTAAAGTCACTGAAGCTATAAGTGGTTAACGAACGCAGTAAAGACACTATGTTCAGTACGAGAAAAGATGGTCATTATAGCCTTCAGAGACGTTGATAAACAGCGATTTTCAAACTAAGTTTTTACGTAACAGTGCAGCGATGAACGTTGTAAGTCCCTCAGTACCCAAAGATCCATTGCGTGAGCGACGAGGTACGTGCAATGAAAGTGCCTTTAAACGGTGAAATACGTTTATTTGAACGAGTTTTTGAAGACTCCGCAACACGCGCGCCCGACAAGTAGAGTCATCCATTAGGAACTGAAGAAGACGAGAGAACTCCACGTCGATACAAAGTACAAGTGGCGATTGCTTCTACCGATCACGTGACGGCAGGTGCAGTCCTTCTAGGAGGTCGCTAGTTGTGTTCCTTCGCGACGATAGCGCAGAAGGACGAGCGCGCAAACAAATAAAAAATGGAGTTAAAACACAATGTTTGAAGTGTATTTCTTTGTTATTGTTCTTGAAATAAAGACATAACATTTCTCTTCTTTTTTATATGATTGTAAGCACGCAAATTCAAATTTATTTTATTTCAGAGTGAACTGTCGTTAGTTGTTTGTTTTGAAGAGATATGCAAATGTGTTTTCTTTTCGGGAAGAAGAAGATTTTAATTTATCGTTGTTAGACTGTAAGTAATTATATTATGTTTTGTTTTTTTTTTTTCTTCTGAGTTTGTTTGTGTTTATGTTTAGGAAGGGTATGTAAATGAGTGTTTCCAATAACTTTTTGGAATGTATAACAATTATTAATGTGGTTTCCCAGTTTTTCTTCTAGTAGGAATAGTGCAATTGCCAGGAGGGCCTGCTCTGCAGTATATTAGTTCACACTCAATTGTATGTTTGCAGGGACTGTTATGTAAATAAGCACACGTCGTTTTTGACACTATGACACCTTATTTTGCATAAGATTTATGAATTCTTTATTGATTTTAACCCTTCTCTGCTTTTTATATCAATTCCGATATTTTCCATACTTAACGCGGCATTTTTATCTCCGGGATTTTGACGCACAAAATCCCAGGTATCCACCTAAGTTAATCATGTTAACTAGTTCCCCGAAGTAAGTATACGTTAAAGCTGACAGTCTATCAAAGATGGGGGATAAGGTTGAGCAAATTTAGCTTAACTTACTAATGGACGCTGTTGCCGAGGACGCATCACGACGTCAGGACGCCATCATGGAGGCGAGCGCGACGAATAATCAGTAATGTGACGTCTTCAGTATTATGGACAATGGACTTGAGCCAGTTATCATTTTCAACTGTATTCAGATGATACAGAGTGTATGGACTAAGGATGTCACTCCGACTAAAGATTTAGTTGCAGATTTAAAGTGTTAAAAAGCTAAGTAGCCCAGAGGTCCAGCTTGACTATTCACTTTGATTTAATTTATTGAAGAGTAAATTATATTTTACTGTGGTGAACATTTGATTTGTTTTCTCCGAAAAACTTATTATTTTTCCAAAAGAATAACAGAAAAAATTAATATGTGGGAAAGTAATCGGAACTTTGGCAATATTCTCTTAAATGGAGTTCGTCGCATACAATATAAACAAGAGGCACTTAACAGAAATTCACCAATTCTAGAACAGTTTAATTGAACTTCACTTTTAATTAAATTTCAGTCAGTAGCATTTAAATATACTTTGTTATCCATTTTTATTTTTATTTTATTTGTTTTGGTAAATCATGTTCTGTTCGAATGGTGGTAGTAATTTATTTTTCTAGCCTACTTGCAGAATAGAATTTAGTTTAACTAACTACACATAACCTAAAAATATCAACTCATTAATTTTTCTTTTTGTTTCACTTAAAATATATTTTGCAAGATTGATTTTCTTTTATTTTAAATGTTTTGAAGTATGCATAGTTTCTTTTCATTAAATGATATAATTTCAATAAAGCCTTTCATTCTTAAAATAATAATTCAGTATGTTATGAGTGCCAGAGTTGTGTATGCAAATTACAGAGATCCAGTAACTACAGGTGCACAACTAGAGTGTAAGTTTATGAAGGTATTCCAAAGATATTTCCCACTGTAAGAGTATATATATTTTTTTTTTCCTACACAGTGTGTAAGTACAGCAGAGCATGTATCTTACCGTGGGATAAGTGGCGGTCTAGCAGACTATTCAGTAATAATATCATCACACACCACAATAAGTATTCTTCAACGTGAGAAACACAGCAACTATCATATAGTGACTCAAACAAAGCACAAGCAAGAGAGAGTTAAAATCATTACAGCGACTCACATTACGTACAGCGTATAGGCACACAAGCAAGCCAAATATATTACAATATACTGAAGGTACTGGAGGACGTATCGCCTGTTTCATACTTCAGAAGCTATCCGTTGCTACTTGTGGAGGGGACAGCATCCATCATTCCCTGGAATGTTTCCTCTCTGGAGTTCAGTTAGAATAAAAAATTTCATCACCGAGCTATATATTTTCTAAACGATTATTATTTTTTCAGTTTCTACCACATTTCCCCGTTATTTTGAACGATTTATTATTGCACTTGTACCAGGTAAGACAATCAGAACCCAAAATTCTCTCGTTAAACTCCCGGTTGTAATATATTCCAGTGGCAGGTCCAAGTACTTCTATATATATAATTTAACAATTACACAGTGAATAAACACAAAATCATTGGTTTTTTATATGAGGATCAATGTTCAATTTAAGAAAGGCGTACACACCAATATATACAATATTTTAACTATGGAATTCGGGGGGGGGGAGGGTGGGGGAGGTAATTATTGGAAGTAATTATTGAGACTAAACATAGGCGAAACGAGCAGAGCATACAAACCATATATTAAGTTCTATATATGTGTATATCACCAGGCTATAATTTTTGACATCTGGTTTTGTCGTGATTCTGTGTTGAGTTTTCTTTGCCGCGACTGAGGAAATTTTACAGTAGTCAGGACATTGGCGTGTATGCCGAGGTGACGGTTTGCGGAGGACGTTGGCTGCCCGGGCGTACAGTGTTTGACTTTCGCAACCCGTGCAGATTGGCTGGCGCCAGACGCGTGCTCGTGAGGTACTAGCCAGGCCCTCTGTGTTCACAGACCGAGGCGGCGCGGCGTCTTGAGACTCAGCAGCTGTGTGTTGCGGGCTGCGGGAACAGGCGTTGGTCCTGAGTTGCAGAGAGTCGTTGACTAGTCTCCCGCCAGTGTGGACGCTCGGCTGCTGCTCTTAGTCCGGGATCTGTTTAAGCCTACGGTCTAGCATGGACTGCTGTAGCTTGTTTCGGGTACGAGGTGTGCAATGCGGATATACAGAAGTCGGGGCGGATGCGTGATGTGGCTGGATTAGAATGCAGAGCAACAAGCACCGTGATGAGTGTGGAGAGACCGGCCATAGGATGTGTTTCCTGCCCCCTCTTCTGACGAGGATTTTGTAGAAGTGCTAGCCTGGTCAGCTCGCTATGAACTTAACCGTAAAGTAGTATCTAGTAAATTTAATATACATTTAAGTTCCCGGTAAGATATATGAACAGCATAAGTTACGGTGTTTTAGTTTATTCACAAAGGGCTCTACTGGCTAAAGCACTCAAGGATAGAGATAAACCTGATTTGTAATACTCGGCTGATTTAATTTAGATTTTGTTTGGTAATTGATATTTTGTGCAGCGAGTTTATTGATAAATTTTGTTAAATGAACTTAATAACCAAAGCTGCGAGCAATGAATTGCAATCTGTTTTGGTTCCGCTCAAACAATTAAACAGGGATTCATCTTGGAAGTTGTGTAATTAGCAGAATATATTAATGATTTTGGTATACCCCTCCAAGTACAAGGTAATGCTAAAAAGTATATTGATGAGTGTAGTAGAACTAAGTAACTGCCACGAAAACCTCTTGCAGTAAAGTGGAAGGGATGAAATGAATGTAAGAACTGATCTCTCAACAACCAAGCGAGTGCGAGATCTATGTCCCCACCTCATACGGGTTGCAAATTTCCTAAATATTTTGGTGGATGCAGCCCGCATTCGTGACTATATTTATACACACATATCACGTATCGCAGACGCAGCATTTGCGCCTGGAAATTTCCCAAGTATATTATAACCCAAATTACTTGCTCATTTTAAGTACCCGTTAAATATATTTGGTTAATATACGTGTTTGCAATGTCTGTTGGAGCTGGAACAGGCAATACCCAAGAACTGTGTTGTCAAATACATAATTACAGAATTTTCGAAATGTTAAACATCTAGTCATACGACTGTCAGTAGAGGGAACATACAAGTTCTAGCTAACATGTTACTTACTTTATCGTTCCGCTTTGACAGTGACAATTTTTCCTTCCTATCTGTATATTTTCTCAATTCCCAACGAAACCTCTCCTCACATGCATTTTTTTTTCATTCCTTGTCGCACTCCCTGCACTGGACTTGCGTTTGGAAAGACGTGGTTTCAATCCCCGGTCCAGTCAGCCATATTTCGGTATTCCACGGTTTCTCAAAACCACTCCAGGCGAACGCTGGAATCGCACCTTATTACACGCCATGGCCGATTATTTCTCTGGTCCTGATTATCTGAACCACTGGTTCCGTCTCTAACACCGCTTTCGATGAAACGATAATTCACAATAATTGTATCTACCTATTTTCTCACTTTAAACCAATTTAGTTTCTATCCCTCCTCCAAATAAGAAGAAAATCATTTTAACCATACATCATTTCTAAGAATTGGTCGGAATTAATATTAATATTAATGGTAAATGTTTTAAATTTATTTCGTTAGATATTTGAAAGAATCTATGGAATGTGTTTACATCAAATGACATAGGAGCAGAATGGCCCTCTCGAGGAATGTCAGCGTGTACTCTACTTATGTATTTATTTCTATCTATGCCCACATTTTGACACACAAACAAAGATCTCCATATTCACATAACACGAGAGTCTTAAACTCTTACCAGACTGATGCC
Organism: Dryococelus australis; assembly: GCA_029891345.1. Classification (NCBI taxonomy): domain Eukaryota; kingdom Metazoa; phylum Arthropoda; class Insecta; order Phasmatodea; family Phasmatidae; genus Dryococelus; species Dryococelus australis. Next base: position 162,257,605 of record CM056993.1, on the reverse strand, counting down.
TTCCCTCAGTTGCAGACTGGAAGATACCAGTCTGCAACTGAGGATCTTCGGGGCCCCTTACTACTAAAGCGTGTCATTCTTGTTGCCTCCAGTCTGTAATAAGCGGTTCTGTGCCATTTGCATAACCATTTATAGTAAAACCCAAACTTTGAATTTATTTATGTATCCGTGTTTGGCGAAGAACTAATAATATCAATATTTATAAACTCGTGTGTGTTTGATTCTCCGTTTTCTGTAAATTCGTATATGGAAATATCTGAGGTATGTTTACTTATTACATTCCAGGAAATTTCGCCAATTAATTATATAGCAATTTATACTTCATTTACATGTACATGTGAATATCTGCTTCTATTGTACCACGGCGTGTAAGAGATGCACCGGACTACTTTCGCCAATAAAGAAACTGCAAGGAAAACCTGGGCCAAATCCTGTGCTTCCTCGTCTAAGGTTAAACTGGAGCAACAGCCAACGAACAGGTAAATAAGGCTCAAGTGCACAAAGGATTGTGTAGTCCAACTTAGTCCGATGAATGCGCGAAATTTCTGGGTCTCTACTCACCATTCATAGTCCCCATCCCACGCAAGGAACTTAAAATAAATTTTCTCTCTCTCCTTTCTCTCTCATCTCCGTTCGTCCTGATCATTGTAGAAAATTGCTCACCGGTGTAACGAAATTTGGTCGACTTTTACCTTTCATTGGAGAAGGAAACCAGGACCTGATTTCATTTGAAGCTCTTGTGGAAGCTTAAATAATGCTTAGAAAATTAGAGTGTTACACACATTTGAAGGTTAGACAGTTATCTTCTGTGTGTGGACCTATTCGCACGTTGGTTAGGTGCACAAAATATTGTAATAATTCTAAAATCCAGCCACTTTGCACAGATATAAACCCTAAATTAAGTGTTGTTGATTGATTTAACAAGCGTAGCCATGAACAGTTTACACCATGTGCGTGAATTACACAGCTGTAAAAGCTTTATTATAAATTTGTTTCCATACATATTATGTTATTCTTTAAGCCTGCTGTCCTAAGGAAAGGTAGGCTTATGCAATCACCCAAGAGTCTGTCTGGAATGTATGTCCCCTCCCTTCCCCCCCCCCAAAAAAAACAATAACTTTTAAAACTGTAAAACGGATTTCTCCAAACTCACCGCACCAACATAATGTTTCGTAATTACATATGACCTTTTTTGTTGTTTATCGCGCTAGGTACTTATTTTAGCAATGAATTTAGAGAGTAGTAGTATCATTAGTGTTCCATTTTGAAAGATAAATACGCAACTGATTTTTTATAAATTTGGCATATAAGTAATACTACTTTATATTATGTAATTATTTGCCATTTAAATGAATAAGAGACTTATTTTAAAATGTTTCCCACAAAAATATTTTTAATTTATTTACTATATCTACTACACAGTTTTATGAATTTCGACCAAATCTTTTTTACGCTGAAAATATATATTCCCCGTATCAGATGAGTCAATACATAGCCACTTTTGACTGTCAGTTTGCAAATTAGCGCCACGTGAAAATTAAAGCTTTTATGTCATAATATTAGGAAAACAACTAGTACTACGGTAGGAGATATAAAGTGACATGTTTCAAGTGGGTATGGCACTTAATAGCGGCCACATGAACATTTTATTACACTTTTATATATCTACAAAATAATGTACTCAATTTCAACACAACATTGTATGCTGGCATATCTATACAAACATCAAATGAACAAATACATAAACTTATTTGTCTGCAATTTTTGGAGATAGCATCACATGATAAATTTAGCTTTTTTGTTCATTCTCGGGCAACAATTAAGAGACACCCAACAAATTCTGCCAACAAGTTATGCTTTGCAAATTATCTAAATTTATATGATTTAAGGAGGTAGTCACATTTTCAAAATAACAATAATGTCCCAAAGAATTTTAACTGGCTTTAATATGTAGTGGTATCTATAGCAAACATAGAATGTGCCACTTTCACAGCCATTTTGTTCTCCATTAATGATGATAGTACTGCATGAAACGATGGAGCTTTCATGCAATGTGTCTAGGATCTATGAGCCGATTCTCTCCGAACTTTGCACACAAGTATTACTACGGCAGGCCACGTAAACTTACATATTATATGTGTGTTTAACATTATTTAGAATAAGGCTACCATATAAATAATTTTTATTAGTTTGTCATATCAATTAAACAATTTAAGCAACGTCAATTAAACTTTGTATATACTGAGAGTATCCATTAGAATCATCAAATATGATTATATATCCTCTTTAGGACGTATTTTTGTAAGATAATGCCCGGTGATAAAATGTACGTTTATACTATATCTCAGCAATAAATCAACTAATTCCAACAAATTTCAAGCAAGTAGTACAATATTTTATACCATCTAAACTTGCATAGTTTAAGTCAGTCGGACAACTTTATTTTTCAAAATTGTGGCAATATATGTAATTTAGATAAGTTTACTTATAAATTATTAGACAATATTGAACCAAAATTCGTATGCTGACAGCATCTATTGAAAACATCAGATATGCCTACACAGAGCCTGTTTTAGGCATTTTCTATGATAGCGCCATATAAGAAAATAAAGCTTTTACAGAATATATTGCGAAACAGTCTACCTATATCTACCAAATTCTGCACACAAGTAGTGCTACTTTAAGCCAAGTAAACTTACATTATTTAAGCGACTACTAACTTAATTTTTTTAATAATGTCCGTTTAAATATTTGAGGTTGATAAATCCAGGCTATCGAAACTTTAGACTGATTGGTGCCGAAGTTGATGCTCCGAATCTCACATGCGTAATGCAGTTTGTTGCCGGGTGAGGCACGTGTGTATTTGCGATTGCCTCACTATTTTTGCCATTTGTTCCTGGTCCCAATTATAATGACATCGCTTTCAACAAGACGTCAACAACTACCTACCACCTAACTTTTTAAGAACTTCATCAAAAGGGAAGTACGTACATTAGTTATATCGGCAACATCTTGTTTCATTTCACCTAAACTAAACAAAATAACAGGATAACAATTTTGGTACCAATCAATGCAACCTGACAACTCGTACCTATAGAGTCCATTACTAAGCACATTTAGGGGCCGCGGTGGTAAAGCTACTAGATCGCTCGCCTCCTTGCAAGGCGAACCGGGTTCTATTCCCGGTGGGGCCACTCCCAGATTTTCGTACGTGCGAATTGTGCCGGACGATGCCGCTGACCGGAAAGTCATCCCGGAGATCATCAATTTCCCCCAGCCTTGCATTCTTGCGCTGCTCCATTTCCACCTTGTTTCACACTCAACGGATCTCAAGACTTCGTTGTTAAGAGCGGCTCACATATCTTCACGCAATCTCCCTACTGAGCCAATTTGGCCCCCTTAAATATCCTAAAACCATTGTGCGTGCGTGGATTTTATGACCATTTGAGGCTGTGACTAGTGGTTTGCTTTCTAGAACCAGGGGACATTTGTATTTATTCTTGAATTTTTATGTGTAATATTTTGTTTTACTTTAAGCTCTTCTGTTGGTGATATGTTAGTGATTTTAAGTGGCGATGAGACAAGTAAATTCAATGGTTTTTATAAGAATGAACCTATACGATGCCAATGAAGTTTGTCAAGGTAAACTCAATAGAGTCGTTACAAGATTCTTTAAATTCAAATAACGCCCCTCAATTTTACTGGAGAAAGTGTATTTTATACCAGTAAGTCACTCAAGAAATTTTGGAATGTCCAGCATGGAGCCAAAGGGAGATGAAGTACTGACATATTAAAAATTTACTCACTAATTTGTATAATATTAAGATGTTGATTGCATGGCTAGTAATTTTGACATTAATTTGTTGGAATATGGTACAGTAATTTCTAGCTCACTTATTTACTGGCACAAATGTTGAAACCTCAAATATGCTATATCTACGTTTACTGGACAGAAAAGAGGAAATCACTGGAAAGAAGTGAAAACGTACATAGAAAAGCCTCCATACAAACCAGGGAATTACATTCTTTGTGACAAAGTGCGCAGAAAGAGATAAATTTACGAAATTGCCATATTTGCCTACCAGTCTCACACTACAAACATTTTCTGCAGAAATGGAGAACTCTTAAATGTTTGCCAAGCGGGTTGGTGGTACTCGAAATAATTATATTAACGCGTAGTTAACACCTAAGCTGCATGTCTCCTTACTATTATTAAAGAAAGAGAATAATTTTGTTAGATAGGAGGCAACTTCATGATATGGCCTTTGCTGGCCTCATGGAAGAACAAAGAGAAACCTGTGGTGATAATGAGTTTACTGTCTTCAGAGTAGTATACCTAGCAAGAACGTATGCAAAGGAAATGAAGAAGGTTGGTTTGGAAGATGATGTTCATTCAACTAGGTTGAGAGATCGTATTTTTAAAGCTGGTCCTCGTCTAGAAGCTCACTGAACTCTAGAAAAAGAGAGTTTCGTAGTTTTGACAAAGGCTGTTGGCAATATGGTAAGGGTATCGTGCAAAGCTAGTTACGACACAGAAAGTATTCACTTTGCAAAAGCTGCAAAAGTGGTCAGGAGAGAGATATTTGCTTATACTTTTTGGGATTTCCGCGAAATGTCGAAGGAAGCAGAAAAAATGGCAGTTTCAGAATTATTTGGAGCTCTTTTCAAAATGTTTCCTACATGACGGCTACTGATAACTACGATGTAGTAATGTATTCAGCTATATCAACCTTTGCACAAATTACATCTCCGTTTCCATGCTGTCGTAAGGTGTACTAAGAAAAATGCAGCTCTAAGTCGGCATGTTATCTGGATGGTTATACCAGCGCCAGTTTGCGTGAATTTATACGGATATGGAAATTTATGGCAAGACATGTAATTAGGAGCTGATTGTTACTGCATACAAATGTGGCCTTTGGTGGGCCTTTGATTTGAGGGCAAGTATGTTCGCAACTGGCTCAGCAGACAATATAGATCACAACTGATACAAGGCTCACGCTCTATACAGCAGATGAAGAACCTCGCAGATGCAAATCAATCCTGCTACGAACAGTTGAAACCGATGTTCTCGTCCTTGCTATGGCTGCAGTACAGCAACTTGTCGGAGAGCTGGAAACCTGGTTATCTCTTAGTACTGAGAAAATTCATAAGTACATTGCTGCACACAGCATATCCAGATCACAATGTCCAGTGCGTTGACAGTTTCCCACGCTTTCTCTGGGTGGGATGTGATTCCCTAATTATTTGGAAAGGGGAATAAAACATCATGGGAAACATGGCATGCTTTTCAAGAAGTTACAACTACATTTCTGTCTCTGGCGTCTGGTGGTATTAAAGGCTTTGAATACTTTACAGAAGTTTGTGGTACTATGCATGGCCAGTCCATTAGTGATAATGTCGTTATTTGAGGGGTGAATGGATCTCTAAGCAAACAAGGAAGTACGTAGGCGTGAAAGATATCCCTCCGACAAAGGATGAATTTTATATTCGTATCCGATGTTCTTCCTATCAAGGACAGTTTGTTTGGAGTCATGCTACCACTCCTGTGAGCGAGGCGCTGAAGCCCGTTGTCGGAGGGAGAAATGTGGAGGTGGCTGAAAGTCAGTGCTACGTACAAACGTGACCCTCGCAGAAGTATGGATATGCGGGCACAAGACGGCTTGTTCTACAGCCCGTTGCAAGTATGTAGACACAAGAAATCCAGCTTGCCTTGCTCTTCACTAAGCATGTGTGACGGGGAGTTTATCAACAAGAGCAATGTAAATACTGATATTAAGTAGGATTTATATTAAAAATTGTTAGATTATTGCATTTTACTTGACGTTATTTTCTTTCAGTACAGTTAATGAACTAATCATGAGAGACTGATAGCTGTAAGGTACCGATTATTGGTGTTTCTTCGTAGTAAGATTTTGAACTGTTCTTTTTTTTCATTTCCTATTTTAATTAATATTAATACTATGTTTTATATTTTGTCTGATTCCTACTATTACACCCACAAAATGACTAAATGTTATCCTAAAGCAGATATTATGACGTAAATGTGAAGGATGATAACTCTAGGTAGGGCCTACCTGTTGAATTTTCGGATCAGTTGCAAAGATATTGATTTGCATTGACTATATGCATTGGTTAGTGCCAAAAACATTGTATTTTATCAATTGATTGAGAAGTAATATGTTAAAAATTTATTTTCCAAAAAATAGCGTTGATGTAACAGCTGTGTATCCACCCACATGAAAATCGGTTGTGGCTCCGCTTAGTAAATCAGTCTGCAACTTTGAAGGAACATCTGTCCCAAACGGCTTGTTTTTGGAATAAAATGCAAAGTGATATCACCTAACTCTATGTAAAGGGAAACAATTCTTTATATCTAATAAATACTTGCAAGGAGGTTAAGTAAATCCAATGGTTACTAAATGTTTACAGTAAATCAATAAAGGAATTTTACATTTATAGGTGAAATATAAGTCGAGACATAGCGTTCAGTGACTTGCTATATGTTACTTACGTGTCATATTTTATAAACGTATTTATTATTCAGACACTGTACTTTACAACTTTCAATAACTTCTATATTTCAAATGAAGAGTGGGGTGGAGTAGAGGGGGAAGATTTGAGTGGCTCTTAGCATCGAAGTTTAGAGAGCCGATGAGGGTGACGTGAGGTGATTATGAAGCAGCACAGGAATGAAAGTGCGAGGGAAACGGGAGATCCCCGAGAAAACCCGTTGACCAACGTCATCGTCCGACATGATTCCCACTTGCGAAAAGCTGGGATGACCCCTCCCGGAATCGAGCGCTGTTCGTCTAGGTGGGAGGCAAGTAGTCGAACCACTACAAATGATGAGATCATGGGTATATATAAGTTAAAAGACTCAACGCTCTACAAACACCTCGATTTCTTTATATCCTCATGCTACGGAAGACTGTTTTGCCGCGGTTTTTATGATATAGGTGTATGTGGGTGCATTTATTCCACAAGGGCCTACGTGAGAAGCAACAAAGGTTTGAGTTTTATTCATCAGCACACTGTTGCCTATTCAATGTGCATCTCGCCAATTGAGTAGTTTCGTGGGCAGTGTTCAATAGCATACATTTCGCAGCCATCCGTACATACAGTATCACGTGATCAAATTTAGCTCTTTCGTTTTTGTTAAGACCTCCTCCATCCCTCACGAACTCAGATGCGTCTTTCAGGCATCTTGTAACAATATTTATGGTCAGACCTGTACACAACAAGGAATCAGTGGGCGGTGTTTTGAACGTCTTCCTTGCAAGAAGTATGAAGTTTTTGCGCCTCTCATTTGCGAATGGTTAATACTTACACCAATGAACAAGCTGCACGTTGTTCGCTTGTTCCGAGAAGCACGCTCGTCACAAATACAGCACACGTCAAAGAATGTATTAGTTGTAACAGTTGAGTTGTAAATTAATTTGGGACTGTAAGGACTAGATTTCACTGAATACGGTTAAATCACACTGAACTGGTGCGGCCGAGAACTTTCATTAAGTGACCGTCTTAGAATCATCACATTCTTTACCGTCATCACCGTCACAACAGAAGTGTGGTTTGGCGTACGCGATATCGGAAGGAAAGATGCACTTATTCTAACCCATTCCAGCCCAGTGTACACAATCGTGTACATGACGCACGTGTAGGTAATTTCTGGTCTGTACTGGACACTGCGTAGCTCAACGACCGACGATCTTACATATGTGTAAATTATTCGCAAACTGTCTTACTGGTCTAGGTCATAATTTGTCCATATAACTGTAGCCGAACATTCATCGTACAACTTGTTGGCTGTGATGGCGAACCAAGTATTGTAGGATCGACTTAAGTACATCACGCATCGTAAAATATTTTGTTTGCAACACCTGAAGCCGTAAATTAAAGTTGCTCTGAAAGGGTAAACACTTTGAGTGTAGTACAGATTTGCAGACATTGAAGACAAGCTACAAGATAATAACTCTTATCCACCGCAGCACAAACACCAGTTCCTATGTTCCCTGTATTCCCACTTACCATCATCCTATTGGTCCATAATACACTGTACTCTACACTGTAATTTGCAACGTTCATTACTGGCCGACTGTCGGCCAATGAGATGACAGTTTGTCATTGCTCCAATGAATTGTTATTTCTCAAGTAACATTAGTGTGCAATCCATTGTGCACATGTGAGAAATTTACGCTTTGAGTCTTTCCGACGTGTTATTACTTTGCAGTGGCCTTCATGGAAACTCTGACATAGTTATATTACGGCAAAATCCAAATACATACTTTAATTCTAGCCGACGTAATATTACGTTGCGAGTACTCAAAATGTTCAAATTTACCATTCTAACTTACCGTCAAAAATATATCCCGATAAAACGAAAATCGTAGGGCCAAAGAAAGTGCTTACGATTCTCGTTAGTTTTAGTATTCGATTTTACGTGTTAATTAATAGAAGTTCAGATAATTTTATATTGAAATATTAGTAAATCAATGACAGAAATACTTTCATACTCTAAAATGTTTTTATCGTATTTAAATTAAAAGTACGTCTGTTATGTTTTGCAAGGCGAGTTTTATGTGTTTCATTACCAGTATTTTGTAAACTGGATTTAAAATGAGAGAAAACGTAATAGGATTTTCCGAGTAAATAACTGGAAAAGGGGATGCCGTCGTGCAGAGGAACATCAGAGAAGCTTGGTGCCAATCCGCTTATTAGTTTGGAAAATATTTCCAGACGCAAATTCCTTCTGGAACATTACCACAAATGTCATGTTTCAATAAAAACGGGGGGGGGGGGGGTGGGGGAAATCCAAAATTTATTCTAAACTACTTGTTACAATCCTCCAAGGCAGGCATAACGAATGAAATATACGGGACTGTTTATTACAAGGAAACGTATGCGTCTTAATTGGTTCAGCAATGTTTCGAAATATATGACGCAAAACACAAGAAAAGTTTTTAACATTATTCGATTTTATTAAGACATATTTACGTAACGGAGTAGGTAAATATACCGAGGTGAAACAGACACTTGTTTCGCGAACACCAGCAAAATGGCTTCACTGCACTGTAAAAAGTACTGGGAAAATTACCCGACAATTGTACGGGAATATTCGCAAACTTGTTTGGGAAACATATTTTTCTTCTTTAAAAATACGATAGAATTACAGCACTCTAGAGTAAAATTCACTTACATGACAGTGTAAAATCCCATACATAAATGGAAAAATTACAGATAATTCTTAAGAATAAGGACTTTTTTAAAATCGGAAAAATAATACCTTGATCTGTTAGATATGATTATTAGTAATCTTAATTACTAGTAATTTTGGAGGGGCTTCAAGTAGTTTTCTGCAAAAATAAATAAAATGATAGAGGGAGGAGAATTATCGAGAATGCTGTGTTTATGCTACAAAACACGTATAATTTACGGAAAAATTATATCGGGTCGCTGAATGGTTTTACATATAAGAATACCGTTTGCAATGAATATTTCATGTGGAAAACGTATAATGGGTATATTTACAGCGCGGCACTGACGTTATACTGGCAAACAACACAGGTATTAAGCAGTGACGGGACATTATGTAACTCTTTGAATTACTCAAGGCTTATCTGGTATATATTCACTAGAGGATAAAACGTATTACTGGTAGAATAAATATACATATCGTAGATGCTTCAGAGCCCCGTTCAGAGACAGTGTTTATAAAGAGGCTATGTATATCGCCATGTTACTTTGAAATTCACTGTGAACAATGGGATAGGATAACAATGCGCGTCTAACGTTGGTTGACGTCAGGTGTATTGTGGGAAATTGCCGGACGTGAGTAACGGTTTGAATTTTGTCCTGTCGGAGGTTTTGGATTTACGATGCTGAAATGCGTGTTTTCTTCCAATTCGTGTTGTTTGGAGTGTTAAATATAATAATTGTGTCAAATTGCGAGTGTTTCTATGCTATTATAGCAGGGGAAAAGTTAAATCATAATAGATGTGCGGTGATCAAAGTGTCTGTGTAGTGTGGTCAAATAGATTGGCGTTGTGGGATGCCTAATCATGTACGCCGTACGAATAGCCATTGATTCGGCAAGTAGTAACCAAATTAAATGTAACTTTTCGATAGTGGGAGAGCGATTAAGGTTAGGGTAATTGCGCGGTACAACGGGTGTAAAATATGTACCTTCTCTTGATAAAATGTTATCCCACAACGTCCTTCCATTTTATAGCCCTCGCCACTATCAAATTTGTAATTCGCATTATTAAATATTGTCAATTTAGGTAATGTTCGGTTGGCTCTTCCTGCAATTAAACGCGTTTTCGTGATAAAATGTTACGATTATATCAGGAATATCACGAAAAAAAAAACGTTATATTGCAAAACAACCTAACCAAACAATACCTACATGCACAATATTATCAATACACACGCCCAAATGTTACAGTGATAATGTATGAGGTAATTCTTACGGATAATTACCTTAATTGACATTGTTACCAATACAACTTATAAATATGATAGTAGGGAGGGCTATGAACTGGAGGGAAATTGTGGGGTAAAATTTTATCATGAAAACGTACATATTTTCTATTTACTTACCCCACAATTTCCCTGATCTTCACAGCGCTCCCCACTGTCGTATTTGTAGCTTGTATCGGTAATATTGTCAATTTAGATCATGTTTGGTTAGTTAATTTTTGCAATTTAACGTATTTTCGCGAATATATTTTTCACTCGTTTTACCCCACGAATTCCCTGATCTTCATAGCCCTCCGCACTATCGTTTTTGGGGTTCCTATTGGTCAAATGTAGATGCCTCTAGTGAATTCGTGTTCTTTGTATTTAGTAGAATGGAATTATACCAATTTGTGAGAGTTTCTCCTTTTAGAAAAGCCCCTATTCTTAATAATTGCCATATTACCTTACGACGTGTGCATCTCCTCAGCATTGTCTCGACAGTTGGACGAGAGAAAGAAACAAAACGAGACGCCGTGTTGGAAAGCTTGTAGGACTTAAAATCGTTCGGAAAGGCATAATACTAAACAATTTAAATTTAATCTTTAAGATTGAGAAAAGCTGTAAAATACAGTATTATCGAAAGTTACAAATAAAAAGAGTGAAAAAAAAAAAAGATAATTCATACGAGACTGTGGAGAACGGATTGCTTTTTGTACCCGTGTTCAAATATTAATATACGCCGTTAGCTATTACTCGCGTAATTTTTATGTCAAGGGAATTATCAAAAGACTTGGAAAGAAATCGACTTCAAAACAGTAACAAAGCCACTAAAGAAATCCCACAGGAACATTTGCTTTGTAGCGCACAAAAGCAACTGAACAATCTGTTGAACAAAATAATAACTACAACCAGATGGAAGAATAACTAATTTGTCAAGTTGGTATTAGAATAGCGGGAATGTTCAAGCTAATAGAAAGAGGCATTGGAGGGTGTCGGAACTGTGCTAAAGATCGTAGAATGTACATACAAAGGAAAATATGAACTTGAATGTAGAAAAAGCACAGACTGTAGAAACGACATGGAGAAAATATGTACTAAAACTATTTACAGCAAGCAGCGTTATATAACCGACTACTTCTGCATTTCACACCTTAAATAAGGTTTTGTATTGTACAATTTACTGCATAGTACGTAAGTAAAGTACATACCCTGCATTCATGAGTAATTGATTTTATTTACCTTACGTATTTACTATATACATGTAAGGTATATACTGTATTTTATTTTCTTGTAAGGGAAGACACTCTGGTTTCAGTGAACCTCGGACATAGTTAACGATATATGCGAGTCCGCAGAGGTACATTGTAGGCGGAGTTGACTGTATAACTTAGGAAAACGTGAGCTTTTATTTTATCCTTAAATTATTATACATTTGGAAAGGAATGCAAACAAAGTTTTATATACACTCGTACATTACCAATAGATTGAATGAAATTTTAGCAGAAATAAATAACAAATACAGAAAAAAAAAAAACTGTTTGTGAAATCCTACTCACGTCCATAAGTTTTTTAAATCAGTTATATAAATCAATGTATTTCGATAAGATTGTACGTTTAAAGAGTTTAATCAAATTTAATTGAATTTTGGTTCATGGTTTTAAATTTTTGACCAGTATTAGTGCTTAACTGGCTATGGCCCCAAAAAAAAATTAAATTTGAAGCCTTGTATCTCTCAAAATTCCAACTAATATTGCATGATATATTATTTGGATATAAGTAATTATAATTGGTAATGGGAAACATTTTTGAAGAAAAGGTCTTCTTAGCAACACATTTATTAAAACACAAATTTATGTTACGTGAGTCAGAAAGTACATAATTACATGACCCATTCGAGAATGAGGGAAAGTATGTTTTCCAGTTATATGAGCAACCTGTGATTTTTCTGAAGTTTCTGTTGGTATCCTAAGAACGTTTTGTAGGCCAGCTTACAATACACTCCGCGTTTTGTTTGATGATAATAGCGAGGCCACACCAGTGGTGTTTTGAGTCGATGGTTCATGTCCAACCATGGCTCAATGAGCTTTACGTAGGCGCAGAGTGCTTACGAATCTAGAGGTAAAAAAATTGGGGTGTGGCTGTGTTGGGGACACGGACGTTTCTTTTGCGCGAATAAGTGTACGTTAACGCCCTCAGACGCATTGATGTTTATTTTACGTTCCCAGCACCGCTTCACTCAATCATATGGGGTTTTATGGGTATCACTGGATTGCTTTTGAGATGCTCTTTCCAAGAGTATAACAATTCTGTATTTTGACAATTTCCTTTCTGACGATTATATGTTGAAATTGTATTAAGTTTCTTAATTCTTTACATTAAACTCATACAAATTCATCATAACCACGCCACACAAATGTTTTTATACACGCAATCAATTGACCTTGACGCGTGTTGTCGTTTGAAATCAAACGAGTGTCATAGCTTCTACTAGTCAAAATTTATATTACGCGGAAATTATGAGACGCGGCGAAACGAACTCAAAATCGCACACCCCCCCCCCCCCTCCCCAGGCCGCGCCCATAGCTTCGCAGTCCTCACTCAACGTTACATATTTTTTGATACTTTAGTAATTGCGTGGTGCAATCGAATTTCAAATGTAGACGATATATTCGGAGCTGCAATGCCAAACTGTATCCTCCGATTTTGTTAACGCATCGGATTTTCTGGACTGCCTCCCGTTTTGGTTGCAAATTTAAACACGTGTTCAAGTCAAAAAGGCACTTATTTCACGAACTGCAGCCTCTGACACCAGTACGGAACCTTTCGCAGCACATAATAGCCAACCAGACACAAGGACTATTGCCAGAACCTCGCACAGCCAATCAAAGTGCAAACTGCTTTATGATGTAGGTGAGTGGTGTGTTTTGTTGTTTCCTAAATCTGTCGTGTATCACAAGCGTTTTATACCTGTGTTGAAAAAAAAAAACTATAGTCCTTTTGGATAAATTAGAAATTTATTAATATTTTAATTATAAGATATAATATTTCATTTATAATTAATACGAAAAAACAGTGAGAAAATATAGATAGGCTGGTAATTCCTAGTAAGAAATAGTTCTTATGCAAAATATTACTACACAGATTGTGCGCAGGAAAGCGGAGCTCTGTCTCTTCAGTTAAACTACGTTTGCACGAGGCGGATGAATACCCTGAAGGTAGAACTTTGGCAAGGCTTCAGAAAAGTTAGAAGTAACCGTGAAAGGAATATGCAAGCGTATCGAAGGCTTGTACTCCCCAGCTCCCCTTCTATTTCATTTCTATCTCGTCCTGGCGACCACAAGCTACTTCCTCGCCGCTAGGATTGTACCCAGGATCTCCCGGAGCCAACCAGAGAGACGGACCGTCTAAGCCCCGCCTACACCGTCTGCGGTCCTTCGCGCGGGCACTAATTTACTTTCCAAATTATTATTACACAGTCTTCTCTGAGGAACGTTTCTAAGCAACTAATTAACATTGCCCAAAATACCATAACTTAATAAAATAACGCCTGTCACAATTTCACACAGCAGAAACAACGACCAATAAGAGACGTTACCGACGTGTCTTGTGGAGGTAGTATTTGTTGTTAACATATTCCTTACTCCACAAACAGCTGCGGCTAATCGAATCAAACACAAACACTTTTTAATTGGTTTCGACGTGTGATAGTTAACTCTACTAATATTTGCACACTTACAGTAACAAATATTTATTCGTTGCGGTGCCCAATATATATATATATATATATATATATATATATATATATATATATATATATATATAATATATATATATATATATATATAAATTTACCTGTGACGAAAAAAAAGATGGATGATTTTTTTTCTTTTAGAACTACATATATTTTAATGCCTGCGAGGTTTTGTATAGTCAGCGTAGCACTTTATAACATTAATAACATACATTACAAATGGGTGATTACGCTTTTTATTTTTCCGCGCTTTTCGAACATGCATTTTGTCGACCCAGACAACGCCGCACGCCATAACAATTTGGGTGCAACATCTCACGGCTAGTATTCTATCCGGTGTGACAAATAATCTATGTTACCACAAAAAAAAAAAAAAAAAAAAACAACGTGAGGCAGTCATGTCGCGGTGGTGGACCCGTTCCAACGTGCATATATCAGAAGGGTTGTTGCTGGGCGGGGAGGGGGATTCTCTCCGCGGGCATCATAGCCCGTGCGGTATCACGGTCCGAGATCGCACCTTGCACCGGCTGAGTGGAATTTATGACGTGTAACACAATTTAAGCTTTTGGTAAATGGCTTCGCGCTGGTTGGTGGTTGGCTGTGAGCCGGGAGGGGGGGGGGATATGGAAATGGTCCATTTTTCATGGCGCGCGTAAGCTGCATTTCCTCGCGCGTTGTGTCCGGTAGTGATAGCGCGCCTCAGTCGGCATCGGAGCACCCTTCATGCCTGCGCCGCAGGAAATAACGGCTGCGCCTCCCTCCGTAGTTATTTCGTCACGTGACAAATTGTTATCCGCCTACCCACCACCCCTCACTTCGTGACTTCTGAAATCTTCACCGCGCCGCAAAGACCCCAATAAAAAATAAAATGCGAAGAAAATACCTGCTTAAAGTGGTATTTACCTTTTTATTTATACACTGTTAAGAAACATTGTTAAAATTAAATATTAAAATTGATACCTTACACACAGACCTACTTTACAGAATCCCTGAAACCAGTCTGTATTATAACATGTCATACTAAAAAAAAATTAAATTGAGTAAATATTTATTACAGTTACAGATGCAACAAAACCAACTTGGTCAACATATTGTGTACTTAATAACATACAGGACGGCAGACGGTTCGCGTATACGGACTGTACCACACGAATCCATGGTCAGAACTGAGTAGAAAATATTTTTTTGGTAAAAATTCGTAAGGGTCTTAGTTTACGAGAAAAACAACATTAAAGTAGATAGAATGACTTTACCCCGCGTTAAGCACAGCGCACATCAGCAAACAAAATTTCGAAACGTTATGTGTTAAAAGTTTACTCTGCCCATAGCAAGGCACTTTTTCGCATGTTGGATGCATGCAGCATCGTTGCCTCACTGTTACCTAATTGGAACACCATGTGTTTGCTGCAATGGTTTAATGGTTTGCTGGAATGTTCATGGCGTTTTTCTCGTAAACGAAGCGTCTAATACATTTTTACGTAAGATTACCTGGCATTCTGTATGTTAAGAAATGCCCTATGCAGTAACAGATTTCGTTTTCAAATATTTGATCTAAAAAGTAAAGTAGGTTGGAAAATAAATCCGAAATGGAATGGGGACTACCCTCTTATGTACTGCTGAAATGGGGACTACCCTCTTACGTACTACTGAAATGGGGACTACCCTCTTACGTACTACTGAAATGGGGATTATCCTCTTACGTACTACTGAAATGGGGACTACCTTCTTACGTACTACTGAAATGGGGATTACCCTCTTACGTACTACTGAAATGGGGACTACCCTCTTACGTACTACTGAAATGGGGACTACCCTCTTACGTACTACTGAAATGGGGATTACCCTCTTACGTACTACTGAAATGGGGACTACCTTCTTACGTACTACTGAAATGGGGATTACCCTCTTACGTACTACTTACGTACTACTGAAATGGGGACTACCCTCTTACGTACTACTGAAATGGGGACTACCTTCTTACGTACTACTGAAATGCGAAGACGTGTAAAGTGTTCGGTTTCATGTGTCGTAAACAGTAAATAAAAATAAACAAGTAATTACTGATATAACTAATGAACCTATTTCCCTCAACTTGGGTGCAATTCATTTTTAATGATTTTTTGAAAGTGGAGATGGTACAAAGGACTTGGCATCACTTTGAAAGCAATAACCGTATTAATGAGACCGGAAACTTATGCAACACACTTGTCTTACCCGGGACTTGAATCCAAAAAACCTCGTGCTATATACTAGCGTGCAATCCACTGCATTACGGAGGTCGGATTCGGAGCATCAAGTTCGGATTTAATCAGTCTAATATTTTTAATGATAGGATTTACTAACCTAAAATATTTACAAGACCTTTATTTTGAAAATAAGATTCTGAGCCACGTAAAACATGTTAGTTTACGTTGCCTACCATAGTGCTACTTGTGTGAAGAATTTGATCGAAATCGGTTGTTTGGTCCCTGAGATATTACATAAAAAACTTCATTTTATTATTTAATGCTATCGTACAAAATTTCCAGAAAAGAGGCTCTGTATGCGATGCTTCTATTGTATGCTGTCTACATACAAATTTTGAATGAATTTTGTTAAATAATTTACCGTATATGTCAAACTTAAATAAATAATTTTATGAAGCTACCATTTTGAACATCGTTGTCTGACCCATTTTAATCATAAAAGTTCACGTGGCCTTCCGTCGCTTTTGTGGTGTGCACAGTTTGATACAAATTTTTTAAAAATGTTCCAGTGTAACAGTTGTTGGGAATCGTTTGATTGGTACTCTTGACATGGCATAAAATTTCCATAGTTTTAATGAGGCGATCTTCATAAATTGAGTACAAAAAAGTAGCGATTTCGATGATTGTGTACTGCCAATATACAAAGTTCAATTAAAATAGTTAACATAGCTTAGTAGATATAGCCCACAAAATTAAAATGATTTTATAGACGCTATTCTGAAAATAGTGTGTAAAATACTTCTAAAAAATGATATTGGCTCATCTTTATTTGGCGCAGTTAAGGCACATCTGCATTCTCTTACACTGAACCATTTTTACAATATACACTCGTTTATTACAGTTTTGAAGAAAAAATAATAGTTCTTACAAATAACCAAACACTGCAGAAAATCAAATGTCGTTACTAGACATTGATGGAACAGGTAATTAACACTAAATAGAGACATGAATATTTAAATACTGAAAAATGTACAAATTTAAGTGGTAATTATTAAGTTTAAACTAGTCCATAAAACACTGATGATGAACTTGCAGGTATTAGGCCAAAATATGCACCATATACACGCAATAATATAGTACATTTGCATAAAATCATAAATACACATATATACACATGTAACTATAGCTCCATGCAAATCAAATGATAAAATAGAACCCTAGTTAGTTACAACAACATTTGCCCTAACACAGTATATCGTCTCCAAATTTTGTAAGAATGGGTTAAATATTTTCCGAGATACAAGATAAAAATCATTATTTTTTATTGGTAGGGAGTAGAATATAAAAGGGAAGTCGGGCACAAAGGCATCTGGCACAGGAGCCAGGCGTTGGCCGGCCGCCATGTTGTGACGTCACCCAACCGCCATATTGGATCCAGGTGACCTTGACCATGACCCGTGACCTTGGAAAAACTTGAACCAAAAACATTCCAAAGAATACCCAAAAAAATTTCTAAAAATCCAAAAAGTGCTTAATACATATATTTTTTAAACTTTATAAAAATTTAGGAAAAATTAGCTTATTATTAAAAATTAACTGTGAAATTTTTTTTAAAAAAACTTTCATTTCTGGAGGTTTCCCCAACCCCATGTAGTGCAGATGACTGACCCTAGCCAATTGCTATTAATTGTTTAGTCAGCAGGCTTCCACCCTCACAAATGTTTCTCATTGGTTAATCAGTCGGCAAGCCTCAACCCCAACCAGTGTTTAATTGGTTGATTACCTATGTTCGTTCTACCCACTACCAATGATTCTCACTGTCGTAATATTCCCCTCCCCGCCCCTTAACCAGTGCTCATCCTGTCGAATGCACTCCACCCTCCGTATTCGTTTTTTTCGTTTGTCATTTGTTTACTTTTTCATCACCTACATTTATTTAATTTTAAATAGTTCTGTGTATCCAGGAAACGTTAACAGTTAATGAGTAATTCGGTCATGTTCTATTGAAATTGTCGTTTTATTATTATTATTTGAGTTGTTTCAAGTCTTTTGGATCATTTAAACTTGCAATATATTTCTAATACACACAGACATTTATTTTTGCACGAAACGATTATTTACAAAACCCATAGTTTTTGCACAAACAACTATATACGATTTTACGTTGTTCAGTGTCCGCTATTTTGCTGAAGCTTGTGGACACGGGTCAGTATTTTACAAACACGGCCTTTAGAGTTTTACAAACGAGTTGTTTTACAAGATAAATCTTTGTACTGTTACAAGCATTTACAAAATTTCTCAGTGAAAATTGCCCCCCCCCCCCCCCAAGTTTTGTGGCCAGTCAGGCACAAGGCACTTTCCGAGTCTAGTGCAGTCAGAAGATGGGCACGCACACATCAAAGTAGCAATTTCATTTCTGTGTACCTAATCTACTCTGTGTTGTAAAACTAGTGTAATTTATTCATTGAATACTTTCATTACGAACATTTGAAGTTCTGCGGCTTCTGCGAGCTCTAACAGCTGAGAAATACGGTCAACTTACACTCTAAAAAAATTTCTGATAAACTTCCATAACTGAATTTGAAGTTTTTATCCTAGGGTCTACATATTGTATGGAAATAATACCACACATCTGACTACAAATATGGAATATTTAACGTCGCTATTATAGAAAATTGGGAAGTTTCCTATGCATTTAACTGTTTCCTGGGCACATGTAGGAACGCTAGCAAATGTAGGAACACTAACTTTGCAACTCGTGCTTTCTCACTCTGCATACACACTCGTACAGTGAATCTCCAAATAATTTCTTAGATTGCAGTAACGGAACGGTCAGATGACACGTCTCTGGCCAAGTGACAGTCTGGCTGCTCGCGATAACCCTCGCACAAACAAAATTAATGCTACGCCGGGTATTTCCTACCAGGAAAAGGACAAATGCATATTTGGCTCACATATTCAGAAACATAGGCCCTGATCGAAGGCTAAAGGGTTGGGCTTAAGAAAATTCATGCCGCTGAGGCTCAAGACATAATTTCTTCATGAATAAATTGGAATACCACGACAACGGACGGTCAGATTTGTTGGTTGTAAAATCTCATAAGGGCCGTAAGTAAATTAAGAAGTAGCGTGGCAGGGTCAGTTTGGTTCTACAAAAAGGCTTCTCGGGTGATCTATCAATTGATTCTGGACAAAAGGCGGTAGTTAATACAACTTCACGTGTCAGAGGAAGTCGGGTAGACAGTCCCCTTCGTCCCTTTTCTATGAAGGGCACGTAGCAGCAATGACACATATCCTTTACAATTCCCTAGAGGCATTATAAAGGAGGCCAGCTCTACGGTCGGACCTCGAAAGTTTTCGAGGGCTTAGGGTCTCACCACGAAGGTAATGCTTTCCAACAAACTTCTAGGAATATGGGGGCCACGGTGATTTAGTGGTTAGACTACTCGCGTCCCACCTATGCGATCCGGGTTCGATTCCCGGCGGTATCGCTCACGGATTTTCGCGGGTAGGAATCGTGTCGGTCGATGCCGCTGGTCGGCGGGTTTTCTCGGGGATCTCCCGTTTCCACCGCCCATGCATTCCGGCACTACTCCATTCTCACCTTACATCACCCTCATCTGATCTCAAGACCTCTATGTTAAGAGCCGCTCAAATCTGTCCACTCTACTCCACACTCCACCATTCTGGAAATATGATTGTAGAGTTTCGTTTACTGAAGAACTACTGGGTTAGCTGGGGGTGCAATGTGCTGATTTAGGTTTTTTTTTTTTTAAATATATTTTCAATATTTACGGTACATATGCCAATCCCCCATCGAAATGGATTTCCGGGAAGCTAAATCATCACACTTCAGAAGATGACGATAATTTTTCAACACCGTCGACTTCTTTCTCTTTGAAATGATCCTCCGCATTATTCGCTCATTCCGCTGTTACGTTCATAGTTTGTGACCAACAGTCCTCCCAGGCCGTGTTAGAAATTCTGTGACTCAATATAGAAGTTTTCAAAGAAGTACAAGTGGTGTAAAAGGGTGCTATACTACCGCATGAATACCTCGAAGTTTTCCCTCTCCAAGTTACCACTTATATCGGCATAGGACGAACTATACAATGGATGATGTGAGCTTTCCTAAGTCACTTCATAGGAACTATTTCTCCAGCGGACAGTGTAAGCAGTCGAGTACAAAAAAGACAAGAAGTTGTCTATAGGGCAAGTTGTTCATTTGTGCTAACCCGGCGTTAGTGTAGTCCTTACGGGTGATACATGGGGTGGACATATATACAACATAGGATCTGCAGTGATTTCGGAGGGCGGTAGGCGCCCCCGAAACGGAGAGTGGAAAAAAATATGTCACACAACGATAAATTGGAAATTACTTGGGATTAAGCAATGAAAAGTATCATACAGGGAAATATGCACAAGCTTGGTAACCACAGAAAACGGTGTCACGGAGCGTACAATCCTTTAAACCTTAAATAGTGTTTGGAACCCTCCTATTGCTTGGAACTTTGTAACCACCCGCTTGAAGCTACTTTTTATATTATGTTTATATTAGCCATGCAAAAATAAGTCAAAAAGTTGCGATTACTAGTATCTGCTAATCGCGATCGTTACCTCAGAAATTACATGTTTAAGTCGGAAAGCAGATAAGTAGTTGCCTGATAGGTAAGTAGCCAGTACCACTGTCGTGCATGACCTGACTCATGCTATTGTTCTAATATACGAGAACTACCAGTTAGTAAATGGCGGTATAAGGAAAACTAACCTTCAATACTGAGCTTTATATGGAATACAAAGTGTTTGCATGTTTATGGCATAGGCCTATGCTCAAAGATTGAGCCAAGCATTTCCATGTATGCGCAAATGCGACGCTAATATGACTGGCGCACACGCTACAGCACACTGGGATTAGTTCATACCGTATGTCGTGCATGTTTTCTAACCTAAAATCCAAACCATACCGTTTTCACTAGTCTTGTTGGCAGGAAGGTAACTCGATGTTGAGTCAGGGAGACTGCATACTTTAAAGGCGATTTTTAATTGCGTGACCTATAGGTACCGCTTCAGTGAATACCAGATTATTTCGTCCCTTTATCCCCACGTACTACTTTCTTATTGGTCAGCGCTTCCTCCGAAATAGCTACATTACTGTATAGAGTTCATTACAGGCTAGTTTTCAGCCAACATAATGTTGACTTGACAGTGTTACAATGAAATCTTCCTTCATACGGAATATTATATCCAATGCAATTTGTTTATTTGAGAAATTTGACAGGTCCATGTTGGCGACGTAGAATTAGGTTGATGTGAATATTACGAAAACTACAGGTTGCGTAAAATTATGCGGGGAATGTGTTTAAATAATTCGGAATGTTGTCATTTTATGGCAAAATCAGTAAAATTCTGCTGAAATCATGCATATAAGATCGATAGCAGTCATAGTATTAAAGTAGTTTTGATGAGGCCCTCAAATACATAAAAATGAAAAAGGCGTAAGTTAAAAAATATTGTCGGATCATAAAGAATGTACCCCCAGATTGGTAGTAAGGTGTCGAATTGTTCCTGAGATACTGTATGTTGCAAACCTATTTAAAACATTTATTTATGTAGAAGTTCCTTACAAAACGGCGTACAGTTGAAGTTACTACTTTATGAATTACTGTACATAGGAGGTACTTAAGAACACCAAGATTGAGTGAAATTATTTAAATGATGCCAGATATATGACATAAAATATTACAAGAATATCAAATCTTCTTTGAGATATAGGTAGAGTGTTATACAATTTCAGGTAATTTTCGATGATATTCTACTCTCTGCGTGCAAAGTGTTGTTGGAAATGGTTAAACAGCTACTGAGATTTCATATTTGTTTTTAAATTTTAGGAGACAGCGTTAAACGCGGCATACTGTAAGAAGTTATATCTTAGTGCATATGTATGTGTAAAAATAACAACTACCAACATGCAAAGTGTGGTTCCAATTGACTTGATTTTTCTTTAATCATAATTTTCAACGCAACATTTAATAACGCAGCTACTTAAAACGTATTAATACGTGCACTCCGTAACATTTATTTTGATACAGTTATTGTTAGGATTAGTTCTAGTAGTTTCTTTGATATTAGATTAATAAACTTTTTAGTACAGGCTTGCATTATCTTACAAAATTGTGGACAAAATGTTACCAACATACCAAATTTGATTAAAATGGTTTGGTACGTATGGCATCAAACCTAACATATTTATTAGTACGCCATTTTCACAAACGTGTAGTTTTTGCTTGACCTAACAGCTCGACTTTTGTGTGATAAAATTGACAATATTTGGTGAAGTGGTCCCTGAAATATGGCGTAACAGCTTCATTTTATCACTTACCTGCCATGCAAGATGGCGGATAAAAATTGTACTGAATAAGTTTATTTAATGTCGTCAGTAGGTATGTACAGTCAAAATATCAAGTGGGGTTGCAGTGGTCTACAGATATGGTGTACAGCTTAAAATATGGCATTTGACGTAAAATCTGACGCGCCAATTAGGTACCGATTTCTATGTGAATCCATAGAGTGGTTCCCGACGTATCAACGATAAGCCAATTTTTTTGTGTTCCAAATTGTATTACCTTCTTAAATGGTGGACTACTATGGCTGCATTTTTTTTTTTCCTGAATTCAATGCAAGCGGTCAATGTACCCATTTGGAGGAGTTCTAAGAGCTTTAAATATTGCCAATAAATTTGGCTTGGTTTTGAAAGGTTTCATCACCTCGAATTTTTACGGTGTTGGAATTGGGGTGGAGGGCGGGTGATAGCAGGTAAATTTATTCAGCTTGATCGTACATCTGTTTTTCAGAACCGAATTTGAACCATTTGATTTCTGTGCGGGACATATCATCCGTGTCCCCTTGTGTAACTATGCCACTGCATGAGTGCATGTGCGGTCATACCTTAGCAGTAGACTCTGGCTATTAGCGACTAGGTCTAAGCCTACATTGCGACAACAGAGTAGGTGAGTATACAGAGGTGAAACATCAGCTTGTTCCGCTAACTTCATGCGCACACGCCAGCAAGATGGCGTCACTGGTCAGGTGCTCCGTTCGTTAATCAGCAGCTGGTAACCTACTTGTCAAGTCAGCAACCCAGCGAATAGGGTAACCAGTCGGAAACGTGCCCTCGTTCCCAGAGCTTCGCGCGGCCAATAAGAGAACTGGTACGCCCACATCAAAGGGACCGCTCGCCGTTTCGCCTCTGCGAAGTTATCTGCTATGTGCTGTGACGACGCAACGGACTGAGCACGCGCAGGACAATGAAGATTACGAAGGATGGGGCAGGAAGCGGAACAAAGAGAAAGGCTGGGAGGATATGCGCGACTTGGCTGCGCGTTGGTCGTGGCGAGGGAAAGGAGGAAATGAAAGATGGCTTCCTGCTTCCTGCCGCGGGCTTCTCAGAAGTGGTAGCGTGGTTTGAGGAAGGGAAGAGTACACCCGACCGAACTCGCCACCCTCGGTCGCGGGGGATCTCCCCCCCCCCCCCTTTTCACTCAATCTTCGTGACGTTCTCCCAAGCGCGGAGAATCTAGCGCGAAAATATCGTTACCTATTAGCCTCTTCAAGTGGCGACTGGCGCGTAGACGAAACCAGTGGAAAAGAGAACGGCAAATAGAGTCTTATTGAACATTTCAAGACTACAAAAAGAGCTGAGACGTTAAGGGTGCTTGTCACCAAAAAATGCATTTCTTATAAGTACTCTTTCTTGACATAACAAATTTTACATAGCATAGTTTCTGTATCATGACACCTCAAAACACAATTTCTTTTAATACGCAAGTAAAACCAATAACAAATAATCTACATAACTTTTAACAATGATAACTGAAAGGTCATGTCTTATCTCGTTTTAAGATATGCTTAGAAAAACTTACTTTACGAGAACTCATAAGCTGATAAATCGGAAAAGGAATGCTTAAATCTTCTGATATTCTGTTCACGACCTACATCAAACACATCTTTTTGTGTCATTCAAAGTGTTGACCACAGATTATGGCAATAATTTAGTCTAAATAGAAAAAGAATAGTGAATATCAATAAATATTCACAAACAAATATTATCTGCTGAAATTAAAATTTACGTGTTTATCGAGCTAATTACTAAATTTATAATATTTTTGTCTATCTAATAAGTATGCAGTGCGCATATGGGCCAACTGATGTAAACACCAGCTGAAAGTATTATGGAAGTGTTTACTTTCATAGGTACGCGGAAAGATACTCAACCAATGGGCTGAAAAATGGAGTTTTAGCTTGGCTTTCAAAAGTGGCCACTTTATAGTGAACAAACTCCAAATATCTTTGCCTTTGTTAGTATTTGTGTAGAAACGGACGTTCGACTATAACTGCTTTCCTAACTTTTTCATATTTTGATCTACACCCGTTTTAACAATCCATCTTACGATTTCTAAGTTAAATCAACTAACCAATGTGCAGGTTGTCCTAGATAATCATTTAAGTTCGGCACAAGTTCTAACTAATTCTCTGCTTGAATTATTAGTTAAAAGTTTACAATTCGTAGTGTTATAGTAACTGTTACTCTAGCACTGGTACTTCCCTACTTTTGATAAATTGTACAGGCTCGATTTTTTCGTCGCAGTTTCTGTGCGCAGTGCATGTACAGAATGCTTGAACAGTTGCCAGCAAAGCTTCAGGAAATGATCAAATTACTCGTTTTGTGTTTTTTCATAGGCCTAAACAACAAATATGGTCGATGGCCGTGTTGCAAAATAAGCTTATTTTTCCCCCCATAATCAAACAATTTTTAATTTCAAACAGCTTCAGGCTGTTCCCCAGGTATTTTTCTAAACCTGTGGGTAAACAGTGAATAATGCGTGTCGACGAATTCATAATTTTCCCAAATAAGTCCAAATTTCAAGGCTTAAATTTTATAATAGCCTTACGTAACTACGCACGGAAATAGGTAGCAAATTATTGCTAGATTAAATATCTTGTTGAGTAATTGAAACAGTGTTTGCGACGTGGCAGTTTGAATAATGGGAAATAATCTTGCCGCGCCATTAGTGTTCAGACATGCCCAAGCCACCAAAACGCTCCATACGAGTACAGCGCACATAAAAAAATACATAATTGCAAAGATTTTGCTGATAAATTGGTGAAAAAATGCCAGTTTTCCTTCACTTACTGGATTCAGTGACATTTTACACTGGTTCATCAACCATTTAATTTGCTGTTTTTTCAGTGACTTGTTTATTGACTGATGGATCTTTTAAGTAGCGTGTAGCGAATGAAATAACGCATTAGCTATCAAGAAACATTAAATTAATTGATTAAATATGAGTTATTTTTGTAGTATCATTTTACATGACAACTTAAAATTGAGTATGTCATTTCGTTTTTACGTCCTTCATTTCGTTTTCCCGTAATCAGCGCTCGGTTTGAAGGTTTAAGCTGCATTAAATATGAAGTGATTCCATTCATGCGTACTATTTGTTTCAGCAATCATAATGTTGCCAATTAAACTAAAAAACGAAAAGGAAGGTCGTACAATTTAAAGTTACATATTTTTGATAAAGAAGTATAGAAGTTATATTTTCTCGCTCGAAGTCAGCAGTGGGTTGGTAGCTCGATTGGTAAGATAACGATCTGGAAGCGGGTTGCTGTGGGTTTCAATCTTAGGCTCCACAAGTCTTTATTTTACTTCTTTTTTTTAATGAATTACGTTCAGTTTCACAACATAAACAGTGACTACCGGAAAGACATATTTATTGTACCTAATGATTTGGTTAAATTCTTTCTTGCATAGTGAAGTAACGCAGTGATAAAATTGCCGCCTGGAAATGAACGCAAATTTTTCTGGCGCTTGTGGCTGAAGTGTACGGGGGAAGAAGTAACTGCTTATTTCATTTATGTATCCCCAAGCATTTTGTGGCTCCGCCTCATGTTTTGTCGCTCAGGAAACACTGCTCCCATCGATAAATATGCTCTTGCTCAATTCTTCTATTTACCAGTATCGCTGAGTAGATAGGGATTCCCGCCTGCTTGCCATACAGTTTGCTCTCCCTGGCCGCAGCATCCCGGGTAGACGGAAACGAAACTCCATCGCAAGTCACGGATCACATCCGCACGCTCTACTGACATATTGTGAACACGTCCGCCAATCAAAAATCGAAGCCGAACCTGTTGGATGCCAGCCGAATCAACAGTTAAACGTATACTCCAGATAGAGACACTCGCTGATTACCGTAACACGAAACGTGCCGAGCCTAAGTTCGCTTTTTTTTGCACGTCCACAATCCGTTACCGGGCTCTGGCCCCACTGTGCCGGACGACGACGCTGGTCGACGGGTTTTCCCGGGGTTCTCCCGTTTCGCTCGCTCTTGCATTTCGGCGCTGGTCCATTTTCACCTCATTTCACCCTTATCGGCTCTCAAGACCTCGTTGTTAAGAGCCGTCCAAATCTCTCAACTAAACTTTGACCCTCCCCCCCCCCCCTTCCACCCTTCCACGCGCTTCCATTACAAAAAAAATCCTCTGTTGTTAAATTTTCCTCACTTTTTCCGCATACGGTACATAATTTCGTTTATTCACATCACATCAGTTATCCAACATTACAGACTGTTTTTCTCTCTCCGAAGATGACATTATTTGCATTTAACCAAATAAATAAAAGCCAAATAAATTTTCTAAAAAAAAGAAACCTATCAGTGTGATGAATAAACATCGGATAGGTTTCCAACGTGTTTGCAAACATCTGTTTAATACAACGTGAAAGTTATACAGAAGTAAAACATCCAGATGTAAGTAAATAACTATTTTTAAGCGTTAAGTTTTTTCAGTTTTTCAAAGGAATATCACCACAATTAGGGCAATGTAGGAAAGATAAATAAACGGTTGGAAACATTTTCGGAATTGTGTGTTAGATGCCTGTCGCAGAGTCTGCAACCAAAAATACTGTTTTCACCACTGGAACGTCATTTACCTCAACTATTCGGCCGTTTTTTTTAATGTTCTCCCTCTCTTTTTTTTCGGCTTACGTTCCAGGTGATAAATTTTATACCAGCGCTACAAGACCCTTTGAAACAAATGTACCCTTGGCTGGAATGTGAAGCATTGCATTCCTGAACGTGACACCATTACCAAGGCTTCTCCTCATCTACGCTGGAAAATCAAAACTAATGGTACAATTAGCCAGCATCCAAAGTATTAAATGTGCACGGGGTGTTTATTTATCTTACGACGTAATACAATTAGCCGTCCATGGGACGTAAAGCCACGATTCCTTAACAAGGCGCCCACCTGCCTGGAGATAACCCAGCCCTTTCGAGGAGTAAGGTGTCGCAAAGATGACGAGGACGTGGTCATCACATGGTCAGTTGCTCCAGCAGGCAGCACCCGAATCAGATTCGCGATATTTGCTTCCTATGGTGACTTACGTTTTAGAGATGGCTTAGGTATCGCCCCAACACGAGGTTCTGAACGCGAATAACACGTAAATCACCATGTGTGTGTGTTTGTGTGCAACTTTTGTATCTAAGTTCTGTAGAAATATAGCGATTAACTAGAATCCCTAAAGGCTGTTCATGATAAAGCGAGCTTCTTTCGAAATCAACCTTAGAAAATGCCACTGCCCCTTCCTGTATCAATGTTAACCCGCGTAATGAGTGACATGTGTGCAGTAAAATTGGTAACGATGGATGGAAAGTAGTTCCATACATTAACATAGAACAAAAAGTGTTAGGCAACCATTTGTGAAAACTTAAATTATTTTGCTCGCGTTATTTATATTTTTTTATGCATCGAAGTGTAAAGATTAGCAAATTTGTATAATATTTACTTTTCTAATCATTTGACATTTTCACTGGACCGACGCATGAGTAAAGTGAAGAGGTCCATAGCAATGCTAATTTTACATTAGTAGGAAGAACACACAACGTGTATGCAAGTAGATCTTAAGCAAGGCTTTCAAAAGTGCTCATTTTACCGTGAATAGCTTATAGTAAACAATACTAATCGCCCCAGTGTCACATGCACCTATAAGGGAACATTATAACTGCGATGAATAATAGCGTAAACACGATTAGTCATAATTTTAAGCAGTTACTGTACGGTTTTAATACGGCAACTTGTTCACAAAAGATAAAATATTGCCTCTACACTGAGAAAAACGTTTTGTTGAATCAAGCAAGAATTGTTTGCTGAAACCAAATTATTTGATTGTATCGGGGCAATGAAATATTTTGTTGCTGAAACCAAATTATTTTGTTGTTCTCATTTGTTTGCACAAACTGTAATATTTGATTGGTGCAACTAAAGATTTGTTTGGCTACACGTACATTAAAGAGTTTGGACCGATATAAAAAAATGTTACAAGTTCGACCGAGTTTCAAACCTAGATCACCTTCATCCGCACGCTGCGCCTTAGTAATCTCATTTAATGTCACACCCGATGACGTCTGAAAGCTTTTAAATAGGTATACTGCAAATATTGGGCAACGTGTGCAAACAAATTTTTTCAAGTTTTACAGCTTTTCTTGTCAGTTTACTGTTGCATTGTTTTATTAATGTATTCATGCGATTGTTAAACATCACTAGGTTGTTTACGAGAATCATGTGGAAATTAGGAACGCACCTATAAGCCACATGCTTCGCGAGAAACCATCTGGCGTAAAGTACAGGGTATTATTAAATAAATACTTAAAATACTTAAAACACTTCAATGGTTGAATGCCTATAGCGAAATTTACTTCAGTCTCAAACAATAGTTCAGAATATATTTACGTCTGTTTTCATACACAGGAATCTGAAAATGACGGTGCCTCTGTAGTATTACCGACTTGTCTAAAACTGCGAAATCTTTGACTATTAGTACGAAAGTAAATTTCATATAAATGTAATTTTACGTCTTTGCAAAGTTACCGCACGTAATATACATTTTAAATTCGAATAAGCTATCTAATTCAGTTAAACGAAACATATAGGAAATTGAGTTACAGTAAATTATGTTCACTCGTAGATGATAAATACAGAGACAAGAAGTGGAGTGGCGGTGGACGTGAGTATGCACATTCTCTGGTAACGGGCTCTGCTTCGCGGTTACTGCCAACTTGTCTCAAGTTCTACTTCTAGAATATTCCTCCGCCTCGTGTAAACGAAGCTTAACAGAGTCTAGTAAATCACACGAAAGGGACAACAAACAGCATTCGTGCGCTCTCAGTATAATGATATTTTGCATGAGAACTATTCCTTACTAGCTATTACCAACACGCCTATTTACTCCTTGTTTTAATTCATATAGGTTATAAATGAAATAAGTGCCCTAAATTATATATATAATATAAGTTAAAGTTCAATGTTACATAAAAGTAAGGTATTTTTATTTTGACACAAGTATAAAACCCTTGCGGTATATGACATATTTAGAAAACAACCAAATATTTCATACATTTAATGATTTTTCAAAGGTTTGATTCAAAAAGTGTGAATAAACCGCGAATAGACAATATGTTATTGGTAAAGACCTGCAAAATTTGCGTTATTATTCTAGGACACGTTAAATTTAAAATACGTGTACCCTTGCAATACTTTTGTCATTGGACCTTACTTTGTCTGACATTGCCTAGGTATCTCTGCGATATAAAATGAACACTTCACAATTGTGCGACCTAACCACGTGCAGTTCAGTAAGGAAAGGCGTGGCTTCACATCTGTGCAACAGCCAGTGGAGAAACGACGCCACCCTCAGTATATACACTACTATGACGTTCACCCTGATGCCAAAATTAACGCTAATTTTGCAGGTCTCTAGTGATTGACTACTGCGTTCTGTGAAAGGTACCCTACTGGCTAGGTTGCCGGCTTGTAAGTATGTTGCCAGGGGCTGACTGACGAATGCAGTTCCGACGTGTTTCTGGTTAAAGGAAGGCTGTTCACGATAAAGTGAGCGCTTTTGAAATTAACCTTAGATAAAAGTCACTGACTACCCCATCCTGCATATACTTTAACGGGCGCACTGAGTGACATGTCCCCAGTAAAATTGGTAAAGAGAGGCTAATTTAGTTCCACATCTTAACGTCGAATAAATAGTGTTAGGTAACCATTTGTGATGACTCAAAATTACATGTTTCGCTTTCTGTTTCTTTTATTGCATCGAAGTGTAAAAATGAGCAGATTTGTAAAGTATTTACTTTCTTAATAATTTCCCAGTTTCGTTTGACCGACGGATGAATAAAATGATGAGGCCCATAGTAATGTTGATTCTACATAAAGCTGAGGAATACAAAAGGAGTACACAAGTAGGTCTTAAGCAGGGCTATCAAACGTGCTCATTTTACCGTAAACAGCCTATAAGTAGAGCCACGAGTATTTCGCGAATTCATTCGGAACGTAGGAACCGGTTGAGTGTTTCCCAAAATATTACATAAAAACTTAATTTTCAATTTGCACTTCCTAACAAAATAGCTGCTAAAAAGTTATTGTCTTACATATTTGGAGCTTGCTATAGAAACTTTCAGTGTAAAACCTTTGGAGGAAATATGTTAAACAGCTCAGAAAATACATCAAGTAAATTTTAAAATACTTATATTGAAGTAATTTTGAAAATAAGCGCCTGGCCCATTTATATGGCAGATATTAACATGGTCTGAAACAGTATTACTTATACGCGAAATTCTGCAGGAATCGGGTATGTAGTGCTCGAGATGAAATGCAAAAGATTATTTTTTATGTTACACTATCTTCCAAAATCGCAGACCAATAACATTAGGGTTTTATAAATGTAATGCCTTAATCATGCCCGAATTTTGTTTGAATCAATTGAATGGTTTCAAAAATATAATATGTCCTAATTTTTTAACTGTCACCATTTGGAAAATAAGTACTAAACTTGATCAAAAATATATAAGTCCGGTGTAGGTTACTAGGTGTAGGTTACTAACTACAAAATATGGACCGAGTTTGGTGAAATTTCGTCTGTTCACGGGTTTAAAAGTTATAAGGGAGGATATATATTCCAGCCAAACATCCAGGTGATTGCATTAGTTATATTTCCGTCGCAAAGTAGGCAAAAAATTGCGTATTTCGTGTTGGAAGACATAAAGGGCGATAGTAAGCAGCAGATTAGGTGTAGTAGTAGTTGATTATCAGGTTTGTAGTAAAGAGTGTATGCATATATATATATACATATATATATATATATATATATATATATATATATATATATATATATATATATATATATATATATCGTAGGATAAGTCTTATGCGCATGTGAAACTGTATTAGGTACGAACGTTACAAAATTAATTAACTGTACACATACATATGAACATTATAATGTTCATATGTATGTGTACAGTTAATTAATTTTGTAACGTTCTTACCTAATACAGTTTCACATGCGCATAAGACTTATCCTACGAATAGGTACATATGGTAGCCGTGAATTACGACTTGTCCAAAGAGACGCCGTTATGAACTCCAAAACGAACACGGCTAACAGTTTTATACATAATTTCAAAGCGTTGTTGAGACAAGTGCATCATGAGGAGTGGCGTGTTAACTGCGATGCTAGATGAGCCCCGAGTGAAGAACGGGCCGGCACGTGGAGCTGAACCGGCGCGGCGCCGTGCAGACGCCCCCCGTGTGTGCAGACCGACGCGACGGCGTCTTCTCCAACCCCTCCCTTTCCCAACAGCCAGTGTAACGATCTGGGTTGTTTACAACCCCGTCCATGGTTTGGCAACACCCCTCCCCCCCACCAAATCCTCTTCTTCCGCCTGCCTTCCGCCCCAGTACACCACGGATACAAAACACAGTGTGTAGTGACTAGAGACCTACAAAATAGGGCGTTATAATATAGCGGCAGACTGAACTCCATAATACTGTGCATTTGACCGATTTGTGTGATTGGCTGGCGGCATGTCTTAGTTCGCCTCGCGGGAATGTTGATCCAATAATGTAACTCAAGCGGCAGAGTGGCCAATCTTTATTAAGGAAGTCATACAGGTAGGTAACTTCAACAAATGGTTAGAGGCCGTTAAAACTATATACTGTGCTCACCTATATTATACACAAGGAAGTGGAGTTTATCCTTTCTATCTAAGATAACGCGAATTTTGCACGTCTCAGTAGTAACTGTACATAAATAATGGCTTGGCCGTTCCTTTGTCGAGGGCTGACCCATTTTCTCATTGGCTGTACGAGGACCAGGCAACCGGCCTTGTGTCTGATTAGCTGCTGCGTGCTGCAAAGTATTTCTTATTGGTGGAGAAGATGGGAAATAGCGATAATGTTTTGATCCAACATATCCTCTATGACACTCAAACTAGTTTAGTATTTCATGTTTGGATCAACAAGGTTTTGACTTGGCTAAGTTATTCGCAGACCACTCACGAACGTTTTGCCATATAATATCAGAATCCTCATTGACCCAGTAAAAAGGGAAAAGTTTCTTCATACGTGCATGACAGCCAATGAGGAAAGAAAAACTGTTGGAAATGTGTATAGTACGTTGAACTCTAGCAAACAGTCAACTCTTCCCGCGATAAACCATCATCTATATAGATGAGGTAGGCCGCTTATTGGTCATCTGCGCGTGTACCCAACACTGACCTCCCCCAAAGCAACACAACTGTCAAAGTCGCTTGTTGAACAGCGATGAACTTGTTTGTTTATATCTTAATGTTTAAATGACAAACACTATCATATTAATAAAATGATTTTATAGGCTATTCACTGCAAAACGAGCACTTTTGAAAGTCCTTCTTAACATATCATTGTATGCTCATCGTATATTCTTCCGCCTTATGTAAGAATAACATTATCATGGGCTTCAACACTTTATGCATGCGTAAGTCAAGTGAAACTGTGAAATTATTAGAAAAGCAAATATTTAAAACTAGCGACCCGCCCCGGCTTCGCACGGGTGCAATTAAGATAAAAAAAACTGCTTAACCAGGCGTTAATTAGATTGGGTAAACTCTCCTAAAGCATTAAAAAAGCACATTATAATTTAATAATTAATTAAATAATTTATAATTTAAAGTTTTTTTGCTATTACGCTATTAATTTTTTTTTTACTTTTTTATAATTTTTTATATTAATATACATTATATTACAATGCAATTTATCTGAGATAGAAGTATTTAATATGTTATTGGCCAAGACATTCTCTGTAGACAATGTTTGACGTCCTGTTATTGTTTGGTGGCAAAATGTACTGTTTCTCGGGACTTCCAACTCGTGATAAACCAACATGTAGTTGGCCATGGGAAAAAACACTCTTTTCGTAGGTCGATTCCAACCAAAGAGAAAGTTTGACCCTGGGACTTATTAATAGTAATCACGAACGATGTTTTTACGGGAAATTGCAACCGTTTGAAAGATATTGGCAAATCCGTGGGAATCATGGGAATCCTCGGGATGTTTGCCAGCTGGCCGACTGATGGACCGGTGAGGATGGTCGTGACAATCAACATTTCTTTCAAGTCTTTAATGAGCAATCTTGTGCCATTACACATGTTAGGAGGGCTTATATTCCTTAAAAGCATGATAGGAGTACCGACTTTTAATGATAGTTCGTGAGGTGGCAAGCCAGAAGGATTAAGCGAATTTAGAAAATCTTGAGGAAAGTGGACGACATAGTCAACATTGGTGACTGTGTCAATCGACTTATAGGTTTTGACTTGGCCGGGAACTTTTTGTATAATGAGTTTGTTTATTTCATTGACAGTGTCGTTGCTAGGCGATACTATTGCCCTAGAACACAACCAGTGAAAGTCTCTTTCTAGTAAATTTTCGAGGTCCAGATATACTGCTTCTATAAGATGCTGCAGACTGTGGACTATCTGACCTAATGTCTCATTAAAAATGATTTCAGCAGAATTAGTGCCCAAATTTAGAGAAGGAAAAACTCATTCTCCAAGTCTGAGCAATTGTTGTGGAGAATCTTTATGTGTGTCTCCACCAAGATAGGCTCTCATATTCGTTCGCAAAATTTAGGTGTTGAATAGAGCTCCATAAGGGAGATGATTTAAGACATGCTTTGATGATATCTGCACGCGTCCCTTTTGTAACTGCAGGGAGTGTCTGCCGAAAATCCCCAGCAAACACAAAAGTAACTCCCCCCATAATGGCAGTAGAGCTTCTAATGTTGGCGCCGTACGCAGCACACAGCACGTTTTATTTTCCGAATCTGTCCGTCTTGCAAAGCCGTAGTACATTATTTTGTTCTATTATCAATAGTTTTCGCTGCGCAAGCAATGTAAGGAATTTTATAGGTCATTTACTTACATTTTGGGTTACATTATTGGAGTTTTAGTAGGGATCCCTATTGATTTTTAAAATAAAATATAGCCTATGACACTCAGTGATAACGTAGCATTCTACTGGTGAAAGAATTTTTTAAATCGGTTGAGTAGTTTCGAAGATTACCTCCTACATCCAAACACACAAACACAGAAAGTTACAAACACTACTCTTTATAATATTAGTATAGATATCAGCTCATTTTTACACTTTGATGCATATAAAAAACCAGAAAGTGAAAGAAATAATTTAAGTTATCACAAATGGTTATCTCATAATTTTTATTCAACGTTAAGATACGGAACCACTTCCCAGCCATCGTCACCAACTTTATTAGACGCATATCACTCAGGAAGTCCGTTAAAATATATGCAGATAAGGGCAGTGACTATTTTATAAGGTTGATTTCCTAAGTGCTCACTTTATCGTGAACAGCCTTAACAAATTTGAATGTAATCAAACTTCATTACAAGCTGGTCAGATGAAGTATAAAAACATCTCAAAGCACCTGTTTACTAAACAGCATT
The DNA here is from genome assembly GCA_029891345.1 of Dryococelus australis. Classification (NCBI taxonomy): domain Eukaryota; kingdom Metazoa; phylum Arthropoda; class Insecta; order Phasmatodea; family Phasmatidae; genus Dryococelus; species Dryococelus australis. The sequence goes on along the minus strand of CM056993.1, from coordinate 162,222,371 downwards.
CTAACCTCAAATCCAATCCATGACTTTTTGCTAGTGGTGTTGGTAGGAAAGCAGCTCGATGTCGGGATACGGAAAATGGTAGCGCGCTGTCAGCGAGATCGGTATACTTTACCTTTAGTCTGTGGTTTCACTTCTACGTGCTTAACTATTCTGTGGCTCGAGCCTTTATTTATTCCCGGAATACGAGACACGGAAGGAGTGGATTCGGGAGTGGTAGACAAAGTTTGTGTTATGAGCTTCACGTCACACGGGTAACAAAAAAGATGGCACATCCCGACCACGTAATACTCAAGAGCACAGAAGTGAAATTACCGTTTTTTCCACAAACTCTAGCTGCACACACCCGAAAAATGGCGTCAACGGCCAGCAACATGCGGCCACACCGTTCGCCAATCCCTACTTGTCAGCCAATAGCCCAGCTAATAAAGTACTTTTCGTAGCACGCAGTTGCCAACACTCGAAAAAAAATATCTTGTTGCTTTCACAAAGTGTTATGTTGGTATTTACTCTGCCAAATATTTTTGTTGTGAGCAAAACAATTTTTATAGCCACCACAAAATAAATTCATTAAAGTTTAGTGGTGGTACAGGCTGTTCATAATAAAGTAAGCGTTTTTGAAGTCAACCTTATAAATACTCATTGCTCTTAGCTGCACGCCTTTTAACGGGCGCATTGAGTGACATACGCCCAGTATGCAGTTGGTAACGATGGAGGGAAAACAGCTCAATACTTTAACGTGGAATAAAATATTTAAGGTAACCATTTGTGATAACTTAAATTATTTCTTTCGCTACATTTGTTTATGCATCAAAGCGTAAATAATGAGCATATTTGTAAAATTTTTACTTTTCTAATGATTTCACAGTTTAGCTCTACCGACGCATGAATAAAGTGATGAGGCACATGGCAATGGCGGAAGAATACGCAACGTGCATACAATTAGATCTGAAGGCTTAATTTACTGTAAACTAACTACGTTAAAAAACTGTTGTATTCACTACAAAAACACTGGCAGGATTAGTATAAACACAACACTATCTGCCGCAATTATTTTTTTCAGGTAACCATACACCAAATCCCTTCCCAGAGCTTCGCGGAGCTAAGTATAGAAATGGAACGCCCACATGAAACGAACGGCCATGCAGTTTCGTCCCTATGTATTTATCTTACTCTCTGCCCAGATATTATTAATCGTGTAGAAGGTTAACTTCGAACTAATCACCAGTGCAACGACCTTGCCACGCGAGTGCATTCTCGTCCGGTTTGACGTAATATTGCTCGAATGTGTCCATACACACGTCGCGCAGGGTTTTAGTTACCAGGAGACTCTGATGTTGTTCGCTTCTGTCCTTCTCGCAGCTTGACGTTGGAAGAAACGTTGACCCGACAGTCTGACCCTGATTTTTCATCCACCAGCAGCTGGGATGCCTCGGGCCCGAGAATAGTATAGATAAGTAAAAGCATTTGTTTCAGCGTAACTTTTTTTGTGGCGAATGAAAACGATGTCGTGGAACTTCGACCGTTGTAAGTCCTCTATGTTACCGTTATGACCAAGACATCACTCTCATGTATATGCTGTTTAGTTTAATTAAGCACATTCCTAATCAAACTTTGAAAAATGTCACTTTTTTGTAACGGGCACAGTGACTGACATGCGCTCAGTAAAGTTGGTAATGACGGAGTGAAAGTTGGTAATGACGGAGTGAAAGTTGGTAATCACGGAGTGAAAGTTGGTAATGACGGAGGTAAAGTTGGTAATGACGGAGGGAAAGTTGGTAATGACGGAGTGAAAGTTGGTAATGACGGAGGGAAAGTTGATAATGACGGAGGGAAAGTTGGTAATGACGAAGTGAAAGTTGTTTAATACCTTAGTATTTAATTAAAGCTGCTAGGTTTTTTTTTTGTTCCTGTTAACGTAATAGTTACCAGATTCGTAAAATGTTTAGTAACTTCACAGTTTTACTTGACCTACGCACGAATAAAGTGGTTGCAAAGATAATTTTCGGGATTTTGTTATTTATCAATTAACAATGGTAAAAACACCAAACCTGTTCAAAAATATTTTTCGCCTACGTTTTAAATATAATTATCAGCAATTTGACGTAAAATGTTGTGCCAATCCAACTTTAAATATTATACGAGCACACAGTTTGACTTAGGGTGAAATATTTTTTGAAGTCGTAGGAACACCACGAAGAAAGTTTTTGAGGTCTGGCATTTTGTTCGTCTACAGTAAAGAATCCTGACTTATTCGAATTTAAATTTTGTTGTGAAATTTAAAATTACGGTCGAACAACTTAAACTATTTTCAATAAATTCCTTTGTCTAACAAAAGAATTCCAATTATCCCACATTTCGAAATCTGTATGGTAAAACATTTATGTAAATTGGAAATTCCGATAACTTATATAATTATTTTTTTTGTGAATTTATTTTACATGCTTTTTCTAATTTCATCAGACTATTATTTTATGAAATACCACGGAATTGTAAAATTCCTTAAAATTCCGAAAGTCATTTCTGGCACTTGAACGCTGCCATGCAGAGCTTTCAAAATTACTCAGTTTACCGTGAAGAGTAAAGAGACCATCTCAGTAAAACTGGTGTCCTGCTATCGACATGAATCACTGTATTAGCACCGAATTCACAGGTTGTTCGGAGCATATTACGGCTAGTAAAGCCCGTCGTTTGTACTCATTCTGGGCATAAGTTTGCAATGAAGAAATCACACCTGTGAATTTATTATCGATATTTTTCTTCGTGCAACCATAGATTAAAAGAGGTAGATCGATTATTTGCCTTCTGCGCATGTACCCAACATTGACCTACCCCAATCATACACAACTGTCACAGTCACATTGTCAACAGTGATAAACGTGTTTGTTTATATCTTTATTTTTAAATGAAAAGTTCTATTATATTAATAAAATACTTTAACGTATTTGAATTTAATCAAACTGCATTACAAATTGGTTAAAGGAAGTATACATACATTTAAAAGCATTTGTTTACAAATCAAATTTATAACCTACAATCCAAACAATGCCGTTTTCACAAGACGTATTGGCAGAAAAGCAGTTCAGTACATGGAGATTGGTTGAGCGCAGCCAGCGAGATCGGTCTACCTCATATTAAGTCTATGCGTACAACAGATGGCTTCACTCTTCCTCGTGATTCTGCCGCAGAGTAGACACACATGCAGAGACGAAATGTCGCGGCGGTTCCTTCGATTTGGAGGTACTTGTTCTCTGATTGGCTACACGGGCCCCTGGAAACGTGTCTCGTTTTTGATTGGCTACTGAGCCTTGTGTAAGGTACCTTTTTGCCTAGGTTGTCGGATGGCAAGTCTGTTACCAGGTGCTGATTGGTGAACCACGTTCCGACTTGTTGCTCGTCTGTGACGCCATTTTACTAGCACGTAGTGCCGGAGTTCGCGGAACCGCAGTAGCTAAATCTGGTTGGGCTAACATTGGCCTGACCCCGAAATGTCACGCGGGCCTACCTTGGTCCGACGCCGAAATGTCACGTGGGCCTACGTTGGCCTGACGCCGAAATGTCATGCGGGCCTACATTGGCCTGACTCCGAGATATCACGCGGGCCTACGTTGGCCTGATGCCGAAATGTCACGCGGGCCTAAGTATGCTCAACACCACATTTATATTGATTGCCAACCGAAATACAACTTTGGCCTAACCTAATGTTTAAAGATGATGGACAATCGCGGAAATTATTTGAGTCAACATATTTTCTATAACACTCTAACTAACTTATTCGTTCATGATTGGATGAACAAGGTTTTGACTCGACTAAGTTATTTGCAGAGCATTCACAAACGTTCTGTCTTATAGTGTCAGAATCCTCATTGTCCCAGTGAAATGGGATTGTATATCCATACATGCATGACAGCCAATAAGTAAAGAATACTGTAGGACATTGAATCCTAGCAAACAGTAAACCTTTACCGCGATAAACCATCATCCTTAATAATGTTAGGTTTATGTGCACACTCCTAAGATTAGTGTGTTTTGCTTTCATAGCGGCATTCGCACACTCATTTACCAAACATATATTTTACTTTCATGTTACGACGTTAGTAATGTGTTGGCAAGACGTATTACTACATACATAATGCCAACCAATAAACAACATCCTGCCAACATTGGTTACCAGTGTTTAAAATAAATTTTACCTACTAACTAAATGTTTAAAAAAATAATAATGTGTACTGCTGTTGGTATTTGTCTCGTTTCACTTCATTTGGTGCTCTAAAAATTTCCGTGGTAAATTTTGTATTTTAACTCACGTCTTATATATTATCAGCCCCATGTGTTATCCACTACACCAATGTGATTTCTTATGAAAAATGTACTAACAAGAACATACCATAGTATTGTTGTTCAGTTAACTGTGTTACAGTTTTTAATGTAATTATGTTAGACTTTAATATTTTGAAACTGAATTTAAACTTCAACTTACAACAATATATTTTCCAACAAAATCAATACACAGCCAAGAATAGTTCATTTTTAAAGAATTCCGGTCCTGAAAACCTGAACGAATAAGAAAATCAAATTAATTAAACACGTTCTTTTTAGAAAATATTAATAATTCCCTATGTTGGCAAAATGTCTGCAATGCAATGTTGTCCCAACGTAACAAAAAGTACCCATAATCAACTGTTATGTTCACAACATTGTCTCAACAAATGTGGTAGCGAACGGAGATTGAAGAAAAATTCCATTTAACAAGGCTATATATGTAATATTGGTGCGCTTTTTGTCTTTTTTGCGCTTAAGTAACAACCCTGTTTTGGCGTTAACTTTCGTTTTGTTTAACAGTTGTCCCGCCAGATGGCAGGGTGTGTTATTTAAAATTTCATTTTGTGTGTTTTTTTATAATATGTTATAATAATAATTTTGTAACTTTAACATAAAAATAACATGTATGATAAATTTTCATTGTAACAGTTTTGGACCACAACACGGTGAATCGAAAAATCGAATGGTCACAGTGTGTTGTCGGAAAACTACCATTACTTATGTATATACATTTTTGAATCGTCCTTCTTCAATACTACCATGATAATGTGAAGTTGAGAAAATAGTTTTTCGTTTTGTATCTGCTAACACCACGAAATAATAATTTTTTATAACCGCTTTGAGTAAGTGCATCGAATCAAGTTGCTGCCACCCGGTAACAGTTTCTCTGGACTGGTGTTTAATTTCTATATACCGGTAGGTTTTCTCACTTCCTGTTCCGGTCCAATATTGTAGCTGCCAGCGGGCGTCCTCGTATGTCTTCGTACTTTGTGGTAATGGCCCATTGCAGTTGAATCGGACCATGGAGTGATTTCTCCTTTCGCCTGGGCAGCATGTTTGCTTCGTATGGTTTATGTGTATAAATGATTGAGGTATACTAGAGTTATAGTGGGTAGTGTGGTTGGAAATTATAAACGGTGTTGGTAGGTAGAACAAGTCAAATGGGTGTTAAGTTATGGGCTGACCTCGCCTGCATAGTTGCTTGGCACACTTGAGTTATAATGGATATTGTTCTTGGTGTATTGGGTGGTGAGATTGACAAGTATGATTGAATTTTTCTTTGTATATACCAGAGCCCTGAAATCACTTCTAAAAATATTTTACCGTAAATTGCATGGCAGTACATAACTGTTTCTTCAGCGTGATACACTAATACAGCTAGGAACCTCTTCCAAAGAACATTTTTTTTCAAAATCAAAATATTTTTTTTTACGTTGTAATATTTTGTTTCGATCCCTGCGGTTTGAAGGGTGTATCTCAGTGATTATGTTTTAATTATATCGTTAAAATATACTCAACTTTTGTGGTAGCTTTTTTGTTGTTCTTTTTTGTTGCCTCGCTATTGGAGCTTTGTGGATACCCAATGTGTCCACATTCCAAAAAATTATACAAAAAATGTAAAACAAATACACGTATTTTCTATCTTAGATGTGTACCATGCTGGTGAAACATAACGTTTATGGCAAATAAAATATGACAATAGCGTAATTACCTAACGCGTGCGTCTCCGAGAACACAATTTAAAAACCAACTACAATTATTAGCTGTCTCGCTAGTCTATTTACCCTGTCTTGTGGAGTAAACAACTTAACATAAATTTTGCAGTGTAGTTATAATAAAATTTACCAAATTTCTCTATTTTTATAATGTTCATTATCTGGCGTAAGAGTAGGCAAGTTGGTGGTGCTCGGCCGTGTGTGTTAAATGTTTGTTGGAAAAAGTTTCACGCTTGTAGCGGAACACGTACTTGGTGTACTTACTCTGAGTACCTTCGTCGTCAGGTTGGGAGGCTTCTTGGTTGGATATCCCTTTTTAGGAGAACTCTTTACCTGAACACTAAAGGGTGGCTCAGTACGAGCAAGGTATTGAACAGATATGCAGTCTTACTCTCGCCAACTCGCCTGATAGGTGTTTTAGTAATGACCATATAATTTTATGGTGTAATAATTAGGGACAGGAAAATTTCGCGAAATCAATTACTTGTAGACTAGACTCCACAGTCCGGTGTATACTCGAGTCTCAGCTGTGTGTTCATTGGTTGCTGCCCCAGAGAACAGGCCAGTCTTGCCCCACACCTGGCAGTATGGGATTCGCTACTTGTTTCCTTGCAAGTCTGCTATTGGCTCAGAGTCGTCCAGGGAGTGTCTAATAAACTGTGATCCAGTTGCAAAGGTGACTTCACTGTATATGTATTTGACTTGTATATTGTCCCGAAATGAATTCGCGAAATTTTCATATCCCTAGTAATAATAAAGTCAAAGTTGTGTTGCATGGCCCTATTGTATGCTAAGTAGTTTGTACAAGAAGTTCCATGCTTTAAAAATGATCGCGAGACACTCGTACTGACTCTTTTAAACTTTAGATAAGTACACATTAGAGACGGAAATGGAAAGCAGAAACTAGTATTCGGACACCGTTCTAAAATACTGGAAAATTATTGAATGCAAATTACACTTCTAAGGCTCTCCGCAATATTTGGGGAACGGGACAGGCAGTTTTTGCACTGTTTCTCAACATTTTGCTACGTATTTAGACAAATAAATTCCCAAAAACTACAGATAAGTTCATAGTTATAGAGTTCTTACTTCCGAAAACGTGCATGATTATAAAAGAATTTCTTTTTCCCGCACTGAGCGTGTTCGTTTATGTGGAAATGTGTGGGAATCGAGTTTGGTAGGTCGACGTTTCAGTCCCCGGCCGGTTGTATTAATGAAGTAGGCCTATACGCACAAGTGCATTCCGGCCTTGGTCAAGGGAAATGCTTATGAGCGTCATTAATATAAATATTCAGTTCACATATTGTCCTGCTTAGCATTTTTGCATAAGATGTATTACTTTAACAAATTAAGACCAAATAGCAAATAGCAAATGAGAGGACCACGCACCAGAGAGCTGGGTTAGAGCCAACGCCTTACGAACACACATTCATAATGACGATGCGTCTTCTGGAGCCTATGATAACGTAATTCCCAGCGGGATCAACGTAAAAAAGGCTTTTGTTCGGTGTCATTGGAAACAGCTGGTGATGTGACTATGTAATAGAGCCTGGACAACGAATGATGTCTCCCACCAAGCAGGGGCCGCGGTGGTGTAGTGGTTAAACTATCTCGTCTCCCACCGAGGCGAACAGGGTTCGATTTCCGCTGGGGTCGCTCCCGTATTTGCGCACTTGGGTATCGTGCCGGACGGTGCCGCTGGACGGCGGGTTTTCTCAGGGATCTTCCGTTTTCTCCCTTCCTTCCTTGCATTCCGGCGCTGCTCCATACTTACCTCATTTCGCACCCTCAAGACCTCGTTGTTAAGAAGCCCCACCACGTGAGGTACTCTCCTTATTGAACCCTGTTTCCTGCTAGGTATGGTGTACATCACTTCATGTGCAACGTCCAGTATATGGACCACCATGCCTGAAAAAGTTAAAGGGAAGAACAGGCTTTATCTTACGCTCTGTCTGCTCGAAATATTTCTGCCTGGAATTTTATTTTTTCATGGTTACTTTGGGATCATCACTGTGTCCATCAGTTCATTCAAGATAATATTAAACTTGTTAACATTTTAAACTGAGGAGAAATTTACTACTAGAATTAAGGCATATATACAAACGGCATCGTGTTACGTCGTTTCCTCGTGTTAAGGTGGCCGGCCTGGGTGGAGGCCGCCGAACGGTGCGCAGAGATCCAAGAGAAAACGTTTTATTAAAAAACCGTCCAACGGGTCTGAGTGAGGTCTGCTAACGATTAGAATTTGGAAAACGTTACGCGTCTGTATACGTTTTTAGTTCCTCCATTTCTCTGTAAAGCATGTTTTTGTGATAGGGGAAATGGCTCAAACGGGTGTTTTCACGATCGTTTTTTGGTATGTACGTACATTCCGGGATAAAATATTTTTAAAAAGGAATAAGGACGTGCATCAAACTTTTGCTAGGGTCTCCGCTGGAAGTCTCGTAGAGGCGCGTTATCAACAGCAAGACTGCACACCAGTTCAGTCATTTGTGCGTAGAGGCGATGAGAGAGTTGAAGCGCATGTCTCGGTCGCCCCTAGCGCTCCCACGCTTTTAGGCCTCAGACGCGCAAAATTCCTTGAACCAGGCGGCCACCTTAATTCCGGGGCCACGCAAGAAGAGAACAGTTAAGTTGACGTTCGCGTCAGTAAGGATAGCCCCGATGCTGCACATGTGCGGCCGTCGTCGCTAACTTCATGAAGTCGTTAGCGTTCCGTCACTTTGTGGGATTAGCCACACGTGCCTCAACACCCTCCACTTCGTTTTTGCACCCCCCCCCCTTCCACACACACACACGTCCGGGGGTTGGAAGAAACATCGCCATGCCCGCGCAGGTCGTGAATTCCTAACGCTAATGGCGCCGGCAAAGCTGCATCACACCGCGTTAACTTTGTTAATAAGCAAAGTTGAGGGTCTCTCGCGCACGTTTCGACACGGCGGCAGGGCCGGCGCAAGTGTTGGTAGCCTCTGTCGCTCGTCTGAGGGGTGAGGGGTAGTTTGTCGCGGCAGCTTCCTTTGTGTCTGGAGGGGATGTCGACGAGGAGTAGTGGTTGCCGCTTTGACGACGTCCCGTCGTTATCCACGACGTGAGGCCAGGCAACGTGTACAGAATGTTCGGATAAAAGTGTGCCATATTTTGGGAAGATGCGGTACACATCAAAACGAGAAAAAAAATGTCTAATAACTTTGGGCGTTAAAATGCATCCGTTAGGAGATAGGTACACTTTTTTTTTCAAAAGTACATACTACAGGAGAGCGCAATGTCATTTCCATGTAATTAAACGTGTGCCATATTGTGGGAAGAGGTAGTACACATCATAACAAGAAACAAATGTCTAATAAACATGGGTATTAAAAATGCATGCTGTTGGAAATATATACACACCATTACGCCTTCGTGTAGTAATTTTGTAAAATTATACTTATCTCCTAAGGGATGCATTTCAGGACCCATTTTTATTATGTAGTTGATTCTTGTTTTGATGTGTACTACCTCGTCCCGCAATATGTCACACTTTTATCCGAACACTGTGTATAACTCCTGAAGTTCAAACCCGTGGACAAACCTCTTTAAAAAAATGTGTGCATTGCTTTGATCTGGCCTATTTGTACATTACAACGTGCTTAGTAATCGAAGTCATTATTTAGCAGTAGAACTAATTCCAAATTTTCATTGGGGCCGCGGTGATATAGTGGTTAGACTACTCGCCTCCCATCTAGTCAAACCGGCTTCAATTCCCGGTGGAGTGGCTCCGGGATTTTTACACGTGGGAATCTTGCCGGACGATGCTGTTGGTTGGCGGGTTTTCTCGGGGATCTCCCGTTTACCCAGTTCAATCATTCAGGCGTTGCTTCATACTCATCTCGCTTCACCCACATCGGCTCTCAAGACATCGATGTTAAGAGCCACTCGAATTTCTTCACTCACTCCAAATTTCCATACGTTCATCTGAATTCCGTCATTAGTCTACAATCTGTTTAGCACTCTCAAAGGACTTTCAGGCCAATAATTAAAGGCAGCGGAAAATGGCAAATTTCCTTTACTCCGTCACACAGCTAAATGAAGTTGTGAGTATAAAGGCCAGAAAAAAACTCAGTTATGATTGTGCTCGTATACTTATATGGCAGGGAAATTTCATTTTCCATGAAATATTAATACGAGTTGTTCAGGCAGGGTTAATTCAAACAATTCTGAAGCCCTGATGAAATTCCTCTTTCAGGATGTATTACCACATCATGCAAACAAAACTTAACCGAGTCTAGAAAATTACACTGATGGGACAAAGTACCACATTCATGCTGTTATGTTTCTAATATTTTATTCTTATGACTATATGAGAGTTATATTATTATCAGGGGAAAACTGAAGTTAATTATGACGAAAGAATACATGTTAAAAATAATTATTAGATAAATAAATATAAGGTATTACTGAGGAAACTCCTAATCAATAGTTACGCCGTAGACTGAGTGTCGTGTCGCGGAAAGCGATGAACGGCACGTCGAGAGGGCCTCACCTTGGCGCGGGTCCTGAGACAGACAGACGGACGGACGGACTGACAAACCTCGTACAAAGTGTTGCCAAGTATTATATAGTTTTTGGTGGCGTAGTTGTCCCAAATACCGAGCCGCCGGGAGGGGAGCTCCGCTGGCACTTCGCTGATATGTTTTATCAGCACATGCATTTTATCTCTGCGTTTATTCGTACTAATTATAAATAAAATAATATAGGCCTAATTTATAAAAAAAATTATACGTAAAAGTTTTATTTAACAAAAAATAAGGTCCTCCTATGTCATCAGAAAAAAATGTTTGTAAAACTTGACATGTAGGAGACAGCCAAAGACGTTATGCTTGGGGCGATTTTTCAAGGGTTTAATTCAAAAAGTGTGAAGAAATCGCGAATATGTATATATATATATATATATAATCAAATTGTTTCCGACATTTTTCAGAGCGTCACCATTTCAGATATGTATAAAAACTGCAGTTGTGCACAAAAAGTGATGAAACATACTGTCATTTTCTCCTCCATGAGGACAGTGACCTGGCACGCTTGTGGGTCAATGGAGCGTTATCAGAGATGTTATAAGAGACGCATGCAGTCGCACTGTACTTGCCAATGCAGCAGGTTGCCAGTCAATGTGCGGCACTCGCCGTGCGAGGTGAACGGAGCGTTATCAGAGACGTTATCAGAGACGCATGCAGTCGCACTGTACTTGCCAATGCAGCAGGTTGCCAGTCAATGTGCGGCACTCGCCGTGCGAGGTGAACGGACGGTGAAATTCCCAAACAGACCATAGCGGGACGGGTCCCCTTGTGTTAATTGTGTTAGTTCCTGGCTGCTGCGAAATTGAATTGCCTTTAATGGCCGTCGGGGGGTAAATTTTGCCACCACTTCACGAAAGAGGGAACATTCATTTTCTCTCCTCCGCGTTTTATCGTGTCGTAAAAATAGATTGTTAACGCGTGTTTTCTTCCTGGGGGAAAAAAAAGACGTTCATGCAGTTACGCAAAATTCAAGTCAGTCATTTAATTCATTGAGACTAATTTCAACACTCTCTCTCAAGTGGTAACTAAAGACTACTAATTTTAAGAGAGCCTTGATTTTTTTTTCCATTAGTTTTAAGATTTAACAATTACCTGCTAATAGATCTATAAGCACACCTAAATCCAGACAAAAAGTTCTTTTGGCTGCGATGGTTCTTTTATGATGAAATATGGACTTATATGAACCCGTGTATGATTTCATATTAAAAAAACGGTCTAGATAACTGAAATTCTGAAACTTCAGATGTTTACACATTTGAAGAACTATAAGCCTCTTTATGGTAAGTCAATGGAAGAATTTTCGTTAAACTGGTGATATACTGCGCAATTGTTGAGCTTTCCTTTACAAAAAAATACTCCTGTGAACTGATTCTTCAAATGTCCAGGATATTAAATTTTGTAACGCGGAAATGGGGCACACATTATAAAACTTACCAAACACACTCATACAGTTTACGAAGAACACGATTGTGTATTTAAGTATGCTGGGCGTATTAAGTACCAAGCAAATTTAAAAACAATAATTTATAGGAGAACTTAATTAATAAACAGGAAGTTCCAGATATAACTAATGAGACTATTTTCTTGAAAACGGGTGCAATTAATTTTTAAATAATATAATGATAGCTGAGTTGGTAGGAAGGACTTGACTTATCTTTGAAAGCAATAACGTTAGAAATGTAACCTGAAACTAATGCAACTGTAGTGAGATAATTACAAATACACACGTGCCTTTCCCGGGACTTGAACCAAGAAAACCTCGTGCTATAAGCTAGTGTGCAATGCACTACATTACGGAGGATGGATTCGGAGCATCCACTTACAGGGCCTTCATTTCGAAAAATACTAACTCAGCCTCTTGAAACATGCAAGTTTACATGGCCTACGCAGCACTACTTGTGTGAATAATTTAACACATATCGGTTGTTTGGTTCCTGAGATGTGATACAGAAAACTTTCTTTTCTTATTTGATTCTATTGTACAAAATTGCAAGAAAAAGAGACTCATGTATATGATACTTCTATGTATACTGTGCACGTACAAATTTTGGTTGAAATGAGTTAAAGGTTGTTCACGATAATGTGAGCACTTTTGAAATCAACCTTAGAATAAAGTCACTACCTCTGCCTACGCATATTTTAACGGGCGCACTGACTGACATGCGCCCAGTAAAGTAGGTAATGAACGATGGAAAGTAGTTTCTTATCTTAACGTCGAATAAAAAGTGTTTGGTAACCATATGTGATAACTTAAATTATTACTTTCACTTTCGGCTTTTTTATGCATCGAAGTGTGAAAATGTGCAAATTTGTTAAATGTTTACTTTTCTAACAATTTCACAGTTTCATTTGACCGACGCATGAATAAAGTGACGAGCCCCATGGCAATATTAATTTTACATAATGTGGAAGAACACTCAACCAGCACACACGTAGATATTACGCAGGGCTTTCAAAAGTACTCATGTTACCGTGAACAGCTATAAATTGTTTAATTTGTGTCAAAATTAACAAAATGATTTATGAAGCTGCCATTTTGAACATAGTTGTCTGACCAATTTAAATCATGAAAGTTTAGATGGCCTTCTGTAGCATTTGTGGTGCCCACAGTTTGGTACAAATTAATTTAAATGTCCCAGGTTAACATTTGGTGGGAATCGATTGATCCTTGGCATATGACATAAAACCTCCACGTGTCGATCTTCATAAATAGAGGACAAAAAAATAATGTTGTAGCAATTTTGATGATTCTATATTGTCAATATACAAAGTTACCTTAAAACAGATTACATAATTTCGTAAATATCGTCCCCAAAACTGAAATGATTTTATATCCGCCATTCTGAAAATAAGTGTCTCCTACTTAAAAAAATATATTTTTTTATAACGGTACAAAATTTTCGCCTAATTTTGTAAGAAAGAGTTGATTGTTTAGTAAGATACGAGATAAAGTAATGATTTTTTACTGGTAGTGCTATCCTTACAAATTGGCAGAGAAATGAGGCTCTGCATTGACAAGTTTGATGGTTGTAATAGGTACTGCCAGCATACAAAGTTCGAGTAAGTTTCGTTAGTAAAATATAGTGAGATAAAATATTTACATAGCCAACATTTTGAAAATAAGTGCCTGACCTACATAAAACATACCAGATACACCACCTCCTTCAGTACTATTTGTCTGCCAAATTTAGTAGGAATCTGTCAATGGTTTCCCACCATATGACAAAAAAAAAACTTTATTTACTCACATGGCGCTATATCACCAAATTGAGGACAAACTAAGTTTTATGTACATTAAGTTGTTAGTTATGATACATAATGCCTCAGTATTACTTGTTTGCCAAAATTGATAAGAATTGGTAGATTCTTTCCTGAGACATAACATAAAAACTTCATTTGTTCGCATGGCGTTATCTTACGAAATGGTGGACAAAAGTAGCTCCGCGTGGATACAGTAGATAGTTGTAAAGTCTACTGCCAGCAAACACAGTTATGTTGGATTTGATTACATACTTTTGACAATATAGCAGTGTTAACGAAAATAACTATATGGCCGCCCTTTTGAAAATAGCTGTCTGAGATGCTTAAAACACATTACTTAACATCATCTACATCAGTACTACTTGTTTTAGAAAAATTAGGTAGTAATCGGTTAATTATTTACCGAGTTATGACATAATTACCTACTTCGTATGGCGCTGTCTTCCAAAATTGCCTACAAAGGTGGTTATTTGTTGTATATGATGCTTGTAATATATACTTTCAGTATAGAAAATTTGGTCGAAATTGGTTTAACTGTTTGGAAGATATACTAAATAAATATAAAAACATTTTTATGGCCGCCAATTTGAAAAAATAACAAATCACGTTCGATCACTTACGTTTACATGCCCTCCCATAGTATTGCTTATAGTATGTGGCAAATTGGGTGAAAACTAGTTGAAATTTCTTCGCGTTATAATGTAAAATACTTATTGGCGTGAATACATCCCTAAACTTGCAACCGTAGTGGCAGGCAATCGAGAGAATCCGATGATAGCAAAATAGGGAGATACAGTTTGGAATTGCAGCTCGGAATCTATCGTTTACATTTAAAATTCAATTACACCACTCGATTGCCAAAGGATCAAAGAATATGTTACGTTGAGTGAGGCCTGCGAAGCATCGCGAGCGTCGAAAAGGGTGGTGGGCGGTGAGAGGGGAATCTGCAATTTTGAGTTCGTTTCGCCACGTTTCATAACTTCCGCCTCGTATAACTTTTGACTAGGAGAAGATACGGCGCTCCTTTGAACTTCAATCGACAGCTCTCGTCAAGATCAATCGATTGCGTGTATAAAAACATTTTTGTGGCGTGGTTATGGTGAAATTGAATGAGCTTAATGAAAAAAAAAATATAAGAAACTTAACAAAATGTCGGCATATACTCATCAAAAAGCCAAGTAGAAATTCAGAAATAGTATACGGTTGGAAAGGGCATCTCAAAAGCAATCCAGTGATACCCATAAAACTCCATTTGATCGAGTGAAGCGGTGCCGGGAACGTAAAATAAATATCATGGCGTCCGAGCGCATCAACGTAGACGTATTCACGCAAAACAATCGGCCGTGTCCCCAACACAGTCAAACCAATTTTTTTTTAACTGCTACTTTTATCCAAAATGTGGTCAGACAACAATATCCATCTCAAAATGTACTGCTTACACAATGATCTGCCAGCATCCGAAATTTGGTTTAAATAGGTTGAATGGTTCTTGAGATATGACATCTGCCAAAATTTTAAAATGACTCCCATTTTGGAAGTAAGTTCCCGACGTGGTCGAAAACTATAAAAGTCAGGTGACCTTCCTAATTATAATATGTGTACCAAGTTCTGTGAAATTCGGTTTAAGCGTTCAAGAATTTAAGGTGTGGATTGGGGGGGGGGGGGGGACACATACACGCACAAACTCACAGCACACATATACACACAAACAGAAAGCAGATCTCATATCAGTGGCCGTACAATTCTGCTGATGTAATAGTTTCTGTAGTGCCTTTATCAATCAATGATTACTGAAGTCGTAACAGCGTCTAAGTATTTGAACATTTTTTTCAAAAATTTTTGTTTGGTGGCGGATCGTTGAGTACGTAATAAATTATTATGCGGCAAAAATATACTTACCTTTTTTAAAATTTACGATGTCGATTTTTAACTCGTCAGATTCCTTGTAACCAACGCAAATAATCAAGGTTCTATTTTAATGCTTTATTTCCCACAATTAACCAAGTGCACAAAAACATCCTTACGTATAGTTATATTTCATAAATGGTGTCGTTTTATTACATAAACGGTTATATATATATACGTACAATAATTTCAGGCTAAATCGGGAAATTCTTTACGCAGTTTCTGCTTAATTAAACGCTTTAAATCTGAAGCACGGATAATTGACCCAAGTCAGAGAAAACTGTGAAAACTGAGCTTCTGATAATCAGCGCCAGATAACTTATTAATATGATGACAGAATTTCAGTGAATTATTTGTGATTTCCACAGAATGTCGAGAATTCCGCTGCCATAAGTTACTTGTTTCCAGTTTTTTTTTTTTTTTTTTTTTTTTTTTTTATTTGCCAGTCGGCAGTAACTTATCACCTGACTTTCAGTGAATGTTATTTCACTGATTTATATCACTGATCTGTGCTTAGAGTGAATGAAATAATCAACAATTGCATAAAAATAAAATACCATTTGCTTTTTTAAGAACGGCACAGTAATAATTACAAAATTCGCACTGTTGGGGTTGTAGGCCTGCCGTCTTTTATTTGGCACGTTTAAAATGACTTAAGCGTGTGGCAAACATTTAGCAATCATGTGGCTGAGTTCCGCTTAGTTATATGAATAAATGATATGTATTATACCATGGACAGCAGACAATAAACATTGAACCGATTCGCTAATCTTTATACAGAACTGTTGAGACTAGTGTGCTGTGAATACTTAAGTGATATGTTAACAGTGTCTATAAGGAAATATGAATGAATTACTGTATACTTTATATTACTTGATGTGCGATAGTGCTAGTAGCATAGTATCAGGTAAAGGCGTAGACGTCCGACTTATATAAGTATGTCCGCACAATTCCGAAGTTATCCTTATCTCTTTTTCACCTTATTCTCAAACAACTACAAATACGTAACAGATAATCCCAATGTATTGTCAAATTTTGTATTTTTATCCTTAGAACAACGAGGAAAGCTTTTTTTTAAACGAAAATAAAAGCTGTGGCGTCCTTCGGGGAAGAAAAACAACATGATAAATTATTTTATCTTAAAGAAAGTTGAACATATTCTTTCGCCGTTTCCACCAAGTTTCGAAATACCTTCCCCGCAAAGTGCTTTCTGCACGCGACTAGTTACTGCAGTTACTGCTATGTCTGACTTGTTCTATAGCTGGAGCTCTCCATCACTTCCAGAATATTATTGCCACAACTCAGCGACTCTAAGTGGTGGGCGAACTAGGTAACAATTTTTTAACCAAATCATCATAACTTTTCTTTCTGCTATATCCACATTCCACTTAATCAGTTCTCTCCACATACTTTCCCAAGAATTTAAAATAAATTTGCAACCATAATAAACTTTGTACTTAAAAGGAGTATTTTATTTTGGGTATAAATGTCCCATGTGTCCATGGCGTTAGGGGGAATGGTGCACGAAAACCGTATATTTATATAATTTTTGTCACAACTATTTCACAGAGAATCTTTCGAAATATTTGGCTCGACAAGACGCAAATAACCATTTTCAATACATTCTTACATTGTTACAAATTCACTGCGTTCGTTATTATCAGAGCCCTGATTGAAGATAAGGGGAAAAAAATCTTTCTTTTCTTTCATCGTTGCTGCGAGAATAATGAAGGCAGTGAATATCTAACAACGTAAAAAGATGTCGAATATTATTATTTACGTCTTATTGTGCCAAAAAATTCGTTAAACCCTTTGGAAAGCAAGATATATTGAAAATCGTGTAAATGTGCTACTTTAATGCACCATTCCCTTTTAAAGCGTCGAGCTCACGTAGAGAGGAGGTTGTACCGTGATGGTTCCCATCCAGACTTCGGTACGGTCTAATAACAGAGCAGATAAGTACACAGATATTAAACAGTCGCTTCTTCCACGAGCCCGTAGAAACAGATGTCACTGGCCGACATATTGGAACGTCGTTTGCCAATCAACCTAATTAGCGGGAAGCTCAGTCAGTTGGGTACCTTCCGCAGCACAGGGTAGCGAATCAGACACAAGGCCCCATCCTGATCCTAGAGCAGCCAATTAGAGAGTAGGTGCACCCGCATTAAAGGAATCGGGACTCCATTTCGTCTCTATGCTCTTATTTTCACCGTCTCCCATTTTAGGAGCATTATGTCACTCCTCACTAGGTTATGAGTAGGGCCACCTGTTTTTCGCGAAAAGATTTACGCGAAGGCTAGACTCCAATGCCTTATATAATACGTGCAGTTTTCGTTCAGTTATTGGCCACGCGTCTTTGTCGGGAGACAGTTCATTATTCGACTAGGCCAATGAGAATTAAGTAACGGCGACACTGAGTATCCGTAATTCGCGGGCAGACTCCTGCAAAAGTGTGACAGTTAAAATCATCCAATCACGAAAGTGGATCAGAGCTCTAATGTTTTGAAGTTCAAGTAGTCCTGTGAGTAGAGAAACGGAAATTTTGCGGATTCATTCGGCAACAAGCTAGACTCCGCAATCCTTTGCGCATTCGAGGATCAGTCAGCAGTTCATTGGCTGTTGCTCCAGTTGAATCCCGGACCAGGTGGAGCGAGATTCGGTTATTATTTTCCTTGCGGGTTCGTTATTGGTCGAAAGTAGTTCGGGGCGTGGCTAACAAACTATGGACCAATGGAAGCACAAACACTTACGTACACGCGAATGCAGTTTAACTTGTCTTCAGATGAATCCACGAAATTTCCGGGTCTCAATTTTGAGCCCTCTACAGTCATATAGGTTCCACCACATTCAGGCTTTGTGTTTAAACACAAACACAAAATACTCCTTCTGGGATCTCATACGTCCACGGTTAAACAGGCTGTATTATTTATTTTAATATGACAGGACATTGACTATATGAAGGGATAGGAAAATGTAGCGAATTCATTTCGGGACCAGATAGACGTCAAACACATATATAGTGAAGTAACCTTCGCAGTTGGATCACAGTTTATTAGTCCCACCCTGCACGCCTCTGAGCCAATAGCAGACTTGCAAGGAAACACCTTGCGAATCCCATAACTGCCAGGTGTGTGGTGACAGTCAATGGACACACAGCTGAGGCTCCAGTATGCAGAGGACTGAGGAGACTAACCTACAGGTCACTGAACTTGCGAAATATTCCTAACCCTAGCTATAACTATGCGAAAATGCAAATATTTCCACGGGAAAGGTTTATTTTATCAATAAGGTACCAAATATCAGTTTAATAATATTTTGCGTGTAATATATTTCTGACGAGCCGTTTCCAACACAGTACAGTTCTTACCGTTGTATATTAATATATATTACGAAATAAATTTTATAGTTATAGTCATTATATAAATGAATGTTTCATTTAATCAAGAGTTGAATAGTTTAGTAATAATAATAATAAGAAGAATATGAAGTATTTGTGGTATATGAGTTATTAAAAAAAAAAAAGGGGGAACGTGTTACACGTGGGATGATATTTTCTAAGTTTTGTAGTGTGCAGATATCGTTAATGGACAATAGTAGTTTAGCTCTACCGCCATAGGTGTATATAACAGTTAAGAATCACTTTAGACACTAAGCAAAAAGAGAAAGCTATCGCAAAATGCTGGAGTGGGTGCTAGGTTTCGACATCCTAATTTGATGTCTCATAAATTCCTATTTTCGTTTGATGCGTTGCGTGAGAGAGACTAGTAACTCATTTGGTTCGTCCAATGAAATGTTGATGACTGTGAAAATGAAGTTCCATAAATCACCTGTCAACTGCTGCACTGTCTG
Source organism: Dryococelus australis (assembly GCA_029891345.1). Taxonomy (NCBI): domain Eukaryota; kingdom Metazoa; phylum Arthropoda; class Insecta; order Phasmatodea; family Phasmatidae; genus Dryococelus; species Dryococelus australis. Next base: position 162,202,768 of record CM056993.1, on the reverse strand, counting down.
TGTCGTAGTTTAATAACAAACCTAGAAAGAAACCATGCAGTTCTAAAAAAAATATTTTTTTTAACAGAATATTTTTGTAATTGATGACTATCTGTTAACAAAAATTAGTCATATATTAGCGACTTATTATTTTGTGACAAGCCATGTGTCTCGAATCTCTTGGAGTTAGAGGGAATTAGGGAATTAGTGAGTAAAGAGATTTACACGCTTCTTAATATCGAGGTCTTGAGAGCCGATGAGGGTGATTGAGGCGAGTAGGGAGCAACGCCGGAATGAAAGGGCGGGGGAAATAGGAAATCACCGAGAAAACCCGCCGACCAACGGCATCGTCCGGCACGGTTCCCACATGCGAGAATCCGGAGTGACCCGGCCTGGGATTGAACCCGGATCGCCTTGGTGGGAGGCGAGTAGGCTCCATGGCCCCGGAATTAGAGGATGTTTGTAGACCTGGTCACAGAGAAGAAAAGTGCACGTATGCGAAATTGCGTTGTCATTCCTTTGAGATAAGCGTACCCATTGTTTCATTGGCTGCCCGAGGCTCTGAAAACGGTCCTTGTGTTTGACTGGCCAACGAGTGTTGCGGAAGATTCTCTACTGGCCGGGCTGGTGACAGCCGAGTAAGTTACCAAGCGTTGATTAGCGAACGGCGTTCCAGCATGCTGATGGCCAAGGACACGCCATTTTGCTGGTGTGTGAGGTTGAAGTTCATAGAATAAGAGGTTGTTTCGCCGGTGTATTCTCTTAAAGGCTATTCACGATAAAGTGAGCACATTAGAAATGAACTTAGAAAAAAGCCACTGCCCCCGCCTTCATATGTTTTACCGGGCACAGTAAAGTTGGTAACCATGGATGTAAAGTAGTTCCATATCTTAACGCGTCGAATAAAGAGTTTTAGGTAACCATTTGTGACAACTCAAATTATTTATTTCCCTTTCCGTTTTTATAAATGCATCAAAGTGTAAATATGACCAGATTTATAAAGTATTTCCTTTTCTAATAATTTTGCAGTTTCACTTGACCGACGCACGAATAAATTGATGGTGCCCATGGCAATGTTAATTTTACATAAGGCGGAGGAATACGCAACATGCATGCAAGTAGATACTAAGCAGGGCTTTCAAAAGTGCTCATTTTACCGTGAACAGCCTATACCTACTCTGTGACTGGGTGAACTTTGCCCTCTTTGCTTATCTTCAGTACGCTGCTGGTTGGCTGGCGCAATACGTGTGTACTCGCGGAGATTGCGATGGTCGGCTTGCACAAACACACACACACACACACACACATGCGAAGACTCCTTTCCTGATATTCGCGCAAACAAGCAATCAAAAAGCGCCGTGGCTAATAAACGATTCCCCCCCTCCACCTTTCTGCAGGAAAGAAAGAGAACGAGACAATTTAAATTCGAAATCACTCGGGGATAGCCGAACCTTTGAACTCGGCCGCAGAATCCCACGTCACTTTACGTACATCCCAGCTCAAAGGCATGGGAATCCCATTTGGCGGAGATGAAAAAAGCGGACAGATGTTGAAAGGTAAAAAAAAAAAAAAAATTAAAAAGGGGGTTACGATTTACGTCGAAATAAAAAAAAAAATGAAAATTTGCTAACCTGTACGCGCATCACAGACGCACTCAAAGCGTAATATTGTCGGCAGGATAAATGGAAACTGGCCTCGACAACCGAGGCACTACTGCTACGTGGAGGATGGCGCGGATAGGCGGACGTGTGCGAAACATACATATATTTATTACTCAACATATCAGACTAACAACGCGGGTAGCAGAAATATTTTTTAATTGGTGGAAAAGAGCACTAATTCGGTTACAGCCGGAGTACGTGGACTGTCGGTTTACGAAAAACTGCCGTTCGTTATTAAAACGAAGCAAATTCTGTTGAAGGGACTCACTGTAAAAAAATTTCAGGTAGAATTCCATTACATGTAAGGGAAACTGCACGTAGGTAAAGTTATCTCTTTAATAGGTAGTAAATTTACATAACTGGTGAAGTAGTATTTACTGATCGTACGTAAAATTACTAAGTGTGGGAAAATCCCATACATGTAAGGGAATATTAACTATGTTATATAAGAAAATGTTATTTAGAGAAACATGGGGATAATAGTACTGTTTATTTCCTTGCCTATATCCTCATACGAATAGGAACCAAAACCAGAATTTTTAAATCTACGACCATTTCTGATCATTGGACGCGAACTATCTCGGAAAGCATGTGCGCTATCATTGATTTTTTAAGCTGACTTTATTGGCATATTGTCTAATATATTTGCCTTTGGACAGAGCGTGTGTGACGTTGTGACAGTGTGTGTTGTTGACGTTTGACGAGCTCAAGCTATACCGGCCTGACGACAAATTCACAGTAAACATGTGTACAACATGCGAGTTGAAAATCTGCTCCTGTGGTACCGGGGTGCGAAATCCCGACCCTCCGACTACAAGTCGGCCACCCTACCCCTGGGCTATGAGGGCAGAGCCACCATTTCACCATGGCGACAACGTAGCTGTGTTAGTGATTATTAGCGTACTGAAGGAATGAGTCATGAAAAATAAATAATTATTTATTTAAGTTAACTGCAAAATTTTTAATTAAAATAACTACACTTTCTTCCGAAAATATTTATTATTAGTTTGGATCTTTACACCATTCTAGGAGCAACTTGACAAATTGGTTATTTGTGGAACTCGGGCCGCAGTGGGTCAGTGGATAGAAATATATCTAGTGGGGATACAGTGGCCCAGTAGCTAGAGCGATCCAAGTAGGGCCACAGTGGCTCAATGGATATAAATATATCAAGTGGAGCCACATAGGTTCTGTGGGTAGAGTAATGCCAAGTAGGACTGCAGTGGTCCAGTGGCTAGAGCACTATAAGGTGAGGCCACAGCTGCTCAGTGGATCTTAATATTATCTAAATATTATAAATTTGCAAGTAATAGCATGTAGTCACGGGTATTCGCAAGTAGCCGCAGGTTGTCGCAGGTAATCGCGAGTAGTCCCAGATAGTCACGGGTAATCGCAAGTAGTCACAGGTAGTCACAAGTAGTCACGGGTAGTTGCAAGTAGTTGCAGGTAGTCGTAGGTAGTCATGGGTTGTCATGGGTAGTTGCAAGTAGTCGCAGGTAGTCACGTTTAGTCGCAATTATATAGTGGTATATTTTAGTAACTTCTTAAAACCTGAGCGGGGCGATGCCGGACTTCTAGTAAGTATATAAAAGGAAAAACTGATTGATTTACTTATGACTGACGTATCAACGCCCAGACTCAACCATTTGTCCTAGAAACATGAAATTCGGAGAAAACGTTTATTATGTTATGTAGGCAACCGCTAAGAAGGGGATTTTCAAAATTCAACTCCTAAAGGGGTGAAATAGAGGCTTAAAATTTGTATGGAGGAAAAAGACACAGCCCTAACCATTGCTCCAAGTAACATGAAATTTGGAGGAAATATTAATTATTTAATTTAGGCAGACTTTAAAGAGGGGTTATTAGAAAATACAGACGACTCAGTTCCTTACCGGGTAGAGTTTTCGAACACTCGAGATCCACCGTGTCTCTCATACCATATACTGAGTGTGGACACACCTGTCATATTGCTGAGAAATCTGAAGCCACTAAATCTCTCTAATGGCACTAGGCTGGAAGTCAAAGCTCTGCATCGCAATGTAGCCGAGGCCACTATCTTAGCTGGATCGGCTCATAGAGAAACAGTGTTTGTGGCGTGTATTTCATTGATTCCCAATAACCTCCCTCTTGCATTCAAGAGGCTGCAGTTTCCCTTCAATGTGTGCTTCCTGATGATGATACATAAGCCGCAGTGCAAACACTCAAACTCGCAGGAGTTTACTTGAGGAAGGACTGTTTCTGTCACTGTCAGTTTTACGTGGCGTGCTCGCGTGTTAGCTCACACCGTAGCCTGGTTGTGTTGGTGCCACACTCAAAACGGTAAAGAACATTGTTTACACAGAATTATTTTTAAATACCTATAACCCACATGTTGATACTGCCGATTACTAATAGCTCCAAACTTGGCAGCCGCAATCCCTTTATTTTTGGACATGCATACTATTAAAATAATATTGTGACGATAACATGAATTGCTCGTGGACAAAGTCGCGGACAAGAGCAAGTTTTATATATAGTTATCAACAACTTTTCATAACAAAAATGCAGTCCAACTTAAATTATTTTTTAAGAAATAGTGTTTCTAATAATTTTCTTGTAAATATAAGTATGTGTGTAGTCCATTCATGGTTACTTCCAACTTTTCTGAAGTTCTACTAAAGATCTATATTTTCGGCTATAAATCTTAAACTATTCTAGAAACACTCACTAAAGTGACAACGCACTTCATCCATGATCAGTTTTATAGTAAGTTGAGTGAGAAATATTTCTTATTAGGAATTAGCAATACACACATGTTCTCCCTGTTTTACCCTTATTACTTATAAACAAAATTACTTAATTAAAGATTAAAAGATAAGAGAAAGTTCAATGTATACGATTGGAAAATACTTTTAAGTTAACATAAGAATAGAAGGCCGTTCGAAAATTCGAAAACCGAGCCAACTGGTGTTCGCGTGCCGTATATTAGGTTTGGTTAGTTAAGTGCGTAAGCCGTCCCGCCGACCAGCACCTTGCCACCAAATGGAGACATTAAAATGCAAAAGTCAATAAATTTTATAGCGCTTATTAACGCAATCCACAAGGACTTCGTATTCGAGTTACGCAACACGTGTTTTGCTTTCATGAAAGTAAAGCACAAGTTGTCACATTATTAGGGGCAGTGATATTTTGTGGAAAAATTTGGAGACAAGATACAGTTCAATGCACTGTAGAATTTGCCAGCTATTTTGATTGGCTGAAACGTGTTCTGGTTCGTGTTAACTATTTGCTCACGAATAACTAAAGTTGAGTGTCGGAGTTACATAATTCTGAGTGACTGGGTGAAATGGATACACGGCTCCACCGGCCAGTAGAGGCACAACAGTTGTGGTGTAGCCTATATATAGTGTTGAAGTTTTATGTGTGCTCCGATTTTAACGCGAAAAATTACTGGCCCTTCTAATACTTATAATGTTTTTATTTAATTAAAAGGGAATGAATAAGTCGCTCTTACAATAATGGCTTAAGAAACAACTGTAATTATAAAACAGTTAATAGTTAAAATATGTACGAAGTTCGACTAACATTTTAGTAAAATATATTTTCTGGATTAACCAAAACCTACATAATTAATCATTATTTATCATTTATAACTATACGAAATGAATTCTCTGTCGAACATTTGTATCGCAGAGCATGTAGATGATTTACAAATCAGTGAATACTTTTTAACTCAATGTTCAATAAGTGGTATTTAATTGAGTCAACTTCAAGATATACGTATAAAGTTAGGCATTGTTTCCTAGAAATTCGAGTTATGGTAAGTACTATAAGCAATTGAAAAATTATGAAAGTTTCGAAGCTTCAGAATTTCCCCTCAAAATTTATGTTGTTAACATTTTCTTCAAATAAGCCTTGTAGATATAGAAAAATGTTCCAAAAGGATTAAAAATGACGACTTATGTCCTACTCACGTAACTCACCATTATAATCGAATTGAAAATATAAGAAACATAATTAAAAATCACTCACGTAAAAGGGGTATTTGTATAATGATTAGGTGTAAAACTTTGAGAGTCACCTGAAACGTATATTTCTTATTTTATACGTGTATACGGGAGGAAACGATGTTCACGACGAGAAAATGAGATAACTTATTCTATACTTGAGAATATCTCATTAATTTAAGTATTTGGTAAAATTCTGTTTTCTATGTGCGTGTCCGGTGACCCGGCCGGGGATTGAATCCTGTTCGCCTTGTTGGGAGGCGAGCGTGCTAATCGCTCAGCCACCGCGGCCACCTCGCAAGTGGGAATCGTGCCGGACGACGTCGTTGGTCGGCGGGTTTTCTCAGTGATCTCCCGTTTTCCCCACCCCTTCATTCTGGCGCCGCTCCATATTCACTTCAACCACCCTCATCGGCTCTCATGACCTCGCTGTTAAGAGCCGCCCAAATATCTTCATTCATTCACATGCGTAATGTACACAATTATTGTACACTGGGTCAGAATGGGTAAATCAGCAAGTCGTTGAATCATGTTTTTTTATCAAGGAAATCTTACACATATAAATACACGATCGGTAATATCATCCTCGGCAGCTGGCACCCTGTGTTTGCATCAAACATTTTAACACTATGTTTGAAGCAATTTTTAAAGACAACCTGTGAATAAACCCGTCTAAATTAACAAAAAATAAGTCTTTTCGCGGGTTCTATGATCTGTATGCTAGACTCCACAGTCCGGTGTATACTCGAGCCTCATCTGTGTGTTCATTGGTTGCTGACCCAGAGAGCGGCCAGTGTTGTCCATATATCTATATAAATAAAAATGAATGGCTAAATGTGTCGCTAAGCGCAAAACTCGAGAACGGCTGGACCAATTCGGCTAATTTTTTTATTTTATTTTTTTTTTTTTTTCCGAATATTCGTTGAAATTCGAGGAAGGTTCTTATGGGGAGAAAAATTGGAAAAATTGCACTGAAAAACGTAAAAACCACATTTTTCTTTTTCCAATTCAAACTGTTCCTAGCTGTCAATTCTAGGGATGGGCGATCTGAGATCGATGAATCGAAGAATCGATTTTTTGGGGTCGTAAAGATCGATTTGAGTAATGGATCGATCAAGTGAATCGATCTCAGACACCCTAAAATCGACTTTCGATTCATTGTCTTACTGTTTTGTTTTATTCAAATAAAACAAAAGAGTACCAAAACCATAATATAATGAAAAAAACATTTAAAATTTAATTAGTAACTTTATAATTGTGAACGCAACCTTAAAATTACTATAAACCACTTGAATGCATCCGTAGATTTGACACTTTCTCTTTCTACTCCAACAGTTTGTCCTTGATAGTTTTTATCAGTAGATTCTCAATTATTTTCTTGGTTGTTTTTAAATCTTCGCTTCTCAATCGACAAACAAGTTCCTCGATTTATCTTTGGTGGATTGGTTAATTTTGTGTGTGATTCCATTTATACTCAGTTCAAGACTCATGCAGCCTATAAGACGAGGGCGGAGCAATTTGAGTCGAAGAACTCGAAATGCCAGAAACCAAGTTAAGTTTCAGTCTAATCGGACTGCACAGCAACGTGAAGAGCGAAATGAAATTGAAAGGATTCGGATATCACAAACCCGTGCAGCGCGTCATTCAGCTAATAATCTTGCAAGTTTGAAACGAGCTGCTTTCAGTTACGATGTTTCAATTAACTACAGTGCCTACCAATGCGTTGCTATTGGATCTATGAACTCAGTTTGCCCACATTGTAAGGCATTGAAATAAAAAAATGAAGCCGCTGGATTGTATTGCGCAAATGACAAAGTGAAATTAGTGCCGTTGGTTCCGCCACCAGAGCCATTGTACTCATTGGTTTCAGGAACAGGAACGGATTCCATACATTTCCTTACAAATATCCAAAAATATAACAACTGCTTATAAATGACTTCATTTGGGGCAACAAATGTAGTTCGGGACAACTTCATGCCAACTTTCAAGGTAACATATAACAAACAGACTTACCCCCGTATTATTTTGTTTGTTTTATTTTATAGTTTTGTAACAAAAGTAATAAACCTGTCTTTTTAATTTACAGATACAAGGCCAAATATATCACCGAGCAGGTTCACTGTTGCCGGTGTCAGATGGCGACTACAAATTCCTGCAAATTTATTTCTTGGGCAATTCAACACAAGCAATTGATCTGCTTTGTGCACATAATAGTTCAGTGAAGAGGTCTATTGTAGAAGAATTACAAACTTTCTTTCATCAACACAATCAGTTGATTACATTGTTCAAAACTGCACTGGATCTCATGCAATCTGATAATCACAAAATTGTTATCAGAGCTGATAAAACTCCTGTGGGCCAACATGTAAGGCGTTTCAATGCACTTACAATTGATGAAGTTGCCATTGTTATAGTTGGAGAAAATTTGGAAGCCCTTGATATTGTTTTACATCGCCGGAATGATCACTTACAGCGTGTGTATGAAACACATCGCTCATATGATGCGCTACAATATCCCATCATATTTTGGCAATGTGAAGATGGTTATCACTTTTCAATCAAGATGATAAATCCCCTTACAGGTAATTAAATTTAGGTTTAGCAATGGAGATTTTGTATCAGCTACTTTATGTTTTATATGCAAATTCAATCACTGTTATTAAAACAATGATTTATTTACAGGTGCCGAAACCAACAAAAAAGTCAGTTCAATGAACTATTATTCATACCGCCTGATGGTTCGTAAAAATGAAGACAATCACATCTTGAAATGTCAGCGATTATTTCACCAATATGCTGTTGATATGTATGTCAAAACTGAAACAGAGCGATTAACATTCATCAGGTTGAACCAGACTAAACTCCGTTCTGAAGAGTATATTCATCTTCGAGATGCGATTAATACTCATGGAAATGCAGAGAATGTCGGCCGGATGACAATTCTTCCAGCAACATACATCGGAAGTCCTCGACATATGCATTAATATACTCAAGATGCCACATCGTATGTTCGTCATTACAGTACAGCAGATTTATTTATCACATTCACGTGCAATCCGCAGTGGACAGAAATCAAACTTGAGTTATTCCCTGGCCAATCACCCATTGATTGCCATGACATTACGGCAAGAGTGTTCAAACAAAAGTTGAAATCTTTAATGGATTTCATAGTGAAACATAGCGTGTTTGGCGAGACGCTCTGCTGGATGTATTCTGTGGAGTGGCAGCAACGTGGATTGCCTCATGCACATATTCTGATTTGGTTGGTTGAGAAGATAAGACCAAATGAAGTTGATGAAGTGATATCAGCTGAAATCCCTGATATACAAGTAGATCCAGGCTTGCATGAGGTAGTTATTAAAAACATGATTCATGGTCCCTGTGGAACACTTAATCAAAATTCACCGTTTATGGTGGATGGTAAATGTTCGAAGCGTTATCCACGGGCATTAGTAGCAGAAACAATTACCGGAAATGATGGTTATCCATTGTATCGTCGCCGATCAACTGCAGACAACGGAAGATCAACAATTGTCAAAGTGAATCAACAAGACATTGAAATTGATAATCGTTGGATTGTTCCATATTCACCGATCCTATCAAAGACTTTCAAGGCGCACATCAATGTTGAATCTTGCCATTCCGTGAAATCTATCGAATAGATTTGTAAATATGTAACCAAAGGAAGTGGCATGGCTGTAATTGGAGTTGGTGCAGAAAATTCCAATGACGAAGTTACCCAATACCAAATGGGCCGCTATGTTAGCAGTAATGAAGCAATTTGGCGCATTTTTTCTTTTCCCATTCGTGAAAGACACCCCACTGTTGTTCACTTAGCCATACACTTAGAAAATGGTCAAAGAGTATATTTCACGGCACAGAACGCATTACAACGAGCTGTTCAACCACCATCTACAACCTTGGCCAGTTTTTTTTTAATGTGTCAATGATGATTTCGCCCGAACACTGCTATACTCCGAAATGCCAAAATATTATACTTGGAATCAATCCTCAAAGAAATTTCAACGACGGAAACAAGGAAAACCAGTTCCAGGTTACCCAAATGTATATTCTACCGATGCAATAGGTCGAATTTATTCAGTCCATCCAAGCAACGACGAGTGTTTTTATTTGCGATTGCTATTAGTCAATGTTCGAGGCCCAACATCATTCCAACATTTACGAACTGTTAATGGCGAATTGTGTGGCTCTTACAGAGAAGCCTGTCAACATTTGCAACTGTTTGAAAATTACGCTCATTAGGATCAAACTCTCAATGATGCTGTAATTTCTTCACAAGTTTATCAAATACGAACATTGTTTTCTATAATTATATCAACATGCTTCCTATCAAAACCAATCGATTTATGGATAAAATACAAAGGTGATATGTGTGACGATATCTTGCATCAAATGCGCATTAGAACAGGAAATCCAAATTTACAAGTCAGTGAAGAAATTTACAACGAGGCGTTAATAGCAATTGAGGACATGTGCTTGATGATGTCAAACAAAGTATTATCTCAATTAGGCATGGCCGCGCCCAATCGCCCGATGCACAACGCTTTTAATCAAGAGTTGCAACGCGATAATGTACGATCTCGAAGCTTTAAGAGAATCAGTTCGAATAAATCTTCCGCTGTTGAACCAACAACAAAAGTATGTATTTGATACTCTTATGAAAGTTGTAAATGATGGAACTGGAGGGATTTACTTCTTGGACGCTCCTGGTGGTACAGGAAAAACTTTTTGATTTCATTAATTTTAGCAACAATTCGCTCACACAATGAAATTGCACTCGCACTTGCTTCATCAGGCATTGCAGCTAAATTGTTGGAAGGCGGTCGAACAGCCCATTCAGCGCTAAAATTGCCATTGAATATGCGAAGCAACGAAACTCCGATCTGCAACATTTCGAAAACTCTGCAATGGCAAAGGTTTTGCAGCAATGTAAATTGATAGTGTGGGATGAATGCACGATGGCACATAAAAAGTCTTTGGAGGCATTAGACCGAACCATGCAAGATCTGCGGAACAATCAAAACCGATTTGTTGGTGCGATGATTTTGTTAGCAGGAGATTTTCGTCAAACATTGCCAGTGATTCCACGGTCAACGCCAGCTGATGAATTTAATGCATGTTTAAAGGCCTCCGTTTTGTGGAAACATCTCAAGATATTAAATTTAAGCAAGAATATGCGTGTCGAGTTGCAAAATGATCGATCTGGAGAAATATTTTCAAAACAACTCATTGACATATGTAATGGCAAATTCCTTTCAGACGTTTTCACTGGCTGAATTACCTTTCCTGGCAATTTTTGTCAGTTTACTGAATCAAAAACCGAACTCATTCAAAAGGTGTTTCCAAACGTTGCTCAAAATTACAGAGATCATATTTGGTTGAGCGAACGAGCTATATTGGCTGCCAAAAACATGGATGTAAATGAATTAAATTTCAAAATTCAAAATTAAATTGCCGGTGAATTGAGGACATAAAAATCAGTTGATTCCGCTACTAACCAAGATATCGTCAACTATTCACCCGAATTTTTGAACTCGCTGGATTTGCCAGGATTGCCGCCTCACAATCTTCAATTAAAGGTCGGATCGGTGATCATAATGTTGCGAAATATCAACCAACCGCCTCTTTGTAACGGCACACGACTAGCGGTGAAAAAATTACTGAACAACGTGATCGAAGCAACCATTCTAAAGGGAAAGTATAAAGGAGAAGACGTTTTGATACCTCGCATCCCAATGATTCCAACTGACATACCATTTGAATTTAAACGACTGCAGTTTCCAGTGCGGCTTGCTTTCGCTATGACCATAAATAAATCCCCGGGGGCAGTCATTGAGTGTTTGCGGCATAAATCTTGAAAACCCATGTTTCTCGCATGGCCAATTGTATGTCGCCTGTTCCCGTGTTGGAAAACCATCAGCTTTGTTTGTTTACGCGCCAGGTAATCAAACAAAAAATATTGTGTACCATAAAGCATTACAATGAAAATATCATTTAACATAATATTACTAAAGTATTGCAGTGTACGAAATAGAAAACAGAATTTTGTAAATAGTTGTTGTTTATGATTATGACATTAAAAATACATAGAAAAGTATATTAACATTATGCAAATGTATTGTTGATATCACGGTAATTATTCGATAGTCAATAAATAAAGTGATCACTCTGAAATACGTTTATATTTATTTATTTTATTTAAATTACACCTTTGTGACTGCATAGTATCACAAACTTATCTGTTCTGGTGACACCAGAACTTGACCAGAAAAGATAAGTTTGTAGGACTGTCACAGTCCAATAGCTTTCGACAGAACGACGTCTGTCGGGTCAGCTAGTGTGTGTGTGTGTGTGTGTGTGTGTGTATATATATATATATAAGCACCGGCGTTTTGTAAAAAAATTATAAGAATGAAGATATAGGTGTTTTGTTATATTGCCAACTGTTTTGCCGCAGCGGCCGTGTGAATCTAGCGTTTGATTTTGTGTGTGACAGTGTACCATCTACACAGTATCGCAGTGTTGAAGGCTGTAAATTATTCACCATAAATTTCCCCATGTGATTTATCACGAAATGGTAGTATACAGTAACACACACCACACTACGTTAATAGCATATTTGCGGAGCTAGCGGTCTACAATATTGGTCCACATCTGTTTGTGCACACCATCCGATCGCTGGCCTGATGTATCACATGTGGAACTAGAAATTTACAACGCATAATTTATTGCTTTCATCACAGAAATACCTTGTATCCTGTGCGGTGATCCACACACATTAATATGCTAGATTAATGGAGCGACTGAGACCAAAAGGCTGTCCATAATACAAAATGAATTCAACCGGTAACATTGTTGTACGTTATTTTAGTCTGCATAAATTATTTTTACGACTCTTGCCAACATTTCATTGTACACTGATGCATAACAGAAGAAAATTCAAACAGTTACAGACTGATGATTCATGATTATAAAAAGAGTCAAGAAGCCTTCGCGAAAATAACATTAATACGACGTAATAAAATGTATTTCGTGCAGTGACGAGTTTACAAGTGATGCAAATATTATGTACTGAATTGTGGTCTCACAGTCAAATATAACCTGAAGTCAAAAATACCTCGATGTTCGTTTTTCCACCAGAGTAATTTTGCACATCATCTGCAAGTCGTAAGCTGAATGAAAATGCTGTGGCCATTACGAAAATCTTTCGCCCATCACTTCACTGCAAATGGAACCGGCAATTCCGAAATTAAAGCTTTTCAAGTCACGTTTAAAACTGCGTCACACAGCTGTCTACAGAAGCAACAGTCGCTTGTACGTGATGCGTTTTCTGTCCCACCTTTATCCCGATATTTAAAAGTTCCAGCACTCGGACAAAGCTGGTGTCCACATTCAACTCTGAGGGAACAGTTTCGGCAATTTGAACGTCAGCACATTTCACGTTGCACTAATGTCTAGTTTCAAAGCAGAAACGTGATCTCACGTTCTGACGTTAAAGTAACCATACTGCAATAATTTGCTGCTAATAGTCTATTCCCTGTTTTTTCACACTTTTTTAAACAAACATGTGGAAAATTACCCCATGTATAACGTGTTTCATTGTTTCATAAACATGTGTATTAGAAGCGTTTTATACTTGTGTTTAAACTAAAGTATTATATTTTTGGTTAAATTGAGCTTTTACTTTTATTTTATTTATAAATTGTTATAATCCATTATCCTAATCATTAACAATAATAAAAAAACGGAAAACTTATTTGTTGGTAATGCCTAGTGAGAATTATTTCACATAAAAAATATTATTACACTGAATACGCACGAATACGGTGTGTTGTTACTTTGGTATTATTTTCTAGACATAGTTAAACTTCGTTAGCGTAAGGTGGACAAATAATCTAAAAGTATAACTTCAGTAGGGCTTCAGAAAAGTTGAAACTTGATACGAGTATGGTGGTCTCAGAATAATTTTTAGGGGTTTTAGTAATTGTTTAAGTAATGGTTGGCAACCTTGGTAGTATGGTCAAAGTATTGTATAGTATTTGTAAGGCGTGCATTTTACCGTGTGGTTCATTGCTACATTTTAGGCCGGCCTATACCTACTCTTATTATTATGTATTTATCTATTGGAAAGATTTTTATATTTTATATGGTGCAACTCTTATATATTAATGGATATGAATAATCGATACGCAAGTTGTATAGTTCGTGTCTTGTGAAAGTCGCTGTCAGAACGCGCTTTACGCACGACGCGTCGTCGAGCACGCTAGGCTTGGGCCGTGGATCCTGAAGGGGGGTGAAGGGGTACCAGCTGTCCGTCCGAGTGGGCAGAAGGTGTCTAGCCCTGACCTAGGTTGTGTGTGCGCATCCCCGGGGCCAAATAATCACAAGTATGCCGGGAACGAATTTTATAAGACGGCGTGACGGGCGCACGGCCAGCTGATAGAAGTTTGTAGAGTTGTTTCAAAACCGTTTATTAATGTGGACGGAGTACGAACGTGTAAACGAAAGTAACTTTTTCCGCTGGTTGCAATGAAGTGGAAAGATCCCCGGTGTAGTCATGGGACGGTCCTTGCGAACTTACGCAAACTTTGTGGTAGTATAATTTAACGGGTGGGGTGGGCAAAGTATATTGAGAGTTTGTTTGCCGAGTGGAAATTGTGTTCACTTTTAAATTGCGCTAATGCCCGTGTGCTGTTTGACTTGGTCTTCGGCGTAGTAGTAAACTCTGTTAATCGTCATTTGGCGAGCGCGTGAAGTTAGTTCAGAATATTTTGCGTGCCCGTAGAAATGACGTTTTCAATATGTGTCGTGCTGGGAATGCGACTTCTTAAATTGACGTCATCCGAGTCGCCTGGTGAAGAGATTTAGGCTGCTCTTAACAGCGAGGTCTTGAGAGCCGATGGAGGGTGGTTGAAGTGACTATGGAGTGGCGCCGGAATGAAGGGGTGGGGGAAACGGGAGACCCCCGAGAAAACCTGCCGACCAATAGCATCGGGAGTCGCCTAGTGTTGCTGCCACCGTCCGAGGACCGATTCAAGGAGATCTGTATGGGCGCCGGTCATCGCCGCTGACGGCGATCACCACCTGGAGGTTTGCTTCTGAGATTACGCATTTTGACTGGGCCAAATGTCACCAGGTATGAGACGACGTGATGTTCTACTTCCGTTAATGTTCGTGGGCGTCAGCGTCAGTGATTTTCACAGTTCATGTAAGGAGCGTCAGCCCGTGCGAGGGCCATTCGGAGAACGACTTCAAATGCATTTTGTGTAGTAAGAAACAGGATCCAAGAATTTAATGCAGTAACGTTAACTTTAAAAGTAAATTTTGAGGCCCGGTATTAGCCGTGGTTACCATTTACGAGTTCGATATGGTCAAACATTTAAAGTGTTTTAAACTTTTGTCAGCATTGTAAAAATAATTGTGTTGCGTGATAAATCTCTGCATCACCGTAAAAGTGAACTGGAATTGAGTGGAACTTTGACATTGCGGTCGGATAATTTTTTTGACGTGTGTTATTTATCTAACATTTTTTCAGTGATTAAAAATGGGTGTTAATCAAAGCAAATATTTTAAAAATAAGTAATTGCAACCCAAAAAGAAACTTTCAATAGACTCGACTATCGTAGTGTTGACCTCTTGCAATTTTTGTATGGCAAAAGAGGACTCTGCTGCTTAAAATTTTCTATATTAGAACCCTAATGTTTCTATTTGCAATTATTCATGAAATTAGTGCTCAAAAGTTTTAAAGCCGATATCGCTTTTGCCCGTGGCTAGGTGTAGGATTAGTTGTTGTATCTGAACAAGTGCGGTATTTTTGAGTAGCCTGCATCCTGGCGGGGAAAGTTCGTTTCACAGTAACCGACGCTATATAACGTCAAGTTGATGTGCACTTAATGAAGCACGCATTTGCCAATACCACAGAGTACTAAAAATACAGTCGCGAAACAGCCGCTTATTCCGCAAACTTCAGTCGTACATGCATTGCTTTTATACAACGTTTATCGTGTTATTATTTTCAGTGTAGTAGTTTGTACGTAGATATTCTAAAATAGGAATATGGTAATTTGGTATGATTGAAACTGATGTACATGCCCGGTGTTCAGATAGCAAATATAGGTTAGGTGATGACAGGACTGAGATGCTTTGAGTGTAGGATTAATTACCAACTTACACAAACCCTGTAGGCTCCTCTGGGTTAGTAACACCATCCCTCTGGAATACCCGTTCTGTTGTTCTCTCTTTAACACACTCTTACCTTAGAGAGAAATGCTAGAGGACATATCAACAACTTATCATAGTTAACAGAAAACCATAATTCCATTTCCAAATGCTACTAAAGGAAATACTGGCCATAAAAATCCTAATTCAATTTTATCCCAATTTTTTAAGAAAAATTAAATAATTATCTGGCATCTGCTTCAGAAAATAAGGTTTGTAAGGACTCTCAAAGTTAAAAATAAATTGAATGACTTAGTTTAGGTTTGTGAGTGAGTAGATGCAAAACCAAAACGTAGTAGTTTGAAGTATAATTGTATCATAAATTGTAAAATGGTATCATTATATGCGGCGACCTCAACTGAAGCAGCCGAACCCGGTAAAACTTACCATTGCTCAACCAATAAGCTATTTAGAATGAATATCTGCAGGGTCGTATTGGGATTTAAATACTGAGCTTTTGTAGCTTACACAAAATGGCTTCCGGTAGCTTCACTCCATTTACATTAAAACGCAGCCATCTGTCCAAAAAATTGATTAGATCTTACAAATTCCGTAGTCATCTCGCCGATCCTCACCCGGGCATCGTCCTGAAGTTCTACGATGTCGCTGGTCCCCGGTGCAATCCCAAAAAATATTCCCTCAAATTCTGGTCATCGAACCCTGGTACTTTGATATTAAAGTATTACTGTTATTCTATACACGTATGAAGGCCGTGCAGACGTCTTCTGTTCTTCTCACTACTCACGTCTTCACCCGTAGGCTGTCTGCTACACCTCGAAAACAAAACTCGGACTTTCCCTTCTCGAATTAAATAAACTTCTACCGGGTCTGTGACACAGTCGTGACCCGCCTGATGGTTCCAATCGAAAAGTAATATGTCTTCCTCTAACGCTACCTCATAAGGCCTTGTTTAAATTCGACTCTACAATCGTGGTGCGGCTACTCCAGTGCGTCACGAGGATGCCCTGCCAACCATCAACAACGGCCCATCTCTATTGCCACGTGACTGAAAATCAACACATCACAACTGGAAACACGTATAACTGCTAAATAAACGAGATATTAATAATTATATAATTAAATATATATGAAATAAATTATGTGGTTAAACATGACGTGAAAATAAATATTTCTGCACATAGTAAACAATATTTAAATCAAATTAAATGAATTCATTTTAGTAACAGTGCATGAATAATTGTAGGTGGCGTAACGCATAATAAAGTCCTTCGACCACAGGCGTCACACACACGCCAGCAAAATGGCGTCACTGGCCGGCAACACGTCATAACGCATTTCACCGATCAGCGTCTGGGAACCTACTTGTAAGCTTGCAGCCCAGCCAATAGAGCACCTTTCGCAGCACTCAGTAGCCAGTTATTCGCGAGGTCCGCCCCCAGAGCCACGCGCAGCCAATCAGAGATTGGGTATGTCCACATTAAATGAAAGGCCCCGCCATTCCGTCTCTATGTATTTACCTACACTGTCATCCTGTGTTAAACGGCTCTAGGTGTCAGTGCAGTGTGTTTAAACATTATTGTAGTAACCAACAATACAGGCGGCTGCCAACTGTTACAGATACATTAAACATTATTATACGAAATAACCTACGGAACCAAATACAGGTACATGGACGTTAGCGAAATGTGATTACCCGGTCACTTTCTTTCTCTGTGACATTATTCCCATTGATATTTCAATAAAGATTTACTCATTATTTCGCATTCCAATTTTTATTAGTATTTTCATCAATAATGCATCCTGCAAAATATCGCACGCTGGCGGTATACTTTAAACCATACTTCACGTATAAAAGAAAATAAACACTTTATTGTGCGGTACCGATTTACTACGACTATTATGACAAGTCAGAAGTTAACCGTCTCTATCCATGACTGCATCGCCATCAATTCCGTTGGTTTTCGTGTTCCCATTTAGCCTACAGCTTGGTCTATTTATTTTTGGCTGAGGTGTTATTGCTAAATAGACTAGGAACTTAGCTATACTTTACTCTAGAGCACCTCTCAACTGGACTTATGATCGTGAAACAAAATATAATTGTCAATGATTATATTAAACAGGACTGATCTCTATATAAATAACTTTCCACCGATTATATACAATTATATTTATTATAGGATTGTGATACAATAACTTGGTATTAACTCTCAAAGTTAACGCTCCTCAATTAAAGCTGCTAGTGAAGCTATCTAACAATCCCTTCGATAACCTCAGCTACCCAAACTCGACTCACCACTGGAATATTATATTGCCGGGCGTATAGTCCGCACCGCGGAGGAAGCCTCAGGCTCTCCCTCGTGGTGTATCGTCTCCTCTCGCGCTGTTGTCTCTCGTCTCTGGAGCTGGAAGTCTGTCGGCGGCGGCAGCAGGTACCGTGCGCCGTCAGTGACCCGGAGTGTGGTCAAGGATAAAGATGATCGACACTCTGGCGACCACGTTTATGTTAGCCTGGCCACGATCCCCAGTTCCTCTCCTCTCGCCGGTGATTGAGTGGCGCCCTGCCACTCGTAACGAAGTTGGCACCCAGCAAGACCTCGTTGCCATAACAAGCTATCTTATTGGTTCACATAACGTATGACACGTTTGCTTCACTAGCCGGCTCCCTGTCAATATACAGGATGTAAACGATAAGTGTTTACAACTGTACATAACAGTGTACAGGGCTCCGAGACGAGCAATTTGATGTAGGACACTTGTGGTCCAGAGGGTTGGGAAATAGCTGTAAATCGCTTGACAAATGTATACTAAAACACGTGCAGCGCGCTGCTGTGGGCCCGGCTTTACTCGACCTGCTGGTCAGCTGAAGCCGGTTTGTACAGAGGTCAAATCGGGTAGAAAACCTTTAGTAATAGCTTTTGTTTGAAACATATGTTGCATTGTCGCAATATTACAGACAAGTTACAGAAATCAGGAAAGATTATATGAAATTGCAACATGTGTTTCAAACAAAAGCAATAAATAAACGTTTCCTGCCCGATTTGAGCTCTGTACAAACTAGCTTCAACTGACCAGCAGGTCGATTAAGGCCGGGCCCACAGCGGCGAGCTGCACGTGTCGTAGTACACATTTTAAAGCGCGTTTACGGTAATTTCCCGACCCTATGGACCACAAGTGTCCTGCATCAAATTGCTCGTCTCGGAGCCCTATACAGTGTTGTGTACAGTTGTAAACACTCATCGTTTACATCATGTATGACCGAGTTGAAAGTGTCCAAGTCAAATGTTCTTCCCTACCGAAAATTATATACATATTAATCTTATTAATGTACTCTGTTACTATTGCTGAACTATTATTACGACGCAGAGAACCTTTTGAAAACTATTGAGGAAGTAACATTACTTTGCAGTGTTTTTAAACTACGCGGGTGTCGTAATGTTACCGCAAACTCCAAAAAACTCAGTTAAATTCAGGCGACATAATATTACGTCAGAAGCTCGCCAGTGTTAACGTACAGTACAATATAGATACCTGCAAAATTAGAGTTATTATCTGAGGGGACGTTAAACGTAAAACACGTGTACCATTTACTTTTGCAGTACGTTTGTCATTGGACTTTACTTTCAGTGACACTCCCTGGGTAACTCTGCGCCAATAAATGAACACTTTACAATTCTGCGCCCCAATCAGGTGCGGTTCAATCAGAAAGGGCGTGGCTTCACATCTGTGCAACAGCCAGTGGAGAAACTATGCCGGCCCCAGTATATAGGCAGTACTATGGCGTTCAGTCTTATGCCAAAAAAACAACGCGAATTTTGTAGGTCTCTAGTTATAAACGTGTAAAATTAAAATGTATGTAATACCATTCGAAAACCTCTGAAGTACACACACATTTTCTCCACATTTGTATAACAAGGGACACCCGATTTTCGCGAAAAGATTTCACGACCAGTTGTATTTTCTTACACTTTCGCTCAGCTCTATTCCGTAATTTGTTGGTTTGCGTGTTACGTATCTTAAATACCCCCTGGCGAATCACAGACGTACCGTATTGAATTTACCTTATTCTAATTGGCCAGTCAAGCAGGAAAATGTCTTCTCAGAAAGACACGCAGTCGATAAGCAAAAGGAAATTGCTAGTACACCCGCCATATGGCATTGAAATATAGCATGTGCGGATATTCGTGTGTCACTGTATAGCTAACAGTGTCGTTGGGTTTCTCGCTGGGTTTCCCACCTTGCAATACGTGTCGAGTTTCAGTGCGCACAAACCTTTTTCTACTTCGCAGCAATATTTGTGAATTATATACTTTGCCTCGCTTAATTAACGAGCTAACAACCATGGCGATATTTTTTAATCAAGCGCGGAGCTTAATTTCCTGCGGTCATCGGATACCGGGCGGAAATTCTCGACAGCGGCGCCGTGTTCAGCGCAGCGCGATAATGAAATGCGGCTGAGAGGAAACATTCATCTGCTGCAGCGCAGATCTGCGATCTGCTGCAGGACAGCGCCGTATTGGGGCGGCGAAGGGTCATCAATAATATTCCATCTCGCTGCAACACCGTCGTTACGTTCGGAGCTCAGCGTGCACGCGCAGCTGCAGCGCTCGTGTAGGTTGCTGCTCGCGGAAGGAGACTCTGGGTAATTGTAGCCACACGTAATCCTGAACAACTTAACCATAAATGATTAATTCGACGCCGTGTCCGTGGGTGGATGTGTCCGCTGATAATGCACTTTCACAACACCCGCTCAGTTAAACTGATTTAAACCCGGCCTTGGACGGTCAGCTTGCTGTTTACGTCAGATCGCAGGCTACTCATTGCGTAGGTGCAGTTCAGTTTCGTGCACCTACATATCCTTCAGTTCAGTGGGTGTGAATATTATTTATTTCCTAATTTATTTAAAATGCTATAAATGCGTATGTCACTTTACACACGAAATAATATAAAGCATCTCTACTGTTGACTTTTATTACTTTTACCAGACAGCACAATTTTTATACTACTCTCAGTCAAATTAATTACCTAATGTCTGCCCCTGTACTTACTTAGAACCACGGAATATTTATCCATTAATTACCAATATGTAGCGGCAGTTATATTTCATAAAAACATTTCGAGACAAAATACAGTTCTGAACACTGTGGGTTCATCCAGCTTTTTTTGATTGGCTGAAGCATGTTCTGGCACGTGTTAACGAAGGTACAGAGTCGGAGATACGCAATCCTTAGTGCCTCGCTCAAATGTGGAATCGGCACCAGAAGGCAGTAAAGTATGACAACAGCCGATGTGTGTATATAGTATTTAAGACTATTGTGGGCTCCGATTTTTTTTTGGCAAAAAAAAAACCGTGGCCCTACTAATATGCGATTAAATTGTCCAGCACTAATTAAACAAGTCTCACTTCCTCAGAATCGAACAGGTACTTGATATAGGCTGTTCACGGTAAAGTGAGCACTTTTTTAAGGCCATTCTAATATATACTAACCACTAATAAATATATTTTATGACAGCTTCAGGCGTTAACTGTTGGGAGTGGTGGAATGTATATACTGTGTTTATTTGTCACAAGGCAATGTTTATATTAAAAAGTGGCGGAAAGATAGAAAGTCCCCAAAACGAAAATTGTCGCAGGGCCTTAAAAATTGCTCACTTTACCGTGAATAGACTATAGTCTCTATTATCCAAGAAGTTGCGATCCACAGCACCAACACTCCACTCGCTGGTAACTGCATCGTCGCTTGTCGTCTCCAGACACGACCATATCGGGGCCACGGTGGCTGAGCGGTATGCCCGCTCGCCTACCACCAAGGCGATCCAGATTCAATCCCCGGCCGGGTGACTCCGGATTTTCGCATGTGCGAATCGTGCCGGACGATGCCATTGGTTGGCGGGTTTTCTCGGGGATCTCCCGTATTCCCCGCCCTTTCATTCCGGTGCCACTCCATACCCACCTCAACCACCCTCGTCGGCTCTCAAGACCTCGATGTTAAGAGCCGTTCAAATATCTTTACTCACTCACTCACGACTATGTCACATACCATCCAACACGGAGGCTCTCTTATATAGTTGCGGTGTCCTGGCCCAAACCAGTTCTTCGCGCGCGTCGACGAAGGTGATGACCAGAGCACGCGCGCAATGACTCACGCGTTCTTGACTCTTCCAACGAGCGGGAGTAAGGTCAACCCCTCAGGTGATAGGCTTCAGGTGTGGGACTTCCCTACCCCCGCCAAGAGGCCTACCCCCGCCAAGAGGCCTACCTCCGCCAAGAGGCACCGACGGTGTCTTGCGCAGACAACCATTGAGTCCACCTATGGTGAAGCCAATGTGCACGGTGATGTGGCCACAGATAGTAACAGATTGGAACAATACGTTTCAAGATCGAAACACGAACCTGACAGCACATGGTCACCATGATCATGCTCAAATCATGAGCATTACACTCAAAATCGGTTACCATTCTGCAAAATGCGGTTTTAACCTAATAAACAGTGATAATTTGAGTCCTTGTGTCATGAGCCTATTTTCCGAAAGAAGTATAAAGATTGAGATGATTTTCTTGTCTATACGTCTGTGTATTGGTGTATGTGTGTGTTTGTGTGTGTGTTTCCCTCAAAAACCTTTAAATTCGTAAACCGAACTTCACCAAACTGGGTATATATTTTTTTTCACCTCGCTGTGCACATATTTTTAAAATTGCTGCCATATTAATATTTAGGTCGCTATTTCATATCTCGGGAACGATTTAACCAATTTAAACGAAATTTCGTATTTCGACAGATTAACGTAGGAGGAGTTCCTTAAGAGAGGAGATTGTAATTGGTCCGTGCCGTTTTGGGAGATAACATTACATGAATATTAATGAAGTTTTACGTCATGTCCCGGAAACTACTCAATATATTCCCGCTAAAGTTTGCAGGTAAATAATGCTGTTCTAGGCCATCTTACATATGCATTTTAAATTTAGAATTCATTTATTTTCAACATGGCGGCCATACAAATATTTTAGGTTAATTTGCTATGTAGAATTATTCATCTAAGATGTTTACCCCAAATATCTTCCGGACTGTTGAAGGTATAAGTGTTTTGATTTCGAATTCGTAAATGGCACTACGGGGCTCATAAAACACCGCCTGTCTGTCTGTTCCTAGATGTAATTAAGTACTGAGATAATGGTATCAATTTTGGTATATTAAATGGGATTACACGCATATCTTAACATTTTATTAAGCGGCGAGTTCAGTGACTTTATTATTTAGAAAATCTGGGGTGCACTTTTTGAGATATAAGGTGGTTTTCATAGGTGTATACATTTGACTGTAGCTGTGGCGTGGTAGGTTGCATAATCCGCAGGGAGATGTCCAGCGGACTGTTTCTACATAGAACTGACGCACGCGCTAGTGATACAGTGACACAGGTATAGAACGCATGCGAAATTTTGTTTGTTGGTGTTGGTGTTGTTGTTGATGTTACAGACAAACGTGTGTTTAATTTGATATTCATAGCTTGATAACAATTAATTCACCAAGAAATTGTGTTTGTTTTTTCGCAGTCCACACCTATGATACATCTCCCGGCGGATGACACAACCTACCCCGCCACAGTTTCAGTCAAATGCTTACAACTATGAAAACCACATTATATCTCAAAAAGTGCTGGACAGATTTTCAGAATAACCATGACAATGAACTTGCCGCATAATAACATGTCATGTCATTGGAAGAAATGTGTATAATCCCATCTGAAACCTAAGTTCATATCGTTATCTCAGTAATTAAATACATCTTGGAACATACATGGACGATGTCTTATAAGGACCGTTGTACCGCTTACGAATTCTAAATATAAATTTCGCTACCTTCCGCGGTTCGGAAGATATTTGTGTTGAACATCTTAGCTGAATAATCCCGTATAAACCATACCATCTGAACTATTTCAACCAAACTTGGTATGCTGAAAGTATCGCCTGCAACCACATGTGCTGATACACAGCATATTTTGTCCACCATTTGGTAAGACAGCGTCATACTATAAAATACAATTTTTTTTTCGTATCTTATGGAAACAATGGACCGATAAGTACAAAATTTTGCAAACAGGAAATATCACGCTACATAATATAAACTGACGTATTTCCGTTAGATATTCATTTCTATTTGGCAGCTATGTAAATTTTTTTGATTACAATGCTATAGCTATGGAACCGTATAACCAATTCTAATCAAACATTTTATGCTGGCAGTTACCTATATTAAACATTAAATATGTATACACAGAGTCTCTTTTAACCATGATTTTATATGATAGCGTTACTTTTATGTAGCATTTCTGGAAATAATATATCTATTTCTACCACATTTGGTAAAGAGGTATTACTACAGTAAGCCATGTTAACTGATATTTTAGTGAATCAGACATTGCATTCCAAATAAATGCAATACGAATTTTTTACTTTAACGCTGTAACGGCTGCGTTTTGCACTATCAGTTTGCAAATGAGACGTTAAATAAGGACACGCAAATCAAGACGTTTTTATTCAAACGCATGATAGTTTATTTCTGCTGATATTTTATTTGTCATTTATTGTTATGACATGCTAATTTCTATGTGTCTCAAAATAATTACTTCTCTTCATTTTTGTATTAAGAATCTTGTGATTAAATGTTTTATGTATATTAAGAGTTTCAAATATTAAATATTATGTGGCATTTGGTTGACAGCCGTAATTGTTGGAGACTGAGGCCCGTTGACAGGGGCAACGCAATCTGTTGATTCCATGCCTGTACTCGATCTGCATGACGCAAATTGTTCATATGAGACGTCCCGCTCTACAAGTATAAAGTCAGTAAGAAATTAAAATAAGATGGTCGCCGATTGCAGTTTTGGAAAGTAACTTAAGGCAGACGCCATTTTCCTGCCATAAGATGCCTGTGTTTGAACTTTATTTTACAAGTCAATACCCGAGATTACCAGCGCAACTCCTAGTTTACTTGGCGTGAGCTTAAATTAATAATTTATTTTTAAATAAGACTTTATTTATTTGTTTTTAAAAAGGGCTAAGAACTTATTAAATTATGTTTCGTACCAACTGACAGAACGTCTTGTTTCCGTTACGGCCACGAGATATATGCATGCCACCATAAGATTATTTATAATAGTGCTATCGAGTTTAACTATTTTTTTCATACAACTGAATGTCTAATATTGGCCAGATCCAAGTAGTTTTTAACAATGATTAAATATTTTAATCGTCTTCTGGATTCAATCCTTGTAGTTAGTTACACCGAATCTGTGTACGCTAAGTCTATCCTTATACTGAGTTGGTGTACGACTATTATCCTGGTAAGAATTTGGTATTTAGCATAAAAGTTGTGGTTTATGCTCATTGGTGTAACTATTTCCGGAAATAGCCATCTCGAAATTATCTTTTCTAAGTTAGTTTGGTGCATGTATGTGAGTGTGCGGAAGGCAGATTGAACACCACAGCACCATTACAACAACTTTGCTTAACTAATAATTGAAATCTGTTCACACCTCAGTTCACACACTATAACGCACATTATTGTTTTCTCAGTCTCCGTGTATAGCCAGTTTCATCAAGTTGCTCGCATAAATACTGCACGGAGAGGAAGGTAGAATGATTTAAGTTCGTAACTCCGTTTTCTGTGTAGTTTTTTTGCATTTTATTTAACATTTTATTGGCTCTTTTATTTTTGATTCATATATTTTCGCTACATTTTTATCTGATACTCTTATCATGGCTAACCCTTTTTGGAATATAAATGGCATTTATTCAAACAAAAAAATGAAAATTTTTCTTGTTTTTTTCTGTTTCTTTTTAATAAACTTTTGTTTCATTATTAAAGCCAATTTTCATTAACATTTTTCTTAGTGAAATTTTCGCCTTTTGTTACTGAATTTTGTCTACGGTTACTCCCGTCTTCTGGAGTCAGCATAGGTGGTGTTGTAAGCTGGCTTATTAAATTCCAAATATAATTAAATTAAAGCAATCGTGTACTTCGTGATGCGGCTTTTGCGTCTCCTGTTCCGCAGATACAGCGAAGGAATTTGTGGTTTTTAAAGCAGAGAAAGGAAAGTCACTAAACAGAGTTAACGTGTTGAGTTTGGCGCAGAATAATTAACGTTAATATTTAGATAAAGTCTATTCGCTATTTCTGCAACTTTTTGAATCAAACCTTCGAAAATTTACCACATGTACGACGTGTTTAGTTATTTCATAAATATGGCATATCTCATAACCGTTCTATACCTTTGTTAACATGAAAATATCTTACTTTTCATCAAAAAGGAAGTTTTACCTGTATTTTAATTATAAATTATAATATATAATTTACAACAAATATTACACAGTGAGAAAACATGTGTGTTGGTAGCGCCAGGTAGGAAATAGTTCTCGTGCAAAATATTATTACAGCCTAGTGCGTAATAGATTCGGTGCGTTGCGTTGTCCTTTGGTGTAATATTATAGACATAGATAAGCTTAGTTTGCATGAGGTGGAGTAATATCCTTGAAGTAGAACTTTAGCAGGGCTTCAGAGAAGTGTGGAGTAACCGTGAATGGATCACATCTGCGAAACATCTGCACAAACACGGGGAGGAACAAACAGCGTAGTTTATATTTGTTGGTCAGTAAATGTTTTGCATCGGGCTTTTCACTTGAGAGCGGAGAGTTAAATTTCATTATGTCTCCCGTGAACGGGCAAAGGCCGGGGAAGGAAGCGATGCCTATGCGGTAACCGCGCAACCATCCCGTCTAGCGGGTTTGCAGCAGCTTACGGAGCGTGGTACTCGCAACTTGCGCACGCGTTTCTGTCGAGCTATTTGTCAACGTAGAAATAGTCTATCTACTAAGGGGGCACTGCGTGTGACTGTATAATATGAATAACTCATTATTTAATTAATTAAAATAGTACAAATAATACAAAAATGGTCAGAAAAGAACGAGTTATATTACATACGAAAGAGGAATTCATATATTTTTTAAATACTGTTGAACTGTTTGCTAGATTATACTCATTTCAATTTTTAAATGTATTAGTTAGTAATAGTAAATGTTAAACATAAATTTATACGTATTTCCTTTCTGGAGGTATGAAATATTAAATTTCACAAAAAAAAAATTGGTCGTGTAGGGCAATTATAATTAGGCATATATTTAACGTAGAAAATATTGGTACATACTAATGTTAAAATAAAATAAATTAATTTTCTTTGCAATTGTTTTTGTTATAACACAATAACTTTATTCGCTTTAATCGATGCGCATAAAATCGTTTATTATATATATATATTTATAAACTGAGTATTTTAATTACGCACAAACAGGTTAATTATGATTGCCTTTAATGATTAAGGTATTTTTCAAAATATGCTTTCTGAAGATTGCAGAATGGAAATACGCTTGAATTTTAATTTAAGATTGAAACTTATTAATTAATTTTTAAAAAATTTAAATTCTTTCTTCCTTCCTATGTAACATAAATCATACTTTTCTGACAACTGAAGTAGTGCGCATACTGCTTTTTTATGAGTTCTGCACGTTTAAATGTTTGGTGCAGTGCTCAGAAGCCACTCTACTACTACCTTCACTGCTGAGAAAATGTCTATAACTGGACGAATTCCCGAATTATAAAATCAATAACAGATTCCGAACTACTTAATATATTTCGAAGAGGTTTGTTTCATTGAGTATGTATTTCAACTAACGAAACCACTATATACAGCAACAATTTATATGATAAAATGTTTTCAAATAAACCTTGTTGGCTCTTTAATTAATAATAATGTATAAGAATTACAAAATTATATATGCATATGTGATTTTTTTTTATAATTTATATTTTTTTTTGTAGAATTTCGTAATAAAGATTTTTAAAAATATTTTTTAATTGAACCATAATTTCATCTTATTAAAAACTCCTGTTAGAAAGATTTGTCTTCAAGTTATCACATAATTGCAAAAGGAATTATGGAGTTTTCATAAATATTATTTTGTTACTTTTGAGACAACGGTTTTGCAATATTTATTTTTATATTTATTTTGTGGTTCAAAACCTTAATTTTACAGAACTTGACGACTTCTAAATCTAAAAATTAAATAGACTACGAAAAATATGTTTTGATGTGATTGTTGCCAGCATTAAAATGTCTTATCAGCAAAATAATCCCCAATAAATTATACTAAGTAGTTCTAATTAAGTTATTTATTTTATGTTTCAGAAATTTGCACACAGCGAGACCTTTCCATAGTCAATAGTACATCCCTTTGATTAAACGAGATAGTTTTCTGGCCACATGTCATTTCAGAGCTTGGTTTTATATCGCGAAAAACATACGACAGATCTCTACAACGATGTGCCCAAAGTAATATTCCAGTCTTTTAATGTTAACGGAGGGAACCATTCAATAAATTAACCAATGCATGGCTCTGGTTACATTTTTGTCGTAAAGTTGGCAAAATCTGTTCCCTTGTACTGATTATTCGCGCTACTTCTCTACGAACTCAGAAGAAACTCGTAGACTTCAGTCGACGTGTTTGTCGTCAGTTATGCCCCATGCGTTCTCAATGCAGGATCAATATTTAAGAGACGAGAAGTTGCCGACGTTTGTTGTAGCCAGCTGCCCTATTTAAGTATGCTCTGGGCCAGCTGTCTCAATCGACTAGAAGTCCAGCAGACTCGTTACTGAATAACTAGAAATATAAATGCAGGGCAAGTTACTGCTGTTATACTACAGTAAAATTACGCACTGAAAAGTTTTCGAGGTATTTTATAATGACTGGTATAAAGGAAAGTGCTGAGAATTTCATAGAAGATTCTGAACCTTGGCTGTGGTATGCAGTCCAGCGGTGAAGTTCTGCAGAGTGCCATTTGGGACTCGCTGCAGAAACACAGGCATATGAGGCTGTAGTACAGTGGCGTTTATTCCATGGACGCAAGTTAAGCAATGTTTACTCTATACTTATTGGGGATGTTTGACCCTTTATAGTTTTCGCCTTAACTTCAAATTTAAACACATTTAATTCTGAGTTTCCCGTTTCCGACTCGAGAAACATAGTTTTCGTAACTCCCGTACTGTACACGCATAGCGCTGCTATCTAGTGTTTATTTCCACAGACGGGAGCGACTAGCGATGAATCGAACTCGCAAGCGAGTTACCCTGGCACGTTCCTTCGGCAGGGTAAGTAGTCGTTCTATTTGGGTCCTCCAGTCCCAATTTTTGCTTGGAAAGGGGATGAAAGTGTTCGGAAAATTGAGAGTTTTCTCATAATTTGTAATATGCTCTATAAATAATATTCAGTTTAATTATTATTACATTAATTTCGTTTCCGTTTTATAACTAATGTTAGGTATTAAAAAATTGTAAATACATGTAGAGGGTAAGCAAAGTTGGAAGTTGCATTTGTTAGCAGAAATTTAAAATGGAACCACAGCTCGGCACTAGCAAATGTTATCTAAAACACTCAAATATGTGGGTATTATATTACTTACCCTGTAAAAAAAAACTCACTACACGCCACTGCTGTAGTATCTCGTGGAAATTGTGATAGTAGTGGGGGCTCACGGGTCCTGGCTCACTTTAGATTTATTTGATTATCGAATAGGTTAATCGACTAATTAATCCGTTTAATTAATCTGATAAAATTATCGCAATAACGCATGTGGATTAATTTAATCCAAGGAAATTAATCGGACGAAATTAATTTGACGAAATAAGTTTGATCAAAGAAGTTTGATGCAATACGTTTGATCCAATTTCTTTGATGAAATTTCTTTTTAATGTTTGTGATTTTATATTTGGTAAGGGTATGTATGATCAAGAGTGTCAAAAGGGTCTCGATAGACTGTCTGTGAAACAGTGCGCTAGTGCCAGCCAGTTTCTGGAATCATGACTAATGGCTGCTCACGCCGTTCTGCTTAGTGTTAGAGTCTCCGTATTGTTACTCATTATTTACTGAATAGTTTCGTCTGTGGGACACCGTGTCTTCATCGTCCATCGCTGCAGTCAAGATTGATGCGTGATTCGCCCAAAAAGACAGTTCGACGTCATTCGCTCTCCTAGCGCACACGTTCTACGAATCGCAGACAACTTGCTTGACTATGAATCGTTGTCGGAATCTGTACCTAGAACGCAGGCAGTGACTGTTTTTCAAATGACATTCAGTCGCTTGTGTATGGTCCTGAGTGACATTGGTGACAGTAGTAGCGGCCTCGCAGGTGGAACGATTTGTGTGGATATTGCGTTTGTTTCCGTTGCCGCGTGACGCCTGAACTGCCTACCTTCGTTTGTCTTTACGAGAATACAATTGGTCACAGAGGCGAGTTCACAGTTCACGTGATAGGCCACTTTTTGAGCCTATTAAGAGGCTTCGAGTAGGCCGACTACATGGCCTCATTCAAACAGATGCAAATTCCAATACTGCGCTTGCGTTATCGTCATACATATTCAACAGCAGCTTCGACTGTACGATCACTGCCTGTGCGGTGGCACTTAAAATCCTCTCACCTGAAACGTGCATTATTAACGTCATTCATACGTCGATAAATTCCCGTATTATCTGTGAATGGCATATATCTTTTTTGTCATATTGCCTTCTGTGTGTTTCACTTTTCTGTCCAGGATTAACTTATCTGTGTATTGTGACAAGTGGTCACGTAATCAGTTAATAACTTGATATTCTGCACGTTTACACTCAAATTCTAATTGACATGGTTATCAACGTAAATAATATCACTTCTCTTAATTATCATTGTTGCGATAGTACCAACTCTCGGGTTTACAAGTTTTATTCTACGCATCAAGCACAAGGAAAATGTTTCCCAGAAACTTCTTTAAACGTGCGTAAAGCACTGGTAAGTCAATTTTGAAGTAATATTTGGAATCGTAAACATTTATATATTTACTTGCTCCTAAGTTGAGAATATTTTTATAATCATTCCCAATTCACAAAAAAGAATATTCCCATTCACATACAAGAAAAAAGACAATAAATATTACGAAATATTGCTCATAAACTAACATGCAAACTGTGTACCGACTTTCCTGAAGAAAGAAACAACGGCCGAAAATATTCATCGAAAACAAAATTTCATGTTCACAGTAAGGCAAAAGAAATCACAAAGATATAAATGAGATGTTTGGGATTATTAGCTTGGGTATGACGATTTGTACTGTAAACGAAGCCTTAAAATTATTTTTGGGAACATGAAATTTTCAAACATTTTACGGAATAAAACCTACAAAGATGTTAGATATTAGCCTTAAATTAACATATAAAGAATATATGATTTTGTAGAATTATCCCTTTAAATTATTGTAATTTATATATCTCTGTTTTTTACGTGAGTATAGGCTATTAGAGACTGTTCATGATTAAGTGAGAACTTTTGAAATCAAAAATCACAGCTCCTACCGGCATAAAAACTATCTACCAAAAAGTAATTGGGCACCCGTGAAGATAGGTAATTCAGTAAGTCAGTTGACTTGTGTTTCATGGCCTTCGACGTAGAACCGTTGGTGTTTGTCCGTGTTAGCATAAACACAGAGGCCTATTGTAACATTCTGGGTAATGAAATACTCCCAACATTGTGGCGTTTTTACGGAATGGACCCGTGTTACTTCCAGGATGACAATGCCAGGTGCCATGTTTCAAGGTTTACTATGCAGTGGTATGCTGCCAACAGTGTTCGCTGATTAGACTGGCCCGCCCAGAGCCCCGACCTCAACCCTATAGAACATCTTTGGGACGAATTGGATCGCCGGGCGAGGCCTCATCAGGCTCGGCCAAAATCCATTGCTCAACTCATGGAATGGTTGCTAGAGGAATGACGACGAATCCTCGTGGATGTCCTGCAAACACTCGTAGAGAGCATGCCAGACAGGGTGGCTGCTGTTATAGCCGCAAGAGGTGGCCCTACGAGATTCTAACGGCGTGACAACCACCGAGCAAACATTGTAGATAGGTGCCCAATTACTTTCTGGTAGATAGTGTATTTTAATGGGCGCACTGAGTGACATGCTTCCAATAAAGTTGGCAACGATGGAGAGGACGTAGTTCCATAACGTTGAATAACCATTTGTGACGACTTAAATGATTTATTACGGTTTCTGTTTTTCTAATGCATCGGAATGTAAAAATGAAAAATATTTTCTTTTATAATAATTTTAAAGTTTCACTTGACCAACGCATGAATAAAGTTACGAGGCCCATGACAATGTTAATTTTACATAAGGCGAAATACTGAACAACGTTATTATAAGTAGATCTTAAGCAGGGCTTTCAAAAGTGCTAATTTTACCGTGAACAGCCGATAGCAGTATCTTCACACTTTCAGAGCCAAACGTTTGAAAAATCTCCCCATGTACGTCGTGTTTGGTTATTTCCTAAATATGTAATAACCACAAGTATATTATACTTCTGTTACCGTCAAAAAGTATACGAATTTTTGGTTAAACTAGACTGTTACTTATATTATATATATTATAATATGTTATCTATGATAAATGTGAAATAAACCAAGAAAAATGGATGTGTCGGTAATGCCTAGTAAGAAAAGTTCTAATGCAAAATATATCTAAACGGAGTGGACCCGAATGCGGTGCGTTGTCCCTTTGATGTATTTTCCTAGAGTTTGTTAAGCTTTATTTGCATGAGGCTGAGGAATAGTCTGGGGGGCTTTAGAAAAGTTGGAAGAATCCGTGAATTGACTATACACATGGTTTTGGCAAATTAGCCTAAGGATGAACTCTATGTTACCGAAAAAGAAAATACTGTTTATATAGTCAGCAGTAATGTGTGAAGATTAACATACTTTTAATTGGAACGTACCAGTGTACGCTGTAGCCTGGGGCTGCGAGCTGCGCCCTCTGAAACGTGTATTGAAGGCACGCAGGAGTGTCGCAGGGTCTTAATAAATGTCTTGCGCGCGACATTTGATCGCGGCTCATGAATATGGATGGCGGCAGGCGGATACGAGAAGGTGGTATTGGCAGGTGGAATACGAGAATAACAAAGAGGCACCCGCGAAGAATATGTAGGCAGAGAGAGAGAGAGAGAGAGAGAGAGAGAGAGAGAGAGAGAGAGAGAGGGGAAACGTCGAAAGCGAGAGTTCGTCTATCCGCCGACGAGGAATGGTCCATTGCCTTCAAACATCTGTGCTCGATAGGGGGAAGTTTTAAAAAAGAGGCGAGGAGAAACTACTCCCTCGTGCCCTTGCCCCTTGAGGTTTTCATGAACTCAGACTGCAAGGACACTTATTGATTTCTCCTTCGCACAATTCTACCATCTCCTCTCCCCCTCCCAGATACGCTCGTACTGCATATTTACAACTCCTCGTTTTCGAACCAACTTTTTTGCAGTCTTCACAATACCAACTGATGATTAGTGAGTAGGCAATCAATTTATTCAGAATATATTTCTACTACGAGTTTACACCCAGGAACATTATTAATATTATTACTGTACCTAAAATAGGCTGCATTTGATGTCGGAAACTATTTCAAGAATGCCAAAAGTATTTTTATTGCAAAATGCTCCACAAACACCATGTTGACAAAATATTTTATTTGGCACAAATCGCTTGGAACAATTCTGGTTTGAGTATAGCTAAATCTTGATAGACGAGGAAGATCTATCCTCTTTTATTATATTCGTGATTTTTCCCTCAATTTTTTCCCAGAAAATCTTTACAGCAGGTACTTAATAAGTGATAACTTAATATATAAATCTGGCATCAGTCTGGCTAATATATTGGGCCAAAGTAATATGTAAATCTTCAATAAGTTTTATTTCATTTCATAACATAATAAATGAAGATAATTGTGAGGTGTGCGGTTGTTCAAGTAAGCTCTGAGTAATATAAGCTAAAATTCTTAGCAGGCATACCAGTGACAACAAAGATTTAATTTTTTTATATCTATAATGCTTTATCTTACTATCCAGAAAAAGTGCACCAAAATTTCAGCTTGGTGTTACTGGCGAACCAAAAATATAAAATCCTGGATTAAAATGACCGTTAAATGTAACTCTTAACATAGGTTTATATTTTTATTAGTTATATACCGGTATTTAGTGGCATATAAAACACTTGGGCAGTTCTGTAACTTGAACTTGTTATAGATAAAAATTCCTGCACATAAAAGAAACCAGTTAAAAGCACACCATTATGGAAATAAGTAGCAAATCAGTGATTGTACCCACGGTAGAATTCGACTGATGTGATGGCGATTGCAACTGAATCTCTGTAAATCCCATTACTCTGAGGCACCCGTTCCCAGTTATTTCGAGTGACTCCCAATTGTCGGCAGCTCATCAACTTACAAACACTGAGCCACTTCTCGCTGGTATATGGCAATGGATGAGGTTTAGAGTGAATTGGGTACAAGACACCATTTAAGGCTCTTGTTACAGATACTCATAGACGTTCAGTGCGATGAAAATCTTATTTTTGGTTCAACAATCTTTTGTTTTTACACACAGTTTAATTTAGTGTCAGAGGTGTTTCTGATACCAGAACGACTTAAAGTTTGTACTCAGAATTTGAAACTATTGAAAATTATCTAAATCAATGCAATTTCATTGGGAACCATTAGTATCGCAGTAATTATTATGATCCTTGTACTCACTATAATATGATTTAATAAATGTTTAGTTTGATTTATGGTGAAATCTGTTGTTACCTAATGTCACCGATTCTCAGATAATTTCACACGAAATCAACTCAAAAGCATCTTATTATAGGCTGTTCACATTTATGCACTTTTCAAAGCCCTGCTCAGACTCTACTTATCTGCTCTTTTGTGTTCATCCACTATATGTAAAATTAACATTTCCATTGGCCTGACCACTATGTTCATTCATCAATACAGCGGAACTGTGAAATTGTTAATAAAGTATATGCATTTTACTATTATGACAGTTCTTACATTCAAGTGCATTTATCAAGCTGGATGTGATGAATAGGGTCTATATGTCTTGTCCATAGATTTAAACAAAACAATTGTAAACTAGTGCTAAGAGACGTAATTCATTTTTCTTATTTGCTGCCAACTAAACTGGAAGCAAGTTAATAGCTGTGTCCGCTCAAACAGTATGTAATTATAAGCAAAAATGATTTCGAATTTTTTATTTTTTTTTCTAACAGAAAGTTCTGTTGACTGCGAAGCAGCTATAGATAATTTTTCAGCCATTGAAATCACTTGTTCAGCGTTTAAAACAAAACACTTTAATGTGACACTGTGGCAGCAGAGATCAACATAGCAAATTATAAAGTCAAAGCTGTTAGCTGGATCTTTGGATTACGATACGAGTGTGTCAGAAAATAATTCACAAAGTATTTTGTAATTTTTACGGTAAAATTTAATAATTTAAATAATTAAAAACCGCGCGTAACGTTTTGAAATATTTATATAATATATACGTATTGTTATGGCAACTGGTCTGTCTGATGTTTCGCCACATACCAAAAAAATTAAAATCGGAAAATTGACAAAACAAAGCAAAATGACTAGTTATCAGAATATCGAATTTGCTAAGCGTAAAAAATTTTCTACACAAGTAGCTGCGTAAATAAAATAAGAATTTATTTCATAATGGGGAAGCGGAAAGGGCGTGATTCTTATAGCTGATAGATAACGAAGCGTGGTTTGTGCCCAACCAATACCTTCTAAATGGACGGCGGAGTGATACAAACTGTCACCATAGAATGTATGTGTATATAAACCTATGGTGCTCCAAATATACGCGTCCAAACCTAACCAGATGGTAGAGGGGCTCAAAACCAACAAAAAAAATATTCGAACACATATGTGGTACGATTTAGAACCGTTAAAATGTTGCAAACTTTTTTCGATTTTTCAGATTTACTTTACACACTACACTGAAAAAATAATAATAGTGATAAAAGTAACTGTGTCCCATTGAAGTGCCGTTTGTACAGATGGTAGATGACTAGTGTAGGCTACCCGTTATACCAACACCACTCGTGTCATTTTCCTTAGAGCGATGTGAAAAATAATAACAGTTTTTCAAAAGTTATGTCTTGTCCGGATATTTGTCACATGTTTGAGTTTAAAAAATAACTATGTTCTCATAACCTAATGTCTGCAACTAGAAATCTGCCGTATTTTATGCCTTGTCATAAGTAGATACTATTCACTATCGGTCTTGAGCAGACATCGATGTCAAAAACGTGACATCATCAGTATACAGAATTTGCAATAATTACAAACTGACTAAATAGTAATGCGTCATACATGGAAGGCGTTCCACTTTTACAGATAAAAGACGCTTGACCTTAAAATTAAACACGGTGGGATGAAAGAGACTATGAATTTTTCTTTGCTTTGGTTCACTCGTTTTGAAAGATGTAAGAATGAGGGGAGAGCAATAAAATTAAAGTAATTAGTCTGAAGAAATCTATTTACATATTCGTAATAGCTATTACAAATGTCTTCCCTATCTCTATACACCCAACTTGAATTTTTTTATAAAATTACGATTACTGGAATGCACTAACATTAATTTGTATAGTATTTTCAGCTTCTGACAGTTTCTGCCTCAGTTCCCTTATATTTTGAGATTCACTTACATAAACGGTTTCCTTCAAGTACTCCCAAACGAAAAAATCCACCGGGTTCGAATCTGGTGATCGTGGGAGCCACGCTATTGGTCCGACAAGTCCAGTCCATTTATCAGGGAATGTAGTGTTTAGATGCTGCCTCGCTTGCACTGCATAATGACACGGATTAGCTACATACTGGAACCGCTCATTTATTAGACGTTAAACTTGACCCATGCCACACTGCTGTGCAGTGCGCCTGCGCACATCTAGCAGTGGCGGAAGGTTGTGCCAGAGGAAATTGTTATACGTGTCACCGGTAGTTCAAATGACCCATACAATTGGCGACCTACTACACCCGTCCAAACGTTCACGCCAAATTGGTGTCTCTTAGATACTACACGAGAATTTTCATGAGTGGCAGTTGTGGAAGTTAAATGTTCCACCTGTCTGTAAATCTGTCTCGTCCGTCTACAAAATATTATTAAAAAAACCAGGGGTCGTTCCTGGATCGACACAGTATGTCCTGGCGAGACACCAATCGTTTTTCTTAACCCCTCTAGGAGTAGAGACTGTATGTGATTTGGGTGGCAATTGCTGGCATCCAGTATACAATATACACTAGTTGTCATACCAGTACGACTGATTATCTTCCTATAGTCTGTTCACGGTAAAGTGAGCACTTTTTAAGACCCTTCTAAATTTTTCCTTTCATCCAATTTCCATCTTCCTGATGCTTTTTTTAAATATAAACATTGCAGCGTGACCAATAAACACAGTGTATACATTTCACCACCCTCAAAATTGAATGCCTGAGGCTGCAATACGATATATTTATTAGTGTTTAATGGTTGACAGTCTTTTTGTAGAAGCTAATCGGCGGAGTGCGGTAATAAAGCGACGCGTGGTGCAGCGAGAGACATCGGCGAAGAGGACGGACAACGACGGGAGATTACGAGACGACGGCGGACCAGCTGTTTGTGGTGTGAATAGACAAGAGGGTGGCGTGAAACCCGACAAGGGAAGGCGTTAGGGCTCTCGGAGTACTCTAGAACATTGCGGACTGGTGGGATATTGACTAAACTGAGGTGGGGCTAAATGAACATGTAGTATGGACTTTATTGTAAACATTGAAACTGTCAAATATGTACATATAATTTATAAAATAATGAATAGGCTTTGATACACCATATATTGGGACTGATTTTTAATTATTTAGTTATTTATTTCTTTGAGGTTATTGCTAGTTGTATCGACTGAATGTATTAATTGTAAACAGTTGGCGATATCATTTTATTGTGAGATGTTGGATCGTGAGAATTTTGTCTGTAGTTATTTTAAATATAATTAGAAAATTATAATTAAGCCTTATTTAATTAAGACCTCCATCGTTTAAGGAATTTGGTTTAGTTAATTGACTTCGAGAAAATTGTAACAATACACACAACGTGTTATTAAAAATCGCTGAGAAACACCAGTAGGTTTGTCCTGACGAAAATATGAGAAGGAAATATGTGTACCACATTTCCTTAAAGTGATTAATAAGAGAACTATGTGTCTTGAATAATCGAGTTTTGAAATTATTTCCTTTACAATATCAGCAACTACTTAAGATTAAGCAATAAATCAGAAAATAATTTTTTATACAACATAGATCTTAAACGTGTTAAAATGTGTTTTGTAATATCATACCCCTTCATTAGAAAAATAGGGGTGCACATTTGTAACGAAACACAAGGTGACAAGCCCTGGAATGCGGATGATATTACCAACCGATTTTCGCAGGTTTAAGTCCTCTGTTCTACAAAACACTATTCACCGATTTGTTGCTTAATCTCAAGTAAGTTGTTCCACATATTTAAACGAAAATCATTCCAAAACTCGATTGATAGGTGGCACAGCTCCCGTAGTAATCACTTAGAAAAGTGATTCGCATATTTTCTTTACATATTTTCGTCAGGAATAATCCTGCCGGAGTTTGTTGGTGATTTTTAGTGACAAGGTGTATATATGTGTGTGTATATATATATATATATATATATATATATATATATATATATATATATATATATATATATATATACATACACACACACATGATATGAGAGAGAAAGATTATGGTGCTTGTCGGTTGTCTAAATATGTATTGTTTTTTTGGCCCCATAAGCACAATCACTAAGGATAGGAAAATTTCGCGAATTCATTTAGGGACAAGATAGATGTCAAATACGCATACAGTGAAGTCACCTTTGCAATTGGGCGAGAGTTAATTACACACTCCCCTGACGCCTCTGAGCCAATAGCAGACTTGCAAGGAAACAAGTAGCGAATCCCATACTGCCAGGTGTGG
Source organism: Dryococelus australis (assembly GCA_029891345.1). Taxonomy (NCBI): domain Eukaryota; kingdom Metazoa; phylum Arthropoda; class Insecta; order Phasmatodea; family Phasmatidae; genus Dryococelus; species Dryococelus australis. The sequence goes on along the minus strand of CM056993.1, from coordinate 162,164,016 downwards.
GGCAAGACTGGTCTGTTCTCTGGGGCAGCAATCAATGAACATACAGCTGAGACTCGAGTATACAGCGGACTGTGGAGTCTAACCTACGGGTCATTAAACTAGCGAAGTTTGCTATCGCTAACTATCACGCAGTAGGTACTTGCAAAGTATTGGTTTCTTTTTGACGCTACGTGAGACGACAGGACGTCACTGAAGAGAAGTGCGTGGGAAAATGAGAACAGGGAACATCCTAGAAGTACTCGGATTGGCCGGCACGAGACCGGAAACTAATTAAACCCCGAGAACCAGCTAATATTGACCCGCTGCCAGTCTTACGTAACGCAATATCCGCTCTACGAAGTAAGCGACCTGCCAGACGAGCGGTTTGCTAGTGGGTGAGTTCTGATCTTTCTGGCGCTAGTTGGTCGTTATCTGTTTCGCACAGAACGTTCAAATTTAAATGTGTAATGCCAACTTGAAGGTAAAAGTTTCGAAATCTCATTATCTTCCGTGATGGATGAATCCATAATGCACATAATTTTTAAAGTGTCAAGGAATGAGGTGAGTTGATAAGAGGCGGAATAAAAACGGGAGAAGAAATATAATTATTCCGAGAGAACCTACTCCACGATATACTGCAAAACTCATATAAGAATTCTCTTTTAGAAATTCCTGTCTGACATGAGCAAAGATTGAGCTAAGGATCCTGTAATTTGCGGGGCAGCAAATTTTACTTTACATAAGAAAATATTTGTAGGTAAAACTAAATGTTAATCATGACATACGTGTTTAGTAAAATAGTTGGGAAAAATCTTATTCATAAATAAAGTGTGGCCTTTCCTAGGCACATACAGCACCAGATAATAACTGATTCATATTAATTTAGATCACATATTTCGTGTCATTTTATTTACATGAAATTATATTATCTCTTTAATCATAATTAATGTTAGTAACGTTTATTTTTATTATCTTATTTGCCGAATAGGAGAGGATTTAAATTGAAAAACCTCATTTCAAGAAAGGCACGTCTCTTCTGAATAACGAACAACGACAAAATAGCGTTCCTCTGGTGGACGTGTCTGTTTCGTCAAGGTCTGTGGATAGTTCATGCGTCATATCCCATAGTTAATTCCTGATTTAACTAAGAGAATTTTTAAAGAGTGTTCAACATGTTGTTTAATTCGCGAAGATGTAAGCGAGACTAAAGAAAAAGGGTTCCTCCGCTAGGTGGTATACTAAAAAATGTTTTACTTTTCAATAATTCAGTGACTCCTGAATTAGTGATTTGAGCCCTATATAATGATTGTACTGATTCTCTGCACACAATACAACTAAGTTTCCCCTTCGGTTGGAAATTTCAACTTCAAAACACATGTATACTATATGGGAGCAATTTTTCTCTTAGCGATTTATTTCCAAACAGCGTAATTAAACGCGAACAGGGTATAACTCCACCTAAGGGAGCTTCTGAAATACTCGTATTCTTTGTCCCCCTATCACACTCTCCCTCTACCCCCCTTAATTAAAATAGCAGCAGATGAATTTTTTTACGAGCTTGAACTGATTTATTCTATTGTAGTCCTAACTATGCACTTGAATTTAGTCCTGGAATGTGTTGTACTGGCGTACGCTTCGAAGCTCTCTATGGATATATGAATTCCTACGTGACAACTCACGCGAAGCTCCAGCGACCTGCTGTTTTGATTGTGATTCGAAGGATTTCTGGCTCATTAAATGGGCTTGGTATTTCAATGGATAAGTGCACAGCCGTACGTGCCATTCACTTGCTACGTTCCCGCCTTCACTTAAATTGCAGCGCTCTCAACCGACGATGAAAAAAAAGTTGGGCTGCAAAGAGAATCCAACACAAGAAAAAAAGAAAGTCAATATGTTCACGTAACATTAAAATTCTTTGTTTCCGTTACCTATGATTCGGTGTAAAGTTGTAAATATGATGATGCTTATTGTTATTATTAGAAATAATGGAAAATCGCGAAAAATTGTTGAGCCAACATATGTTATACATAACACTCGAAGAAGATTTTTCTTTCGTGATTGGATGAACAAAGTTTTGACTCGGCTACGTTATTTGGAGACCAATCACGAACGTTCAGCCCTATAGTATCAGAATTCTCATTGGCCCAGTGAAATGGGCATACATGCGTGACAGCCAATAAGGAAAGAAAACTGTCGGACATGTGAACGGTACGTTGACTCGTAGTAAACAGTAAACTTTTCCCGCGATATACCATCATCTCTAGTTATTACGTAATGTGTACTAAATATAAATAACTTACACTAACTGTTAGAGAAAATGCCACATTACCAAGGTTTTAATGTAGTACCAAGAACCGGGTGAAAGGATGTGCTATGTTTTTTATGCATATGATTACCATATCTGGCCAATCACATGATCCGTCCGTGTAATATAGGCAGACAACCAGCACGTCAAGCTGTCATTCAAGACACTGCGATCACACGAAGTGAACACCTTAGCAATTGCTGTATCTGAAGAATGAACAAGGCATTTAAATGCCTTTAAGGTGTCATCGCAAGCAATTCCGTCAAATTGATAAGTTCACAAGAGGTTTCGTCGTAGGTCTCCGTACATTAGTTCAGCTGTTGTGTCGTATTGCAGAAGAAACACCATGTGATACCACAACCATGGTCGCATTTGACGACAGGGATCCGAGGAAGGACATTGTGCATCGTCGTAGTGGGACCGTAGCTCAGGAATAGACGTCAGAGTACACAGCTCGTCACACGAGATGCCATGCCGTACCACACCCACAATCCTCGACTGGCGACATGTTGCGAGGTTTGCAGGGCCATTTGGGTACTCCGTTATCAAAACGTACTATATCGCACCAAATTACTGAAACAGTTTTGATATCTAGTCGTCCGTTACGAAAGTTACTCTCAACCGCAAGCAATCGCCATCATAGCTTAAAATGGTCTCGCAACAGAGCTGCGTTGGGTGTATAATTGAACCGGTTTTACAGCATCCTCCCACACTGAAACTGTGCTCTGATAAGTAAGACAATGCTCGGCACTTTCTGCTCTCCTGATTGTCTTGCCTTTAAATCCTCCTTCCTGAACACGCATAGCTTTCTGCCGGTTCGCTCATAATAAAACGGTTCTCCTTTCCAGTTAGTAATACTCTAACTTCAGAAGTGAAGCTTTATTCCAGTACCACCTCATGGGTTATCCGAAATTACCTTTTGCCACTAATAAAATTCTTCTAGCATTTTTCCATATTTTGTGGCAAATCTATTCTAAAGACCATGTATTTCTTTATTGGCCACAGCCAGAGTCAGCTCCAGCTGCAGTCTGCTTCGCTCAGCCACTACCTGTAAGTATATCCTGATGTCATATATATTGGTACACTCATCAATATAACCTTTACTGTATCGAATATTTCCTACACAATACACAATGGGGAAGTGACCAAGCCAAGAATATACAATTTATCCTTGAAGTTTCCGTATCTCATACACAACTGCGTGCTGCAGTGGTTCATGGCAATCACTTTTCTTCCCTTGCTGTCTGACATGTTTGGTAACAGTTCATATATTACTGTTCCTTTTTCGGAAGAGTCCCATCTTCCTTGCCATTTTTATAATGACGTCTTGCCTGATCTCCTTTCCTCTGCTATGGAGATTTTCCCCTAATCTCAAATGTTATAAAATTAGTCATCTTTGAAGTACTAGCAAACGCACAGGCAATACACCAGCAAGTACAGCGAGTGACTCATTAGGCACATTTCTATACAACTTTACAACAGTTAGAAATGCCACCCTCTGATCAATTATGAGCATTCGGTGGTGTTACACCATTTCCACTATATTATAAAACATTATTGGACCATATGCTATAGTACATTAAAATTGAGACCTAAAAATTTTCTTCAGTGCTGCAGACTCTATTCGCCAGTCTGTATTCTAAATTGATTTCAATTTATGAATTACCATCACAGCTTTCCTTGCCACGAATTGTATGTGACTGAGGAAGATCGTTTTGTTATCTAGTATTATTCCCAGATACTGTATGCACTGATGTACATACTGAAGTAATTCACCACTGCATCTTACAAGAAGCGGCCATAGTAACTTCACCTTCATCAGCGTGATATTGGTTTTACTTGTCGAGATACTCAACTTGACTGTCTTTGCCCATACAGACACTATTTTCATTATCTCTACCGCCTTATCTTCGCGCTGTCTTCGAGCTATCCCAAATATCAAGATCAATACGTCGTCTGTGCATCCAAAAACCGAACATCCTTGTGAGTGGGGCAACAACAGCAGTCCATCGAACAGGATGTTCCATAGGAGCAGTCTAAGGACCGATCCTGGGGACATCCTTTCGCCGAAACTTTGTTCACCTGCAGGTTATTTGCATAATAGCAGGAGACTTTATCTCTGCAGTAATCCAGCATATCTCTGTCTATATTTCCTGAATATTGTTTCCTTTTAGGCTATCACACTATCACCGGCCACCAGGCATTGTCAAAAGCTCTTGCAAAATACAAAAAGATGGCCTTATTAAACTTTCCTGCGTTACTGGTGTGTGCCTTCTCGACATTATGGAGAGCAAAATAAGTTCTAATTTCTCTTCCTGAAACCATAGGGTTTTTCATTCAACCACATTCAATTCAAGAGCCGCCACCAATATTCTGTCCAGGAGCTTCTGATAGATTTTGCCCAGCACTGGAAGAAACGTCAATAGCTTATAGGTAGGGCGGCCAGTTTTTCGTGAAAAGATTTAGACGGAAGCTATACTTCAATATCCTATGTGCGCAAATGCAGCATTCCTTTGGCTATTGACTGCTTATCTTTGTGTAAAGAGCGTATGTTATATGAGTGAGCCAATCAGAATTAAGTTTATCCGATACTGATAGTCCGTGATTCGCGGGCGGACAGGCAAGACGCGTAACATTCAAATAATCCAATCACGAAAGTGGTTCTGAACTAAAGTTTTTTGGAACACTACTTGTCTAGAAATATTTTCGCTAAAATCAGGTGCCCTACTTAACAGATTTTTTTTTTCCAGCAAAATATAAGATCCTAACAACCCCTTTCTTCCAAGGACGAGCAAAGTCCCTTCATATATAAATCGGTTTGTATATGTCTAGAAGTTGTCTCTTCGGCCTAGAATGGCATCACTTAACGATTTATGATCCAATACAACATGCCTGGAGATTTATAATTTTTCATTTGTTGACAATAAGTTGCAGGTACTCCAGCTTAAACTCTGGTGCATTTTATTCCTCAAGTACTTCCCCTCTAATTGATATTTTTTTCGGAACTGCTTCTCGTTCTCAAATTCCGAAGATCATCAGAAAATAGCGAGTGGAGCAAAATTCTCTTACTTCAGATCTGCCACAAAGTTCTCATTAATGTTAAGATGGAATAGAAGCAATGCAATTTTAACCAGGCCAGCGACAATCATATAAACCACTACAAATTGATGTTAGTTTTTTCCTTGGTGATGTAATATGTCCTTGACTGGATTTTCTTTTCAGACTGTTGATGTAAGAATGCTTCTTATTAAATTCTTATACAATAACTAATCTTTATTCATCTGTTGTTCGATGAAGTTTTCTCCTTTCTCAATACAGGTTATATTTCTCTTCGTCGAACTCCATAACCCACCAATATATAGTAGGAAGACAATGCCTTGTTATTTTAAGAATTTCATTACAAGTCCCTTTAATGATCTCTATCATCACTTTGTTTTGCACTTCTTCCGGGAAGATTCTTCTATGCTGTCTCTTCCTTCTCAAAAGAAGCAGTTCGAATGATTTCAATTTGTATTCCTATGTATATCTGAGTTCCCTCTCCCATTATTCTTTTTGTTGTGGTCCCATCCACATCCCACACCTTGGATACACTAACTCATATACAATCAGCCTATGATCATGGAGATATGTTCAGTAACCACTAAGTCACTGAACATTCCCTTGGCTTTCTCATTAATTAGTGTCACATCAATATTGTACTCAGTCCCAAGTGTCTGTGACACATATGTGGGTGGTTCGCCCTTTACATTTGCTACCTCCAGGCCGTAAGTCAATATATATTTCTACTCATTAGTTCCCCAGCACCATCAGTTTCCAATGGAAGTTACATCACAGATTTGACATTTATATCAGCCCCAATCACCACAGGCTTTTCATGCAGTAAATTCAGCACCACATTTTATCTGCCGATGTGTACTTGTGTATTATTCGCAAACTTGAAAGAAGCAGAAACCAACTGAAATTTCAACTCCTTTTACATATTGGCCTACATTATGTGAATTGGAGACACTTAGTAAAATAAAATCTATCTCCTTGCGTAATCTCAGTACTCCAGCTTTGTGCATTCTTCCACGGGTTTATTCTGTGACCTTTACTCCAACCACCTCTTCAAATGGTACAACAAATGCCCCAACAAATTATTTTGTTGAGTAAACAAAACTTGAAAAGCAACAGAATTGATTTTGTTCATGTAACAAAATACATGTTTTAATAAACGAAACGTATGCGTTGGGCCAAAAAAATAAGACCCTCAACAAAATAGCTTACTGAACTGACTACATTTATTTGTTTGACCACTCATTTCATTTTCTTTGTTCGAAAATACAGCTCGAGGGTTCGGTTGCATTTTCTGTGACAAAATGTTGCCACTCAGGCATAAAGACCCACTCACTTACCCAGTCCAGCCGGTCAGTCTCACTCTCTATTCTCTTCTCTGCAGACTTATCTCGCTGTGTCGTCGCCTTTCGTTCCGATGTTAACCATACACCTGGAACTAATGGCCGTCCACAACCCTAGACTCCGTCTGGACACAGCAGAGTCACACCGCAGCTTGTGCATCTGAGTTAACCTGGCCCAAAAGATTCTTCGCACCTCGCATCGTGTAGAAGGGGAGGTAGGGTTGTAACCGGAAAATTTGCGTGATGACTACCCAAAACATTCAATCTTCCAAGTACTATAGCGACATCAGTCCCGATAGCCTTATCTCTGCACATGTCACTGTTAAGCGGCGACCCATATGTAAAGCTTGGCTCACAACCATCTGTCGCTTCCGTCAGCCGCCCGTCCGTCAGTGAGCCATCCATCGGTTTTTTCGACCGTCAATTGAAAGCGACTCACAACAGTCCGTCATCAGTTTTTAATGAACGTCATAAATATATTATCTTTCCATAACGCAATTTGTCGGCATTTCCTCCGAGAATTTACAAATCGTCTTCGGTTCAATTCAAAGGTGAAACGAAAAAAAGGAAACAATTTCACTGTCTTGTGTATTTAAAATGAAAATTACTCAGACTAATAAACAAGTGACTGTTTTCCGACAGCCATGTTCAAGGAACGATATTACAAGGTGGTGGACCATACATAGGTCAGTCGAAAGTTAAAGTTTGAGATATATCTGACGGATCGACGGGTAGGAAAAAAAACGTTGCCCTGCGATTGGTTGAATATAACGTGACCGGCGGACGGGTGACTGACGGATGAAACGGATGGTTGTGAGTCCAGCTTTTTACGCGCGGTTCTCCCATACCGGCGATGCTTTTGCAGCACTGTGCTTCACACACCCCCTAGGGAAGGAAAGGGGACAGACGCAAAATGGCTGCATGTAACACAACTTGTAATGTCGATGAAGATGGGGGAATTTTTGTCTCTGACTTTATAAATCGTCTTTAATGAACGCGCTCCGGACAAAACAGATGTGTGGAAATACATAGAATTTATAACAGGCTCGGCAGTTTGTATTTCCCAATTAAGATTATACGCAGACACACGGAAATTTCGTGAATTCATTTGAAGACAAGTTAAACTTCAACTACATGCACATATGAGTTGCTATCTCTATTGGACCAAGGTTTGTTAGGCATGCCCGGGAGCACTTTCGACCAATAACGAACTTCCAAATGGAAAGTATAGGGCCTACAACAAATTGTTGAGTCTAGCTTGGTGCCGAATGAATAAGCGATCTCTAATTATATGTAAGTCGTACGTTATAGTTAAGATAAACTATTTAAAATTACAACTATATCCAGGGATGTCAATCTCATCCAAACAGGCACGAATAATAGTAAGTGGAAACCAAGCCTAGAAGCAGCTGAGTTCAATTAACAAGCTCTAGGCGGTACAGAATTAAACGTGTCTGCCATCATATACCCAGTTAAGGTCCCGAGTTAGAATGGAGGAAGATCTCCATCTCTTCATCTTCAGTTGGCCAAAATATTTTGCTAATTCGGCCTTCTTACGGTCTTAAATTGTACTGTACATTTCGACGATAACTAGTAACTGGAATATTTCGCGGTTCTATTGGTGCGAAGATAGTCTTCAATCACGTATATATTTCTGCTCTGTTTGCAATCGGAAAACAGTTTACCAGACACGAACAATAACAGACCTGCAAGGAAAGAAGTAACAAATTCCAAGCCACCTGGTCTGAGGTCAAAATGACTACCGACCATGACAACAACCAGCGAACAAATAGCGGAGGCTCAAAAGCAGATAGAAAATTGGAGTCTCCGCTACAGGATAAAGATATCGCGAAATTTTCCCATCCCTAACGGCAATATTTTTCAATTATAATATCATAGTCCGAAAGAAAAGGCGAATAAATAATGAGTGTACTGAAAACGAATATTTGTGGTGACTGGAAAAAAACTTCATTGGCGGACATAAAAATTATTTTGGTAAGACTTCGCAAATAATTTTGTAACGTCGATATTTTTTTCTTGTTGTTATTTTTAGTATTCACAGAATAAATTTTGTGGTACAGTAAATTCTGTGAGTTCGTAGGCAATAATGTGTTCGTTACTCGCAGAGAAAAAAATTACAATGCTAGCAGGAAAACCGGTTAGCTGGGCTCACAAAAATGTTTTGTGGGTTACGAAATTTTCGTCTGTAGATGTGGTTTAACTAGGGATAGGAATATTTCGCGAATTCATTCCGGGACAAGATAGGCTTCAAATACATATAGAGTGAAGTCACATTTGCAATTGGAACACAGTTTATTAGGCAATACCTGGACTCCCGGAATGAATTCGCAAAATTTTCCTATTCCTAGTAATTTGTAACTTTGTATTTGTTTCCGGCTATTTAACATCGACGCCATATTTCACTTACCCTGAAAGAAAAACCTACACGCTAGTGCACGCCAGAAGAGATACGGTTAATGTATATTATTTTATGTCCATGGCCATCCGAATGGTATGTGAATAGGGAGGTAATGGATACGGGTTCCCGGGGTACCTCGACAATCCGATTTGAGGGGGGGGGGGGTGGGGGGTTCACAGGGTACTATTAATTTTTATTTTTTTCGAAGATTTATTATTTTACTGTGAACATAACAGTTTTATTACTGTCATATTTCATTACTAATTTTTCTATTCATAATTGATAACGCTATACCTTATTTTATCTTCATTTCTTGGCGAGAAAAGTAATTTTTATACATTTTATGTAGGTTACACATGGCGCCACATTTGTTACATTCAACGATGTAATTCCGGTGTGCCTTTAAGTTTTTTTGGGTAGAAAACTACTCTGAAGATAGCCAAATGCCCGTTTAGAATAGACAACTTTACACTTTAAAAGGGGTTGGAGAGGGTGCTCCTAAGGGTGCTTTCCCTGGGTGCCGTCATCTCTTTACGTCAATATTTTCGCTTCTTTTTCTTTTGTTAAGGGTCTAAGAACCGATTGCACAGTCAAGGGAAAGCACAATCTAAGAAAAATCTAAGGAATGTCCATCGCATAAACTTGTTTGAAGTGAAAAATAAAAGGAAATCATAGTTTTATCTTAAGGGACTGACAGACCACTCTTAGATAAAGATGTCACCCACCTCGAAAATTTAAAAATTCATAACTATAGAATCAATGGACCAATTTACAAAATTCGAACGCCCTTACGTTAAAAATTCATGGCGTAATACGTACGTAACAAGTACAGTGTTTAAATGACAAATTATTATAACATTAAACGTTGCCTATAAGAGCCTGGACTTCAGGGAATTTCAGAATCTAAAAATATACAGTTCTCTTATCTTAACCTTTACGATGCTGGTGCAGAAATGAGGAGGGAATCTGAGTTTTCTTCCCCCCCCCCCCCTTTTTTTTTTACCTCTGTACGAAATATTTTTATATGTGTATGTATACGTATGTATTTATATATTTGTGTATTATTTTGGATATATTTCTAAAGGAATCTAAGCTAACCCTTTCCTACTATCATAAGGTTACTTGCAGTAAGAATAATTTAATCTTTCGCTGATTTCTAAAAATAAATGTTTTAAAATAATTAATTTCATTACAACTATTATAATTACATAAAATATTTTATTACGTCTCAAATATTACAACAAATAATAAAATAAATATTCCGATGAATAACCTACTTTTTATTTATTATTTATGGATTAAACAACATTTCAACATGTCCGAATACATGCATGTTACCAGTAATGCCAACGAACTTCCGATAAACCCAACTTAGATCACCAATCTCGAACTTGATCTTGTTCAGAGAAACGAGCACGCACGCGTCTAGAGTACATACTAATTACAGAATTCTTATAAGCAACACTTTCATGTACAATAATAGTCTTCCAACTAATTATGTTCCGCGGATATACTTCAGACAAAATCCATAACTGTTGGATCTTTTGCATTATGAGCCTTAGGAAAGAAACGATACAAAAAAGAAACAAAAATATAACTCTCTTCTACACTCACCACTCAATGACAGAACATTTCAACGTAATGTATATTTTTAAAATCTGAAATACACTGAAGCCAGGCTTTTATAGGTAACTTTTGATGTTGTAATAATTTGTGATTTACAAGCAATATACTAGTTATTTACGTGTTCTGCCATGAATTTGTAACATACTGGCGTTTGAATTTTGTAAATCGGTCCATTTTTAAATAATTATGAATATTTCAATTTTTGAGCTGGGTGACATAACCTCAAAGTGTATTGCAGGCTGCGAACATATGGGGCCGCCAACCGGATGTTAGATTTTGAAGAATTTTTTTTCTCTAGTAATCTTACTGCACATGTTTGACTTACTGAATGTAAGGATTACTCATTGGAATTCGTTTGTTATATAAGTTCAGCACAATTGTATCAGAAATCACTTCACCAGACAGCTGCTCATAATTTTATGGCTGTGGTGGGGTGAGGGGATTAGCTTCTCTTTACCTCCCCCCCGCCCAAGGGGTTTATACTATCCCCGCGCTGAGGAGCTTGCTCAAGTGATGATGAGCGGCGGCACAATTCGCTTTCATCCGTGTCATTAGAGAAGACACACCACATAATACATAATACTGCGAAGCCAATGCCATTTGTTTAGGTATTATCCTCTAAATTTTTACAGTAGTATTTTGATGGTAAATGTTGATGTTAATAAATAAGATGATTTATGCTGTGTTAAAAAGTTGAGTGTAGAAGAGAATTATATTATTGATAATTTTTTGTATCGTGCTTTATAACATACTAATTATTTATAGGTTAAAACCACTGTCATTTGATTACCTTCAAAACCCTCATCGACAAAAAAAGCAATTTCTATGTAATTACTCCACATTAAGGAAAAAGTACTAAAACATAGTTATTTTGTGTAACAGAAAAAGAATGTCCTTTCATACCTTTGCAACAAACCCATGCGCGTTGTCATCTGCAGTGAATTTTTCCCACGCTTTATTTTTCATTGCAACGGAATGCACATAATTCTTCTTAACTCCAATGGTTTTTATTTTTTTGTAATTTGCTGGCACAAGACATATTTTACTTCTGTAATGAAAAACTTTTTTCTGGAAGTCGTTATGTAGGCGAAGATGGCAAAAGAAAATAAACAAAACTTCTTCTTAACATTTCAGTGCCAACATGGAAACAATTTTTTTGTGTTTACAAGGGGGTACAACAGATGATCCTCTCCCCCTCCCCCCATGAGTGTGGTGCCACTTCAACTGAAGTTTATTCTCACTAAAGAAATCTTTTTCGGAGGAACTGTGCAAGACCGAAGAAAAATCTTACATTATTCTTAAATGATATTTAACCTTTACCTCTGTCTTAAGATTATTCTCGAGGAACTGTGCAATGGACCCTAAGTCGTGCAAGTACCTCCACGAGGAGCTCAGACAGGGGAGCGATGGCCATTTGCGGACCGTGCTGTGCGCGGGGGCGGTAAGTGTCATCACCGCACAATGGTTGGACGCATTACAGACCTTCATGCGGGGTCCAGCTCAGCGTCCTGGAGACAACAGAGGAGAAGGCACAACGATGTTGCTCCGCAAGTTGAGTGCTACTAGGGACAAGACGTCCTGTCGCCGCCGGCCTTAGTGGCTCACGCTACAAGCTGTTCGCGGCTAGTTGAGCACTTCCGAAAACCCTGCTCTACATTTTATTTTCTCCACATTTCGTATTATTTCCTCGGTGAATAATCTACATTGCCGTGGGCCTGATCACTTTATCCATGCGTCAGTCCAGTGGAAAAGTGAATTTATTAGAAACAAACATATGTTACTGCAATGCCAGTTTGTAATCTAATGTGTATAGGCTAATCACGGTAAAATGAGCACTTTTGAAAGCCGTGCTTTAGATCTACTTGTATGCACGTTGTGTATTATTCCGCCCTATGTAAAATTAACATTGCCATGGCCCTCATCACTTTATTCGTGTGTCGGTCAAGTTAAACTGTGAAATTACTGTAAAAGTAAATATTTTACAAATCTGCTCATTTATAGACTTCGATGCATTAAGAAAAATACAGAAAGCGAAAGAAATGTTCTAAGTTATCACAAATGGTTACCTAACACATTTTATTCGACGTTAATATGTGGAACTACTTCCCATCCATCGTTACCAACTTTACTGTGCGCATGTCACTCAGTGCACCACTTAAAATATATGCAGGTAGGGGCTGTGACTTTTTAAAATGTTGATTTCGAAAGTGCTCATTTAATCGTGAACAGCCTTTATAAAATATAACGTTAAAAATTAAGAACTATTTTTATTAAATCGCTGCCAATCTAACTGGAAGCCTCCATACCAGTGTGCACGAAAGCATGAATACAGTTAACAGGCACTGTTTTATGTTCCAAAGGTGCTCACTTTACCGTGAACAACGTGTTTAATTACTGTAAGAGCCACAAGTCCTGGCGGGTGAATGTATAGGAAGCTGGGAGCTGCCGGCGAGAGGAGAGTTAGCTGCGCGCGCAGCCTGCCTCGTCCCGATGCCGTGATGAAAACATTCTTCTCCGTGTAGTCAGTTGCACGTTTGCCACTGCGCGCCGAATATTTTCATAACAGTTTGTACGCAGCCGGGTCGTCACTAATACCAGCTGCCATCGGCTGGGCCGTGCCGGAAGAGCAAAGCAGGCCACTATGGAGGCAAGTCGCCAGGACTCGTGGCGCTTACAGTACATATGTTAACAGTACACTGTAGTGCGGTAAAGTCAATACAGTCTGTTCACGGCAAAGTGGGCAAATTTAAGAACATATTTCCTTTTTTCCTTTCAGCCACTTTCCTATTACTTAATCACCTTCTTTAAATCAATATGGCCATGAAAGCAATAAAAACAGTGTTTATATTCCACAGGACTCAAACGTTAACGTGTAAGGCTGCAATAAAATATATTTATTGAGAGGGCTTTTAAAAATGCTCTTTTTGCCGTGCATAGCCTTTATTAATCTTATTCTAGCACGGGAGTTCATTTCTCAACGTATCGCACAATAAGCTCTTTTTAAAAATTTGGTATTTTCAACAGTCTAACAAAAAATAATCAAAGTTTTTTAATGTCTTAGTTAATATTTTTTTAAATTAAGTAACTGATATTTTCGAATTATTAAATTTGGAGTTTAGACTTTAAAAAAATTTCAACGACAATAAATCCGAAACGTGTGGACTGCAGTCACATTTCCAATGTTTCCAAGCATTTGATTTAATACAAAAATGTTTAATCTTTAAATTATAACATAGTAAAAAGAAATCTATTAACAATCATCACAAAGAAAATGTCGTCGTCGTTCAGCGTATTTCAGTGATTTTAAACGTGAGTCTGACTGTTATATCGATTAATAATAATTTTTGTAGAAATTTTGTTCATATAATTTTGCGCAAAATATTGTATTTCAGCGACAATAATTTCATGTATTTTCTTTTTAAGATTCACTTTGATACTAGAACGAGGCAATGGGAATAATTGTAGTTGCACATGAGAATCGAGACAACTGAGTGATAGAATTATAATTTTTTTAAACATGAATTTCTGGTTGTGTGCGAAGTTCAAAAACTAATTTTGCGCTCAGATTTGCAGAACTTGAACTGAGCAGTGGGGGAAGACGACAGCCAACCACAAGATACCTCCCAGTGGTTGAGGTGGGAGGAGGTTATAAGATCAATTAACCAAGTTAATGGAGAGCGCCAATTAGGCTCCACCCTCCCGACCACTTTACAGGCTAATAAAATGTCCCTTAGCCACTGATATCTCCCTAGTGTCGTAGAACGCAGTCGCTCCCCCTATTAATATTTCCGTCATGTAGGCCTATGAGATGATACAGACTGTTCGCGAATAGCTGAGCGCTCTTAAAGGCCATGCTTAGTATCCACTTTATACCCAAAGTGAATTATTTTACCACATGCAAAACTAACATTGTCTTCGAACATCGTGTGTTTGTCGAATGAAACAGTGGAGTGAATGAAGAAATATACTTATGCGAGTCATAATGCTTACTTTTATGTGCACATTGCTTTCTTAAACAACTTTTAATGAAACTGGACTATTTTTCATGCACCACTGTCAGCTTGATTGGACACATATTTGTCAGTCTGTGTCTGATGGGAAAATATAACTTTTAAGTGAATTCGATGTACAGTAAACCGAAAATGCATTTTTTAAAACACGTTTAAAATCCGACGAAAAAAAACATTTATTCTATGTCACAGGTTTAAGACGGGGAACAGAAGTAAGCTTTCTGGATTTATTTCATTCTACAGGCACAACATTCTCGAGGCAGTTGATCGCCACTGGTAAATGTTAATTGAAGGATTCTTGATGGTTTCAGATAGCTGTCGTTAGGAGATAGGCAAGTACAATACAAGAAGGGCAAGTCATAATGCTAGAATAACTTCAAAACTTTGTAAGCTCTTTCAGTAATTTTAGCTGGCTGAAGTATTTTATGTAAGCTGCAGTTGCGTATAAGCCAGTCACGGAATTCCTCTACCGGAGTGACCAAATTCAGAGTGGCATTGTCAGGTAATGTTTTCTAATGGCCACATCAGCCAGCAAAAACAGAAAATCATTTCGCAAAAATCGGTGCCTCGAAATATAAATCGGCTACCATTTGCACAGTAGCCAATTTCCGAATTCCAACCACGAAAAATCTTGGCTACGTGATTTTGTGTCATGCTGATATATTGTGAGGTAACATTGAGAATATGCTTAAGAGGCGGAAACATTTAACATCGTATTAAATGAGAAGCATAGGTTTATCATAGTTCATAAGCCATCACAGCTTTTCTTAAATTCATGTTTTCTTTCAGAATAAACAATTGGCATTATAAATTATTTCAAAATAACAACGTTTTACTGCATCTCCTTCCATATTTCTCCAATGTCTGTTGTGCATATGTAGGCTGTCAAAATAACCAACGTGAAACTTTCTTGCAATCTTTCATGATTCATTTCATACAGAATCTTGCGTATGTGATCTTAATATAACTTATATCGTTGCCACACACTGAGGACTCATCCAATCATGAAGGTGGATCACACCTCTAGTGTTTTCTTGTACAAGTAGTCCTGAAAACATTTCGCGAAATACGGGTGGCCCTACATATCGAATATCTCGTGAAAATAGCATCAATTAGAGTCATCTGTTCTACAAACAGAAAGTAGCATATGCGCTCTTACTTCGTACCCATATTGTCAATGTAAATAAAGATGTTTTTCTCGAATCATATACAGGTTGTTCCGCGACTAAACCGACAAACTTCGCAAGCCTGTTCTAGGTAGAGTTCATAAGCAACCCAAAATACTATATTCACAGGTAGGCTATGAAGCTCCATTTCAGAATTACAGAGACAGAAATGCAATAAATAAAATATGTGTAAAACTTAATATCTGTATTGGCATTGACTACATGTCGGATATTTCATGCAAGATTTTCAAAATGGTCTTCTCCTTACCGTAAGCAGGCTGCGACACATTGCACCATGGCGTTTGGTCACTCTGTGTCAGCAAATTCAATTCGGAGTCGAGTGACGACATCCGTGATCGTCTGTACCAACTGGTCCCGTGTGTCTGGCTTCCGTTCACTGTACTTCAGGCAACTATAGGCTGTTCACGGTAAAATGAGCACTTTAGAAAGCCCTGCTTAACATCTATTTGTATGTATGTTGTGCCTTCTTTCGCCTTACGTAAAATTAACATTACCACTGGTCTCATCACTTTATTCATGCGTCGGTCAAGCGAAACTGTAAAATTATTAGGCAAGTAAATGTTTTAAAAATCCGCTAATTTTTACACCCTTATTAATTAAAAAACAGAAAGCGAAAGAAATAATTTAAGTTATAACAAATTATTATCTCACACTTTTTATTTGACGTTAAGATATGGAACTACTTTCCATCCTTCGTTACCAACTTTATTGGCTGCATGTCACTTTAGTGTGCCCGTTAAAATATATGCAGGCAGGGCAGAGAATTCTTTCTAAGGTTGATTTCTAAAGTGCTCACTTTATCGTGAACAGATTTACAGACGAAAAATTGCAATGGGAAGAGGTCAGGAGACCGCGGCGGCCATGAGACTGGGACAACTCTTCCTATCCACCTGCGTGGATACACTGCTTTCAATAATTAAGTCACAGTCCTGCTGAAGTGTGGAGATGCCCCAACCAGCTGCAACCACATGTCACGCTATACTTCCAACGACATATATACTTAGAAAAAATAGTAAGTCGGTTTCCAGAAATTTTCTGTAGTAATGAGCATTGAGATTGCCCTGTATGGAATGTGGTCCTGTTAGATTGTTACGTATTCCGCACCGCACATTCACTAAAAAACGTTATTGGAACATTGTATTTATTGCATTAACTTCACTTTAACACTGAAACGGATCTTCATAGCCACATGTGTAAATTACTTTTTTTGTTGCTAATGACCTCTATAACACCCTAGTGACGTTTGTCGTTTTCTTCACAGAACATTCTGTATACATAAAATTACCATTAGAATACAATGAAAAATAAAATATCTACACGTTACAATAAACTGTGGTTAAATGGCTCTGGACGAAGCCAAGTTTGTGAAATATTGATGAATAAATCATCTAGAAGAGCATAATTCAATTTCCTAATTTATTTACTGTAGTACAGAAATCAACAAAAACATTACTGTCACATTCTATTCTGTCATTCACTACAGGGGAACCTTCAGTTCAAAATAATTAAATATTGCCAGCGTGCTAAGTCACTCACGAACTACCTATACCTACCACCGCCACAAAGTATACATAAGTATTAGATGAGACAATCACTTATTACGCGACCTTCAACCGCACATGCCTGAAAAGTGGATTCACTGGGCAGAAACAAGTCGGAACATCGTCTGCCAATCAGCTTTTGGTAACATACTTGCCAGCCGGCAACTCGGCCAATAGGGTACCTTTCGAATCATGCATAGTAACCAACCAGAGAAAAGGCCCGTTCCCCATTGTCTCGCGCAGCCAATCAGAGAATGAGTAAGCCCACATCTAAGGAACCACCACGCCATCTCGCCCCCTGTGTACTTACCTACAACGTGTTAGCGCTCGCTTGCGTATAGAGGTGACCACACAGTTTATAATCGTGTCGGTGTTGCCCTTTGCGCTTGCTTGCATATATTCTGCAGATATGCTCCGAGAGTCTGCCTGGAGCGTTCGTGCACCGAGTGTGTAACCACAGGGAAGAAATAACTTGGCTGGCGTACCCATTCTGTGATTGAATGGGTAAGGTTATGGAACGGACCTTGTGTCCGATTGGCCTTTGCGGGGTGCGAAAGGTTCCTTATTGGCTGAGCTGCCGAGCCACGAGTAGGTTACGAGGATCTGACTGACGTAACGGCGCGCGTTCCGACAACTTGGCGTGTGCGACTGGAGTTGATGGAACGAGCGGCTATCCCCCCCCCCTCCCGGTTTTATATTGTTTAAGTACAACAACAAGCCGTCGGCCCTCTGTCTCCGACAATGATGGCGAAGTGAGGTGTAAGGAGTGGAGGCAGAGGAATTTTAAACTTCTGATTTTAAATTTTTATTTTTTAACTTCAACCTTATAATGCGACAAATTAGTATTTTAATTAACATAACAAAGGCCAGCGATCGCCTTCAGCCGGGGACCGGTGGAATTTTGATTTGTTCTGTTCTGTTCTGTATTGTTTAAGTACTCAGTGGCTCCGGTCTGGCGAGTGTAGGTTTTTCCTTTCGGTGTCTGTTCCCCGCCGACAAAGGCCTCGCCTCCATCCTGCGATAACTCACGCCGGCGCGGCGCCCTAGTCGGTATATCGTGGGAAAGGGAGAACGCTTTCGCCGAGGACTATTTACGCGTGTACCGCGCCAGGATTTTAATAGTTCCTCGGCCAATCCGCGCCTCTGTTTGTTTCGCGGGAAGGACGACCCCGCAACCACGCCCCCAGGGACCCCGCGCCGGAAGATGGATGCGCCCGGGGATGCGTGGGCGGACAGCCTGTTAATGGCCGATCCATCGTCCGGCTATCTGCACGCCATTACACGCCCCTCGGCATCGCTTCCACCCCTTTCCCCTCGTCCGACGGCAAGCCGGGGGGAAACCTCTCTCTGGCTGTCCATCAACACGACCGTCACCGCTCACTCACAACCTCACGACGATCTTCCACGCCAGTGGATTGGTTGCGACTGGAGCCTAGCACCGATTATACCGAGGTACTGCATAAATACGTGTCACCAATTTCTGCCTAATCGGCTCCACTTTTGTTAGTTTGTTATAGTCAGGGACACCCGAGACACCCGAATTTCGCGAAAAGATTTCACGACCAGTTGTATTTCATAACACTTTAGCTCAGATACACTTCTGTGGTTGGTTGATCTTCATGTTACGCGTCTTAAGTGTCTGCCCACGAAACAGAGATGTACAGTACCGTAGTAACTAAAATCTGATTGGTATGTCAACTAAGGAAATGCCTTCTTACAAACACACGCCACCAATAAGCAAAAGGGAACTGCTGGCACGCTCGTAGGGTATTGAAATGTAGCGCGTGTGGAAATTTTTTCGCGAAATTCAGGTGTCCCTAGTTATAGTCCATTCACGGTTAATTCCTGCTTTACTGAAGCGCTGCTATAACGGGCGCACTGAGTGGCATGTTCCCAGTAAAGTTGGTAACGACAGATGGAAAGTAGTTCCATATCTTAACATCGAATAAAAAATGTTAGGCAACCATTTCTGATAACTTAAATTATTTCTTTCGCTTTCGGTGTTTTTTTAATGAACTGAAGTGTAAAAATTAACATATTTGTTCAATATTTACTTTTTTAATAATTTTACAGTTTCACTTGAATAAAGTGATGAGGCCTATGGCAATGTCAATCTTACATAAAGTGGAAGAATACACAACGTGCATACAAGTAAATCTTAAGCAGGGCTTTTAAAAGTGCTCATTTTACCGTGAATAGCCTATAGAAAATTACACCAAAAGGAAAGCGCACAGCATTCGTGCACACTCAGTTATAAAACATATTGCACAAGGACTATTTATTCCTAGGTCCTGCCAACAAACCTAGTTTCTATTTGTTTTAATTCATGGGAATAATAAATTAAATATTGTAATTTTAAGAAAAAAATAACGGCAAAAATTTAATTTATCTAAAAACAAGGTACCTTTATGTTAACACTAGTATAAAACGCTGGTAATACATGACTTACTTAGGCAACAATCAAGCATATCATAGATGGGGCAGTTTATAAAAGGTATGATTCAAAAAGTGTGTAGAAACCGTGAATAGACTCTATACATAAAAGCCATGACTTATCGTCCTGGGTGTTCAAGAGAATGTAAGTCGACTATCCCCAGTGCTTACATTTAGTATTAATATTCACAATTAACCTTATGAATACGGATAGGAACATTTCACGAGTTCATTTCAGGATAAGCTAGACGTCAAACATGTGCACACTGGAGTTGACTTTACAATTAATTCGTAGTTTAATAGACACGCCCTGGACGACTCTGAGCCAACAGCAGATTTTCAAGGAAACAAGTAGCGAATCCCATACTGCCAGGTACGGAGTAACATAGACCACTCTCTGGGATTGCAACCAATGGACAAATGATCGAAGCTCGAGTATACATGGAGCCTACTGGTCATTGAACTCGCGAAATTTTCCAATCCCTACCTATGAAGAATGGTTCTATTTAACCGCTACTCCAGGTGAAGACACGCACATGTTGTACAGGGCAAGATTTACCTTGAATGGTTAGGTTATTTATGGATTGTTTGAATTAAAGGCAGGTATATGTATTTATTTTGTAGGAAGGAAGTTGTAGAGGATATTCGTGGCTGACCTGTTTATCTTTCCGCATCTCAATATCGGAATAAAAATGCACAAGTGATGCATTGCTTCCTGTTACGCCTGCCTCGTGAAGACATCTTGTAGTCCCGACGACTGCCACCGAGGAAGAAAATGCAGACGGAATCTACTTGCAGGCAGTATGCATAAGCCTCTTGGAGCCTCTCATGACGTGTTTAAAAATTAATGGTAACGGTATTGGAAGAACTCTGTGAATACCTATTTAAATTGACTGTACCGATTGCCAAATTTTAGACTAAGAAGAAATTCCACACAATGAACGACAAAAAGCTTGTAACAATAGAAAAATATAGCAGCCAATAGAATATGAATAAATGGGTGAAAGGCAGCAAATTGCGCACAAGATGGACAGCAGAAACTGTTAACACAAACTAGGAAACGATCAATTTCTGATCAGAGTTTAAGGAACCGCTTGTTGTTCATGTTCTATTATTCTATAGTTTCTAGTTATTTGTCGTTCATTTTCGGTGATTTGTTTGGATCTTGTTTCGTGGTTTTGTTCTAAGGCTTATTTTTGACAAAGCATACGTTTCATTTAAATACTCACAAAAGCCTGGGATTACATCTCTTACTATGTGGTGAGTAAGGACTGGCAAATTTCGCGAATTCATTCCATAACAAGCAAGTCTTTAAATACGTGTAGGTCCTATCTTTTTGCTACTTTTATAATGTGACCATACAGTAGTTAGAGACCTGAAAAATTTGCGTTATCTTTCAGATTATAGGACTATTTCCTGTGTTGAGACAGTATATACATGCTTCGTCCGCAGCGTGTCTCTGTTAAAACTCTTTGAAGGGCGCTGGTCAGTATAACTAACCACCTGTGATAATCGTTTGTAGGTGCGTGTGGTTAGTTCTGCTAACCTCATTTCGTTTATTCCTCACACTTCAGGGGCGACAGCATTCCATACTAACTACACGCTGCGGTTTAGCGCGACCCGCTAGATGGCAAGAAGTGTACTTTCAAGTGTCCTGGCCGCATGTTTTCATTCTGAGTGGAAGTTGGATGCCAAGTGGACCAATTTTATTTACCGATGTGTTTGTTATTATTATTTTACTGGTGATCACAATATTCTGAGCCAGTACTTGTTTTATTATATTAAGTAATAATTCTGGGAATACATAGAAGTACTTTCATGTATTACCAAACATTTTTCTTCTATTCAGATCACAATTTTCATGTGGTCACTTGTGCTACCCACCGTCCTTGAATAACATCGCTTGGCGAAAAGATTTATCAAATGAATAAGCGTATCGTTTGCTGTTTGAGGAAATGCCTTCCGACAATGCCAGTGAAGTGGATCCCAACAATACTGACAGTGATCCTACGTTTGAAAATAATACTGTAAATGATACAAGTTGTGTTGGACATACTTTCCATGACATATCAAGTAGCAGTGACGACGAAAGTGATGTTCCAACTGTGACTGACTCCGGTCCTAGTGAAAATCCCTCATCAGTGACAACTAACTGGAGCCAGCAAAAAAGTGTACCTCGGGTTCCAGCCTTTACGTCAGAGAGTGGCGTGGATTAAAGAATAAAGGCCAAACAAAACCTCAGTCCTGTGAACTTGTTCCTTGAATTTTTTGATGAAACATTGATAAATTGTATAGTGTCTCAAACGAATCTGTATGCAATGCAGAAAGGTAAACCATTTGTTCCTACATATGCGACTGAGATCAAAATCTTTATAGGAAAAACGTTTACATGGTATTACTGTAAAACCAAGTTACAGAGATTATTGGAGCACAGAACCAGACCTGGACGTGTCATAACTAATGCCTGTGAAACGATTTAGCTTCTTACTTAGCCACCTACGTTTGAATGACAATGCTTTAACTCCCTACCGAAACAGTCCAAACCATGACAAACTGTACAAACTTGGTCCATTCCATGAACATTTGCAGGCCAAGTTCTTGGATTGTTACAAACTACACAAAAAACTGGCACTAGACGAGTCGATGGTGAAGTTCAAAGGGAGATCGACTTTGAAACAATACATGAGGGACAAGTCCATAAAGATAATGTACATGTCATGGATGATGTGTGATGAATAATCGTATCACTTGAGATTTTAAGTTAGACAGGTAAGAAACAAAATGCACCAGAAGTAGGGTTGGGTCCAAGAGTGGTCGAGACTTTGACAGAGGGTCTGGAAGAAAAGAATCACATTTTGTAAATGGACAGTTTTTATTCATCATATCCTCTCTTCAGCAGTTTGATGTCCACCAAGCAAATCTATGCCTGTGGGACTTTAAATCCTATAGGGAAATACTTGCCAAAACTAAAAGAAGAAAAGCAACTTCGAAGAGGTGAATTTGACTATAGGGTGAGTGATGATGGTGTAGCCGCATACAGATGTAAAAATAATAGGGCAGTCAATATGATATCCACTTGCCATGATCCGGCAGAAGTTTTTACTGTAAATCGAAAGGGAAAAGATGGAACATTAAAAGCAATTAATTGCCCCACCGTGGTCAAATACTATAACACAAAGATGAATTTCGTAAATAACTTTGACAGACTGATGGCAGACTACACTAGAAAGAGGAAAAGCAAGAAATGATGGATGAGACTTTTTTTTTTTTTCAATTTTGTAGACTGTTGTGTAACAAACGCCTTTGTTTTACACACAGAGCTTCAAATGGAACACATGACTAATAAAAACTTTTGACGGAGTGTGTATAAAGTTCTGCTTGCTTCAAGAATAGTGTCAGTCTCCGCAGCAACTTCCACTGCAAGTAAAGGGAACACTCCAGTTGCGGTCAGCTCTCACAAACCTTTTGTGGATAAAAGTATCCTCACTGAAAGCAGCAAGCACCAGTCTGTGCATTCAACATCTCGAAGATGTGCTGTTTGCAGCACAAGGAAAAACCCAGTGCGTACTGTGTGGATGTGTACTATATGTAAAGTGCAACTGTGTTTGAAAGCTAGAAAGGAATGTTTTAAAAACTCTCATATATAACTGAATAATCAGTGATCTACTTTTAGGTACAGGGAATGAGAATGATTTTGATCAAGTACTGTTTCTGAAAGGAATAGCTAATAGAGACAAATTTGGGATTATCTCGTTGGAATGACACGTTAATGTTTTCGAGTGTAATGTTTTTAGTTATGTTTTTTTTTTCGTGGGAAAGTGTTGGTTTATAATTGTACTATTGCATTTTCTTTTTTTTTAATAAGAAAGTCATGTTTGTGTTTCAATTTTTTATATATGTTTATATTTTCCTGATATATAATCATAATTTTTTTTTTTTTAAAGATACGCTTTTCTACAAACAGTACGTGGCGAGTTTACTAGTGGGGTGCTGGGTATTTGAAAGAACATTATTGCACCCCCCTAAAATAGTTGTTTATGTCAAATTGTAAAATATTACGGCAGGTAAAATATTAAAATAATCATATAAGTGTATTACAAGCCTCCTAAAATTATGTTGAGTGAATATTAGTTTCTGCCCCTCTCGGGTAATTATTTGGATAAATCCCATTTACTTCAAAGAATTAAGGACACTTTAGCTGAATGAATTGAGATATATTACACGTATTAATTATTACACTAAGAAAAAATGCTTGTTTCCCTCAAGCCTTAGCTCACGAGTAGGCCTATGTTTTCTCGACTGAAAACGTGTAAAATGGCCCCTTTCATAATAGCTTAATGTTTGTTAAATGTGTTGACCTGAAAAATATTTGTTAATTTATATTTGTAATGTACATTGTTCAACATTTAGACATGATCTGTAATTACTTTTACATAGCAAAAAAAAATAAAAAATAAATAATCCACACTTCAAAGACATAACTTTATTGTTTTAGGAATGTATGTACAAATAATTTAAACTAACTTACGTACCGATATGAGATCATTCACAGAAATAATATGCCAAGAGCTAGTTAAACTCATCTATAGTATAAAATAGTAGAAATAAATATTTGTGTAATTTCAAAGGATGGCTGCAAATGAGGATATTGTGGCATATTATTGATTTGAAGCTGACCTGAAATTTTGTAATATAAATTTTACTAAACGTACCTTTAAATTAACTAAGATAATACCCTTTAGTTGTCCTTTTTAATTATCTGCAAACATTCTGATTTATCTTATTTTTACATTAAAAAGCAGTTAAATTTTAACTTTTGCATTTTAATTTGCAGAAACCATGCGACTAGTAGGGGCGTGATGGATCTAGACACAAAAGGATGCCGCCTTTTCTGATATCAAAGGGTTAAATTTATTGAAAGGGTGAATGAAATTGATTGACAGGATTAATCAAATTGATTGAAAGGGTTTAATGTATTGAAAGGGTTATTTCTAATGTGATTAAATCTGATCAAAATATTCTAATCCGATACTAATCCAATAAAAAAAATTAACCAGATTTTTGTGTTTGGTGCAAGAGTGTACTAAGGGTCTTTATTTTCTTTCGTTCTTTTTGTGAGGAGCAGCTGTGGTATGTCCTCACCCTTGGAGCTCTGGCACGCGAATGAAGTGTGACGTGTTGGGGACAGAGAATTTATATGTGAGGTTAATTTTGTGTAAGAGTGGAATAAGTGTAAATTTAGTTAGTGATATTCCTTGTAGACGGTGGTGGGAGATAGGCGATGTTTTGGTAATAGTAATAAAACAGAAAGACAAAACATTATGTATAGTTAGCACACGAGAGAAAGTTCGGAGTGTTTAAATGAGATATATTTCAAACGATTTCCGCATATGAATAAATAACACGAGAGAGAATTTTAACTACGTGAATAACGCGGTGTCGACATGTATTAAACGATCACAATTAAGTGAGTCTCCAGGTGTCCTAAAAAAAAATTAACGATCTATAATGAAGCAAAAATGACCTTATAAATTAAATGGCTAACGAAAACAATAACAAGTTATTGAAAAATTACACTACTTGGCACCTCTCGCACGTACCTGACATAATTTTAAAACACGTCCATCCGCCTGTGAGACTGGTGAGGAACTTTTGAAACGGAATCCATACGTTAAACGACGATTATTATAAAACAAATTAACTTATTAATACACATTAAAATTAAAATGTTTAATATTCGTTCATTCACTTGGGAGGTCGATGCAGCACTGACTTGGATATACAACTTACGTCAACTTATAAGATGAACGAGGTGTTGAGAGCAAACACAACCTGCGTCGGCCTACATTTGATTATAGACTGAGGTCAGAAACTCGGAAATTAACGAAAATACGAAACTAATGTTTCCAAATAAACTAAACAGCTAACAGAAACAAGTACATGACAGTCACTAAACGAATCACGGAACCCAGCTATCCTGTTTTTTTTTAATAAATGAAATCACACCACGAGCTCCCCCAAAACACATTTGTCTGCCTGGGGGACTGGTGAATGAATGACTGGAGTGTATGACGTGCACCTGCTTATAAACTGTTATATACATAGTGTGCAGGCGATAGGCAACTGAGTTAAAATGTACGACAAAAATCTGAATACGACTGACTAAACGAATTACAGAACCTATTTCCCTACCAAGCTACTATTAATCACTTGATTACGTTATGTCCTACAAAAGACAACGAAACTATAATTAAAAAAAAAAAAAAACCTTACCCAGTATTTTGAACACTAGTTTCACTGTTGTAAGAAGAAGAATTCATTTTTAACACAAATTTCCGTCGAAGAGTAAGGATATTCGGATGGCTTAATCCCGCAACACATTATAGAAACATACTATATATTTTTTTTATTCGCAAACTTCATCGAAGAAAAATTATTAAATATAACGGACGTACTACGAATTATTCTGTTAAGTTTGTGAAATTCCTGGTACTAGTTACAGAAACGATAGTTAAAAATTCAACGAAGTTTCGTCGACCAAACTCAGAAACGGGGTTTACATGATAAATGCTCTTTATTGGTTTATCACACGAAAATAATTTTTTCCCAATAAATTTAAACAAAATTGTAATACATTTTTATATTAAAATGTGAATATATTATCGCTTAACGAGAATCGCTACTAGCACTCAGGAGTATTATATGCCCAGACTATCATAAACCTGCTGGCAGCCACGCCCGGTGAAGTCGAGAGCGCTGGAGTTCCAGTGTCGCGTGTATGCAGGGTGAGGGTTAGCGTGAAACTAACATGGCGCCGGACAGCTGAAACTGTGCATATCGGTCCTGCCCACAGCCGCCCTCCTCCCACCCCTCCAGCTCAGAGCGCGTTTTCGTCCGAAAAGAGAGTTCTTCTCCAAGGCCACGCAGCGCCGTTATCGATCCACTGCTGCGCTCTGTAAAACCTGCACACGGCCCCTTCAAGGTAAGAACGCGTGTTTTCCGAGATGATAGCTGCCTCGGCCAGGAACGGAGGCTTGACTCAAGGCCAAAGCAAGTCTTTTGTGAATCACGTCGAGAAGGCTCCATCCCTCCGGCCAGCGGATTTTGAACTGGCATTTTCTAACTCCCCTCCGCCCTCATCACTATTAATTGCCACTTTCGCTCGAGCACTGAACTGACGAGAAAAATGGTTTCTCCCAAAGCCAGAGCCTGGTGTATTCCCAGCGAAATAAAATTTCGCAACTCCCGCCGATGAAATTTATATCCCTGAAGTTAAATATTACCCAGTATTGTAAACCCCACAAGATAATCCCTAGACTTAACATTCCAACAAAAACTTTATATTTTAATCCTCTAAACTTTATCCCGTTTTCCAGAAAACTATAAATATATATAAGACACATTTTTCACTTGCTAAATTTTTAAGTAATGAAAACCCCACATATTTCGTTGTGAAATCAGTTTGCATGAATATCACCTAAAAATAGAAAAATCATTAATATTTATTATAGTAAAGACTATGTAGATTCGCAATGAGTAAACAACTTTGTGTCTTAACAGAATACAAGACAAAATAAATAATTTACGTATAGTATACGAGGTTTAAAGGCAAATGTAAAATGCAGTTAATGAGTATTAACGAACACTGACTATTTTCACGAGATATTTAAAGCAAAATTGTTTATTCAGAAATCAAATGTGTCTGACAATTTGCATGAAGCCTGTAGGATTCCTACAGCTGGGGCGTGATCAGGTCATGTATAAAACTAAAGCATTGCTAGTAGCAGCCCTTGTCCCGAGCGAGACAGACTGGTTGCTTGAATACAGTTCGGCATGGGTGGTGCATTCCCTTGACAAATGAACGAGGGCGTCCCTCATCGGCTAGCGCTCTGTTACAGGATAGAAAAGATGAACAAAGTCGCGCCAGCCTAAAGAGGTCACCCGTCCTGTTTACACATTCGAACCAACCCCGTGCTTCGCCTGGCTGCGACAACCCACAATGCTTGCTAGGTGCTATTTTCATCTATCTTCTTGGGGTTCACACCTCTCTCGACTTATATGGTCACAGTCTTCATAGCAATATTTTTCGAAATATTTTCTTTTTGCGTATTTACCCTTAGTAACATAAAATACAATAGGAGTTAGAATATTTTTACGCGCATTAATAAAATAATTTCTTTTTTAATAATCGATGATTAATATTTGAATTCCGTTTCTCTACAAGTGTTAACTATGATAGTCGCTAAGATTTTATTACGATAGCTTATAGTGTAGAAATCTTTTCCGCTATTTTGAAGTTTGCGTGGGTCTATTACTATTTAAATAATCCGTGCGTTATTAAACTAGGATTCGTAAATGTGTATTTCTGAAGCTAGTCTACGTGTGTTCACTACAAGAATTTTTTTTTTAACTTTCTCTGTTACAAGTTTTCGAGAGAGTTTTTGTTAATATTATTTCGGATCGACAAACTGTGTTTGTGTTAAGAAATGTACGTAACTTAGTACGGATTTCATCGTTTTTCTTCGACGAATTGTGTGGACTGTTCCATTCAAGTCATTTGGTTAGTATTCGTACATTTATTTATTTTGTGGAGAAATTTATATCCGATTATTCAGTAGAGATGTTCGGCTAGACCATGATTAGGTAGTATTTATACATTTTCTCACAAATTATGTGCAATAATGAAATAGTGGGTATTGTTAAAATATATTCATTTGCAGCAAATGTTCAGACACTTGAGACTCGAAATACGAGAATTTTTCAAACATTCCCTGCCACAAAGGTTTGAAGGCTGCTGACCAGCCCCAGGTATGGCAAGTCAGGGGAAGGGACTGGTGGGGGAATAACTATTCCTCTCACAGAACCGGACAGGCAATATTTGGGTGAGTCTGCAATTCATGGGTATAGCGTAGTTTTGCAAACAAATAAACGCTATGGAAGAGTCCAAATAAGTGTCTTGAGGGGTGTTTGGCAGGTGAAGAGTCACCAAAGTTGTTGGACAAAAAATAAGATCTGGGCTTGTGGTGAAGGTAGGTGGGTGGGGGTTCTTGGCCTTGGGTCAACATCGGGGGTTGTGTAGCGCCCTCCATGGACCAGGCAATTCTCCAGCCAGCAGATAACGTTCTGTGGCCTGGTGTAGGGGGAGGGGGTCGGGGTGCTTGGTCTTGGGCAGGTTTTGCAGAATGCGGCGTTCGAGCGATAGCGGGGGTGCTTGACCTTGGAGAAAAATTCTCTTTTCGGACGAAAATGTGCTCTGGGCTGGAGTGGTGGGGGGAGGACGGCTGCTGGCAAGACCGATGTGCACAGTTTTAGCTGTCCGGCGCCATGTTAGTATTACACCAACCTTCACCTTGCATACACGCGACACTGGACACCAGCTCTCTCAACTTCACCGGGCGCAGCGGAAAGTGGGTTTCGGAGAGTGTATGTTATAATACGCCTAAGTGCTAGCCACGATTCTCGTTAAGAGATAATATTTGCATTTTAATATAACATTTTTAAATAATTTTTATTAAAATTTTTTGGGAATAGATTATTTTTGTGTGATAAGCCAATATAGTGTGTTTATTGAGTAAACTCCGTTTCTCAGTTCGGTTGACGAAACTTCGTAGAATTTTCAACTATCTTTTCGGTAACTAATGCCGTGAATTTCACAGACTTAACAGAAAAATTTTGTAGTTCGTCCATTATTTTTAATAAATTTTCTTTGACCAAGTTTGTGAATTAAAGTAATATATAGTACGTTTCTATATAGTGTTTCGGGATTAATCCATCCGAATCTTCTTACGCGTCAACAGAAATTTGTGTAAAAGTGAATTCTTCTTCTTACAATAGTGAAACTTGTGTTCGAAATCTGAATAATTTTTTTTTAAATTATCGTTTCGTTGTCTGTTGTAGGACATAGCGTAATCAAGTCGTTAATAGTAGCTTGGTAGGGAAATAAGTTCTGTAATTCGTTTGGTCAGTCGTATTCAGAGTGTTTGTCATAAATTTCTACTCAGTCCGCTATCGCCCGCGCTCCACAAATATAACAGCTTTTAAGCTAGCGCACGTCATACTTTCCAGTCGTTCATTCACCAGCCATTCTCCAGTATTTTGGGGGAGCTCCTGGTGCGATTTCATTTAGTAAAAAAAAAGAGGATAGCTGAGTTACGTAATTCGTTTAATGATTGTCATGCACTTGTGTTCGTTAGCTTTTAATTTATTTGGAAACATTCGTTGTGTATTTTCGTTCATTTCCGAGTTTCTGACCTCAGTCTATAATCAAATGTAGGCCGACGCAGGTTGTGTTTGCTCTCAACACCTCGTTCATCTTATAAATTGACGTAAGTTGTATATCCAAGTCAGTGCTGCATCGACCTCCCGAACGAATGAACGAATATTAAACATTTTAATTTTAATGTGTGTTAATAAATTAACTTATTTTATAATAATCGTCGTTTAACGCATGGATTTCGTTTCAAAAGTTACTCACCAAGCTCACAGGTGGATGGACGTGTTTTGAAATCATGTCGGGTACATGCGAGAGGCGTCAAGTAGCGTAATTTTTCAAATACCTTGTTATTGTGTTAGTTAGTTATTTAATTTATAGCGACATTTTTGCTTCATTGTAGATCGTTAATTTTGTTTAGGACACCTGGAGATTGTGATCGTTTAGCACTTGTCGATACCATGTTATTCACCTAGTTAAAATCATCTTTCGTGTTGGTTATTCATACGAAGAACTCGTTTGAAATATATTTCATTCAAACACTACGAAATTTCTCTCATGTGTTAACTATACGTAACGTTTTCTCTTTCTGTTTAATTACTATTACCAAAAAATTGCCTATCTCCCACCCCCGTCCAACTAAATTTACACTTACGCCACTATTGCACAAGACTCACCACATATATATACCCTGTCCCCAAACACGCCACACCTTATCGAGTGCCAGAGCTCCAAGGGTGAGGACGTACCACAGCTGCTTCCCACAAAAAGAAAGAAAGAAAATAAAGACCCTTAGTACACTCTTTTACCAAACACAAAAAATTGGATTAAAAAAATTTTTATTCGATTAAAATAGTATGAAATTTTTTTGATCGTATTTAATCGGATTAAAAGTTAATCATGTCAATACATTTAAGCCTTACAATACATTCAACCGTTTCAATCAATTTGATTAACCCTTTCATTCAATTTAACCCTTTGATATCAAAAAAGGCAGCATCCCTTTGTATCTAGAACCATCAAGCCCCTACTAGTGCGACACAGATAATGGTTTATGAGGAAGTATAAGTCAAAGTTAATGTCTACATGTTGAACAGTATGCGGTACAAATACAATTTTTTTTTTCGAAGCCAACGCAATTAATGTTTATAAATTCTTACATGAAAATGATAATTGGCTACAGATACGTAGATCAATCTTTTTTCTTTGTCGCTGCACAACCATATTATGGAATCGTCGCTTACATTCCAAGGGCTGCACGTTGCACGATTATATAAGGCTATAGTCCATTCACGGTTACTTCATACTTTTCTGAAGTCCTGCTGAAGGTCTACCTTCAGTCTATTCCTCCGCCTCGTGCAAACAAAGCTTAACTAAGTATAGAAAATATCACAAAAGAGGAAACGCAACGGATTCGTGCGCAGTCAATGTGATATTATTTTCCATTTGAACTATTCCTACAAAGTATTGCCAACATACCTATCATACCCCTTCTTGTATTCATATATATATTAAAAATAAAAATAAATAAATAGATATAATATAAGTAAAAGTTCAATTTAACAAAAATAAGGTACTATTATGTTACCAAAGTATAAAACACTTTTGTACGTGACCTATTAAATAAACAACCAAATACTTCATACATGGGATGACATTTCAAAAGTTTGATTTTATAAGCGTGAGTAAACGGCGAACAGACTATATCAGCAACGCAATATTTTGAGGAAATTCGCACTACCAAATTTTGGTTTGAACACAAATTTACTTGTAGTGACCAATTAGACACTTGTTGATAATTTAAAACGTGGCTTATTTGTAATCATTAAATATAACTGTCAGCGGCATTAAAATTTTTCATTCTTTGGACAATACGTAGGGCATACTTGTGAACTTTAATTATGTTATAGATATTTAATATCAGTCGATATATCAATTCAGTGTAAGTACTATTCGCACGACGTTGCTGATAACAGTTCTAGCATTATTCTTCTTCGAGTTTGTTCTGTTTCCACAATAAAATGAGAATGCACAACAAAAATAACTAAAAGCAAATTTATGGCCTTAAAATTGTTTTGCTGTTTATGCTGGGAAGCTGACGAAGAAAGTATATTCATTATCCTTCATAACTTCAAAAAATAATTAAATAAAAAAAACAATTTTTTTCTTTGTGACGGGTCAGGATATTATGTTAATATGGTATCACCTAGTTAGTTCTATATAAGCCACGAGGACATTTCGACCAGCATAAAAGCGGAAAAACTGTATTGTACAGGCAGTTAGTAAAATAGAGTATTATTTTTGCTCGTACAAAATCAAAAAATTAAATGAGAAAGCATTATAAGCCAACGCAGTAAAACCTAAAACAAGTTGATAGGAATGTAACTCTAAGTGTATATTTCCTCATGTTAAGTTGGCGGCCCTCTCGTCATATCATACCGAAGTGATTCAGGATACCTATAAGGCATGTTGTGGTTGTTGTTGAAGACCTATACATTTCGCTTTATAACTTGGTTATAGACAAGGCTTCACAATGATGTACAACCATATCAGAGTCGGCGTCGTTTGCTTATTTACTGCTGTCACATTTAAAACCCATTTCCTTTTCAACTAGACATATCAGGATTCGGTCAAGATATTTTCACTTGTTTATGCATAGTCTAGACGCATTATTAAAACCACCTGCTACATTTTACGATTGCTGAGTTCGGCCAATGAAATAAGGTACGTATCGTGAGCAGGATTGGTTGAGTTGACTTAAGTTGAGAAAGTTGGGCGGTTCAAAACCACGAGGTCTTGAGAGCCGATGAGGGTGAAATTAAGTGAGAATGGAGCAGCGCCGGAATGCAAAGGCGGGGGAAACGGGAGATCCCCGAGAAACCCGCCGACCATTGTCCGCCACGATTTCCACTTGCAAAAATCCGGAGTGACCCGACCGGGGATTGAACCCGGTTCGCCTAGGTGGGAGACGAGCAGGCCAACCGCTCAGCCAATGCGGCCCCAGCAGAAATGATGGGTATACAAGTAGGGACAACCGATTTTCTCGAAAAGGTTCATGTTAAGTTGTGTTTTTGATTTCTTTAACTCATATTCATTTTCACAATTTGCCGATTTTAACTGATCCGCGCCTTACGTGGTTTCTTGGTGAATCACAGATGTTCAGTTCAGGAGAAACCATGTTTCGGTTGGCACAGTCAAATAGCTCAGTGTTTTGTCACAAAGAAACTCGATCAATTACGAAAGGAAAACTCAAGGTATGAACTTAACATACTTAAGTTTAGTATACTTGGATGTCTTATCGCGAAAATTAGTGTTTTGAATATTTAACGTGGATAGGTATATAATGCAATCTGAAATGATATGTTAGTACTATCAGGGGTAAACACTCAAATAAGCAAATGTTGAAAAGCGAATGTTCATTGGGTTCCAGGTCAGTAGTGTAGCAGTGCTTTTTTAAACAGTGCAGTTTGTGACCTGTTTGCGTGCTGTAGTTGAAGTGTGCCGTGGTTGGATAAATTGCATCAATTGCGAATAAATGGTACGCAGACTGCACAGTACCACATTTCACTGATGAGGGAGATAAAGGGTCGGCTGCGAAGGTCTGCGAGGGCCGCCTGACACACTAGAAGTGAGCAACTCAACATCCAAAGAACCAGGGGGTTAGCAGTTGCGTATCTAAAACAATTGTACAGCAAAAATGATGCGCTTGGGTCTCCGCAACAGAATGCAGTAACTGAACCATTCCTGATGGCCATTCTTTGCCGGAAGCAGTTTCAGTTCGTACGAGAGTACCAGAATTAGACCTCTTTTGATTTACAAAATGTTTTCTTCTCTGACAAGTCACATTTTGCGATGTGTCAAGCGTCTGAACATTGTCATGTCAGGCGAGAACTGTTAAGGGCAAACATCCTGCAGCTATTGTTTAAAGAACACAAGCTGGTAGCGGCAGATTTATGTTCTGGAGAATGTTTTCTTCTCATTAATATGTCCGTTCATACATCTGAAGGCACTCTCAGTTGATATTACTCGCCCGTCTTCAGAAATGATGTGAAGTAAACCAACATACATGGAATGTTTTTCCTGAATCGTATGAGATTTTCCAGCAGGACAATGCGATATGCCATACACCCAGAATGCTCCGTAAGTGGTCGCAGGAAAACAATCTAGACTTTCAACACAGGCTTCCTATTCATAACACTGGGACCCAATTAAGCTGTTATGGGACCACTTCGATCATCATGTTCGCTGTATGGATTCCCCACTACATATCCTTTAGCAGCTGCCAAGTGCATGAAAAGTCTACATAGCTCCACATAGTTACATTTGGCAACATTTCATCATATTACTGAATCACCATTTCGCCATCTAACTGCTGTACATGCTGCTCAAGGCGGTCATCATTGATATTAGTTGGCGATTATTATAGTAAGTTATCACTCAGATGTGTAAGTGGCCTGTGGAAACTGAATATGTTCATATTAAATTTGGATGTGAGTAGTGTCAGAATCAACATGCACATGCGTAAATTCTATCCTGACACCAAATAATCGCTAAAATTTTATAGTGCTCAATTTGTAGTCCATGACGAGAACTAAAATTCTGCAGAACTAAGCGCTGGAAATTTTTGTCTACAGAGTAGAACCCAAAACTGAGTACGATACTTTTCCCCATCATGGGTATGGTAAAGTCAAGATAATCGAGACCATGGCATATTTAAGCCATTTAGCAACATTATTCTATGGTGGTTAGCCGTTGCCCTTCGTAGTATGGAGGCGAACTAAACCCGCCATCACTTGAAAAATGTCGATAGTCGGTATCATGAAGGGAATTGAAGCCATATCTCCCGGCTAAGATATAATCGCTACCTACTACACCACGGAGGCCGTCCAAATGGCGAACAGATGCTACGTTATGGTATCTATTTACTTAGAGTACTGTAGTGTAAGTTACTGGTAATCAGTGGTAAAAATCTGTTCGTCACAGGAATTCGATCAGCGAAAGAGCGAAGTTTCGATGACTCCAGTGTACTAGTTCTCATTTGTTTGAAGTCATATTTCACTGAATAAAATAAAGAAAATTATCTGTTTTACCCACCAAGACAATATATACGCGAGGAAATGTAAAGGCTGATGTCAAATAGTTGCTAATAACGGAGGTGGAATACCTTTTGGAAATATTATAGCCCGCAATCGAAATCCCAACACTCCGAATGTATCTCAGACATGATATCGTATGACCAACATTCTGGATCAAATTTCACTGATTCGGAGCTATTTCTCCAGTTTACTGATTAGATAGCACTAAGTAGCTCACCACCTCATAATATTTAAACATCTTAATTTATTTTTAGTCTATAAGGTTTTGACTGTCGCTCTATTATACATAACGATGTTGATGAGTGGATAGATAAAAATGAAGAACTTTCAACAAATTGCATTTAAAATATCCTTGAAAAATTGTCGTTTAAATGTCGTATAGTGAAATGGGAGTATAAATAATATAAAACGACATTAACATACGAGTAACTTCTTTTCAAACTAAGAAACATTATACAGCAATACATAAATCAAGTTCCTTCTTCCGACCATGTTTTCACTCAAGTCTGGTCCTCTCCTTCCTCAACACCCTAAACCCACCAATATCCCAGAGTCAATTCAAATCGTGTTCGTATTATTACGAAAGGGGGAAAAACTGGTACAGCTGGGAGTGGACGATTTCCACGTCATTTCGCGCACTTTTTAATCTCAGTCGGACGCCCAGAACCACCCGGGCCATTGCTGTCGCAAGTTTAATGGTCGCGAAGTTCATCTGGCCGCCAACCCTCGGTGTTGCCAAATTTACCATACCTCTCCAATCCGGTGCCCGCCATTCGGCCGAAGTTTTTTATATCGGCATGACGTTCAGGGGACCCGGCAAGGGGTTTTTTTTTTTTTTTGGAATGCGAGGGGATGGGGAAGGGAAGATGAAAAAATCCAGGGCGCTGGAGGGGGGATGACGTATCGGGCGCTTTGCTCGGAATAAAAACGAGCGTTCATGTGTATGTATGTACGTGTGTGTGAGAGAATGTGTGCAGCCGAGTGGTGGAGTGGTTGTGTTGGCTCGCTGACGTTGCACTCAACGCACGCAACCCCATGTGCCGTTCGGCGAGCCGGCACAACAACGCCGTTGGTGATTGGCTCCTGGCGTCGGGCGTGATGTATTAAGCCGCGGT
This sequence comes from Dryococelus australis, assembly GCA_029891345.1. NCBI lineage: Eukaryota > Metazoa > Arthropoda > Insecta > Phasmatodea > Phasmatidae > Dryococelus > Dryococelus australis. The sequence goes on along the minus strand of CM056993.1, from coordinate 162,127,698 downwards.
CCCTGGGGGTCACCCGGCAGTCTGAAGAGTGGTAAAAGGGAGGGAGGGAGGCAGATACAACTCCCGTGTTCCTGCACTTTTAGACGCCTCTTCCTTCTCTTTCACCCTACTAGATCTGGACCAGAAATATCGGATCCCGTCCCCGACAATCCACTCGAATCCTCATCTTCCTTTTCCTTGCACACTGCCGCAGCCTTGTATTCACGTGGAAGTGTGATGCTGCCTGAATGCATCCTTCCTCACCACACCCACCACGCCCCATGACGAATAAAGAATAAAACAGAAAAAAAATGTTGTCTGAAAATATTGATTTTCCCATCTCATAAAAATATTTGTATTGGAACTTTAGGATAGGGTTCTGCGACGCTGTAGTGCCTCTTAAAAGACTCATTTTATATTTCCTGCCAGGTGAATCACAAAAGCGTACCAACAATCGGGGACTAGAAACAAACTTCTTCACTACAGGTGCAAACACGAGGTCAACTTGCGACACAAGGCCGATGAAATAATCTGCTGGTCGTCGCTTTCTTCGTTGGGTCGCGGTGTTTGTGGCTAGTGCACCCGACCTCTCGCCTCACAGTCGATCTGAGCTCGATTACCGGCAGACTGATAACTCGATTGTCGCGTGTGGGATACACACCGTTGGCGGGTGGGTTTTCTCGGAGCATTCCTGCCCTCCCTCTCATTTCACTCAGTCAGTGCTCTATCTCAGGGTCTCATTTTCGCGCAGCTACGAGTCGCGCATAATACCTGCTATGACGAAACGTCGCTTTCAACTCGTCCACTTACTCTTCATCGCCAAAGAACTTCCACGTAACGAGTGTTTGTTGGCCAACAAACAATTAATTAATATATGCTTGTACAAGACACTGCTCAAATTGCTGACATTACTTGTAAGTCGTCTTTCTTCACATAAGAAAATTAGATCGCATGGTTTTTGCATTATGTTTCATTATGGCATGTCGACATCACAATAACTGTGTTTTTGGGATATACAAAATAAAATTAACTAAATGATTCATAGAAAATCTAATACAGCACGGGTGACTGAAATGTCATGTCTTAGCCATTCAGACCAAGTGTATACAATGGTGTACATTACGCATGTGTAGTTGATTTCTTGTCTGTACTGCACAGTGCGAAGTTCGATGACCAATGATTTTACCTGTCAGTAAATTATCCGCAAACTGTCTTACTGGTCCAGTTCATAGTTGGTGCATATAAATGCAGCCAAATATATATCCTACAGTTCATTAGCTGTGACAACGAAACTTGTGTTGTGTTGATTTAAGTACAGAATGGATCATAAAATTATTTATTTGCAACACCTGGAACCATGCGTTAAAGCATGCTACAAATAAAATACATACGCCATAATTTCAATATTTTAAGCAATGTTTTTTAATTGCAGAAACTTTTCAAATAGTGATTTTAAATATTCCTTGAAGTGACTCACTGTATCTTATTGCATTGTGAATTATATAATTTGATTGTCAATTAGACTTTATTATGTTTATTGTGATTCTGACAAACCATTGTGTGAAAAATTTGCCGTTTAAAGTGTTTTTATGCAAGGAAATAGAACTTATAAAGAATGTCTACTAGTTGAATATATTTCGTATAAAAGTAAGATGATGAATTGTTGTGGTGAACAGCATTCTTAAGGCTCTCATCTAAAAAACTGTGAGCTATCTGACACGGAGGAATCTCACATCACAAGTGTTCCATTTTCATTTAATTATATAGAGCTATGATGTTTCCCTTCGCTTGATTCATGCTCGGTTGGAATTCTTCTTGGTCGGTACACGTACTTAATCTCTGGTTATTTCCCGTTTGGGATCTCCCAGCGAGTTTCCAGATAACGCAACGCACCTTATTACACTTTGTGAGACGCGTTTTCATTCATTAAGCATCGTAATCTCGTGGCGAGAAGCCGAAGAGAACCCTTAACGCCGAAAGTTGGTCAACGCTTACGAAGAAGGGATAGAGAAACCAATCTATCGTGTTTGCCAGTACATTTGCTTTTAAAGTTTGTTCAGGGTAAAGTGAGCATTATCAAAAACCCTGCTTATGATCTACTTGTATGCACGTTGTGTATTTTCCGCCATATCAAGACCTGGACATTAATAGTCGTCCAAATCTCTTCACTCGCTCTCTTCCGCCATATGTACAATAAAATGTTGTTGTGGGCCTGATCATTTTATTTATGCGTCGAGCCAATGAAACTGTGTTATTACCCGCAAGGCAAATTTCTTACAAATAAGCCCATTCTGACACAGCCATTAAAAAAAATCAAAGTCAAGTAAATTAATTTAGCATTCACTAATGTTTACCTACTAATTATATTTAACATTAAGACTTGGAACTACTTTCCTTCAGTCGTTGCGAACTTAACTGGACGCATGTCCGCCAGTCTGCCGGTTGAAATGTACGCAGGTAGGGGTAGTGACATTTTCGAAAGCTTGATTTCAAAAGGGCTCACTTTACCGTGAACAGCCTTTGATTAATTTAAATTATGTTTTGAAACTAGTAATCTACTGTAAGCTCAGAATTTTCGCCCAACGTGGATAATGCAATACATAAAAACTTTACATATTTTTAGTCTATATACTTCACTCGCGATCGCTCAACTTTTCCCTTCCCTTTCTAAACACCAGTGGCTCTGAGTCGCAAGTCAGCTGGCGCATCGAAATAATTTTTTTACTAATTGATTGCGAAGACTTTTAAAAATCGCTTCTATCAACAAGGATAATATCAATCGTATTCTCAGTTAGGAAAATTTGTTTACATTACTACTCTTTTAAAAGAACTTCAAGAAAATGATAAAATATTTAAAAATGGTAGTAATTCTTACGCCGTCACTCGGAGAGTGTTATCATAGCCTGATATTATTATTTCCTAACATGAATTTGTTTTTAGCAACATTCTCACTGTATATTTCACCGATACATATTTACTGTCAAATAGATTAGAGGAATTTATATTTTCCACTGTTACCCAGCCGTGAACATATTACCCTAAGGGTTCATGGTCCGAGGTGTTGAAAATAAGGACATATTTTTTCTTGCTGTATTTAATTAGACATAATACTTGTTTGATTGTCACAGCCAAGCAGCTAAGGCTTTGCATGGGGTGACAGTCAAAAGAACTGATCATAACGTGCATCAATCAACCAGACGGTTTACGAATCTGTAATCCTCAGGGACGACAATTAGACACTGAACTTCGCAATGTGCATTACCGGCCAAATATTACCTTCATATACTGAATGTCAGGTAATTCGCGGATACGGACAGCACCACACGAATCTGTGATCAAAACTAAGTAGAAAATATTATTTTATAAAAAAGCGTAATCCCCTATTTTAGGAGAAAAAACGACATAAAAAAGACAAAATGCCATAATTTCACGTTAAACACAGCGTATTGCAACAGCATACAAAAATTCGAAGCGTCATAACAAGTGTTCGAAGTTTTCTCTGTCGGTAGCAATGCACTTTTCCGCACGTTCGATCCATACAGCATTCACGGAGTTTGGCTGCCAAATGCTCCCATGGCCATTTACATGTCCCAGTACTCACTGCATGTGAACTCCACAGCCCCTTTGGCATTACTGAGCTCGGCTCGTTCCCTTACCGTATGCCGTACGACCGATACTTAGTTGCAGCATTGACACATCACCCCACCTTTAGCTATAGGCTCTTCACGGTAAACTGAGCACTTCTGATAGCCCTGCTTAAGATCTACTTGTCTGAAAATTGTGTATTCTTCTACCAAAAGTAAAATTAATATTGTCATTGGCCTGGTCACATTATTCATGCGTCGGTCAAGTAAAATAGTGAAATTACAATTAAAGTAAATACATTAGATATCTGCTAATTCTACGGTTTTATGCATTTAAAAAATAGAAACGAAGAGAAACAATATCAGTTTTTCCAAATTTCTCACGCAATACTTTTAATTCGACGTTAAAACATGGAATTACTTGCCCTCTGTCGTTACCAACTTTACCGAACCCATACCACTTAGCGCGCGCGTTAAAACATATGCAGGTATGGCCAGTGACATTTTTATACGTTGATTTCAAATGTGCTCGCTTTATCGTGAAAAACCTTTAATTGCAATACCAAATGTTTACTACAATGGTTTCTGAACATTTAATATTTTTTCCTCGTAAACAAAGGGCCTTATGCATTTTTACCAAAGAGCATTTCCTACATAGGCTTGATCACAGATTTGTGTGGTACAGTCAAGATCCACGAATTATCTGACATTCTGTATGTTATTGTATGCCACTTAGCACGCCCGTTAAAATATATGCAGGCATTGTCAGTGACTTTTTTCTAAGGTTGATTTCGAAAGTGCTCACTTTATCGTGAACAGCCTTTATAGACTGTTCACGGTAAAGTAAGCAATTTGAAAGGCCCTGCCAAAAGTCATCAACCCCTAATAAATATAATTAATTGCAGTCTCAGACATTAACAATTGACAGCGATGAAATATGTACACTGCGTTTATTAGTCATATTACAATGTTTGCATTAGAAAGTGGCGGGAAGTTAGAAATTATTTGAAAGGAAAAATTTAACAGGGTCTTAAAAATTGCTAACTTTAACGTGAATGGCCTGCACTCCTGAATACTCTGTGGCCTGGCATCGCGTGGTGCCGAGCCGGAGGAGATGGCCGTAGAGAGACAAATGGATCATCACTGGATCGAGAACCTCAACGCAGGTGTAGTAGAAGTCCTTGTAAAGGGGTGATGGGGGGGGGGCTCTTGTCTGTCTATGTAGCTGTATTTCATTTGATTGCGACAAGTTAGGAGAAGCTAACCACCTCCCCAACCGCACCCATAAAACTGTTAGCATGAGCTAAGCTCGCAGCTGTTTTTAAGACTTGCCTAGTCGGCCCAACAAGCCCTTGTAGCCATAATCCCCCCCTCCTCCGCCCCCACGGCCTTGCAAGCACAATACTCGTGGGAGGAATCAGCAGTGAGGCTGCTACCTAGTAATGTCTGTTTTATGACGGGATTTTGAAAAGCAGGTTAAGTTATAGACTAGATGAGGATTTATAAGCCCCAAGCGGATTCTAAACCTGAAACAGGCCTGAGATTTTACTCGCGACAGGCCTGGGTGGCTGTTGTGCTCACGGTGGTTAATTAGCTTTGCAAGTAGTTGACGGGACCGAATCTGTAGTTCCGAGAAGTGGATGTGCCAAGCCAACCCCCTATTCCTCCTCCACGTGGCGTGTGCTCGGCCACAGAGGTATCGATCACCAGGTGCCGACCAACTGTCGCCGGGCGGGCGGCCGTCTGCCCACCGTGGAGCCGGAGACTGCGCCTCGCGTTGTGCAGCCGCTGTTGCAGCTCGGCCAAGGCACGCACTCTAAATTCGACTAAGTGGGCAACCGCTGATTCGCAGTGAAATTCAACTACTCGAATCAGGGAAAATGGCTCCACTTAGAATCGATGGAAAGCCACTGACTGTTTCAGCGAAACAATATCACTAATTGGTAGAGACGCGCAAACTTCGCGTTATTATTCCGGGACACGTTCAACTTCGAACACATGTCCCTTTGCAAAAAAAAAAAATAGTTAGTCTTTGGACAATACTTTCTTTTTGACACACCCTGGGTAACTCTACGCCAGTAAATGAACACTTCACAATTGTGTGGTCCAATCACGTGCAGTCCAGTCAGAAAGGGAGTGACTTCTCTTCTATGCAGCAGCCAATGGAGAAACGACGTCGGCTCGAGTATATACAGCACTGTGAAGTTTGGCTTCATGCCAACCAATAACGTCAATTTTGCACGTCTCTTGTAATTGAATAAGTGACGGAAAACTGCGTACAGTGAATTAAATATTGTTGTTATTGACATGAGCCAAACAATTACAAGAAAAAAAAAACATATTTTGTATTGTTACTAATAATATTGCGCAGCTAACCGTAATTTTAAGACGAATAAACAAAAATGTGTGGGTGGTCGGGATTTATCCCACTCTACCTACTCTATCTTTTAGACAGTTGCCGTTCCATCTGAGCTACGAAGCAAACATTGTAAATAAAGAGGAAAATATGTGTCTTATGTTATTGCCTCTGCGAAAGTATGTAGTTATAAATTGTATGCCTTTTCTATTCGTTTTTAGTTTAATAGGTAACGTTATGATTGTTAAAACAAATAGTCTCTATGAGTGCACTCACATCACCACATTAAATGCACCTTGAACCTTCAAACCGACTGCTGTGATGATTACGTGAAACTAAAAAAAAGTCACAAAAATGGAATGAAAGAATGAATGTTCATGTTACCTTGTAAAATGGTGTTATGAAAGACGAAATTCACATTTTATAAAGTATTTCGTATTGGTTTTGTTAGTTTATGCGTTAATATTTCATTTGATAAGCATTATTTAAAGGTAAGTCTTTACATGTTGTTTAAAGCCCAATTTTACTTGTTGTTTGACTGATCATCGGTAAAAAAAACACTGAAAAATAGTGAATTAAATGGCTGGTGAATCAGTGGAAAATGTCACTGAATCAATAAGTGAAGGAAAACTGGCATTTTCTCGCTAATTCATCAGTTAAATTCACTGAAGTGACAGTTGAGTCAGTTAGGCGCTGTTAACTGATCAAGACAGAGAAATTCTCGCTGATTTGATTCAGATTTACAGCACAGAGTACATACGTATGCAGAGCTGCAACAGCTGCTTTTTTCGCTAACTACAACCGCGCATGCCAGAAAATGGCGTCACTGGGCGACAACTGCCGTGTCCGAAACGGACAGTTTGGGGAATTAGGGTTTAGGAATTTAGGGTGGATGGTTTCGAACGGCTTGTAAGAGCACTACATGCGACTAAGTTGAAAACTACGGGCTTGTGGAATTTCGACGTTATTATTTTGTTTGTCAAACTATTAATAAATAAATGTTCTCCCAAGTATTTTTCACGTAACCACGTCGTCTTGTGAATAACTGATCATATTTCTTTCTAGCCGATATCAACCTTCTCGTTAATTATTCTCTCCCTGCAATTAATATTCCATTTCAAATAAAAACCGATCACCTATTTTTGGCAATTTTAATACAACATACGAACTTTATTTACAAATAACTTAATGTAGTTCCCTGATTTTCCATTTTTCACGTGCATTTATTGTGCAGCGTTTCAAGAACCACAATGCGGAAAATGAAACGTAAATAAATAACAGCAGGCGATTTTAAGGACCTATTTGGGGATTTAGTGTGCTACTTCACCTCAGTAAATTCCAACCCTAAATACCCAAATATTTAGGGTCTAAACTTGTTCACGTGGTCGATTTAGTAACCTAAATAATGGTCTCGTAGCCGTTTCGGACACGGCTGACATGTCGAAAATAGGGTAGCACAGCGAATAGGGGAATCTTTCGCATCACGCAGTAACCATACAGGCAAAACTACCTTTCCCAGAGCCTCGGGAAGCCAATCAGAGAATGGGCACCCTCACATCAAAGGAACCGCAGTCTCACTTGGTCTCCGCGTATTTATCTACTAAGGGCTGTTCACGATAAATTGAGGACTTTTTAAAATCAACCTCAGAAAAACGTCACTGCTTCTACCTCCATTATATTTTAAATAGCGCACCGAGTGATATTCGTCCAAGTAAAGTTGGTAACGACGGATATATAAATAAAGTAGTTCCATATTTTAACGTCGAATAAAAATTGTTAGGTAGCCGTTTGTGACAACTTAAGTTATTTCTTTCGCTTTCTGTTTTATTTAATGCATCGAAGTGCAAAAATGAGCAGGTTTGAGAAGTATTTAATTTCCTAATAATTTCACGTATGAATAAAGTTATGAAGCTCATGCCAGTGTTAATTTTAGATAATGCCAAAGAATACACTACGTGTATAAGTAGGTTGTAATCAGGGCCTTCAGAAGTGCTCATTTTTTCGTGAAAAACCTTGATATGGCCAGAGTGAACGACTACCTCAGTGTGTGGCTGGAACCACAACGGGTGGCGGAAAGGAGGCTGATGCAGGTGATCGTTTCCCCTCCCGCAAACACCCCAGCTCGGTTGCAAATATTATTGACTGCAAAAATTTATATATAACCAAACTATCAAATGTTCAACTGTAAACAGTCTCCATGAGACTTGAAAAATTAAGGAAGTTTTAAATGTTGAGAATTGGAATTTTGCTCTCTACCCCCACTTTACATGTTTGACAGCCCAACTATAATTCTCAACTTTCTGTAATGCCAGGTTCGCTAAAAATCGAATGACAGGCATAATTAGAGATCTGACGAATTCACGGATTAATTTTGAGACAAGCTAAAATTCAAAACACGTGTGTTTATATAACTTTAACCATTTGTCTACACGATGTTTGACACCTCCTGGAGAACGCTAGCCCAATCGTCGGCTTCCACTGTGACAGCAGAAAACCAATTGATATCTTCATATTTGTACGTGAGACTGTAGAGTCTATCCTGTAGGTAATTGAATACGTGAATTTTTCAGGTCTCTAGACATAATATTTCGCATGGGAATGATAATAGGCTTGTTATTCTAGTAAACGGGTAGATGGCAAATTGCTTTTTTCCCTCGTTCTTACAGCCAGTAATTGTGAACATTTTGTTTTGTTTGTTGAGCAGTTTTCGTGTGAAATGCATACAAAGTTTCGACGGCAGCGATACAGTTGATTTCAGTTGAGATATTTGGGCGGCTCTTGAGGTGGCCGTCTGGTCGAAGGAATTGTGCACCTCTGACGCCTAAACGAGTGGTAGCGTTAGGGGCGATTGAGACACGCACATCAACTGTCTCATCGCCTCTATGCGCAAAGAACTGAACTGGCGTGCAGTCTTGCCCTCGATAACACGCATTTATGAGACTTTCAGTTGAATCCCTACTATTTTATTACGCAAAAATAAAAATGAAGATTTTATGCACATTCCATTCCTTTTTTAATATTTTGTACCGGTACGTTCATATCTAAAATTTACTCTGAATATACCAGTTTGAGCCATTTTCACCACGCAAAAGCTTGCTTTAGAGAGAAATAGAGGAACTTAAAAAGGTTTACAGACGCGTAACGTTTTTTAAGTGCTATTCGTAAGCAGACCTCACTCAGGCACGTTGGACGGTTTTTTAAATAAAACTTTCTCTGCAGGAGCTCTGCACACCGTTCGGTGGACTACCCAGGTGGCCTCTTTAACAACGTGGTCTTGAGAGCCGATGAGGGTAAGATGATGTGAGAAATTAATGGAGTCGGAATGCAAGGGCGAAGGAAACGGTAGATCCCCCAGAAAAACCCGCCTACCAGCAGCATCGTCCAGCACGATTCTCATTTGCGAAAATCTGGGAGTGACCGGCCGGGAATTGAACCCGGTTCGCCTTGGTGGAAGGCGAACAGTCAGACCACTCGAGAACACGGTAGGATGTTCAAGCACTGGAATGATAACCACATGAGAGTGCAATTGACGGTGGATCCATCACATGTGTAGACAAACTTAAGCGTGTTCTGAAGTCTATGCTGTTTTCGAAATGTAATTCAAAATTATAGGCTCTCTAAATAAACAAAATTTTTAATTAACGAACTCGTATAAAATACCAAATATTTGATTTAGGTAGTTCTGTGAATTCAGAACGTAAATGACTATCGAAAGTCAGACGTCAAAATGCGCGATTTTTTCGAAGCCAGAAAATTTTCACAATTTCACGATTCTGTTTCTTCTGTATATTTGCGTTACGCTTGCGACGATATCGGACTAATGTGACTCTCCCTGGAGAATACGAGCTTTTAACAAGCGCTTAATAATGGAACTACCGAATGGCGAGTAACCCAGAAATGAAAATGGGGTCTTTAAATATGTACCACTCAATTAACAAATGAAAGAGGCCCGAATGTATACGCGGGGAATATGAAATCCATACTCACGTCAAATGAACAAACCAAGTATATCTCTCTCTATTAATATTAAACACGTGGTTCGGCAGTCTGTGGGGGATTAAATATGTTAATGCCACTCCGAAGTTATCACTCAAACATTCCACTTGCGATAGTCTACATAATACAAAGTAACCAAATAACGTTACCCGGCAGGAGTGGGCGGGAGTTTCCTATACGTAACTGTTATCCAGACTTAAACATTCATAAACCAATATATTCTGTAGTTACAAAATTGCAGCCTAGCAAATGTACAGTCCACCTGCACACGTTTAATGTCATTCTGAAGTGCAGTGCAGTGTTATCCAAGTCACTAATCTTGATTCTTCTAAGAGGTGGTATTATATTCTGGTCCATTACTACCTGAAATAATCTGCATAGAAGAAGAAATCTAAGTGCTCAGGGGTTCGAGTCCCGGAGCAACCCCGGTTTATTTTAGTAAATGTAATTTTGAAAGATTTATTACTGCTTTCTTATTTACAAATTACTGTTTTTTTTACAGAACACGGTATTTTTTTTACAGTGCACAAATTACTCCAGATTCCAATATCTGACCAATATCATTTGTTGATGGCTGACTCCAAGGCCGTTACCACACGTAAGCTTCGTGACTTTACTGGTTACTGATTATATTATCTAGCGTTAAGAATGCGTTCCTTTGGTAGCGAGCATGAACGAGGAATTATACAATTCCGATTACAGTAAGGTACTTCCAGTTTATTAATTTGGCGCTGCTGGTTGCGAAGCTCCTGAAACATTCCACATACACAGATCTTTAAATTGTATACTTCATACGTCTAACAAAATTTTTCGTAACATTTCACACGATGCCTGATTAATGGTAGTATTTATTACTGCTTCGCCTTTCTGGACATCATAATTGTATTCCTTAATAAATCTTCAATCATTATACAATATCACGAACGTAGAGAAAATAGTTATTCGGAAAATAATAGCTATGATTAATATTTCGCCACGAAAATATTCAATAATTTGATTTGTGTGCCGTTCGTGCAAGCGTGCCTTTATCAACTGCTGAAAACGTAATTAAGCTCTCCAAATTTAAATAACAAGATGGAGATTTTCGGACATTCGCCATTACGATGTAGATGTCTGTCATGGAAAAAAAAAAAAACAGGACTTAGCAAAAAAAAAAAATCTTAGAAAAGACAAACAACCTATAGACGAGAAAATTAATATATGTATACAACACGGGAAAATTCTAAGAGGGAATAGAGTAAAAAACAGAACAGCAACTAATTACGATATATATATATATATATATATATATATATATATATATATATACATATACATATACACACACACAACACACACACATGACCAACAGATAACAAATAGAAATCAACACAGGCAAGATACCTACTGACAAAGCTAGGACAACACTGACAAAGTAAGTAAGAACAAAATAGGACAACATAACAAAGAAACGCGCTAAAATACAGCAGTTTATCCAGATACGACAGAATACAAGCCAGGAATACTGTAGTCGAGAATAAATAGGCACACAGCTAGACAATTCCATGAAGTAATCTACTCAAATAAAATAGAACAGCAAGCTAACTGCGAAAATCTAATTTCGCATCTAGCTTGCGTATTCCCACTTGCGAGGATCCGGGGTGACCCGGATGGGGATTGAGCCCGATTCGCCTTGGTGGAAGGCGAGTAGACTGCCGCTTAGCTTAACAACTGCGGCCCCCTCCTACAGTAAGGTTCGTGAGCGAATAAGTGGAAGTTTTTCTATTCATTAATGTCTTACTAATATTGTATTTAATGTTTAAGGCACCCGTCTACCTGGCGCTTGAAGTTCGTTGCTGAGTGTTCGAAATACACGTTTTTCTACGAAACTATTAAACGTGCGTCCAGTTTACTGACCTACGAAAAGAACACACATTTCAGACGAGGGCTGTTGAGTGTTTTAAAGATATCACGTTTATTAGAAACACCATTTCAGAGCACGCCAAAATGGCTAAAAAAGACTTTTTCAAAGCGTCGTATCTCAAAATGTACGTGTGAGATCCATACAAGACTAGTCAAGGGGCATGCATTGAACCGCCATACACATTTTCCACGAATAACATAATAGGATCGCCACTGAAAGTCCCATAGGCACACGTAGCACGACGAGAACATTGCACGCCAGTTCAGAGCCTTGCGCTTAGCGGCGATGGGGGACTTGATGCGCATGGCAGTGTCGCCTTTAACGCTCCCTCGCCTCTCGGCTTTAAACGCGGAAAAAAGCTCTAGGTAGAAGGGCGTCTTAACTGCGTGGTCACTCATAAAGGCATATCTTAGTTTTACATGATTCATGGTTAGGGAAGGGAAAATTCTGCGTTTTAAACGTCCTGTAGGCTAACTCCGGTGTGCAATGGGTTTTCGAGCCTCAGATTTCCCTTCACTGACTGCTGCCGCAGTTCGTAGCCAGTTTTATCTCAGACAAGGTACAGTTAGCACGGGGTCCGGTACTGGTTTTCCTACAGGTTTGTTATTGACTCTGAGTTCACCTGGGCGTTACTAATAAACAGTGATCCAAATACAATCTTATCCAAATGTATGTGTGTTTGAAGTCTAGCTTGTCTTAATATGTATTCATGAAATTGTCCAATCCCTTTTCATTGTACAATGTAAAAAAATCTCCTTAAAGTAATCGAAATTTATATCCTCATACCTGTCCAAAAGTATTGAAAGTTAGAGTACAGCTATTGTAAAGATTTTTAATACTACTACTAACTTCTTCGTAAAAAAAAGTCCAGAAGCCCTGTCATTTGGGAGAAAATTATTCTATTCGTACATTTTTATCACGGCCAAACACTGGCGATGTAAATATGCGCTCAATTTCTTTCAGTGTAGTAACTACCTTAATAATCGCACACACATGCACACACACACATGCACACACACACACACACACGCACAGATATATATATATATATATATATATATATATATATATATATATATATATATATATATATATATATATATATATATATATATATATATATATATATATATATATCTGTGCGTGTGTGTGTGTGTGTGCATGTGTGTGCGAATATTAAGGTAGTTACTACATATATACTATATATATATATGTTCCTGAAAACTGCATTGTGTCACTTTACTGATGCAAAGATCGTAGTCATTTGTTTCATTGTGGCGCTAACATTTACGTTTGGCGGAAAAGTATATGACTAGCAGATTGCTAACATTAAGGAGCGCTTTTAAAGGGGACAGTTTTCAGAGAAGCAACTTTAACTACTTACATTTTTTACGAGTCTTTTTACATCATAGGTTTTCAAACTTCAATTTTGTCTTGTAAGTCTTGTGCTCTTTAACTAAGCTGACAGAATTCGTTACCTCCTGACAACTTGAAAGTCTCGGACTCGAGTCCCACAACTGCCACTGCAGTGAACAGATAAGTATACAGAACTGAAGTGACTTATAGGTTCCTTTCATTTGGGTGTTCTTATTCTTCCATTGGCTGCGCGAGGTTCAGGGAACGGACCTTGTGCTTGGTTGGCCTACACGTTCTGCGAAAGATACCATTAACACTTTCATTCCCACATTAATTTGTTGTTTTAGGTGATGAAAATGAGACATTTATTGATGCGTGCTGTACTTAAGCCATCAAAGAACTTGTTTCTTCCTCACAAACAATAAGCTGCAGACTTTGTGTTCGGTGATCAGTGAGGTAAACCAGTCGTAACGCAGGGCAGTAGCAAGGTTTATATTAGCTATTCACTGTAAACTAAGCACTTTTCAAAGCCCTTCTTAAGAACTTGTTTCTTCCTCACAAACAATAAGCTGCAGACTTTGTGTTGGGTGATCAGTGAGGTAAACCAGTCGTAACGCAGGGCAGTAGCAAGGTTTATATTAGCTATTCACTGTAAACTAAGCACTTTTCAAAGCCCTTCTTAAGAACTTGTTTCTTCCTCACAAACAATAAGCTGCAGACTTTGTGTTGGGTGATCAGTGAGGTAAACCAGTCGTAACGCAGGGCAGTAGCAAGGTTTATATTAGCTATTCACTGTAAACTAAGCACTTTTCAAAGCCCTTCTTAAGATCTACTTGTACACACATTTCGTACTCTCCCACCATATGCAAAATTAATATTTCCATGGGCCTGATGACTTTATTCACGCGTTGGTAAAGTGCAACTGTCAAATTATTAGAAAAACAAATATTTTTCAGATTTGCTTATTCCTCCAATTAATATGAATTTTAAAACCAGTAAGTAAATTGAATAATTTCAGTATTCACAAATATTTGCCAAACACTTATTATTTGACGTTAAAGTATGGAGCTACTTTCCATCCACCGAAACCAACTTTACTGGGCGAATGTCACTCGGTGCGCATATTAAAATATATGCAGGTAGGAGCAGTTACATTTTCCCAAGTGCTCACTTTATCGTGAACAGCCTTTACCAAGCAGTTACTCGCAGGGAAGATCACTGGGTACTGAATATCGCAGTGTATAGAACCGGTTAACTATAGCCTTCCTGTGCAACATGTTGACAATTCTCTACAGGGGCCATGAAAGGGGCAATTGATTGGCTACGCTGCCGACTGGTAAGTAGGTAAGTTACCAAGCGCTGGTTGGTGAACGGCGTTCATACATGGGGCTGGCAATTGGCGCAATTTCTCTGCCGTCTACTGCTGGAGTTCACGGAATAAGCGGCTCTTTTACCTCGTCGCGGTTACTTAATGCTTGTCCCTGGCGAATTTCCCTTAGGAGGCCATTCCAGCACTTTAGGAGCACTATGCAGCCCGGTTTGCACATATATATGTATGTATGTATGTAAATAGTGAGTCATGATTAGGTAGAGCACAACAGTATAAGATGGGTTTTATTGAACATAAGGATTATACAATAACTATATACGTTATCATTGATCGGGGAGCTTAAATGGAAAACTAACATGTTAAATATTTATGTTAGGATTATTTACCGCACGCTACTACTATTACACAACGACAGCCCTACACATCCATCTTCTGTGATCTTCTCGTTCCAATATATATATATATATATATATATATATATATATATATAGAGAGAGAGAGAGAGAGAGAGAGAGAGAGAGAAAGTTTGTTACTGTTCAAGCAACAAATGTGGCACATTATTAGAAGTTATACTTTTGATTTTAATGTAAGTGTAATTGCGTCACTAAAAAAAAATGCCTTCTTTGAAATCAGCCACAAGTGATACTTCCTTCACAAATGTGAGTAATAATGGCAAATTGTACAGATGACGATGAAAAAATTTCTTGTGCCTGATTTTCGAGAACGCAATTGAAACCTTAGCAGCTGAATAATTCATAAACTGCAGAAATAAATTGTAATTTTTACTTCTTCTACACTGAGAACGAGGTTTTGCTGAATCGTCCGAAGTTTTTTTTTTATTTATTTTCTTTTGTTATTTGGTTGACATAACCAACATTTGGTTTGTGCAACTAAAATATTTTTTCGTCTCCACGTACATTAAACTGTCTGGGGCAAAAAAAAAAAAAAAATGGTGGCCAGACCGACATTCGAACCTAGATCAGCTGCGCCCGAGCGCTACGCCTTAGCAATCTCAGGTTAAGCGAGTATTAATAAAAGCGGAATGGTTTTGAATAGATGCATTCAAATTGTAGCGCGCAATTAAAAATGTAAAGTTTCAAAGTTTTAATTTTAGCTGTTGAACTTGTTTTATTAGAAGGCTTATGCCATTATTAAGCATCGATAAATACAATAACAAGCCCTGTCAGTATCCAAATTGTTACAAATAATACAAACAAGTCTCGAGCTCCATTTTCGAACGAAGGCAATAAGATGAAATGTGAAACAAATATACAGAGTGAATCCAACCATAATATTTCGTTGATGGTGTAATTAATTTCAGCCGTAAACCAAGGTTTTGTTAATTCGTGGGCGTAGTTTGTTATACGAATAAAATAAATTTTGTTGGTTTTTAAGTTTTGATTATCGAGCAAAATATATTGCTGGGGCAACTAAATATATATTTTTTGGCCCTATACAAAGAGATATTTTGGTGGCAGTTCTCCCAGTGTATTAGCTACAGCCAAATCGAAGTTAGCCTTGAAGTAAATTATGTTATTGCATGTTGCGTGGTGGGTCTGGAAACGATGGAATGGCTTCTAAATTAAATACGGTAGAATTTCAGAAAGTGCAGTCATGTTCGCGCTCGCATCTGAATGGCGACTTCGTGCCGACTGCGCCGAGAAAACTCGTCAACGACTGTTGCCAAATGCGGTTGTCGCGGCCAGTATAGAAATTATTCGGAAATTTACCATACCAGCGCATGCGCATAGTGAGAAAGCAGGAATGGTAATGTTTTCGCCTGTGCATTCATTGTAGCGTTCTTACATTTGCTCAGGAAACAGTCAAATGCATAGGGAAGTTCGCAATTTTGTATAGTAGCGCCGCTAAACATACGTATATCTGTAGCCTGATGTGTGATAGTAATATTACCATAGAGTGTATAAGTTAAAAACATCCAAGTTATATTAGGAAGTTTACCAGAAAATGTTTTTACGATGTAGGTTCGGCAGAAGCATGCGACACATCTTCAGGATAGTGTTTGTACGTCAACGTGTCTCGCCATGGTTGGTGTCTCCAAAGGAGGGAAAATATGTTCCTCGGCGTGTGTTATTCGTAACATTCCACGATACGCGCTGTTACAACATTTCGCATGTTTTTGTTTTCCTTGTTCTCCCCCCCCCCCCCTCCCCCGGTGCGCGGTCGACGTTTCTCTCGCTCGGAGCACGTGGAAATCTGATCTCCTTACGTCGCGCGGCGAGGGGTCGCGTCGTGTCGCATTATTCCGTCACGTCGCGTAGAGCCGAGGCGACGTCGCGAGCGGAACGGGCAACTTGACCCGGGCGGAAATGTGTTCCTGTCGCGGGGTCTCCCTGACGTCGCGTCGGGTGGAAGGGGGTTTTTCCCTCGGTTGAATTCCGCACCTGAAACTCACCCCCGCTGAACACCGTCATTTCGAAACGTAAGCTGCTGATACAGAGTTACGTGGATTTGCAGTAATTCTACGGCATCACAGGCATTCCCGTTGTTCACACGAGCGGATCTAGACTTTTGAGTTCGGTGTCATTTTCCCTTTGTGCAAAGATAAGTTTAGATATTTGATTCATAACGTGGGAGGGTAGAACTGCCTACTCGTAATTTTAAGAAACAATTTTTTGTTCATCTAATAAAATCGGTATTTTAAACAATTCTATATTTTTCTCATTTCAGTTTTAAAATTTTGACGTGGCAGTTTCAGAAGGGTTTGAAAAGCGATGAGCGGGTGGCAGGGGGAGGGGTTACGTCACGTGGCTCTCCTCATCCCTATGGATTAGTCCTTGCCTTCACATACCCGAGGCCACAGTTATTGGCTTTTTCTTGCTTGGCAAGATGATATTTTTTTTTGTCAATCAATTATTTTGGTTGCTTGTGATTCTGTCCCAATATTTTACTGGTTAACATCACGTACAGCGGGCGTCAAAGCTGTTGTTGTTTAATAATTAAGATAACTTTAGAGTGGGCGCATGCGTGCTTAATGACTAAGCTACCACAGAAATTATCTTCTAATTTTACGTACAGTTCCCTAACTGAAGAAATCGTGCGTATAGCTGTGTAAATGTGTTTTCATAGCAAACTATCTTGACGAAAGGAAATATTACGTAACAGTTCATTTAATGCTTTCCAGTGGGACTCGCTAAACAAGTGGCGATTTAAAGAAATATTTTCTGTCATTAGTGAAAAATAAAAAGTCTTCTACACTAAGCACTGAAATTATATTTGGGATTTGTGAATTAAACTTTTAAAAGTTTATATGACACATATTTCGATTCGGCTAATATGATTGTATATGTAATCACCAATTAACTTTTATTCCTTGAAATTTTTGTATTAAAAAAATAAAACATACAAACCCCTTTTTTACATATTTCGATATAAATTTTTCTTTACTCAGTTATTTCAGTATCCTACTTAAAACTAAATGTATGTCTACAGCGTAGTTATTACTCATACTCGGGGCTATTCAGTAATTTTTTGAAAATATAATGGAAAATGTTTCGGACTGTTAATTTTTTATTTTTTTTTCACCCATGGTTTTCAAGTATATGCAGAATACAGTGCATGCGTTTGGTGCGCATTTCTGTATTACACTCACTCTACATTCGAATCAGCGGAAACCACTGATTCACAGTGAAATTCAACTACTCGAATCAGTGAAAAAGGCTCCACTTAGAATAGATAGTAAATCACTAATTTCTCCAGTGAAACATTTTTGATGATTGAATAAGTGACAATCGACCGTGTGTCTCGAATTAAATATTGGTCTTATTGAATTAAGCCAAATCATTACGAGAACTAAACATATTTTCGATAATCACTGTTTATATTTGTATAATTTGATGTAATTAAAAGAAAAGTAAAATTTTCTCTATGTTCAGTCTTTTAAAACCCAGCATCCCACTTCTAGACCGTTTTCTTATCGGTAGAGCCTCCAAGCGAATGTTGATTACAAAGCGGGAAATACATGTGTATTGACTGTTTATCGAATATGTAATTTCTAATTGCGTGCCTTTTCTTTTCGTTTTTAGTTTAATTGGTAACATTCGAATTGTCATAAGATTGTTAAAACCAATACTACATATGAATGCGCTCACATTTGCTCTATTTAATGCACTATAACGTTTAAACGTAGCGCTATTATGTTTACGTGAAAACAAAATGGAAAGACTTAAAAACGAAATGGAAGACTGAATGCTCGTATTGCTCGTAAAATGGCATTATGAAAGACAAAACTCTTTTCTAAAAAATAACTTTTATGAGTTTTATTAGATTGTGCGTTGGTATTTAATATGATATACCATGGTTGACTAATGCATCAGTCAAAAAACAAATAACTGAAAAGCATTCAATGGAAGGGTTGATGACACTTTTCCGATATAAATTATTTACACAACACAGTATGCATATTGAAAACTTACTACTGTAAATTGATATCGTAACAATGTTGGCAAAGGGAACATTGTTTAGGTCTAGAAATTTTCATTGGACAATTATCTGAAGTACTTCATAGGACAGCGTGATGATTACGTACGAAATTTTTTTTTCTTTATACACTTCAAAACAGCACTTCGCTTATTTATTACAACAAATGAAAACACTCCCATGTGTCATCGGCAGATACCCGAAGAATTCGCGGACTCATTTTGGGACAAGCTGGAATTCAAAACAATGTGTGGCGATATAAGTTCAGCCATTGGTCCACACGGTGTTTGACACCTCCGGGAGAACGGTGGCCCAATCAGCACCTTCCACTGTGACAGCAGACAGCCAATACACAGTTGACGTCGTCATATTTGTACATAAAACTATAGAGTCTACCCTGCAGGTCATTGAACTCGCGAATTTCTCAGGTCTCTTAATAATTGGTTACCACTGCTTGTAAAGCGACCTTGGAATAATACATAAACATGACCCGATTGGTCATTTGGAACACGTAAACTGCACTGTTTTAGCTAAGAGTTTACCTTGTTTCACTAATAATTGCTGATTTGTGACCACGTAAAATAAAATAAACCAATGAACTCTTTCCTCTTTGTGTATTTATCCATAGTCTTTTCTGTGTCTGCGTGGTTATCAGAATAGCCAACATGATTTCCATTTTCACCCGCTCACTCGTCAGCTGATCCAGGCTTTTGTTTATGGGGCTGCTTGCTTATAGTGCACCTCGTGTTGTCCTTGTTGCTGTTTACTCTTCCTACTTGTCGGCGCAGGCTGGCTCAGTTTTGTTTGACCTCACTTTTATCATCATTGTCCCCCTGGCTACCCGTGTTGTCACAATACGGAACTCGTGCTTTCATTGTCTGAATTCGCTTCCTTGTGTACATGAGTTTTTGTTTGCGAGCGCCCGAATTGGCTTTTGAAGCGGCGGAAGCGATCGCCGATGCTTGTTTGAAATTCAAAGTTTTGCCGCTGAAATAACGGGCAATGCCTGGCTTCATGTCCTACATAGCAGCATAGAGCGTAAATACTTCGGGGCCAAACTTCATGGACCTGTAATTTTCGTGTTTTTCAATATGTCGCGAATTGGCGATGTCGCTTACTTTCGTTCGCGCTGGCGGCAGTGTTTGGCAATGGTGCGATTTTGTTTCTGGGTTGGCGGGTGCAGTGTTTGTTTTACGTTCCTAGTCGTGCTCTGCAGTTGAATTATTGACTTAGCGTCCTTTACTACTGGACGTTTGCAAATCTGTGTTTGGTCAATTATTCCCGTATTGTTACCCACGGTTGTTTCCTCCCTCTTTGAGTTAAACCTAGCGATTTCTGCATAACTTCTGCTCGGTACAACTTTATTAAAAATTGTTTGGCAAGCGCCAGAAACTCTATGTTTTTATTCAATGGCGGGGGCACATCTTTCCCCCTAATTTAATAGGTTTTTTGAATACCTGGTGACCTGGTATAATTACGCCCGTTCGTGTCTTTCTGTCTGTGTGAACTCTTGTCACATGTTGTTTTGCCATCATAATTATTTCTTTTGTCGCAGCTCTGCCACTGATTGAAAATTTGAAGGCACCTGTTTGACTGAAATGTGTTTCCTTGATGATGTGCCGTATGTGTGTATTTTTTAATTATAACTATCGTCTGAGTGCCTTTGCGTGTATTCTGGTACGTGTAAAAATCACGTCGCGATGGGTGTGCTCTGTGGTCGTAACTATGTCTAGGTGGCCCTGTATAACGCGGTGGCAATCTGTATGACCTTGTGTCATGGTAATTTTTTCTCTCGTCACTTGCATTTGCTTTTTGTTGTGCCTGGGCCGTTAGTTTTGCGATTTCCTGCTTTAAATGTTCTATTTCCGTATGGAATTTCTCCGTGTCTATGTTCTGTGGTGTGTGTACAAGTGTCTCATTACAACGGTACATTCCCAGTTCAACCCGTTCTAAGTTTTCCACTAACTGCTCGTACGTCTCGTTACGAAGTCCGAAAATCTGTTCCGCCATTGACGGTAATAATGATTTCCACAAAATATCTAAAAATTCGTTGTCTGTTACCTGTGGGTTGTATTTGAGACGATAATATTTCATGGTCTCAACATGTTGTGTACTTTCCCCTAATTTCTGTCGTTTGGTGTAGAGCAAGTGTTTGAATTTTTCCGTCGGTTCTGTTGTGGTAAAAATAATTTTTAGTGTACGCTCGATCAATGGCCACGTGGCGTCTCCTTGATTGGTTGCTAATAAGTCCTCAAGTACATTTATGGCGGTGTTTTTCAATTGGAATTTTATTCTACGGCATTTCTCCGATTCGTTCCATACATTGATTTCAGCTATGGCCTGAAAGTTCTCTAGGAATTCCTGAACATTTTCGCCTTTCTCGCCTGAAAATGTCGGTGGTTTTTCCTGCTGGTTCACTACTATTTGAAGTGGGTTTTGTTCTGCCATCGTGACTTGTATGTTTGGATGTTGCGTACTTGCACTGTTTGTGTAATCGTGTATGTTCGTGTACGTGTGGTGTATCTGTAGTGACGGAAATAAT
This sequence comes from Dryococelus australis, assembly GCA_029891345.1. Taxonomy (NCBI): domain Eukaryota; kingdom Metazoa; phylum Arthropoda; class Insecta; order Phasmatodea; family Phasmatidae; genus Dryococelus; species Dryococelus australis. Next base: position 162,106,215 of record CM056993.1, on the reverse strand, counting down.
TCTTTAGGTTTTAAGTACTCTGACTGTAATTCGGTGTTGTGTGTGTGTACCAATGCTTCGGTTATGTGTTGTTCAGGACCTGTGTTGAAGGAACAATCTAAGCTATGATACTCTTCTGTTTGAGAAGTGTTTTGGCGCGTTTTCGCTTAGCAACTGCCTTTGCTTGTCGCAAATGTCTAATGCATGTTCTACTTCGCTAGTATCTAAAGTAGCTCGCTTGAGAAATTTTGTTTCTGACGCTTGAATAGATTTGCTACGTGTTTCCATACAATTTCCCTTTATTCACAATGCGTTGTAGTGATGTGTGTGTGTGTGTGTAACACTGTCGCACTTGTATAACTTAATTTATTCTACTAGTACAAGCACTAAGAAATATCTCCTTTTAAGCACACTCTCTCTAAGCTGGAGCCTTTCTGCGATCACCAATGGAATCAAAAGATCCCCACACGCATTAATTCTAGCATCAAGCAACTACTGTACTGCTAAAATAAGGTGCAGGCCAACGGTCGTTGGTTGACGTATGAATTGCGGCGCTTGCAAGGTTGCGCGCCGACGTGACGTAGTATGTGTTAACAGCTAAACGGACTGAATGAAACTGCTGGTGCGCGCTACCATATGTTACGTTGCCCTGCGTAATTTATGAACTTAACAACTTGATTACCACTATTAATTTAACACTGCACAGTTAATCTATTCTTATCGCTACCTATGGCTTCATTATTGCAAGTTAAAACAACAAAATTCCTAATTCGCAATTTCGCACCTACTCGCTCTAACCACTGTACTGGGTACACTGCTAATTCTAATCGCTCGCGAAAGAGGCGGAAGCTCCAGCGCCTCTACCAGTGTTCTGCTCTAGAAGTCAGACTAATATAATTAATATACTGAAGTACCATAGAATGCTTATAGGTGACTCCGCCATGCAATACTTCCTCTTGAGAGCTATACTCACTTCTATGCTTGCTCATATACTCGGATTCTTAATACAACATAATAATTCACTCCAGGACGGTAACGTGGGGGTAGCAATTACTCCTATACAATTAAGGTAGGTGACACAAGTTTTATAAAACATTACAGATTTATTCACTCAATTATACACAATATGGATACTGAATGATCGTTTGATTAGCACAATGCAAACTCTACACAATACTTTAAATTGATTACTATTTTTGATTACTGGTTCCTCTCACAGGAGTCCCTAGCCTTAAGTGAGCTGATCGCGCTAGTGACTATAAGTACCGCCTTAAGGATTCTCTCGGCCTAGACCTGCACCGTAGCGCATGAGTCGTCTTACCACTGTGTATTATGTCGGACGGGCAGAAGCTCCTCTAGTCCCAGGTCTTGATGGTGGATGTCGTGCATTCATCAGTGGTCTCGCCTCTGGATCGCAGCCCTCTGCTGTTCTGCGCCACGACACCTCCGTCGGGCGGCAGCAGCCTCGGGAGCTCATCTTTGGTGAGAGTGACAAAGGGTGGGGGCGGCGCCCTGCCTGCCTCTTATATATGCGTGGTGTTTAGTAAACTACCTTGCCGCCTGTTTACTGGAGTGTCTTAGAATGCGGAGCAGCTGTGTCCACTACATTGTAAAAGTTTCCAACACTTCAAACCGAGCTTTCATTCTACCACTGGAACAAATTCGTTGTCAAAGGCCGGACAAAATTTTTACCTACTAACATACCGCGCACTTTATAGCCTAATTACATTTCTTCTTTCATCTTCACGCGGCTTCGACATTTAAGGCTTTTCAAGAACAGCTTCTTTATTTTGTAGATTTCGAAGATAATTTATAGTTTGTTGACATTTTATCGATAACAACTTATTAAATATATCCAAACCCTCGAAAAATAAAATTCCCCATACTTTTTAGGGTTAGTATCAGAATTTCAAATAAAACTTTGTCTCATACAAATTTTATAAAGTTATTTCAGTATGTCTTTGCTTTCAGCTAAAGTGTTTATTGATGTGACAGGATTTCTGTGAGATCCGATATCTGCTTCACGTACAGATAGGATTTAACTTGTGGGTATTCTAAGTGGAATGGATATATTTGGGCGGCTCTTAACATACGTGAGAGCCGACGAGGTTGAAGAGAGGTGAGTATGGAGCGGTGCCAAAATGCAGAGGTAGGGTAAACGTCAGATCCCAGAGAATACCCACCGGCGAGCGGCTTCGTCCGGCACGATTCCCAGGTGTCAAAATCCGACAGTAACCTCGCCGGAAATCGAACTCGGTTAGTCTAGATAGGAGAAGAGTAGTCTGACTTAAAAAATAATAATTATAATAATATTTTCGTGACATTTAAATACCACAAAATATTGTTTTTAGCTGTAATGATAATTTTGTTCAATTTTGTTCAATCTAGACATAAAATTAAAATCACTGTAGTTTATTTAATTAATTTTTTGAAGTAATGTTCCTCTTTGGTCAAACTTTATTCAAACAATTTCGTGTCGTAAAGGAAGCAACTGTGATATGCTCAAATTGTATAAATAATTTCATCCTATTGAATGTCCCTATTTTGTCTAACGTATACGTTCTGTGTTTCTATCAGTGGCTCCGCGTCGAGGTGAAACAATATCAGAACGAAGTAGCAGTAATTCGTTTTAACTCGCAGCCATAATCTGCAACTTGCAAATGAACTCTCAGCGCTGACGGGCAGGACGGACTGATTCTAACTGCGGCAGATATTTCCTCCTCCCCCCCTCCTTCATAATGGGCAACTCTCCCCCCTCCACCCATCCAAGAGTTGATGGGAGCGGGAAATTCTGTAGCGTCCAAGAGGAAGTTCACAGTTGGCTCGAGGCAACTTCGCAAGACATTCCTCGCCGTGGTACCCTCGCGAGAGCCAGGTCGGCTGCGGGAAAGTAATTAAGTGGCGGCAGCGTACTCTCTAGAGGGGTGAAAATTTTTCAGGGGTGGGTTTAAGGACTTCGTCCGCTTGCCTAGACGATGGCAGCTCAACTCCCTTCTCAGCTTGACTTCCGTGAGATTGTCGCTTCGATTACAGGATTAAACCAGGCACTTAGGATTTAAAAAGGGAATATTCAATTTGGGAAAGAGTGACGTTCCATTAACACTTGGTGCGCGGCCGACGTAATAATTACAGTGCCTGAATCTGACTGACATGTATAGAGTTCACCGTAACTTTATGACATCCGCTTTCTTTGAAGGGACTGGTAATGAAATATTACTTCGCCGGCAGTTTTGGTAGGGTTTTCTGCAAAGTAAAATCACGTCAGATACACTCAAGGTGTAAGTTACTCATATGAGCTGGATGAACTGTAGGAAATAACATTATATTGAGCCACTTTCAGCTCGACGTTATACTGACGATTTAGAACGAAGTACATTGAAATCAACCTTAGAAAAATGACACTGCCCCTGCCTGCATATATTTCAACTTGCGCTTTGAGTAACATGCGCCCAGTAAGGTCGGTAATGTTGTATGGAAAGTAGTTCATATGTTAACGTTGAATAAAAAGTGTTAGCTAACCATTTGTGATAATTTAAATTATTTCTTACGCTTTCTGTTTTTTATCGCCTCAGTGTGCAAAAATTAGCAGATTTATAAAATGTTTAGTTTCTTATTAATTCCACAATTTCACTTGACCGACGCATGAATAAAATGATGAGGCCCATGGCAATGATAATTTTACATAAGGCGGAAGACTACACAACGCGCATACAAGTAGATCTTAAGAAGGGCTTTCAAAAGTACTTATTTTACCGTGAACAGCCTTTAACACATTCAAAGTGTCAAAACGAAGGATAATAAAATTCCGCTAGTTCCACAAATTATTTATGCTAGTCACCAATACACTAAGAGTTTTACATATAACGTGATCAGACAATTTTTCAAAAGGTTAAATGGTAACACGAAATAATGTTCCCATTGTCAATTAAATGCGTGGAAAATAAACTTGTATGCTTATACAGTTGTTTTACGGAAAAATTATAGTATGTATACTGGGATATCTGGAATTAATATATTATCAGAAATACAAAATAAATCATAAATACAATTTACATGGCTTTTCAAAGAACACACACACGCTTTGTATATAATTAACCACGTGAATGTTGACAACACAACTGTAAAAGGTTTTGGTACACAAAAACTAATAAAATCAAAACAAAGAGTAAACATATGCTATCAATTATCAGGTTGAAAAAATTGCACATTTACGTTCATCACGACAAATCCGGCAGGGCGAAATAAAAATTTATTAAAAAGGAGGACATGCCCTCCGCTTTCGGACTCCTGTTAACCAAATCTGCAGACTGCCGGACATGAGCAGAAGTCTTAAGAATGCAGAGGTGAAAGTAATCAGTGTATTGAAAACGCCCATGGCGTGCAGCAACCAAATGCACTGACTTGCCGGTGAAGTGGCGAGACATATGTTGCAAATCGTTACCTATATTCCTGCTTGTCTGGGATAACATATAGGTTGTTCACAGTAAACTGAGCGCTTTTCAAAGTCCTGCTTAAGATATACTTTTATGCAGACTGTGTATTCATCAACCATATGTAAAATTAACATTACCATGACCCTCATCACTTTATTCAATGCGTAGGTTGGGAGGAACTGTTAAATTATAAGAAAAGTAGATATCTTACAAATTTTAATTTTTATACACTTATGTGCTTTAAAAAATAGAACGT